>HG995304.1:0-600000 GCA_905332915.2 Hecatera dysodea
TACGGCAGCCAATCCCAGGCATCGACCGGCACTTCACTCGCTGGCGGTCACCCTCGAAGGCAATCAGGAGACTGCTGACGAGGTGCTCGCCAGGGTGAAGAAGGCGGTCGATGCCAGGGGAACAGGCCTGAAAATTAATAAAGTCCGGAAGGCAAAGAACCAGACGGTCATACTGGGGTGCGACTCAGAAGCAGAAATGACCAAAGTGCGTGAAAGGATCGAGAGCCGAGGTGAAGGGTTGGTAGTAGCGCCTATGAGAAATAAAAACCCGCTCGTCGTCCTAAAAGACGTCTTTTTGGACAGTGAGGACGACGAGCTGGTGCAGGCGCTCTACTCCCAGAACCAAAACGTCTTTAAGGACCTAGACCAGGAGGAACGAGAGATAGCAATTAAATTTAAAAAAAGGACAAGAAATCCAAAAACGGCGCACGTTGTCGTCCAGGTCAGACCCAAGGTGTGGCAGAGGATGACGGAGGCTGGGGCCCTCTACCTTGACCTGCAAAGGGTTAGGGTGGAGGACCAGTCGCCGCTCATCCAATGCACCAAATGTTTGGCATTTGGGCACGGCCGAAAATTTTGCACGGAGAGCCACTGCGGAGGACCGCATCTGCGTGACAAATGCGTGGAATTTGTTGCCGGCAACGAACCGCAGTGCTGCAACTGTTTGCACTCAAAGCTTCAGAGGACCGACCATAATGCCTTCAGCGTGGAGTGCCCGGTCCGAAAGAAATGGGATTATCTGGCCCGGACGACAACGGCGTATGCCTAAACTATCCCCCCCCCCCGCTAGATATACAAAATATATTATACAAATATACGAATATATCAAGCACCCGTCCCTAAAATCCCCTAAAAACCTGAAAAAGTTAACTGACTAAGAAATGTCAATAAATATATAATATCTAAGCATATATATATATATATTATTGCCGAAATGTTGAGATAAAGAAATCAATGAAAAATGTAAGAAATCCATCCCCCTATAGTACCCCCCCTCCCCTCCCCTACTCCCCCCCCTCTTTTTACCTTTTGCCTAGAAATAATCAATAAGAATGGTCTAACGGTATCCTATAAAAACTGTATATGTAATTCTATTATTGCAGAGCTATTAAATTAATAAAATAAAGCTGTGTGATTTAATAAAAAAGAGAAAAAATACAACATAGTAATTAAATAAAATGTTAAATAAATAAAATTGAATAGCTTAAAAATCTTAATAAAGTAATGTCAAAGAATTGCAGAAATAAGACAGAATAGTGGAAGATTCACCCGGCCAAGAATAAAGGATATGAAAGAAGACACAGTGCGAAAAAGAATAAACGCGAGAATCGATATGAATGACCAAATTAGAATTCTAAAAATTAAAGAACATTAAAAAGTTAGACATAATAGTGGGAATGTAAAGGATGAATGAAAGAAGACACAGTGTGAAGAATAAATGCGAGAGTCGAATGAATGAGTAAGTTGGAATACAAAGATCTTAAAGAACAGTTAAAATTAGAAAGAATTGTGAGAATGCAAAGGAAGTAAGATAGAAAGATTAGCATAAGCTTCAAAGTGCGAGAGGAATGAACGTGAAAAAAGAATAAATGAATAACTTAGAATAACAAGGTCCCGTTGAAACCTTGAACGGGGAAAAGCATTAAAAAAAAAAAAAAAAAAAAAAAAAAAAAAAAAAAAAAAAAAAAAACCTAACCTAACCTAACCTAACCTAACCTAACCTAACCTAACCTAACCTAACCTAACCTAACCTAACCTAACCTAACCTAACCTAACCTAACCTAACCTAACCTAACCTAACCTAACCTAACCTAACCTAACCTAACCTAACCTAACCTAACCTAACCTAACCTAACCTAACCTAACCTAACCTAACCTAACCTAACCTAACCTAACCTAACCTAACCTAACCTAACCTAACCTAACCTAACCTAACCTAACCTAACCTAACCTAACCTAACCTAACCTAACCTAACCTAACCTAACCTAACCTAACCTAACCTAACCTAACCTAACCTAACCTAACCTAACCTAACCTAACCTAACCTAACCTCACCTAACCTAACCTAACCTAACCTAACCTAACCTAACCTAACCTAACCTAACCTAACCTAACCTAACCTAACCTAACCTAACCTAACCTAACCTAACCTAACCTAACCTAACCTAACCTAACCTAACCTAACCTAACCTAACCTAACCTAACCTAACCTAACCTAACCTAACCTAACCTAACCTAACCTAACCTAACCTAACCTAACCTAACCTAACCTAACCTAACCTAACCTAACCTAACCTAACCTAACCTAACCTAACCTAACCTAACCTAACCTAACCTAACCTAACCTAACCTAACCTAACCTAACCTAACCTAACCTAACCTAACCTAACCTAACCTAACCTAACCTAACCTAACCTAACCTAACCTAACCTAACCTAACCTAACCTAACCTAACCTAACCTAACCTAACCTAACCTAACCTAACCTAACCTAACCTAACCTAACCTAACCTAACCTAACCTAACCTAACCTAACCTAACCTAACCTAACCTAACCTAACCTAACCTAACCTAACCTAACCTAACCTAACCTAACCTAACCTAACCTAACCTAACCTAACCTAACCTAACCGAGATATCTCAGACTCCTGAAAAGCTTTTTTGAAGCGGTTTTCGACAGTAATCATTATAAATAGGCCTCCGCCAACCAACTGACGCAAAATATTTGACTTTCCTGCAAGGGTGGTTTTATTTTAGTACTTACCCCTATTTTTCAAAATTTTACATCTTTAAAAATTAATAACTCACAAACCTTACGTTAGATTTCTGTTTTGTTTTCTGAATCGGGTTTTCGCCATACTAACCTAGGTTTCCCGGCGCTGCGCGCGAATTGAAACCCTTCCAGGTCGCTGAAAACTCGGTTTTTTCATTAAAAATCGTGGTTTTTTGAGGTTTTTTGACCACAATTAAAGTTTTTTCTTCCAAAAGTAGTGCTGAAAACCTTACAGTGAGCTTGTCCGCGCCGAGACGCGTCTTTTGACACCTCGCACGCCCCGCTAGCTCGTATATATCTGCAAAAAACTTAAATTTTATTAAACTCCATACATAGGTACATATAGCTGAAACTACCTTAGGAAGCACCGTCGAAACACAAATCGAGATATCTCAGACTCCTGAAAAGCTTTTTTGAAGCGGTTTTCGACAGTAATCATTATAAATAGGCCTCCGCCAACCAACTGACGCAAAATATTTGACTTTCCTGCAAGGGTGGTTTTATTTTAGTACTTACCCCTATTTTTCAAAATTTTACATCTTTAAAAATTAATAACTCACAAACCTTACGTTAGATTTCTGTTTTGTTTTCTGAATCGGGTTTTCGCCATACTAACCTAGGTTTCCCGGCGCTGCGCGCGAATTGAAACCCTTCCAGGTCGCTGAAAACTCGGTTTTTTCATTAAAAATCGTGGTTTTTTGAGGTTTTTTGACCACAATTAAAGTTTTTTCTTCCAAAAGTAGTGCTGAAAACCTTACAGTGAGCTTGCCCGCGCCGAGACGCGTCTTTTGACACCTCGCACGCCCCGCTGGCTCGCAAATATCTGCAAAAAACTTAAATTTTATTAAAATCTATACATAGGTACGTATAACAGAAACTACCTTAGGAAGCACCGTCGAAACACAAATCGAGATATCTCAGACTCCTGAAGAGCTTTTTTGAAGCGGTTTTCGACAGTAATCATTATAAATAGGCCTCCGCCAACCAACTGACACAAAATATTTGACTTTCCTGCAAGGGTGGTTTTATTTTAGTACTTACCCCTATTTTTCAAAATTTTACATCTTTAAAAATTAATAACTCACAAACCTTACGTTAGATTTCTGTTTTGTTTTCTGAATCGGGTTTTCGCCATACTAACCTAGGTTTCCCGGCGCTGCGCGCGAATTGAAACCCTTCCAGGTCGCTGAAAACTCGGTTTTTTCATTAAAAATCGTGGTTTTTTGAGGTTTTTTGACCACAATTAAAGTTTTTTCTTCCAAAAGTAGTGCTGAAAACCTTACAGTGAGCTTGCCCGCGCCGAGACGCGTCTTTTGACACCTCGCACGCCCCGCTGGCTCGCAAATATCTGCAAAAAACTTAAATTTTATTAAAATCTATACATAGGTACGTATAACAGAAACTACCTTAGGAAGCACCGTCGAAACACAAATCGAGATATCTCAGACTCCTGAAGAGCTTTTTTGAAGCGGTTTTCGACAGTAATCATTATAAATAGGCCTCCGCCAACCAACTGACACAAAATATTTGACTTTCCTGCAAGGGTGGTTTTATTTTAGTACTTACCCCTATTTTTCAAAATTTTACATCTTTAAAAATTAATAACTCACAAACCTTACGTTAGATTTCTGTTTTGTTTTCTGAATCGGGTTTTCGCCATACTAACCTAGGTTTCCCGGCGCTGCGCGCGAATTGAAACCCTTCCAGGTCGCTGAAAACTCGGTTTTTTCATTAAAAATCGTGGTTTTTTGAGGTTTTTTGACCACAATTAAAGTTTTTTCTTCCAAAAGTAGTGCTGAAAACCTTACAGTGAGCTTGTCCGCGCCGAGACGCGTCTTTTGACACCTCGCACGCCCCGCTAGCTCGTATATATCTGCAAAAAACTTAAATTTTATTAAACTCCATACATAGGTACATATAGCTGAAACTACCTTAGGAAGCACCGTCGAAACACAAATCGAGATATCTCAGACTCCTGAAAAGCTTTTTTGAAGCGGTTTTCGACAGTAATCATTATAAATAGGCCTCCGCCAACCAACTGACGCAAAATATTTGACTTTCCTGCAAGGGTGGTTTTATTTTAGTACTTACCCCTATTTTTCAAAATTTTACATCTTTAAAAATTAATAACTCACAAACCTTACGTTAGATTTCTGTTTTGTTTTCTGAATCGGGTTTTCGCCATACTAACCTAGGTTTCCCGGCGCTGCGCGCGAATTGAAACCCTTCCAGGTCGCTGAAAACTCGGTTTTTTCATTAAAAATCGTGGTTTTTTGAGGTTTTTTGACCACAATTAAAGATTTTTCTTCCAAAAGTAGTGCTGAAAACCTTACAGTGAGCTTGCCCGCGCCGAGACGCGTCTTTTGACACCTCGCACGCCCCGCTGGCTCGCAAATATCTGCAAAAAACTTAAATTTTATTAAAATCTATACATAGGTACGTATAACAGAAACTACCTTAGGAAGCACCGTCGAAACACAAATCGAGATATCTCAGACTCCTGAAGAGCTTTTTTTGAAGCGGTTTTCGACAGTAATCATTATAAATAGGCCTCCGCCAACCAACTGACACAAAATATTTGACTTTCCTGCAAGGGTGGTTTTATTTTAGTACTTACCCCTATTTTTCAAAATTTTACATCTTTAAAAATTAATAACTCACAAACCTTACGTTAGATTTCTGTTTTGTTTTCTGAATCGGGTTTTCGCCATACTAACCTAGGTTTCCCGGCGCTGCGCGCGAATTGAAACCCTTCCAGGTCGCTGAAAACTCGGTTTTTTCATTAAAAATCGTGGTTTTTTGAGGTTTTTTGACCACAATTAAAGTTTTTTCTTCCAAAAGTAGTGCTGAAAACCTTACAGTGAGCTTGCCCGCGCCGAGACGCGTCTTTTGACACCTCGCACGCCCCGCTGGCTCGCAAATATCTGCAAAAAACTTAAATTTTATTAAAATCTATACATAGGTACGTATAACAGAAACTACCTTAGGAAGCACCGTCGAAACACAAATCGAGATATCTCAGACTCCTGAAGAGCTTTTTTGAAGCGGTTTTCGACAGTAATCATTATAAATAGGCCTCCGCCAACCAACTGACACAAAATATTTGACTTTCCTGCAAGGGTGGTTTTATTTTAGTACTTACCCCTATTTTTCAAAATTTTACATCTTTAAAAATTAATAACTCACAAACCTTACGTTAGATTTCTGTTTTGTTTTCTGAATCGGGTTTTCGCCATACTAACCTAGGTTTCCCGGCGCTGCGCGCGAATTGAAACCCTTCCAGGTCGCTGAAAACTCGGTTTTTTCATTAAAAATCGTGGTTTTTTGAGGTTTTTTGACCACAATTAAAGTTTTTTCTTCCAAAAGTAGTGCTGAAAACCTTACAGTGAGCTTGCCCGCGCCGAGACGCGTCTTTTGACACCTCGCACGACCCGCTAGCTCGCAAAAAATTTTGCCCACCCACCCACCCTGTTCTATATAGGGAAGGTAGAGAAGGATACTGCCGAAAAATTTTATTTTTGATTTTGCTCCGCAGTGGTAAGCCCGGGCCAAAACAACCTTTTCTTTCTTATTACGGCCACTGTTGCACCAGATTCTGGAGTAGAGGAGTCTTTTTAGTGTACTTGACTTCAGTTATATAAAACTTAACTCTGACTCGCCCACAGGGTATACTGACCTTTTATTTTTAACTTGCTGGCCCCCTCTTTACAGGGACCAGTAATTTTAACAGTGTTTATACTTTACATTTGACTTTTCACGAAATTTATAATTATTTATTTATTGATTTTATTCGCATTTTAATTATATTATTAGGTCTTCTGATCCCCCCTTTACAGGGACCAGAAATTTTAACAGTAATTATATAGTTTTACGTGTACTGACTTTTACTTGACGCAAAATTTTAAATAATTATTAATATTTACAATTATTTTATTCTGATTTTATTCATAATATTAGGTCTCCTGATCCCCCCTTTACAGGGATCAGAGATTGCTGTGTCCCTATTTTAAATATATTTATTTGACTCCCCCTTACCGGCGACATGTTCGGGTTCAGGACACCGACTATCAAGACGACCAAGGCCGCGGAGGAGAGCTTGGACTCGGGGAGTTCAGTCACTGAACAGGCGGGCCCTTCGGTGAGGCGCATTATCGAAGAGCGGGAGGCTGACCAGCAAAAGGCAGTCCAGCCTCTCAAGACGCCATCCCCCACCAAAAAGGCCCCCATGACTTCTCCCCCCAAGCTCAAGTCCAAGGCAGCGGCCTCGAAAGAGGATAAGCGGGCCGTGGACAACTCGCCGCCCTGCTCGCAGCCGGCTCGGTATCTCAATAGGACCTCTGAAGCCAAGGCCTGCCTCTCCAAGGCGAAGATCCAGTTGGTGAGTTCTCGAAACCTGAAGAAGGAGATCAAGGATGAAATCACCAAAGCGGTGGAGAGGCTCTACCAACTGGTGAAAGAGGCAGAGGCCGACAGAGGACCAGGTACCGAGCCGGAAAATCGAGTCGAGGGTCCCACGGAGGTGACGCCGAGCGCAGTTGTTCCGACAGAGCTCGTGAAAAAGCTCATGGAGAACCTCCAGCAGCACAATAAAGCGCTGGAGGAATGCCAGCAGCATACACGGGCTCTGTCGGAGCAACTTAAACAAACTCCCACACCCGCATACGTCCCTGGCCTGGGGCCAACCTTCGCGGAAGTCGCCGGCTCGCGGCAGCATACGCAGAGGCCTCTCCACTCGGTGGTCGTTTCGTCAAAAAACGACAACGACACCGGTGAAGAGGTCGTTGCGAAGCTGCGAACCGCAGTTGACGCGACGAACGAAGGCACGCAGGTGGAGCGGCTGCGGAAGGCCAGGGACCAAAAGGTCGTTGTCGGATTTAAAACCCGGGAGGAGATGACGAGGGTGGCAGACCGTATAAAGAAGGCAGGCGACCTCGTGGTCGAAGAGGTCAAAAATAAAGACCCCCTCGTCATCATAAAGGACTTGCTCTCCTGCCACTCGGACGTGGAGGTCATCGCAGCGCTTAAGCGCCAGAACCACCATCTGGTTGGGGATATACCTGCGGACGATGTCAGGATCACGGCAAGATACCGTCGCAAGACGCGAAACCCGCACACTTGCCACATCGTCCTGCAGGTGTCCCCAGCGATTTGGCAGAGGCTAACGACGGCGGGCCGAGTGCACATAGACCTGCAGAGGGTGCGTGTACTGGACCAATCACCACTGGTGCAGTGCACGCGCTGTCTGCGGTACGGGCATAGCCGTAAACTGTGCACGGAGCCCGCCGACCTTTGCGTTCACTGCGGTGACCCCCATTTGCGAGTGGACTGCCCTCTGCTGTCGGCGGCAGAGACGCCCAAGTGCCGCAACTGCGTTTTGGCGAAACTGGGCAAATCGGACCACAACGCCTTCGACAGTGCGTGCCCGATCCGCGTCAAGTGGGACGCATTGGCGCGCCTGTCGGTGGCGTATTGCTAAGGTGGTCCCGGTTGTACCAGGAGCCGCCCCCGATGGTCGCTCGAGCTATAAGGTGATCCAAGCGAATCTGCAGAGGAAGAATTTAGCAACCCAAGAGCTCCTCATCGTGGCTAGCGAGCGTAGGGTTGCTTTCGCACTGCTCCAGGAGCCGTATGTGGGCGGAATTAAAAGGATGCGAGACTACCGAGGAGCGAGAGTCTACCAGTGCGCGGAAGTAGGAAGTGGAACTGTGAAGGCGGCCATCGTCGTCTTCGACGATGACCTGGACGTCACACAGTGTCCGAAACTCACCACCAACAACATCGTGGTGGTGAGGATCCGAACCCGCGCCTGGGAAATCGCAGTAGTCTCCTTCTACTTTGAACCAGACCAGCCCATAGGGCCATACCTGGAGCACCTCAAGCGGATTCGCGAGGAGATGCCACAGCTCGAGGCGATCGTGGGCGGCGACGCCAACGCAAAAAGCACGTGGTGGGGCAGCACTATCGTCGACAGCAGGGGCGAGGAATTTGCGGGGACTTTGGAAGAGATGGGCTTGCAGGTACTCAACGTCGGCAACACTCCGACCTTCGACACCATCAGAGGCGGCCAGTCCTTCACCAGTTTCGTTGACGTAACAGCATGCTCAACCGAAATGTTGGGACTGGTGGAGGACTGGGTAGTTGACGAAGGCATCACGAGCTCGGACCACAACGGTATTGTATTTGGAATTAACATGAAAAAATCGAAAGGCATTAATATCAATAGGACTACTAGGATATTCAACACACGGAAGGCAAATTGGAGCCAATTTCGTGAGGAATTGGCACAATCACAAGCGGTCCGTGGGTTGAATATCCTAGAAATAGGAAACATAAACAATAAAATAGATTTAGAAAACAAAATCAACATATATATAGACACAATAGTAAAAGTTAGCAACAAAACCATACCCAAAATTAAAAGCAAAGACACACATACAATACCGTGGTGGTCCACCGAGCTCGCGGAGCTGATGTCAGATGTCAACACAAAACGCCGCCGAATACGATGTGCTGCGAAGGTTCGGAGACAAAAAGTCGTCGATGAGTACCTGCAGGCGAAAGAAAAGTATGAGTCCCGCGCCAAAAACGCGCAAACGGAGAGTTGGAAGGCGTTCTGTGGGAAACAGGATCGCGGGGGCGTCTGGGAGGGAATTTACAGGATAATCGGAAGGACCTCCAAAAGGCAAGAAGACCTGCCGCTGGTGAAGGACGGAGTATCACTCAACCCGCAAGATTCGGCTCTGCTGCTGGCAGAGACCTTCTACCCCGAAGACCTGGAAGACGGAGATGATGCCGACCACCGTCGGACACGAGAAGCGGCCAGTCGCGTAAACGAGTGGACGCATGATGAGCACCATGACCCACCGTTTACGCTTCTGGAGCTGAAAACCGCGGTGGAAAGCTTCAACCCGAAGAAGGCACCGGGGGCAGATGGTCTCACAGCCGACATCTGCGCACAAGCCATTCTCTGGGATCCGGGGGTGTTCCTTGCACTGGCCAACAAGTGCCTTGAGCAGGGCCACTTCCCCGGAGCCTGGAAAGTGGCTACGGTGGTGATACTCCGAAAACCCGGCAAAGACACCTACACAACCCCGAAGTCCTACAGGCCCATTGGCCTCCTACCTGTCCTGGGCAAGATTCTCGAGAAGCTGATAGTAACCCGCCTGAAGTGGCATCTTATTCCGCGACTGAGTACTCGCCAGTTTGGTTTCATGCCCCAGAAAAGCACAGAGGACTCTCTCTATACCCTGATACGGCATATCAAAGACAAGCTGGAAAACAAGAAGCTGATCACTGTCGTATCATTGGATATAGAGGGAGCCTTCGACAGCGCATGGTGGCCGGCTATTAGAACCAGACTGGCTGAGGAAAAGTGTCCGGTAAACATCAGGCGGTTACTCGACAGTTACCTCAGCGAGAGAAGTGTCCGGGTCAGGTACGCGGGAACGGAGTGCCTCAGGGCGACGACTAAGGGGTGTGTACAGGGGTCGATTGGAGGTCCTATCCTGTGGAATCTGGTGCTGGATCCCCTGTTGAAGGGGCTCGGCGAACGAGGAGACTACTGTCAGGCGTTTGCCGACGACGTAGTGCTCGTCTTCGACGGGGATACAGCACTAGAGGTCCAAAGACAGGCCAATGCCGCCCTCGAGTATGTCCGGGGGTGGGGCATCGTGAACAAGCTGAAGTTTGCGCCGCACAAGACCAGTGCAATGCTTGTAACAAGGAAGCTGAAGCACGATGTCCCGCTCCTGAGCATGGGCGGGGTCGACATTGGCATGTCCAAAGAAATAAAAATACTGGGGCTGACCATAGACCACCAGCTCACTTTCAACAGCCACGCGGCAAATGTTTGTAAAAAAGCTTTGAATTTTTACAAACAGTTGTCGCGAGCAGCAAAGGTGAGCTGGGGTCTCAACACGGAGGTCATACGCAGCATCTATACCGCAGCGGTCGAACCGGTCATTCTGTACGCAGCCAGTGCCTGGGCACCGGCAGCGAGGAAGGTCGGAGTTCAGAAACTCCTGAATTCAGTCCAGCGGGGGTTCGCTCAGAAGCTCTGCAAATCCTACCGTACCGTTTCGCTCAACGCCGCGCTCGTGTTGGCTGGGATACTCCCGCTTGACCTCCGAATACAGGAGGCAGCCGCCCTGTATGAGGCGAAGCGAGGGGTACCTCAGCCGTCACTTGCGGGCCGCGAGGTGGAGCGGGTGGTGGCATTTGCGGAGCTTCCACATCCGGCAAAACATACGGCCATGGGGTTCGTGAGCTTGGTAGATCAGTCCCATGTGGAGTCCCACAACAGCCAGGACATTCGGATTTTTACCGACGGCAGCAAGCTCGAGGGCAAAGTCGGAGCAGCACTGTCCATCTGGGACGGTGCTGCCGAGATTAGGTCCCAAAAGCTCAGCCTGCCAACCTGCTGTACTGTCTACCAGGCAGAACTCCTGGCCATATGCGAAGCCACACGCCATATCCTGCGACGCAGGGAGGGAACCTTTGGTATTTATAGTGATTCGATGGCGGCATTGCAGACGATCACAAACCAGGGTTCCCTCCATGCTCTGGCAGTGGAGGCGAGAGCGAACCTCAACGTGGCTCTATCCCAGAGCAAAGTTGTCTCTTTGTTCTGGATAAAGGCACACGCTGGACTGGATGGGAACGAACGCGCGGACCACCTCGCTAAGGAGGCGGCACTGCGCAGCAAAAAGAGACCGGACTACGACCGCTGCCCGGTATCATTCGTCAAGCGGCAGATCCGTATGGGGTCGCTTGACGAATGGAACCGGCGGTATAGAGCTGGAACAACAGCCTCAGTAACTAAGATTTTCCTCCCAGACGCCATCGACGCCTTCCGCATAATCCGGAAAATAAATCCGACCGGGGTGCTGACCCAAATCTTGACGGGGCACGGTGGGTTCTCCGAATACTTGCATCGCTTCAAGTGTAAGGAGAACCCATCGTGCATCTGTGAGCCGGGTGTGCTGGAGTCGGTTCCGCACGTCCTGTTCGAGTGTCCTGTGTTCGAAAGGGAGCGGATGACACTCGAGCAGGAGCTGGAGAGCGGACTTAACCAGGACAACATTGTGGCTCTTTTTAAAAATAATAAAACTAGGGAGACCTTGTTGGAATTTTGCAAGAAAATATCCGTGAAAGTTATTAGTAGAAACAGGACGGGGCAATCTATGCTTCCCTTATATTAATAAGAATATAACGCGGCAAGCATAGAAAATAACCGTCCTGCTTCGGCACGTCCTTCATTAGTTAGCAAAATTTAGTTATATAAAAATTCTTAGATTAAATTGTAGCTTTTTCCGTTTTTCTCAAAAATTTCTTTTCAATAAATGTAAACTGACAAAACAAGGTCTCTGACCACGTCAGAGGGACACCAGCAGAGCAGGAGTGGTTTTTAGTCGGTTCGAGTCCGACACTACCTGAACTGGCTCTGGGCTCATTAGACCGAGAGACAGTTCAGGTGTCCGTGGGGATTTTCCACTCCTGCCAAAACAAAAAAAAAAAAAAAAAAAAAAAAAAAAAAAAAAAAAACCTAACCTAACCTAACCTAACCTAACCTAACCTAACCTAACCTAACCTAACCTAACCTAACCTAACCTAACCTAACCTAACCTAACCTAACCTAACCTAACCTAACCTAACCTTTTTTTTTTTTTTTTTTTGCGCTGGGAAAAAATGCATTACGCATACCTCCCGCTCGGGGGAGCGGGGGCTATGTGGGACTCCCGGGCTAAGCCCGTATACCCACTAAAACGACCCAGCGGCATTCCCGC
This sequence comes from Hecatera dysodea, assembly GCA_905332915.2. Lineage (NCBI taxonomy): Eukaryota > Metazoa > Arthropoda > Insecta > Lepidoptera > Noctuidae > Hecatera > Hecatera dysodea. The sequence goes on from HG995304.1 coordinate 12,559, forward strand.
ATCGTCTTATTGGAGGGGGACTGGGAGACCGGCGCAGCCTTTGCGTCCAGTCCTCCTCCGACGAACACCCACCCAACCCATCACGCCCTCCCCGTAGGGAGAGGGCCGGGAATGACGGACGAAGGCGGTGACGAGTGCAATGCGGGCGAAGGCATCCCCGTGCCAGTCGCCCGCGTGTCACCACCAGGAGGAGGGAGAAAACGACCTCTTCTCCGACCTCTCCTTCGTCTTCGGAGCGGCGCAGCGAGAGGGTCTTCCTCACGCGCGCGCTCCGCCGCCTCCTTTTGCGAGATGACATCCTCGCAGAAGGAGGCGACCGCTGCCCAGGATTCCTCGCTCTCCAGCATGGATTTGACCACGCCGGGGAGCGAGAGGTCCTGTCCGATCTCCGCAATGAGACTACGGCGCCGCTCGGACCAAGCTGGGCACACTTCGAGAGTGTGCTGCGCATTGTCTTCCGCGGCGCCGCAGTCGTGGCACGCCGCAGTCTCCTCCCTCCCGATCCGGTGCAGGTACGAGCCAAAACAGCCGTGTCCCGACAGCACCTGCACCAGACGGAAGGACAGAAAACCATGTCGCCTCTCGAGCCAGTCCTGCAGGACCGGACCGAGCGCGTCCAGGGTACGGCGGCCAAAGGTGGCGGTGGCGAGGTCCTGCGTCCAGTGGACCACAATGGCGTTCCTCGACTCCCTCCGCACGGCCTCCCTCTCTTCCGCGACGGGGCGCTCCCCGAGCGCTTTCCGGCGCGCCGTCCATTCGTACACTCTGGCGAGCACCCACGCCTCCAACTCCCAAGGAGGGGTGCTGGCCAGAGCGCACGACGCCGAAAAGCCTACCGAGCGATAGGCCCTCGCAACCCGCAGTGCGATGGCCCTTTGTGGCCTGCGGATCGCCGTCGCATTCTCCCTCCTTTGCAGAGAGTCTTCCCAGATGGGGGCGCCGTATAGGGCCATGCTCCGCAGGATGCCACTATACAGGCGCCGGCATAGTGCACCAGGCCCCCCCAGGTTTGGGAGGAGCCATGACAGGGCGTCCGCGGCTTTCAGCAGGCGCGTCGACAGCCCGCTGAAATGTGGGCCGAAGCGCCACCTGCTGTCAAGTATCAGACCCAGATACTTCATCTGGGTCCGTACGTCCACCCTGGTGCCCTCCACAACGATGTGGGCATCCGGAGGGCAGCGCTGCCGAGGCCCGTGGAAGAACACGGCCTCGGTCTTGTTCAACGCCACCCTCAACCCCAGGTGGCGAATCCTCCCTGCGACTAGGGATCCGCCGGCCGAAGCCAGACAGGCCGCCTCCCTGAAGTTCCTGCCCCGGGCAGTGAGGAGAGTGTCATCCGCGTAGCAGATGACACTCGTGCCCTGGAGCAGGGCTCCCCGCAGGAGCCAATCGAATCCGATGTTCCACAAAGGAGGGCCTAGCACCGACCCCTGTGGAACACCGGACTCTGCGCCGTACCGCCTCAGAGTGGCCGATTTGTCTACAAGGAGGACCTCGCGGTCCTCCAAGTAGTCGGCCAGCAGGTCCCTCAAGTATTTAGGCACTCCATGATACCGGAGTGCCTCCAATATCGTCGAGTGGGGAACGGAGTTGAAGGCGTTGGCTATGTCGAATGACACTGCCAGCACTCCGTCCCCTGCCTCAACCGCCCCCTTCACCTGACCCTTGAGCAGGGCCAGCGCGTCGATGGTCGACCGACCCTGTCGGAAACCAAACTGGGCGTCCGACAGGTCCGGGCCGACCCTCCGCAGATGGCTGTTCAGCCGACTGGCGATGATCCCCTCGAACAATTTACCGACCTCATCGAGCAGAACGATGGGCCGGTACGCCGAGGGGGAATCGACCGGACGTCCCTCCTTGCGAAGTAGGCATAGCTGCCCCTCCTTCCAGGGCTTCGGGAACCTGCCAGCGGTAAGGCACGCGCTGAAAAGGTCCCGAAACCTGTCCTCCATTTGAGCGGCAGCTATGGCTACCACACGTGCTGGAACGCCGTCCGGTCCAGGGGCCGTCTTCTTTGCGCGGAGGCTGAGTAACCCCGCGCTAAACTCCTCCGCCGTCACCGGAGGGACCTCCTCGTCCTGTGACGCCTCCCTCTGTGGAGGATCCATCGTTGGTGGGGTGAATTCGGTCCTGCGTGGAAACAAGGACCGAACCACCCCATCCAGCAGGGCCGGCTCGAGGGTCTCGGTCAGCGGGGGACCGTGGGGGCGCAACTTGTTCCGCGCCGCCTTGTACGGTCTTCCATAGGGATCCCGGTCGAGACTCTCCAGCATCTCGGCGTTCGCCGCATCCCTGGCAGCGCACATAGCTGACCCGAGGGCCGCCTGCGCGTCTCTGTAAGAGGCGTACAGGAGGTCCTCGGCTGCCAGATCACGTGCGCTGCGCCGTCGGCTTCGCGTGTAGGCCCTCCTGGCCGCCACGCAGTTGGCACGGAGCCCCGCCAACTCCTCCGTCCACCAATAGACGGCACGACGGGGAGGGGGACGGCGAGACCGAGGCATGCTGGAGTTGCACACCTCGGTCAGGGATCCCCTGAGCTGCACGGCTGCGACGTCGACGTCCAGGACCTCAACAGGGGGCGACAGCCAGTCCTGCAGGAAGGCCGCCTCCTTGGCTGCCTCCCGGTCCAACCGAGTGAGAGCCCACCGAGGGAAGGGAGACCTGCCAGAGCGGGCCATCTCCCCCCGGGAGCTCGAACTCGAGGTGGAGATGTCGAACCGCACATATCTGTGGTCCGACATGGTCTCCACCGTCTCCACCCGCCAGTTCACGATGCGTGCGGCTAGCAAGGGGGTGGCAAACGACACGTCAACCACCGAACCTCCGCGTTGCCGCACACACGTGTGGACCGAACCCCTGTTGAGGAGGGTCACACCGCAAGACGCCGACCAAAACTCGACGGCGCGGCCCCGGACGTTGCAGGAGGCAGCCGGGTTGCCCCAGGCCTCCGACTTGGCGTTGAGGTCGCCCAGCACCACGACCTGGCGTGGCGCCGCCCTCCCGACGACGGCAGTGAGGATTTCGAGAAAATTCTCAAAGTCTGCGAGAGGGCGGTTCGGGGAGAAATAGACCCCCACAAGGGCTAAATCTCCCCACGCGGCGGCCACGTATCCCTGACCCTTCTCTAAAAGCGAGAGGGGAGGGGAGTCCGTGGAAGACCGCGACACCACTGCCACCAAGCCGTCTCGATCGCCTACCCAATTGGCAGGGACCGAGTAAGGCTCAGCGACAACCACTAAGTCCACCAACCACTCGGCCATGGTCTGCATCAGCAGATCCTGGGCAGCCCGGCAGTGGTTGGCGTTCGCCTGGAGGATGCGATGCTCGACTCTATCCATCAATAGTCATCGCACCCCCCTCCTCCGCAGCCGTGCTAGCGGCAGGCCCGACTGGCGCCTGCGCTTTGCCCCTCTTGGTGGGGGGATTGCACATCCTCCCCTTCATCATGTGGTCTGCCGGGCGGCCACTGGCGGCACACACTAGGCAGTGTGGCTTGGCGGCAATGCAGGACACGGCTTTGTGGCCGACCTTGCCGCAGCGGTAGCAACTGTCCGTCCTGTCGACCTGGGACGGACAGAGGGCTCGGGTGTGGCCGATACCGAAGCACCTGTAGCAGCGCAGAGGCTGGTCTACAAGTGCTCGGACTGCACCCGAGCTGAAGCCTACGCAGAGCCGTCCCTTGTCAAGGACGGCTTTAGCAGCGGCGACTGGGCACTCGAGCCGAATAGTGCCCATGCCACCGCGGCCAGGTCTAATGTCCCTGGCTTGTACCGCTGCGACGTTACAGCCGCCAATGGCTGCGACCGCGGCCACCACCTCCTCTTTCGTGACTGAGTCATCCAGGTCGGCCACCTCCACCGCCGCCAGCTTTACCGGACGGGCCACCTTGGCCACGTCAGCGACGGCCTCCTGCAGCTTGGCTGCGAAGAGGTCGGCGCTGGCGCTGCCCTCTGCCCCCGGGAACTCGAAAATTCGAGCTCCGGTTTGGGTCCGCCGGCAAGAGACTTTGCCGATCCCCAATTGGGTTGGATCGGCATTGGCACGCGCCCGCACCAAAATGGACGCGTACGTCTCCCCTCTTTCCGCAGCCTCCGCGGTGAGCGTCACTACGACGGCTGCGGACGGAGGGGGATTTCTCCTCCTCCGTTTCCTCTTCTTCTTTCCCTGCCCAGTCACCTGCGACTGGCTGGGAGGCGCGGCGTCAGGGGTGGCGGGAGCGGCCGTTGCCTTGCCCTTCCCCTTGCCCTTGCCCTTCCCCTTCCCCTTCCCGACCACTTCAGTCCAACCTGCATCGTTGGACGGAGTGGTGGAAGGGAGAAGCGCGTCCTCTCCTGGTGGGGACGGCGTCGGCTCGTCACGCCTCTGGTCCGCTGCAGTTGAGGACGGCCCCGGCTCTTCACGCCTTTTGTCCGCCGCAAGCGGGGGCCGGAGGCGTTGTTCCGGCAAGAGCCGGTCCTCTATGCCTGCGATGCAGGCTCTCGTGAACGCCCGCTCCTCCATTACGACCTTTCGGATTATATCCTCAAGGTTGGAGGAGGGGGCTTCCACCGCAAGTCTAGGGACCGCGCTTGGAGCGGTGGCTTCGGCTAGCTTCTGATGAAGCTGGCTGACCTCCGATTGCAGGCGATCGACCTTCGCCTGCAGTTGCCGCGTCTCGTCGGTCGCTGTCCTCTTGACCAGCTCCTCGACTATGCCGCGCAGGCTCGCAGCACGGCATTTAAGGGCCTTCTGAAACGTGCCCTTCAGGTTGGAGGACTTAGAGGCGACCTCCACGATCTCTTCTTCGTCCTCCTCTGCCATCCGCTCCAGCTCGGCCAGGGAGTGGTCCGCGTACAAAACGCGAGACGCACCGTACCCAGACCTGGTCCGAGCAGCACGAGCACGCTGCTCCTTGGCAGCAACGCGCTCTTCCAGCTCCTGCTGGTGCAGCGTCCGCCGAGCCAGGTCTAGCTCGCGTTGGGCGTCCGCGAGACCCACGAGATGCGAGTCCGCGGCTGATGCCGCCTTTTTGGGCTTCGACTTGCCCGTCGAGCCCGAGGCCGAGGAACCCTCGGATGCCACCTTCCGGAACTCGCGCTTTCGCGACCGGACTTCACCCGCATCGGAGACGCTGGCCAGGGACTCGCTCTCCGAGTCTGACGTCTCGACCGCCCTGAAGCTAGCTGCAGACGGCGCGCGGCTAGCCTCTGACGCAGAAGCGTCGGAGTGGCCCTGAGAAGGGCCTTTGGTTTGGCCCTGAGAAGGGCCTTTTGGTTGGCCCTTAGAAGGGCCTTTGGGTTTTAAAAAACGCCCTAAGGCGTCCCGCGGTGGAGCAGGCATAGCCTCCCGCGAAATCGTAGTGACAAGGCGTTCAAAAGAGCTACGATGCACAGTGCACTTTGGCCGATCCCAGTCTGCCACTCCGTTACGGTGACAGAACTGGGTCGTTTCCAGGGGACGCGACGTGGACGCAAGCACTGTGGGGTGGTCCCCCAACCTAACCTAACCTAACCTAACCTAACCTAACCTAACCTAACCTAACCTAACCTAACCTAACCTAACCGGTCGTGGTCGGCTTTAAAACTCGGGAGGAGATGACGAGGGTGGCAGACAGAATCAAGAGAGCAGGCGACCTCGTGGTCGAGGAAGTCAAAAATAAAGACCCCCTCGTCATCATAAAGGATTTGCTCTCCTGCCACACGGATGTGGAGGTCATCGCAGCGCTAAAGCGCCAAAACTGCCATCTGGTTGGGGATATACCTGCAGACGACGTGAGGATCACGGCAAAATACCGTCGCAAGACGAGGAACCCACATACTTGCCACGTCGTCCTGCAGGTGTCCCCAGCGATATGGCAGAGGTTAACGACGGCGGGCCGAGTGCACATAGACCTGCAGAGGGTGCGTGTGCTGGACCAGTCACCTCTGGTGCAGTGCACGCGCTGTCTGCGGTACGGGCATAGCCGAAAACTGTGCACGGAGCCCGCCGACCTTTGCGTTCACTGCGGTGACCCCCACATGCGAGTGGACTGCCCCTTGCTGTCGGCGGCAGAGACGCCTAAATGCCGCAACTGCGTTTTGGCGAAACTGGGAAAATCGGACCACAACGCCTTCGACAGTGCGTGCCCGATCCGCGTCAAGTGGGACGCATTGGCGCGCCTGTCGGTGGCGTATTGCTAAGGTGGTCCCGGTTGCACCAGGAGTCGTCCCCGATTGTCGCTCGAGCTATAAGGTGATCCAAGCGAATCTGCAGAGGAAGAATTTAGCAACCCAAGAGCTCCTCATCGTAGCTAGCGAGCGTAGGGTTGCTATCGCACTGCTCCAGGAGCCGTATGTGGGCGGAATTAAAAGGATGCGAGACTACCGAGGAGCGAGAGTCTACCAGTGCGCGGAAGTAGGAAGTGGAACTGTGAAGGCGGCCATCGTCGTTTTCGACGATGACCTGGACGTCACACAGTGTCCGAAACTCACCACCAACAACATCGTGGTGGTGAGGATCCGAACCCGCGCCTGGGAAATCGCAGTAGTCTCCTTCTACTTTGAACCAGACCAGCCCATAGGGCCATACCTGGAGCACCTCAAGCGGATTCGCGAGGAGATGCCACAGCTCGAGGCAATCGTGGGCGGCGACGCCAACGCCAAAAGTACTTGGTGGGGCAGCTCTGTCGTCGACAGCAGGGGAGAAGAATTGGCGGGGACTATGGAAGAAATGGGCCTGCAGATACTCAACGTCGGCAACACTCCGACCTTTGACACCATCAGAGGCGGCAAGTCCTTCACCAGTTTCGTTGACATAACAGCGTGTTCAACTGAAATGTTGGGACTGGTGGAGGACTGGGCAGTTGACGAAGGCATCACGAGCTCGGACCACAACGGTATTGTATTTGGTATTAACATGGAAAAATCAAAAGGCATAAACGTAAATAGAACTACTAGGATATTCAACACACGGAAAGCAAATTGGAGCCAATTTCGTGAGAAATTGGCACAATCACAAGCGGACAGTGAGTTGAATATCCTAGGAATAGAAACAACTAACAACAAAATAGATTTAGAAAATAAAATTAACCAATACATAGATGCAATAGTAAAAACAAGTAACAAAACCATACCCAAAATTAGAAATAAAGACACACTTACAATACCGTGGTGGTCCACCGAGCTCGCGGGGCTGATGTCAGATGTCAACACGAAACGCCGCCGAATACGATGTGCTGCGAAGGTTCGGAGACAAAAAGTCGTCGATGAGTACCTGCAGGCGAAAGAAAAGTACGAGACCCACGCAAAGAGAGCACAAACGGAGAGCTGGAAGGCGTTCTGTGGGAAACAGGATCGCGAGGGCGTCTGGGAGGGAATCTATAGGATAATCGGAAGGACCTCCAAAAGGCAAGAAGACCTGCCGCTGGTGAAGGACGGAGTATCACTCAACCCGCAAGATTCGGCTCTGCTGCTGGCAGAGACCTTCTACCCCGAAGACCTGGAAGACGGAGATGATGCCGACCACCGTCGGACACGAGAAGCGGCCAGTCGCGTAAACGAGTGGACGCATGATGAGCACCATGACCCACCGTTTACGCTTCTGGAGCTGAAAACCGCGGTGGAAAGCTTCAACCCGAAGAAGGCACCGGGGGCAGATGGTCTCACAGCCGACATCTGCGCACAGGCCATTCTCCAGGACCCGGGGGTGTTCCTTGCACTGGCCAATAAGTGCCTTGAGCAGGGTCACTTCCCCGGAGCCTGGAAAGTGGCTACGGTGGTGATACTCCGAAAACCCGGCAAAGACACCTACACAACCCCGAAGTCCTATAGGCCGATCGGCCTCCTACCTGTCCTGGGCAAGATTCTCGAGAAGCTGATGGTAGCCCGCCTGAAGTGGCATCTTATCCCGCGACTGAGTACTCGCCAGTTTGGTTTCATGCCCCAGAAAAGCACAGAGGACTCTCTCTATACCCTGATACGGCATATCAAAGACAAGCTGGATCACAAGAAGCTGATCACTGTCGTATCATTGGATATAGAGGGAGCCTTCGACAGCGCATGGTGGCCGGCTATTAGAACCAGACTGGCTGAGGAAAAGTGTCCGGTGAACATCAGGCGGCTACTCGACAGTTATCTCAGCGGGAGAAGTGTCCGGGTCAGGTACGCTGGAGCGGAGTGCCGCAGGGCGACGACTAAGGGGTGTGTACAGGGGTCGATTGGAGGTCCTATCCTGTGGAATCTGGTGCTGGATCCCCTGTTGAGGGGGCTCGGCGAACGAGGTGACTATTGTCAGGCGTTTGCCGACGACGTGGTGCTCGTCTTCGACGGGGATACAGCACTAGAGATCCAAAGACAGGCCAATGCCGCCCTCGAATATGTCCGGAGGTGGGGCATCGTGAACAAGCTGAAGTTTGCGCCGCACAAGACCAGTGCAATGCTAGTAACAAGGAAGCTGAAGCACGATGTCCCGCTCCTGAGCATGGGCGGGGTCGACATTGGCATGTCCAAAGAAATAAAAATACTGGGGCTGACCATAGACCACCAGCTCACTTTCAACAGCCACGCGGCAAATGTTTGTAAAAAGGCTTTGAATTTTTACAAACAGTTGTCGCGAGCAGCAAAGGTGAGCTGGGGTCTCAACACTGAGGTCATTCGCAGCATCTATACCGCAGCGGTCGAACCGGTCATTTTGTACGCAGCCAGTGCCTGGGCACCGGCAGCGAGGAAGGTCGGAGTTCAGAAACTCCTGAATTCAGTCCAGCGGGGGTTCGCTCAGAAGCTCTGCAAATCCTACCGCACTGTTTCACTCAACGCCGCGCTCGTGTTGGCTGGGATACTCCCGCTCGACCTCCGCATACAGGAGGCAGCCGCCCTGTATGAGGCAAAGCGAGGGGTACCTCAGCCGTCACTTGCGGGCCGCGAGGTGGAGCGGGTGGTGGCATTTGCGGAGCTTCCGCATCCGGCAAAACATACGGCCATGGGGTTCGTGAGCTTGGTAGATCAGTCCCATGTGGAGTCCCACAACAGCCAGGCCATTCGGATTTTTACCGACGGCAGCAAGCTCGAGGGCAAAGTCGGAGCAGCACTGTCCATCTGGGACGGTGCTGCCGAGATAAGGTCCCAAAAGCTCAGCCTGCCAGCCTGCTGTACTGTCTACCAGGCAGAACTCCTGGCCATATGCGAAGCCACGCGCCATATCCTGCGACGCAGGGAGGGAACCTTTGGTATTTATAGTGATTCGATGGCGGCACTGCAGACGATCACAAACCAGGGTTCCCTCCATGCTCTGGCAGTGGAGGCGAGAGCGAACCTCAACGTGGCTCTATCCCAGAGCAAAGTTGTTTCTTTGTTCTGGATAAAGGCACACGCTGGACTGGATGGGAACGAACGCGCGGACCACCTCGCTAAGGAGGCGGCACTGCGCAGCAAAAAGAGACCGGACTACGACCGCTGCCCGGTATCATTCGTCAAGCGGCAGATCCGTATGGGGTCGCTTGACGAATGGAACCGGCGGTATAGAGCTGGAACAACAGCCTCAGTAACTAAGATTTTCCTCCCAGACGCCATCGACGCCTTCCAGATAATTAGAAAAATAAAGCCGACCGGGGTTCTGACCCAAATTTTGACGGGGCACGGTGGGTTCTCCGAATACTTGCACCGTTTCAAGTGTAAGGAGAACCCATCGTGCATCTGTGAGCCGGGGGTGCCGGAGTCAGTTCCGCACGTCCTGTTCGAGTGTCCTGTGTTCGAAAGGGAGCGGATGACACTCGAGCAGGAGCTGGGGAGCGGACTGAACCAAGACGGTATTGGGGATCTTTTTAGGAATACGAGGAGTAGAGAGACCTTGCTAAAATTTTGTCTGGAAATTGCAGAGAGGGTTATTTATAGAAATAGGATAGGTTGATCCATGCTTCCCTTATATTACAAGAGACTATAACGCGGAAAGCATGGAAAAACAACCGTCTTACTTCGGAATGTCCTTTTTTGGAATTTAAATTGTATTTTTATATGTATTTATTAGATTTAGTTTTTTATAGTAGTTTTTAAAAATTTATGTAATAATAAAAAATTAATTTGAGAAGCAAGGTCTCTGACCATGTCAGAGGGACACCAGCAGAGCAGGAGTGGTTTTTAGTCGGTTCGAGTCCGACACTACCTGAACTGGCTCTCGGCTCACTAGACCGAGAGACAGTTCAGGTGTCCGTGGGGATTTTCCACTCCTGCCAAAACAAAAAAAAAAAAAAAAAAAAAAAAAAAAACCTAACCTAACCTAACCTAACCTAACCTAACCTAACCGGCGATATCTCAGACTTCTGTAAAGCTTTTTTGAAGCGGTTTTCGACAGCAATCGTTGTAGATAGGCCTCCGCTAACTAATTGACACAAAATATTTGACTTTCCTGCAAGGGTGGTTTTATTTTTAGTACTTACCCCTATTTTTCAAAATTTAACACCTTTAAAAATTTATAACTTTCAAACCTTACATTAGATTTCCGTTCTGTTTGCGGAATCGGGTTTTCGCCATACTAACCTAGGTTTCCCGGCGCTGTGCGCGAATTGAAATCCTTCCAGGTCGCTGAAAACTCGGTTTTTCCTGAAAAAAAGTGGTTTTTTGACCATTTTTCAAAAATTTTGTTCCAAAAGTAATTCTGAAAACGTTCCCGTGGGCTTGCTCGCGACGAGACGCGTCTTTTGACACCTCGCACGCGCGTCTAGCTTGCGTAGAACTGCAAAAAATTTCAACTTTATTAAATTCCATACATAGGTACTTATAGCAGAAACTACCTTAGGGAGCATCGTCGAAACACAAGTCGCGATATCTCAGACTTCTGTAAAGCTTTTTTGAAGCGGTTTTCGACAGCAATCGTTGTAGATAGGCCTCCGCTAACTAATTGACACAAAATATTTGACTTTCCTGCAAGGGTGGTTTTATTTTTAGTACTTACCCCTATTTTTCAAAATTTAACACCTTTAAAAATTTATAACTTTCAAACCTTACATTAGATTTCCGTTCTGTTTGCGGAATCGGGTTTTCGCCATACTAACCTAGGTTTCCCGGCGCTGTGCGCGAATTGAAATCCTTCCAGGTCGCTGAAAACTCGGTTTTTCCTGAAAAAAAGTGGTTTTTTGACCATTTTTCAAAAATTTTGTTCCAAAAGTAATTCTGAAAACGTTCCCGTGGGCTTGCTCGCGACGAGACGCGTCTTTTGACACCTCGCACGCGCGTCTAGCTTGCGTAGAACTGCAAAAAATTTCAACTTTATTAAATTCCATACATAGGTACTTATAGCAGAAACTACCTTAGGGAGCATCGTCGAAACACAAGTCGCGATATCTCAGACTTCTGTAAAGCTTTTTTGAAGCGGTTTTCGACAGCAATCGTTGTAGATAGGCCTCCGCTAACTAATTGACACAAAATATTTGACTTTCCTGCAAGGGTGGTTTTATTTTTAGTACTTACCCCTATTTTTCAAAATTTAACACCTTTAAAAATTTATAACTTTCAAACCTTACATTAGATTTCCGTTCTGTTTGCGGAATCGGGTTTTCGCCATACTAACCTAGGTTTCCCGGCGCTGTGCGCGAATTGAAATCCTTCCAGGTCGCTGAAAACTCGGTTTTTCCTGAAAAAAAGTGGTTTTTTGACCATTTTTCAAAAATTTTGTTCCAAAAGTAATTCTGAAAACGTTCCCGTGGGCTTGCTCGCGACGAGACGCGTCTTTTGACACCTCGCACGCGCGTCTAGCTTGCGTAGAACTGCAAAAAATTGCCCGCCCACCCACCCATTTGTCACTGGCCACGTAAACTTCACAGATTGGGCAAAATATTTTTATCGACTTTTTGGCCTACTTTCCTTACCTGGTCACTTGTACATTCTCAGGCACTGTGAATAACTCAGGTAGGAACCTACTGATACCTGTAATCGACAAGACCTTGACATTTTGTGATTCAAAAAATTTTGACCTGACTATATTTTTAGTCAGTTACTATTTCACCTATACTAATTATTATTAACTGATCCCCCCTTTACAGGGATTCAGTTCATCTATTTCTATAGTTGTCCTCTGACGTTCCCGGTTAAACTAGTCCCGACACCAAACATGTTTCGCACGCCGGCCAAAAAAGACACGAGCTCGCAGGGCTCCGGGGGCTCACCGCGATCTGCGGAGGGGGCCGGGACCTCGCTCTTAAGCGTGAGGAGAAGCATCGGGGAATGGGAGGCTGGAAAGGCAGAGCCCCAGGCCAAGTCCCCGGCCAACTCAAGGCCAGATGCTGTACAGCCACCATCACAAACCACCAAAAAGATGCCGACCCCACAGACGCGTCGGTCCTCTATAGATGCTGCGGTGATTGCCGGAAAGCCCGAGCAGAAGTACCCCAACCTCACTGCGGAAGCGAGAGCTTGCCTAAATAAAGCTAAGCTTAATTTGGGCTACTCTCGCAACCTCAAAACCGAAATCAAGGCGGAGGTGCTTGAGGCTATAAACCGGCTCTTCGAAATTGTCAAGGAGTCGGAAAAAAGAAAAGCTCCCGCAGTACTCGCAAACCCCCCAATGATCGACCATTCTAGCCAGCCCACACCAAACGAGGTCAATGACAGCCAAAGTGAACTTCTTTTGAGGCTCCAGGAGAATAGTGCTCTAATAAAAGAAAATTTGGCCAAGATGGAAACCCTCAAAGATGCGTTAGTCACACACCAAGTGTCCGCTGTTGAGGAGAGAACGTACGCGACGGTAGCAGCGCACACAAGCCCGACTGGATTTCAGGTGCCGGCACGATCGACGCTGCACTCCGTAGTTGTCTCCTCAACACGAGACATGGAGACGGGTGACGAAATCTTGGAGCGAGTTAGAAGGGCGGTTGATGCGAAAGAAGGCTGGGTGCAGGTAGAGAAAGTTCGGAAGGCGAAAGATAGGAAGGTCATCATGGGGTGTCGGACAAAAGAGGAAAGAGCGAAAATTAAGGAACGACTCGAGACAGTCGGTGAGAGCCTCGTCGTCGAGGAAGTGGCGAACAGGGACCCGCTTCTGATTCTGAGGGACGTGTTACTTGTTCACACCGACGAAGAAGTCCTGACAGCCCTCAGGAATCAGAATCGGGAGCTCCTCCACGGCCTCGGGGGTGAGGATCTCAGGATGACTGTAAAATTCCGAAGGAGGACACGCAACCCCCATCTGAACCACATTGTGCTCAGTGTTTCTCCCACTATCTGGAGGAGGGCCATTGAAGGAGGAAAGCTCCGGATAGACCTCCAGATAGTACGCGTCGAAGACCAGACGCCTCTGGTGCAGTGCACACGTTGTCTAGCATACGGACACGGTAAACGGTTCTGCAAAGAACCAGCCGACCTGTGTAGCCACTGTGGCGGTCCGCATCTCAGGGTGGACTGCCCGGATAGGCGGCTGGGCGAGGCAGCAAAGTGCATAAACTGCACCAGAGCCAAAATGAGTGACACTGGGCACAGTGCCTTCAGCACTGAGTGCCCCGTACGCCGCAAGTGGGACTCTTTAGCAAGAGCTTCCGTAGCGTATTGCTGAGGTGGTCCCCGCGGCTATCCCCAGGTACCAAATGATCCAGGCCAACTTGCAACGCAGCCAACTAGCCACAAACGAACTTCTATTGGAGGCGCAAAACCGCCAAGTGGCCGTGGCATTGCTCCAGGAGCCCTACGTGGGTCGGGTGAGAAGGATGAAGGGATACCGGGGCGTAAGGGTCTTCCAGTGCTCTGAGGGAGGAGAAGGGACTGTAAAAGCGGCAGTCGCTGTCTTTGACCATGATTTGGACATACTACAGTACCCGCAACTCACCACAAATAATATCGTTGTGGTGGGAGTCCGAACCAGAGCCTGGAAGATCACGCTGGTGTCCTTCTACTTCGAACCTGACAAGCCACTGGAGCCATACCTGGAGCATATGCAGCGCATAGAACGAGAGTTTGGCTGTTGCAGGTTGGTTATTGGAGGAGACGCGAATGCGAAAAGCACCTGGTGGGGTAGCGGCAGCGAAGATGCGAGAGGGGAGCAAGTGTGTGGAGCATTGGGGGGGTGGGGGATGCATATCCTCAACGATGGAGACACCCCGACTTTCGACACTATAAGAGGCGGTATTAGGTACAGCAGCCACGTGGACGTGACGGCGTGTTCGGAGGACATGCTGGACCTGGTAGACGACTGGCGGATAGAGAAGGGTCTCACGAGTTCGGACCACAACGGCATACTTTTCGGAATTAATATTCGACACCGCCAGCACTCCGTCCCCCGCCTCAAACGCCCCCTTCACCTGACCCTTGAGTAGGGCCAGCGCATCGATGGTCGACCGACCCTGTCGGAAACCAAACTGGGCGTCCGACAGGTCCGGGCCGACCCTCCGCAGAACCTAACCTAACCTAACCTAACCTAACCTAACCTAACCTAACCTTTTTTTTTTTTTTTTTTTTTGCGCTGGGAAAAAATGCGTTACGCATACCTCCCGCTCGGGGGAGCGGGGGGCTATGTGGGACTCCCCGAGCTAAGCCCGGTATACCCACTAAAACAACCCAGCGGCATTCCCGCATCGTCTTACTGGAGGGGGACTGGGAGACCGGCGCAGCCTTTGCGTCCAGTCCTCCTCCGACGAACACCCACCCAACCCATCACGCCCTCCCCGTAGGGAGAGGGCCGGGAATGACGGACGAAGGCGGTGACGAGTGCAATGCGGGCGGAGGCACCCCCGTGCCGGTCACCCGCGTGTCACCACCAGGAGGAGGGAGAAAACGAACTCTTCTCCGACCTCTCCTTCGTCTTCGGAGTGGCGCAGCGAGAGGGTCTTCCTCACGCGCGCGCTCCGCCGCCTCCTTTTGCGAGATGACATCCTCGCAGAAGGAGGCGACCGCTGCCCAGGACTCCTCGCTCTCCAGCATAGATTTGACCACGCTGGGGAGCGAGAGGTCCTGTCCGATCTCCTCTATGAGACTACGGCGCCGCTCGGACCAAGCTGGGCACACCTCGAGAGTGTGCTGCGCATTGTCTTCCGCAGCGCCGCAGTCGTGGCACGCCGCAGTCTCCTCCCTCCCGATCCGGTGCAGGTACGAGCCAAAACAGCCGTGTCCTGACAGCACCTGCACCAGACGGAAGGAGAGGAAACCGTGTCGCCTCTCGAGCCAGTCCTGCAGGACCGGACCGAGCGCGTCCAGGGTACGGCGGCCAAAGGTGGCGGCGGCGAGGTCCTGCGTCCAGTGGACAACAATGGCGTCCCTCGCCTCCCTCCGCACGGCCTCCCTCTCTTCCGCGACGGGGCGCTCCCCGAGCGCTTTCCGGCGCGCTGTCCATTCGTACACTCTGGCGAGCACCCACGCCTCCAACTCCCAAGGAGGGGTGCTGGCCAGAGCGCACGCCGCCGAAAAGCCTACCGAGCGATAGGCCCTCGCAACCCGCAGTGCGATGGCCCTTTGTGGCCTGCGGATCGCCGTCGCGTTCTCCCTCCTGTGTAGGGAGTCCTCCCAGATGGGGGCGCCGTATAGGGCCATGCTCCGCAAGATGCCCGCATACAGGCGCCGACATAGCGCACCAGGCCCCCCCAGGTTCGGGAGGAGCCATGACAGGGCGTCCGCGGCTTTCAGCAGGCGCGTCGACAGCCCGCTGAAATGTGGGCCGAAGCGCCACCTGCTGTCAAGTATCAGACCCAGATACTTCATCTGAGTCTGTACGTCCACCCTGGTGCCCTCCACAACGATGTGGGCATCCGGAGGGCAGCGCTGCCGAGGCCCGTGGAAGAACACGGCCTCGGTCTTGTTCAGCGCCACTCTCAACCCCAGGCGGCGAATCCTCCCTGCGACCAATGACCCGCCGGCCGAAGCCAGACAGGCCGCCTCCCTGAAGTTCCTGCCCCGGGCAGTGAGGAGAGTGTCGTCCGCGTAGCAGATGACACTCGTGCCCTGGAGCAGGGCTCCCCGCAGGAGCCAATCGAATCCGATGTTCCACAAAGGAGGGCCTAGCACCGACCCCTGTGGAACACCGGACTCTGCGCCGTACCGCCTCAGAGTGGCCGATTTGTCTACAAGGAGGACCTCGCGGTCCTCCAAGTAGTCGGCCAGCAGGTCCCTCAAGTATTGAGGCACCCCATGATACCGGAGTGCCTCCAATATCGTCGAGTGGGGAACGGAGTTGAAGGCGTTGGCTATGTCGAATGACACTGCCAGCACTCCGTCCCCTGCCTCAACCGCCCCCTTCACCTGACCCTTGAGCAGGGCCAGCGCGTCGATGGTCGACCGACCCTGTCGGAAACCAAACTGGGCGTCCGACAGATCCGGGCCGACCCTCCGCAGATGGCTGTTCAGCCGACTGGCGATGATCCCCTCGAACAATTTACCGACCTCATCGAGCAGAACGATGGGCCGGTACGCCGAGGGGGAATCGACCGGACGTCCCTCCTTGCGAAGTAGGCATAGCTGCCCCTCCTTCCAGGGCTTCGGGAACCTGCCAGCGGTAAGGCACGCGCTGAAAAGGTCCCGAAACCTGTCCTCCATTTGAGCGGCAGCTATGGCTACCACACGTGCTGGAACGCCGTCCGGTCCAGGGGCTGTCTTCTTTGCGCGGAGGCTGAGTAACCCCGCGCTTAACTCCTCCGCCGTCACCGGAGGGACCTCCTCGTCATGTGACGCCTCCCTCTGTGGAGGATCCATCGTTGGTGGGGTGAATTCGGTCCTGCGTGGAAACAAGGACCGAACCACCCCATCCAGCAGGGCCGGCTCGAGGGTCTCGGTCAGCGGGGGACCGTGGGGGCGCAACTTGTTCCGCGCCGCCTTGTACGGTCTTCCATAGGGATCCCGGTCGAGACTCTCCAGCATCTCGGCGTTCGCCGCATCCCTGGCAGCGCACATAGCTGACCCGAGGGCCGCCTGCGCGTCTCTGTAAGAGGCGTACAGGAGGTCCTCGGCTGCCAGATCACGTGCGCTGCGCCGTCGGCTTCGCGTGTAGGCCCTCCTGGCCGCCACGCAGTTGGCACGGAGCCCCGCCAACTCCTCCGTCCACCAATAGACGGCACGACGGGGAGGGGGACGGCGAGACCGAGGCATGCTGGAGTTGCACACCTCGGTCAGGGATCCCCTGAGCTGCACAGCTGCGACGTCAACGTCCAGGACCTCAACAGGGGGCGACAGCCAGTCCTGCAGGAAGGCTGCCTCCTTGGCTGCCTCCCGGTCCAACCGAGTGAGAGCCCACCGAGGGAAGGGAGACCTGCCAGAGCGGGCCATCTCCCCCCGGGAGCTCGAACTCGGGGTGGAGATGTCGAACCGCACATATCTGTGGTCCGACATGGTCTCCACCGTCTCCACCCGCCAGTTCACGATGCGTGCGGCTAGCAAGGGGGTGGCAAACGACACGTCAACCACCGAACCTCCACGTTGCCGCACACACGTGTGGACCGACCCCCTGTTGAGGAGGGTCACACCGCAAGACGCCGACCAAAACTCGACGGCGCGGCCCCGGACGTTGCAGGAGGCAGCCGGGTTGCCCCAGGCCTCCGACTTGGCGTTGAGGTCGCCCAGCACCACGACCTGGCGTGGCGCCGCCCTCCCGACGACGGCAGTGAGGATTTCGAGGAAATTCTCAAAGTCTGCGAGAGGGCGGTTCGGGGAGAAATAGACCCCCACAAGGGCTAAATCTCCCCACGCGGTGGCCACGTATCCCTGACCCTTCTCTAAAAGCGAGAGGGGAGGGGAGTCCGTGGAAGACCGCGACACCACTGCCACCAAGCCGTCTCGATCGCCTACCCAATTGGCAGGGACCGAGTAAGGCTCAGCGACCACCACTAAGTCCACCAACCACTCGGCCATGGTCTGCATCAGCAGATCCTGGGCAGCCCGGCAGTGGTTGGCGTTCGCCTGGAGGATGCGATGCTCGACTCTAGCCATCAATCGGACATCGCACCCCCCTCATCCGCAGCCGTGCTAGCGGCAGGCCCGACTGGTGCCTGCGCTTTGCCCTTCTTGGCGGGGGGATTGCACATCCTCCCCTTCATCATGTGGTCTGCCGGGCGGCCACTGGCGGCACACACTAGGCAGTGTGGCTTGGCCGCAGTGCAGGACACGGCTTTGTGGCCGACCTTGCCGCAGCGGTAGCAACTGTCCGTCCTGTCGACCTGGGACGGACAAAGGGCTCGGGTGTGGCCGATACCGAAGCACCTGTAGCAGCGCAGAGGCTGGTCTACAAGTGCTCGGACTGCACCCGAGCTGAAGCCTACGCAGAGCCGTCCCTTGTCGAGGACGGCTTTAGCAGCGGCGACTGGGCACTCGAGCCGAATAGTGCCCATGCCACCGCGGCCAGGTCTTATATCCCTGGCTTGCACCGCTGCGACGCTACAGCCACCAATGGTTGCGACCGCGGCCACCACCTCCTCTTTAGTGACCGAGTCGTCGAGGTCGGCCACCTCCACCGCCGCCAGCTTTACTGGTCGGGCCACCTTGGCCACGTCCGCGACGGCCTCCTGCAGCTTGGCTGCGAAGAGGTCGGCGCTGGCACTGCCCTCCGCACCCGGGAACTCGAATATCCGAGCCCCGGTTTGGGTCCGCCGGCAAGAAACTTTGCCGATTCCCAGTTGGGTGGGATCGGCATTGGCACGCGCCCGCACCAAAATGGACGCGTATGTCTCCCCTCTTTCCGCAGCCTCCGCGGTGAGCGTCACCACGACGGCTGCGGACTGAGGGGGATTTCTCCTCCTCCGTTTTCTTTTGCCCTTCCCAGTCACCTGCGACTGCTGGCTGGGAGGTGCGGCGTCGGGGGTGGCGGGAGCGGCCGTTGCCTTGCCCTTCCCCTTGCCCTTCCCCTTCCCCTTCTTGACCACTTCAGTCCAACCTGCATCGTTGGCCGGAGTGGTGGAAGGGAGAAGCGCGTCGTCTCCTGGTGGGGACGGCGCCGGCTCTTCACGCCTCTTGTCCGCCGCTGTTGAGGACGGCCCCGGCTCTTCACGCCTCTTGTCCGCCGCAAGCGGGGGCCGGAGGCGTTGTTCCGGCAAGAGCCGGTCCTCTATGCCTGCGATGCAGGCTCTCGTGAACGCCCGCTCCTCCATTACGACCTTTCGGATTATATCCTCAAGGTTGGAGGAGGGGGCTTCCACCGCAGGTCTAGGGTCTACCGCTGGCCGGGCAGTGGCGTCGGCCAGCTTCTGATGAAGCTGGCTGACCTCCGACTGCAGGCGATCGACCTTCGCCTGCAGTTGCCGCGTCTCGTCGGTCGCTGTCCTCTTGACCAGCTCCTCGACTATGCCGCGCAAACTCGCAGCACGGCATTTAAGGGCCTTCTGAAATGTGCCCTTCAGATTGGATGACTTAGATGCGACCTCCGCAATCTCCTCCTCGTCCTCCTCTGCCATCCGCTCCAGCTCGGCCAGGGAGTGGTCTGCGTACAGAACGCGAGACGCACCGTACCCAGACCTGGAACGAGCAGCACGAGCGCGCTGCTCCTTTGCAGCAACGCGCTCTTCCAGCTCCTGCTGGTGCAGCGTCCGCCGAGCCAGGTCTAGCTCGCGTTGGGCGTCCGCGAGACCCACGACATGTGAGTCCGCGGCTGATGCCGCCTTTTTGGGCTTCGACTTGCCCGTCGAGCCCGAGCCCGAGGAACCCTCGGATGCCACCTTCCGGAACTCGCGCTTCCGCGACCGGACTTCACCCGCATCGGAGACGCTAGCCACGGACTCACTGTCCGAGTCTGACATCTCCACCGTCCTGAAGCTAGCTGCAGACGGCGCGCGGCTAACTTCTGACGCAGAAGCGTCGGAGAGGCCCTGAGAAGGGCCTTTGGGTTGGCCCTGAAAAGGACCTTTTGGTTGGCCCTTAGAAGGGCCTTTGGGTTTTAAAAAACGCCCTAGGGCGTCCCGCGGTGGAGCAGGCATAGCCTCCCGCGAAATCGTAACAGCAAGTCGAGAATGTGAGCTACGATGCACAGTGCACTTTGGCCGATCCCAGTCTGCCACTCCGTTACGGTGACAGAACTGGGTCGTTTCCAGGGGACGCGACGTGGACGCAAGCACTGTGGGGTGGTCCCCCAACCTAACCTAACCTAACCTAACCTTTTTTTTTTTTTTTTTTTTTTTTTTGCGCTGGGAAAAAATGCGTTACGCATACCTCCCGCTCGGGGGAGCGGGGGGCTATGTGGGACTCCCCGGGCTAAGCCCGGTATACCCACTAAAACGACCCAGCGGCATTCCCGCATCGTCTTAGTGGAGGGGGACTGGGAGACCGGCGCAGCCTTTGCGTCCAGTCCTCCTCCGACGAACACCCACCCAACCCATCACGCCCTCCCCGTAGGGAGAGGGCCGGGAATGACGGACGAAGGCGGTGACGAGTGCAATGCGGGCGGAGGCACCCCCGTGCCGGTCGCCCGCGTGTCACCACCAGGAGGAGGGAGAAGACGACCTCTTCTCCGACCTCTCCTTCGTCTTCGGAGCGGCGCAGCGAGAGGGTCTTCCTCACGCGCGCGCTCCGCCGCCTCCTTTTGCGAGATGACATCCTCGCAGAAGGAGGCGACCGCTGCCCAGGACTCCTCGCTCTCCAGCATAGATTTGACCACGCCGGGGAGCGAGAGGTCCTGTCCGATCTCCGCAATGAGACTACGGCGCCGCTCGGACCAAGCTGGGCACACCTCGAGAGTGTGCTGCGCATTGTCTTCCGCGGCGCCGCAGTCGTGGCACGCCGCAGTCTCCTCCCTCCCGATCCGGTGCAGGTACGAGCCAAAACAGCCGTGTCCTGACAGCACCTGCACCAGACGGAAGGAGAGGAAACCGTGTCGCCTCTCGAGCCAGTCCTGCAGGACCGGACCGAGTGCGTCCAGGGTACGGCGGCCAAAGGTGGCGGCGGCGAGGTCCTGCGTCCAGTGGACCACAATGGCGTCCCTCGCCTCCCTCCGCACGGCCTCCCTCTCTTCCGCGACGGGGCGCTCCCCGAGCGCTTTCCGGCGCGCCGTCCATTCGTACACTCTGGCGAGCACCCACGCCTCCAACTCCCAAGGAGGGGTGCTGGCCAGAGCGCACGCCGCCGAAAAGCCTACCGAGCGGTAGGCCCTCGCAACCCGCAGTGCAATGGCCCTTTGTGGCCTGCGGATCGCCGTCGCATTCTCCCTCCGGTGCAGAGACTCCTCCCAAATGGGGGCGCCGTATAGGGCCATGCTCCGCAAAATGCCAGCATACAGGCGCCGGCATAGCGCACCAGGCCCCCCCAGGTTCGGGAGGAGCCATGACAGCGCGTCCGCGGCTTTCAGCAGGCGCGTCGACAGCCCGCTGAAATGTGGGCCGAAGCGCCACCTGCTGTCAAGTACCAGACCCAGATACTTCATCTGGGTCTGTACGTTCACCCTGGTGCCCTCCACTACGATGTGGGCATCCGGAGGGCAGCGCTGCCGAGGCCCGTGGAAGAACACGGCCTCGGTCTTGTTCAGCGCCACCTTCAACCCCAGGCGGCGAATCCTCCCTGCGACCAATGACCCGCCAGCCGAAGCCAGACAGGCCGCCTCCCAGAAGTTCCTGCCCCGGGCAGTGAGGAGAGTGTCATCCGCGTAGCAGATGACACTCGTGCCCTGGAGCAGGGCTCCCCGCAGGAGCCAATCGAATCCGATGTTCCACAAAGGAGGGCCTAGCACCGACCCCTGTGGAACACCAGACTCTGCGCCGTACCGCCTCAAAGTGGCCGATTTGTCTACAAGGAGTACCTCGCGGTCCTCCAAGTAGTCGGCCAGCAGGTCCCTCAAGTATTGGGGCACTCCATGATACCGGAGCGCCTCCAGTATCGTCGAGTGGGGAACGGAGTTGAAGGCGTTGGCTATGTCGAACGACACCGCCAGCACTCCGTCCCCCGCCTCAAACGCCCCTTTCACCTGACCCTTGAGTAGGGCCAGCGCATCGATGGTCGACCGACCCTGCCGGAAACCGAACTGGGCGTCCGACAGGTCCGGGCCGACCCTCCGCAGATGGCTGTTCAGCCGACTGGCGATGATCCCCTCGAACAATTTACCGACCTCATCGAGCAGAACGATAGGCCGGTACGCCGAGGGGGAATCGACCGGACGTCCCTCCTTGCGAAGTAGGCATAGCTGCCCCTCCTTCCAAAGCTTCGGGAACCTCCCAGCGGTAAGGCACGCGCTGAAAAGGTCCCGAAACCTGTCCTCCATTTGAGCGGCAGCTATGGCTACCACCCGTGCTGGAACGCCGTCCGGTCCAGGGGCCGTCTTTTTTGCGCGGAGGCTGAACAACCCCGCGCTAAATTCCTCCGCCGTCACCGGAGGGACCTCCTCGTACGGTGACACCTCCCTTTGTGGAGGATCCATCGTTGGTGGGGTGAATTCGGTCCTGCGTGGAAACAAGGACCGAACCACCCCATCCAGCAGGGCCGGCTCGAGGGTCTCGGTCAGCGGGGGACCGTGGGGGCGCAACTTGTTCCGCGCCGCCTTGTACGGTCTCCCATAGGGATCCCGGTCGAGACTCTCCAGCATCTCGGCGTTCGCCGCGTCCCTGGCAGCGCACATAGCCGACCCGAGGGCCGCCTGCGCCTCTCTGTAAGAGGCGTACAGGAGGTCCTCGGCTGGCAGATCACGTGCGCTGCGCCGTCGGCTTCGCGTGTAGGCCCTCCTGGCCGCCACGCAGTTGGCACGGAGCCCCGCCAACTCTTCCGTCCACCAATAAATGGCACGACGGGGAGGGGGACGGCGAGACCGAGGCATGCTGGAGTTGCACACCTCGGTCAGGGATCCCCTGAGCTGCACGGCTGCGACGTCGACGTCCAGGACCTCAACAGGGGGCGACAGCCAGTCCTGCAGGAAGGCCGCCTCCTTGGCTGCCTCCCGGTCCAACCGAGTGAGAGCCCACCGAGGGAAGGGAGACCTGCCAGAGCGGGCCATCTCCCCCCGGGAGCTCGAACTCGAGGTGGAGATGTCGAACCGCACATATCTGTGGTCCGACATGGTCTCCACCGTCTCCACCCGCCAGTTCACGATGCGTGCGGCTAGCAAGGGGGTGGCAAACGACACGTCAACCACCGAACCTCCGCGTTGCCGCACACACGTGTGGACCGACCCCCTGTTGAGGAGGGACACACCGCAAGACGTCGACCAAAACTCGACGGCGCGGCCCCGGACGTTGCAGGAGGCAGCCGGGTTGCCCCAGGCCTCCGACTTGGCGTTCAGGTCGCCCAGCACCACGACCTGGCGTGGCGCCGCCCTCCCTACAACGGCAGTGAGGGTTTCGAGAAACTCCTCAAAGTCTGCGAGAGGGCGGTTCGGGGAGAAATAGACCCCCACAAGGGCTAAATCTCCCCACGCGGCGGCCACGTATCCCTGACCCTTCTCTAAAAGCGAGAGGGGAGGGGAGTCCGTGGAAGACCGCGACACCACTGCCACCAAGCCGTCTCGATCGCCTACCCAATTGGCAGGGACCGAGTAAGGCTCAGCGACCACCACCAAGTCCACCAACCACTCGGCCATGGTCTGCATCAGCAGATCCTGGGCAGCCCGGCAGTGGTTGGCGTTCGCCTGGAGGATGCGATGCTCGACTCTAGCCATCAATCGTCATCGCACCCCCCTCCTCCGCAGCCGTGCTAGCGGCAGGCCCGACTGGCGCCTGCGCTTTGCCCTTCTTGGTGGGGGGATTGCACATCCTCCCCTTCATCACGTGGTCTGCCGGGCGACCGCTGGCGGCACACACTAGGCAGTGTGGCTTGGCGGCCGTGCAGGATACGGCTTTGTGGCCGACTTTGCCGCAGCGGTAGCAACTGTCCGTCCTGTCGACCTGGGACGGACAGAGGGCTCGGGTGTGGCCGATACCGAAACACCTGTAGCAGCGCAGAGGCTGGTCTACAAGTGCTCGGACTGCACCCGAGCTGAAGCCTACGCAGAGCCGACCCTTTTCGAGTACGGCTTTTGCAGCGGCGACTGGGCACTCGAGCCGAATAGTGCCCATGCCACCGCGGCCAGGTCTAATGTCCCTGGCTTGTACCGCTGCGACGCTACAGCCGCCAATGGTTGCGACCGCGGCCACCACCTCCTCTTTAGTGACCGAGTCGTCAAGGTCGGCCACCTCCACCGCCGCCAGCTTTACTGGTCGGGCCACCTTGGCCACGTCCGCGACGGCCTCCTGCAGCTTGGCTGCGAAGAGGTCGGCGCTGGCACTGCCCTCCGCACCCGGGAACTCGAATATCCGAGCCCCGGTTTGGGTCCGCCGGCAAGAAACTTTGCCGATTCCCAGTTGGGTGGGATCGGCATTGGCACGCGCCCGCACTAAAATGGACGCGTACGTCTCCCCTCTTTCCGCAGCCTCCGCGGTGAGTGTCACCACGACGGCTGCGGACTGAGGGGGATTTCTCCTCCTCCGTTTTCTTTTACCCTTCCCAGTTACCGACTGCTGGCTGGGAGGTGCGGCGTCGGGGGTGGTGGGAGCGGCCGTTGCCTTGCCCTTCCCCTTGCCCTTCCCCTTCCCCCTCTTGACCACTTCAGTCCAACCTGCATCGTTGGCCGGAGTGGTGGAAGGGAGAAGCGCGTCGTCTCCTGGTGGGGACGGCGCCGGCTCTTCACGCCTCTTGTCCGCCGCTGTTGAGGACGGCCCCGGCTCTTCACGCCTCTTGTCCGCCGCAAGCGGGGGCCGGAGGCGTTGTTCCGGCAAGAGCCGGTCCTCTATGCCTGCGATGCAGGCTCTCGTGAACGCCCGCTCCTCCATTACGACCTTTCGGATTATATCCTCAAGGTTGGAGGAGGGGGCTTCCACCACAGGTCTGGGGTCTACCGCTGGCCGGGCGGTGGCGTCAGCCAACTTCTGATGAAGCTGGCTGACCTCCGACTGCAGGCGATCGACTTTCGCCTGCAGTTGCCGCGTCTCGTCGGTCGCTGTCCTCTTGACCAGCTCCTCGACTATGCCGCGCAAACTCGCAGCACGACATTTTAGGGCCTTTTGGAATGTGCCCTTTAGGTTTGAGGACTTAGACGCGACCTCCACAATCTCCTCCTCGTCCTCCTCCGCCATTCGCTCAAGCTCGGCCAGGGAGTGGTCCGCGTACAGGACGCGGGACGCACCATACCCTGACCTAGTTCGAGCAGCACGAGCACGCTGCTCCTTGGCAGCAACGCGCTCTTCAAGCTCCTGCTGATGCAGAGTCCGCCGAGCCAGATCCAACTGGCGTTGGGCGTCCGCGAGACCCACGACATGCGAGTCCGCGGCTGTTGCCGCCTTTTTGGGCTTCGACTTGCCCGTCGAGCCAGAAGCCGAGGAACCCTCGGATGTCGCCTTCCGGAATTCGCGCTTCCGCGACCGGATTTCTTCCGCGTCGGAGACGCTAGCCACGGACTCACTGTCCGAGCCTGACATCTCCACCGTCCTGAAGCTAGCTGCAGACGGCGCGCGGCTAACTTCTGACGCAGATGCGTCGGAGTGGCCCTGAGAAGGGCCTTTAGGTTGGCCCTGAGAAGGGCCTTTTGATTGGCCCTTAGAAGGGCCTTTGGGTTTTAAAAAACGCCCTAGGGCGTCCCGCGGTGGAGCAGGCATAGCCTCCCGCGAAATCGTAACAGCAAAGCGAGATAGTCAGTTACGATGCACAGTGCACTTTGGCCGATCCCAGTCTGCCACTCCGTTACGGTGACAGAACTGGGTCGTTTCCAGGGGACGCGACGTGGACGCAAGCACTGTGGGGTGGTCCCCCAACCTAACCTAACCTTTTTTTTTTTTTTTTTTTTTTTTTTTTTTTTTGCGCTGGGAAAAAATGCGTTACGCATACCTCCCGCTCGGGGGAGCGGGGGGCTATGTGGGACTCCCCGAGCTAAGCCCGGTATACCCACTAAAACGACCCAGCGGCATTCCCGCTTCGTCTTAGTGGAGGGGGACTGGGAGACCGGCGCAGCCTTTGCGTCCAGTCCTCCTCCGACGAACACCCACCCAACCCATCACGCCCTCCCCGTAGGGAGAGGGCCGGGAATGACGGACGAAGGCGGTGACGAGTGCAATGCGGGCGGAGGCACCCCCGTGCCGGTCGCCCGCCCGTCACCACCAGGAGGAGGGAGAAGACGACCTCTTCTCCGACCTCTCCTTCGTCTTCGAAGCGGCGCAGCGAGAGGGTCTTCCTCACGCGCGCGCTCCGCCGCCTCCTTTTGCGAGATGACATCCTCGCAGAAGGAGGCGACCGCTGCCCAGGACTCCTCGCTCTCCAGCATAGATTTGACCACGCCGGGGAGCGAGAGGTCCTGTCCGATCTCCGCAATGAGACTACGGCGCCGCTCGGACCAAGCTGGGCACACCTCGAGAGTGTGCTGCGCGTTGTCTTCCGCGGCGCCGCAGTCGTGGCACGCCGCAGTCTCCTCCCTCCCGATCCGGTGCAGGTACGAGCCAAAACAGCCGTGTCCTGACAGCACCTGCACCAGACGGAAGGAGAGGAAGCCGTGTCGCCTCTCAAGCCAGTCCTGCAGGACCGGACCGAGCGCGTCCAGGGTACGGCGGCCAAAGGTGGCGGCGGCGAGGTCCTGCGTCCAGTGGACCACAATGGCGTCCCTCGCCTCCCTCCGCACGGCCTCCCTCTCTTCCGCGACGGGGCGCTCCCCGAGCGCTTTCCGGCGCGCCGTCCATTCGTACACTCTGGCGAGCACCCACGCCTCCAACTCCCAAGGAGGGGTGCTGGCCAGAGCGCACGCCGCCGAAAAGCCTACCGAACGATAGGCCCTCGCAACCCGCAGTGAACCTAACCTAACCTAACCTAACCTTTTTTTTTTTTTTTTTTTTTTTTTTTTTTTTTTTTTTTTTTTTGCGCTGGGAAAAAATGCGTTACGCATACCTCCCGCTCGGGGGAGCGGGGGGCTATGTGGGACTCCCCGGGCTAAGCCCGGTATACCCACTAAAACGACCCAGCGGCATTCCCGCATCGTCTTACTGGAGGGGGACTGGGAGACCGGCGCAGCCTTTGCGTCCAGTCCTCCTCCGACGAACACCCACCCAACCCATCACGCCCTCCCCGTAGGTAGAGGGCCGGGAATGACGGACGAAGGCGGTGACGAGTGCAATGCGGGCGGAGGCACCCCCGTGCCGGTCGCCCGCGTGTCACCACCAGGAGGAGGGAGAAAACGAGCTCTTCTCCGACCTCTCCTTCGTCTTCGGAGCGGCGCAGCGAGAGGGTCTTCCTCACGCGCGCGCTCCGCCGCCTCCTTTTGCGAGATGACATCCTCGCAGAAGGAGGCGACCGCTGCCCAAGACGCCTCGCTCTCCAGCATGGATTTGACCACGCCGGGGAGCGAGAGGTCCTGTCCGATCTCCGCAATTAGACTACGGCGCCGCTCGGACCAAGCTGGGCACACCTCGAGAGTGTGCTGCGCGTTGTCTTCCGCGGCGCCGCAGTCGTGGCACGCCGCAGTCTCCTCCCTCCCGATCCGGTGCAGGTACGAGCCAAAACAGCCGTGTCCTGACAGCACCTGCACCAGACGGAAGGATAGAAAACCATGTCGCCTCTCGAGCCAGTCCTGCAGGACCGGACCGAGTGCGTCCAGGGTACGGCGGCCAAAGGTGGCGGCGGCGAGGTCCTGCGTCCAGTGTACCACAATGGCGTCTCTCGCCTCCCTCCGCACGGCCTCCCTCTCTTCGGCGACGGGGCGCTCCCCGAGCGCTTTCCGGCGCGCCGTCCATTCGTACACTCTGGCGAGCACCCACGCCTCCAACTCCCAAGGAGGGGTGCTGGCCAGAGCGCACGCCGCCGAAAAGCCTACCGAGCGATAGGCCCTCGCAACCCGCAGTGCGATGGCCCTTTGTGGCCTGCGGATCGCCGTCGCGTTCTCCCTCCTGTGTAAGGAGTCCTCCCAGATGGGGGCGCCGTATAGGGCCATGCTCCGCAAGATGCCCGCATACAGGCGCCGGCATAGCGCACCAGGCCCCCCCAGGTTCGGGAGGAGCCATGACAGCGCGTCCGCGGCTTTCAGCAGGCGCGTCGACAGCCCGCTGAAATGTGGGCCGAAGCGCCACCTGCTGTCAAGTACCAGACCCAGATACTTCATCTGGGTCCGTACGTCCACCCTGGTGCCCTCCACAACGATGTGGGCATCCGGAGGGCAGCGCTGCCGAGGCCCGTGGAAGAACACGGCCTCGGTCTTGTTCAACGCCACCCTCAACCCCAGTCGGCGAATCCGCCCTGCGACTAGGGATCCGCCGGCCGAAGCCAGACAGGCCGCCTCCCTGAAGTTTCTGCCCCGGGCAGTGAGGAGAGTGTCATCCGCGTAGCAGATGACACTCGTGCCCTGGAGCAGGGCTCCCCGCAGGAGCCAGTCGAACCCGATGTTCCACAAAGGAGGGCCTAGCACCGACCCCTGTGGAACACCGGACTCTGCGCCGTACCGCCTCAGAGTGGCCGATTTGTCTACAAGGAGGACCTCGCGGTCCTCCAAGTAGTCGGCTAGCAGGTCCCTCAAGTATTGGGGCACTCCATGATACCGGAGCGCCTCCAATATCGTCGAGTGGGGAATGGAGTTGAAGGCGTTGGCTATGTCGAATGACACCGCCAGCACTCCATCCCCCGCCTCAGACGCCCCCCTCACCTGACCCTTGAGTAGGGCCAGCGCGTCGATGGTCGACCGACCCTGTCGGAAACCGAACTGGGCGTCCGACAGGTCCGGGCCGACCCTCCGCAGGTGGCTGTTCAGCCGACTGGCGATGATCCCCTCGAACAATTTGCCGACCTCATCGAGCAGAACGATAGGCCGGTATGCCGAGGGGGAATCGACCGGACGTCCCTCCTTGCGAAGTAGGCATAGCTGCCCCTCCTTCCAGGGCTTCGGGAACCTGCCAGCGGTAAGGCACGCGCTGAAAAGGTCCCGAAACCTGTCCTCCATTTGAGCGGCAGCTATGGCTACCACCCGTGCTGGGACGCCGTCCGGTCCAGGGGCCGTCTTCTTTGCGCGGAGGCTGAGTAACCCCGCGCTAAACTCCTCCGCCGTCACCGGAGGGACCTCCTCGTCCTGTGACGCCTCCCTCTGTGGAGGATCCATCGTTGGTGGGGTAAATTCAGTCCTGCGTGGAAACAAGGACCGAACCACCCCATCCAGCAGGGCCGGCTCGAGGGTCTCGGTCAGCGGGGGACCGTGGGGGCGCAACTTGTTCCGCGCCGCCTTGTACGGTCTCCCATAGGGATCCCGGTCGAGACTCGACAGCATCTCGGCGTTCGCCGCGTCCCTGGCAGCGCACATAGCCGACCCGAGGGCCGCCTGCGCCTCTCTGTAAGAGGCGTACAGGAGGTCCTCGGCTGCCAGATCACGTGCGCTGCGCCGTCGGCTCCGCGTGTAGGCCCTCCTGGCCGCCACGCAGTTGGCACGGAGCCCCGCCAACTCCTCCGTCCACCAATAGACGGCACGACGGGGAGGGGGACGGCGAGACCGAGGCATGCTGGAGTTGCACACTTCGGTCAGGGATCCCCTGAGCTGCACGGCTGCGACGTCAACGTCCAGGACCTCAACAGGGGGCGACAGCCAGTCCTGCAAGAAGGCCGCCTCCTTGGCTGCCTCCCGGTCCAAGCGAGTGAGAGCCCACCGAGGGAAGGGGGACCTGCCAGAGCGGGCCATCTCCCCCCGGGAGCTCGAACTCGAGGTGGAGATGTCGAACCGCACATATCTGTGGTCCGACATGGTCTCCACCGTCTCCACCCGCCAGTTCACGATGCGTGCGGCTAGCAAGGGGGTGGCAAACGACACGTCAACCACCGAACCTCCGCGTTGCCGCACACACGTGTGGACCGACCCCCTGTTGAGGAGGGACACACCGCAAGACGTCGACCAAAACTCGACGGCGCGGCCCCGGACGTTGCAGGAGGCAGCCGGGTTGCCCCAGGCCTCCGACTTGGCGTTCAGGTCGCCCAGCACCACGACCTGGCGTGGCGCCGCCCTCCCTACAACGGCGGTGAGGGTTTCGAGAAACTCCTCAAAGTCTGCGAGAGGGCGGTTCGGGGAGAAGTAGACCCCTACAAGGGCTAAATCTCCCCACGCGGCGGCCACGTATCCCTGACCCTTCTCTAAAAGCGAGAGGGGAGGGGAGTCCGTGGAAGACCGCGACACCACTGCCACCAAGCCGTCTCGATCGCCTACCCAATTGGCAGGGACCGAGTAAGGCTCAGCGACCACCACTAAGTCCACCAACCACTCGGCCATGGTCTGCATCAGCAGATCCTGGGCAGCCCGGCAGTGGTTGGCGTTCGCCTGGAGGATGCGATGCTCGACTCTAGCCATCAATCGTCATCGCACCCCCCTCCTCCGCAGCCGTGCTAGCGGCAGGCCCGACTGGCGCCTGCGCTTTGCCCTTCTTGACGGGGGGATTGCACATCCTCCCCTTCATCATGTGGTCTGCCGGGCGGCCGCTGGCGGCACACACTAGGCAGTGTGGCTTGGCGGCAGTGCAGGACACGGCTTTGTGGCCGACCTTGCCGCAGCGGTAGCAACTGTCCGTCCTGTCGACCTGGGACGGACAGAGGGCTCGGGTGTGGCCGATACCGAAGCACCTGTAGCAGCGCAGAGGCTGGTCTACAAGTGCTCGGACTGCACCCGAGCTGAAGCCTACGCAGAGCCGTCCCTTGTCGACGACGGCTTTAGCAGCGGCGACTGGGCACTCGAGCCGAATAGTGCCCATGCCACCGCGGCCAGGTCTTATATCCCTGGCTTGCACCGCTGCGACGCTACAGCCACCAATGGATGCGACCGCGGCCACCACCTCCTCTTTAGTGACCGAGTCGTCAAGGTCGGCCACCTCCACCGCCGCCAGCTTTACTGGTCGGGCCACCTTGGCCACGTCAGCGACGGCCTCCTGCAGCTTGGCTGCGAAGAGGTCGGCGCTGGCACTGCCCTCCGCACCCGGGAACTCGAATATCCGAGCCCCGGTTTGGGTCCGCCGGCAAGAAACTTTGCCGATTCCCAGTTGGGTGGGATCGGCATTGGCACGCGCCCGCACTAAAATGGACGCATACGTCTCCCCTCTTTCCGCAGCCTCCGCGGTGAGCGTCACCACGACGGCTGCGGACTGAGGGGGATTTCTCCTCCTCCGTTTTCTCTTCTTCTTTCCTTGCCCAGTCACCTGCGACTGGCTAGGAGGCGCGGCGTCGGGGGTGGCGGGAGCGGCCGTTGCCTTGCCCTTTCCCTTGCCCTTTCCCTTCCCCTTCCCGACCACTTCGGTCCAACCTGCATCGTTGGCCGGAGTGGTGGAAGGGAGAAGCGCGTCCTCTCCTGGTGGGGACGGCGCCGGCTCTTCGCGCCTCTTGTCCGCCTTAGTTGAGGACGGCCCCGGCTCTTCACGCCTCTTGTCCGCCGCAAGCGGGGGCCGGAGGCGTTGTTCCGGCAAGAGCCGGTCCTCGATACCTGCGATGCAGGCTCTCGTGAACGCCCGCTCCTCCATTACGACCTTTCGGATTATATCCTCAAGGTTGGAGGAGGGGGCTTCCACTGCAGGTCTAGGGACCGCGCTTGGAGCGGTGGCTTCGGCTAGCTTCTGATGAAGCTGGCTGACCTCCGACTGCAGGCGATCGACCTTCGCCTGCAGTTGCCGCGTCTCGTCGGTCGCTGTCCTCTTGACCAGCTCCTCGACTATGCCGCGCAGGCTCGCAGCACGGCATTTAAGGGCCTTCTGAAACGTGCCCTTCAGGTTGGAGGACTTAGAGGCGACCTCCACGATCTCTTCCTCGTCCTCCTCCGCCATCCGCTCCAGCTCGGCCAGGGAGTGATCCGCGTACAAAACGCGAGACGCACCGTACCCAGACCTGGTCCGAGCAGCACGAGCACGCTGCTCCTTGGCAGCAACGCGCTCTTCGAGCTCCTGCTGGTGCAGCGTCCGCCTAGCCAGGTCTAGCTGACGTTGGGCGTCCGCGAGACCCACGACGTGTGAGTCCGCCGCTGTTACCGCCTTTTTGGGCTTCGACTTGCCCGTCGAGCCCGAGCCCGAGGAACCCTCGGATGCCACCTTACGGAACTCGCGCTTTCGCGACCGGACTAGACCCGCATCGGAGACGCTGGCCAGGGACTCGCTCTCCGAGTCTGACGTCTCGACCGCCCTGAAGCTAGCTGCAGACGGCGCGCGGCTAGCCTCTGACGCAGAAGCGTCGGAGTGGCCCTGAGAAGGGCCTTTGGTTTGGCCCTGAGAAGGGCCTTTTGGTTGGCCCTTAGAAGGGCCTTTGGGTTTTAAAAAACGCCCTAGGGCGTCCCGCGGTGGAGCAGGCATAGCCTCCCGCGAAATCGTAGTGACAAGGCGTTCAAAAGAGCTACGATGCACAGTGCACTTTGGCCGATCCCAGTCTGCCACTCCGTTACGGTGACAGAACTGGGTCGTTTCCAGGGGACGCGACGTGGACGCAAGCACTGTGGGGTGGTCCCCCCAACCTAACCTAACCTTTTTTTTTTTTTTTTTTTTTTTTTTTTGCGCTGGGAAAAAATGCGTTACGCATACCTCCCGCTCGGGGGAGCGGGGGGCTATGTGGGACTCCCCGGGCTAAGCCCGGTATACCCACTAAAACGACCCAGCGGCATTCCCGCATCGTCTTAGTGGAGGGGGACTGGGAGACCGGCGCAGCCTTTGCGTCCAGTCCTCCTCCGACGAACACCCACCCAACCCATCACGCCCTCCCCGTAGGGAGAGGGCCGGGAATGACGGACGAAGGCGGTGACGAGTGCAATGCGGGCGGAGGCACCCCCGTGCCGGTCGCCCGCGTGTCACCACCAGGAGGAGGGAGAAAACGGCCTCTTCTCCGACCTCTCCTTCGTCTTCGGAGCGGCGCAGCGAAAGGGTCTTCCTCACGCGCGCGCTCCGCCGCCTCCTTTTGCGAGATGACATCCTCGCAGAAGGAGGCGACCGCTGCCCAAGACTCCTCGCTCTCCAGCATAGATTTGACCACGCCGGGGAGCGAGAGGTCCTGTCCGATCTCCGCAATGAGACTACGGCGTCGCTCGGACCAAGCTGGGCACACTTCGAGAGTGTGCTGCGCATTGTCTTCCGCGGCGCCGCAGTCGTGGCACGCCGCAGTCTCCTCCCTCCCGATCCGGTGCAGGTACGAGCCAAAACAGCCGTGTCCTGACAGCACCTGCACCAGACGGAAGGAGAGGAAACCGTGTCGCCTCTCGAGCCAGTCCTGTAGGACCGGACCGAGTGCGTCCAGGGTACGGCGGCCAAAGGTGGCGGCGGCGAGGTCCTGCGTCCAGTGGACCACAATGGCGTCCCTCGCCTCCCTCCGCACGGCCTCCCTCTCTTCCGCGACGGGGCGCTCCCCGAGCGCTTTCCGGCGCGCCGTCCATTCGTACACTCTTGCGAGCACCCACGCCTCCAACTCCCAAGGAGGGGTGCTGGCCAGAGCGCACGCCGCCGAAAAGCCTACCGAGCGGTAGGCCCTCGCAACCCGCAGTGCAATGGCCCTTTGTGGCCTGCGGATCGCCGTCGCGTTCTCCCTCCTGTGTAGGGACTCCTCCCATATGGGGGCGCCGTATAGGGCCATGCTCCGCAGGATGCCACTATACAGGCGCCGGCATAGCGCACCAGGCCCCCCCAGAACCTAACCTAACCTAACCTAACCTTTTTTTTTTTTTTTTTTTTTTTTTGCGCTGGGAAAAAATGCGTTACGCATACCTCCCGCTCGGGGGAGCGGGGGCTATGTGGGACTCCCGGGCTAAGCCCGTATACCCACTAAAACGACCCAGCGGCATTCCCGCATCGTCTTACTGGAGGGGGACTGGGAGACCGGCGCAGCCTTTGCGTCCAGTCCTCCTCCGACGAACACCCACCCAACCCATCACGCCCTCCCCGTAGGGAGAGGGCCGGGAATGACGGACGAAGGCGGTGACGAGTGCAATGCGGGCGGAGGCACCCCCGTGCCGGTCGCCCGCCCGTCACCACCAGGAGGAGGGAGAAGACGACCTCTTCTCCGACCTCTCCTTCGTCTTCGGAGCGGCGCAGCGAGAGGGTCTTCCTCACGCGCGCGCTCCGCCGCCTCCTTTTGCGAGATGACATCCTCGCAGAAGGAGGCGACCGCTGCCCAAGACTCCTCGCTCTCCAGCATGGATTTGACCACGCCGGGGAGCGAGAGGTCCTGTCCGATCTCCGCAATGAGACTACGGCGCCGCTCGGACCAAGCTGGGCACACCTCGAGAGTGTGCTGCGCATTGTCTTCCGCGGCGCCGCAGTCGTGGCACGCTGCAGTCTCCTCCCTCCCGATCCGGTGCAGGTACGAGCCAAAACAGCCGTGTCCCGACAGCACCTGCACCAGACGGAAGGACAGAAAACCATGTCGCCTCTCGAGCCAGTCCTGCAGGACCGGACCGAGTGCGTCCAGGGTACGGCGGCCAAAGGTGGCGGCGGCGAGGTCTTGCGTCCAGTGGACCACAATGGCGTCCCTCGCCTCCCTCCGCACGGCCTCCCTCTCTTCCGCGACGGGGCGCTCCCCGAGCGCTTTCCGGCGCGCCGTCCATTCGTACACTCTGGCGAGCACCCACGCCTCCAACTCCCAAGGAGGGGTGCTGGCCAGAGCGCACGCCGCCGAAAAGCCTACCGAGCGGTAGGCCCTCGCAACCCGCAGTGCAATGGCCCTTTGAGGCCTGCGGATCGCCGTCGCGTTCTCCCTCCTGTGCAGGGACTCCTCCCATATGGGGGCGCCGTATAGGGCCATGCTCCGCAAGATGCCAGCATACAGGCGCCGGCATAGCACACCAGGCCCCCCCAGGTTCGGGAGGAGCCATGATAAGGCGTCCGCGGCTTTCAGCAGGCGCGTCGACAGCCCGCTGAAATGTGGGCCGAAGCGCCACCTGCTGTCAAGTACCAGACCCAGATACTTCATCTGGGTCCGTACGTCCACCCTGGTGCCCTCCACAACGATGTGGGCATCCGGAGGGCAGCGCTGCCGAGGCCCGTGGAAGAACACGGCCTCGGTCTTGTTCAGCGCCACCTTCAACCCCAGGCGGTGAATTCTCCCTGCGACTAAGGAACCGCCGGCCGAAGCCAGACAGGCCGCCTCCCTGAAGTTCCTGCCCCGGGCAGTGAGGAGAGTGTCATCCGCGTAGCAGATGACACTCGTGCCCTGGAGCAGGGCTCCCCGCAGGAGCCAATCGAATCCGATGTTCCACAAAGGAGGGCCTAGCACCGACCCCTGTGGAACACCGCACTCTGCGCTGTACCGCCTCAGAGTGGCCGATTTGTCTACAAGGAGGACCTCGCGGTCCTCCAAGTAGTCGGCCAGCAGGTCCCTCAAGTATTGGGGCACTCCATGATACCGGAGCGCCTCCAATATCGTCGAGTGGGGAACGGAGTTGAAGGCGTTGGCTATGTCGAACGACACCGCCAGCACTCCGTCCCCCGCCTCAAACGCCCCTTTCACCTGACCCTTGAGTAGGGCCAGCGCATCGATGGTCGACCGACCCTGCCGGAAACCGAACTGGGCGTCCGACAGGTCCGGGCCGACCCTCCGCAGATGGCTGTTCAGTCGACTGGCGATGATCCCCTCGAACAATTTACCGACCTCATCGAGCAGAACGATAGGCCGGTACGCCGAGGGGGAATCGACCGGACGTCCCTCCTTGCGAAGTAGGCATAGCTGCCCCTCCTTCCAAAGCTTCGGGAACCTCCCAGCGGTAAGGCACGCGCTGAAAAGGTCCCGAAACCTGTCCTCCATTTGAGCGGCAGCTATGGCTACCACCCGTGCTGGAACGCCGTCCGGTCCAGGGGCCGTCTTTTTTGCGCGGAGGCTGAACAACCCCGCGCTAAATTCCTCCGCCGTCACCGGAGGGACCTCCTCGTACGGTGACACCTCCCTTTGTGGAGGATCCATCGTTGGTGGGGTGAATTCGGTCCTGCGTGGAAACAAGGACCGAACCACCCCATCCAGCAGGGCCGGCTCGAGGGTCTCGGTCAGCGGGGGACCGTGAGGGCGCAATTTGTTCCGCGCCGCCTTGTACGGTCTCCCATAGGGATCCCGGTCGAGACTCTCCAGCATCTCGGCGTTCGCCGCGTCCCTGGCAGCGCACATAGCCGACCCGAGGGCCGCCTGCGCCTCTCTGTATGAGGCGTACAGGAGGTCCTCGGTTGCCAGATCACGTGCGCTGCGCCGTCGGCTCCGCGTGTAGGCCCTCCTGGCCGCCACGCAGTTGGCACGGAGCCCCGCCAACTCTTCCGTCCACCAATAAACGGCACGGCGGGGAGGGGGGCGGCGAGACCGAGGCATGCTGGAGTTGCACACCTCGGTCAGGGATCCCCTGAGCTGCACGGCTGCGACGTCGACGTCCAGGACCTCAACAGGGGGCGACAACCAGTCCTGCAGGAAGGCCGCCTCCTTGGCTGCCTCCCGGTCCAACCGAGTGAGAGCCCACCGAGGGAAGGGAGACCTGCCAGAGCGGGCCATCTCCCCCCGGGAGCTCGAACTCGAGGTGGAGATGTCGAACCGCACATATCTGTGGTCCGACATGGTCTCCACCGTCTCCACCCGCCAGTTCACGATGCGTGCGGCTAGCAAGGGGGTGGCAAACGACACGTCAACCACCGAACCTCCGCGTTGCCGCACACACGTGTGGACCGACCCCCTGTTGAGGAGGGTCACACCGCAAGACGCCGACCAAAACTCGACGGCGCGGCCCCGGACGTTGCAGGAGGCAGCCGGGTTGCCCCAGGCCTCCGACTTGGCGTTGAGGTCGCCCAGCACCACGACTTGGCGTGGCGCCGCCCTCCCGACGACGGCAGTGAGGATTTCGAGAAAATTCTCAAAGTCTGCGAGAGGGCGGTTCGGGGAGAAATAGACCCCCACAAGGGCTAAATCTCCCCACGCGGCAGCCACGTATCCCTGACCCTTCTCTAAAAGCGAGAGGGGAGGGGAGTCCGCGGAAGACCGCGACACCACTGCCACCAAGCCGTCTCGATCGCCTACCCAATTGGCAGGGACCGAGTAAGGCTCAGCGACCACCACTATGTCCACCAACCACTCGGCCATGGTCTGCATCAGCAGATCCTGGGCAGCTCGGCAGTGGTTGGCGTTCGCCTGGAGGATGCGATGCTCGACTCTATCCATCAATAGTCATCGCACCCCCCTCCTCCGCAGCCGTGCTAGCGGCAGGCCCGACTGGCGCCTGCGCTTTGCCCTTCTTGGCGGGGGGATTACACATCCTCCCCTTCATCATGTGGTCTGCCGGGCGGCCACTGGCGGCACACACTAGGCAGTGCGGCTTGGCGGCAGTGCAGGACACGGCTTTGTGGCCGACCTTGCCGCAGCGGTAGCAACTGTCCGTCCTGTCGACCTGGGACGGACAGAGGGCTCGGGTGTGGCCGATACCGAAGCACCTGTAGCAGCGCAGAGGCTGGTCTACAAGTGCTCGGACTGCACCCGAGCTGAAGCCTACGCAGAGCCGACCCTTTTCGAGTACGGCTTTTGCAGCGGCGACTGGGCACTCGAGCCGAATAGTGCCCATGCCACCGCGGCCAGGTCTAATGTCCCTGGCTTGTACCGCTGCGACGTTACAGCCGCCAATGGCTGCGACCGCGGCCACCACCTCCTCTTTCGTGACCGAGTCATCCAAGTCGGTCACCTCCACCGCCGCCAGCTTTACTGGACGGGCCACCTTGGCCACGTCAGCGACGGCCTCCTGCAACTTGGCTGCGAAGAGGTCGGCGCTGGCGCTGCCCTCTGCCCCCGGGAACTCGAAAATTCGAGCCCCGGTTTGGGTCCGCCGGCAAGAGACTTTGCCGATCCCCAGTTGGGTAGGATCGGCATTTGCACGTGCCCTCACCAAAATGGACGCGTACGTCTCCCCTCTTTCCGCAGCCTCTGCGGTGAGCGTCACTACGACGGCTGCGGACTGTGGGGGATTTTTCCTCCTCCGTTTCCTCTTCTTCTTTCCCTGCCCAGTCACCTGCGACTGGCTGGGAGGCGCGGCGTCGGGGGTGGCGGGAGCGGCCGTTGCCTTGCCCTTCCCCTTGCCCTTGCCCTTCCCCTTCCCCTTCCCGACCACTTCAGTCCAACCTGCATCGTTGGACGGAGTGGTGGAAGGCAGAAGCGCGTCCTCTACTGGTGGGGACGGCGTCGGCTCTTCACGCCTTTTGTCCGCCGCAAGGGAGGACGGCCCCGGCTCTTCACGCCTCTTGTCCGCCGCAAGCGGGGGCCGGAGGCGTTGTTCCGGCAAGAGCCGGTCCTCTATGCCTGCGATGCAGGCTCGCGTGAACGCCCGCTCCTCCATTACGACCTTTCGGATTATATCCTCAAGGTTGGAGGAGGGGGCTTCCACCGCAGGTCTAGGGTCTACCGCTGGCCGGGCGGTGGCTTCAGCCAACTTCTGATGAAGCTGGCTGACCTCCGACTGCAGGCGATCGACCTTCGCCTGCAGTTGCCGCGTCTCGTCGGTCGCTGTCCTCTTGACCAGCTCCTCGACTATGCCGCGTAGGCTCGCAGCACGGCATTTAAGGGCCTTCTGAAAAGTGCCCTTCAGGTTGGAAGACTTAGAGGCGACCTCCACGATCTCTTCCTCGTCCTCCTCCGCCATCCGCTCCAGCTCGGCCAGGGAGTGGTCTGCGTACAAAACGCGAGACGCACCGTACCCAGACCTGGTCCGAGCAGCACGAGCACGCTGCTCCTTGGCAGCAACGCGCTCTTCGAGCTCCTAACCTAACCTAACCTTTTTTTTTTTTTTTTTTTTTTTTTTTTTTTTGCGCTGGGAAAAAATGCGTTACGCATACCTCCCGCTCGGGGGAGCGGGGGCTATGTGGGACTCCCGGGCTAAGCCCGTATACCCACTAAAACGACCCAGCGGCATTCCCGCATCGTCTTAGTGGAGGGGGACTGGGAGACCGGCGCAGCCTTTGCGTCCAGTCCTCCTCCGACGAACACCCACCCAACCCATCACGCCCTCCCCGTAGGGAGAGGGCCGGGAATGACGGACGAAGGCGGTGACGAGTGCAATGCGGGCGGAGGCACCCCCGTGCCGGTCGCCCGCGTGTCACCACCAGGAGGAGGGAGAAAACGACTTCTTCTCCGACCTCTCCTTCGTCTTCGGAGCGGTGCAGCGAGAGGGTCTTCCTCACGCGCGCGCTCCGCCGCCTCCTTTTGCGAGATGACATCCTCGCAGAAGGAGGCGACCGCTGCCCAGGACTCCTCGCTCTCCAGCATAGATTTGACCACGCCGGGGAGCGAGAGGTCCTGTCCGATCTCCGCGATGAGACTACGGCGCCGCTCGGACCAAGCTGGGCACACCTCGAGAGTGTGCTGCGCATTGTCTTCCGCGGCGCCGCAGTCGTGGCACGCCGCAGTCTCCTCCCTCCCGATCCGGTGCAGGTACGAGCCAAAACAGCCGTGTCCTGACAGCACCTGCACCAGACGGAAGGAGAGGAAGCCGTGTCGCCTCTCAAGCCAGTCTTGCAGGACCGGACCGAGTGCGTCCAGGGTACGGCGGCCAAAGTTGGCGGCGGCGAGGTCCTGCGTCCAGTGGACCACAATGGCGTCCCTCGCCTCCCTCCGCACGGCCTCCCTCTCTTCCGCGACGGGGCGCTCCCCGAGCGCTTTCCGGCGCGCCGTCCAAACCTAACCTAACCTAACCTAACCTTTTTTTTTTTTTTTTTTTGTTGCCGGGGTGGAAAATCCTCATGGA
Source organism: Hecatera dysodea (assembly GCA_905332915.2). NCBI lineage: Eukaryota > Metazoa > Arthropoda > Insecta > Lepidoptera > Noctuidae > Hecatera > Hecatera dysodea. Next base: position 52,066 of record HG995304.1, read on the forward strand.
TGTCCTTCGCCTGGGGCGGGCGAAGGGGTCTGTCAGACTCTTACTGACTAAAAACCACCCCAGTGTTCCTTCCCACACTTGCACCGGGGATCGTGGGAACTAGTGCGACTTCCACGATCTCCGGCTAGTGCCGGCCCGCCTCTGCGGGCCACCTCAGCCTGGCGGGGAGAGTGAGGTGTCCTCCCCCTGCCACGTCAAAAAGGGGGGCGCACGTGGAACACGACGCGCTGCCGCCTCGGGTCCTGCTGGATAGGGGGATGGCGAACGACCCCGAGTTCGCCGTCCCTCCGGACCGCTTATGGGGGCTGGAAGAGGGCGTTGTCCGCTCTCCGCCGACGCCCGGTTCGCCTGCTGCGGATCGGGAGAGAGGTCACTTCCTCCCTCTCCCTCTCCGCAGCCTCCTTCTGCGAAATGACATCTTCACAGAAGGAGATCACCGCTTCCCACGACTCGGCGCTCCCGACCATTGAACGAGCAACGGCTGGCAGCGACAAGTCGGGTCCTACCTCGGATACGAGGGCACGGCGCTGCTCCTCCCATGCGGTACACTCTTCCAGAGTGTGCTGCGCCGTGTCCTCCCGACAGTCGGTGCAGTGATGGCACCGAGCGTCCGGCTCCCTGTTTATGCGACACAGGTACTTCCCGAAGCAGCCATGCCCCGAGAGCACCTGCGTCGCACGAAACGACAGGGAGCCGTGCTTCCTCCCGAGCCATTCGTCGAGCACTGGTCGGATCGCATCGACGGTAGCGAAGCCGGCGGTAGGGCGCGCAAGCCTGTTCCGCCATTCCGCCACCATGACTTCGCGGAGCTGTGACCGACGCAGTTCGATCTCTCGCTGCATCGGTTCACCACCCCGCGTCCGCACCTCCTCACGCCACCGGTACAGCGAGGCGAGGACCCTCGCCTCCAAGTCCCAGGGCGGAGATCCGGCCAGTGCACAAGCCGCCTCGTTGGAGATCGTACGATATCCCCTGATAACCCTGACGGCCATCGCTCTCTGCGGTCTTCGCAGTATCGCGATGCTGCCGGCCGTCAGATCCGAAGCCCACACTGGGGCCCCGTACAGGGCCATGGATCGTACGATCCCCAAGTACAACCGCCTACAGGCGGTGCTCGGGCCCCCGAGATTGGGTAGCAACGTTGCGAGTGCGCCCGCGGCGTCCATCAACCTGGGCGTCAGCCGCCGGAAGTGGGGACCAAAGTCCCACCGGCTGTCGAGCACCAGTCCAAGGTATTTCATGGTGGACTCGACAGCGATTTGGACCCCCCCGACCACGATATGTGATCCCGGCGGCGGCGCCCGTCGGGGTCCATGAAAAACCATGGCCTCCGACTTGTTGAGAGCCACCTCCAGGCCCAGGCGACGTATGCGGCTCACCACCTGTGAGACCGCAGCCGTCGCCAGCAACGTTGCCTCCCTGTACGAACTCCCCCGGGCCGTGACCAGCGTGTCGTCCGCGTAACACACTAGGTCCACTCCCGGTTGGAGTTCGCCCCTCAGCACCCAGTCGTAACCGATGTTCCACAGAGGTGGGCCCAAAACCGAGCCCTGTGGAACACCGCACGACATATCACGACGACCCTCGCCGTCGCGTCCCCAGAAGGTGACACATCTTTCCGCCAGATAAGCCCCAACGATGTGGCGGAGGTAACGGGGCACCCTGTGGTACCTCAGTGCCTCCCGAATACAGCTCCAGGGCAGGGTGTTGAATGCGTTGGAGATGTCCAAGGACACCGCCAGCATCACCCCACCCCGGGACACCGCCTCCTCCGCCAGGACTCTTACTCGCATTATGGCATCGATGGTGGAGCGCCCATGCCTAAAGCCGAACTGACTGTCGTCCAGATCCGGCCCTTCTCTGTACAAGTGACCGACGAGGCGGGCAGCAATTATTCGCTCAAAAAGCTTAGCCACCTCGTCTAGTAGCACAATGGGCCGGTATGCGGACGGCGAGTCCGCTGGGCGCCCTGCCTTCTTGAGCAGGACCAAACGACCTGTCTTCCACTGAGCGGGGAAGCGGCCCTGCTCAAGGCAAGCTGTGAAGAGTCCTCGCAGCTGGGGCTCCAACTCCTTCAGAGCGAGGACGAGCGCACGACCGGGAACTCCATCGGGTCCCGGGGCAACGGCTTTGACCCGGAGCCGCATTACGGCCGTCCTCATCTCTGGCTGTGTCACCTCGGGGACCTCCTCATCCTCCGACTCTGTGGCTGTGGACAATGCCATCGGCGGTGGCACGAGCTCTTCTCTGGCAGGGAAGAGGGCTGCGACCACCCCTTCCAGCAACTGAGGCTCTAGGCTCTCAGTGAGTGGGGGCGCCCAGGCGCGAAGTTTTCCTCGGACCGTACGGTAAGGGCGCCCCCATGGATCTCCGTCTAGGGTCGCCAACATCTCCTCTCTGGATCGAGCCTTCGACTCGCCGATGGCTAGCCACAGAGCCTTCTTCGCCGCGCGGTACACCTCATACCGCGCGGCTTCTTCTTCCGGAACCCGACGACGTCTCCTCCGGTATCGGCTGTACCGGCGCCTAACCTTCACGCAGGTCCTGCGCATCTGCGCGATTTCGGCGGTCCACCAATACAACCGGCGCCCTGTGGGTTGTGTGCGGACACGGGGCATGGACGCGTCGCATATTCGCGCCATCGCCCCGCGGAACCACTGCGCCTCCCCTTCGACGTCGACGGGTTCGTTCGTCGTTGACTCCCAAACCCAGGCCTGGATGATTGCGGCTTCCTCGAGAAGCTCCCTGTCGATCTGCTTATACGACCAGCGAGGACCATCCGTTCGCGGGGCCGACGTTCGGCCGCCGTCCGCGGTCTGAGTGGAGACGTTGAAACGGATGTACCGATGATCTGACAACGTCTCCACCTCCACGGCGACTCGCCAGTCGCGTACACGGCCCGCAACAGCGGAGCTAGCGAACGAGACGTCCACTACAGACCCGCCCCGCTGCCGCACGCACGTGTACTCCGACCCCCGATTCAGAACGGTCAGGCCGGTCGCAATTGCCCAGTCCTCCAACACCTCGCCCTTAAGATCATTGACCGGAGATCCCCACGCTGCAGATTTGGCGTTGAGATCCCCGAGCAACAGCACCGGGCGAGGGTGGAACTGGCTCACGACGGCACCCAGCTCGACAAGGAACCTCTCGAAGTCGGCGAGACTCCTGTTGGGCGAGAAATATACCCCAATGGTGGCAATCCCCCCAATGATAGCGGCCACCCAGCCGCGTCCTCGGGAGGGACCATCAAGAGTCCCGCCAATTATGGCAACCGAACCGTCTACGTCCCCTGCCCAGTTATCACGGGCAGGAACAAAATACGGCTCGGCGACCACTGCCGCGTTGATCGACCACTCCGCCATGCTCTGGAGCAAGAGATCCTGAGCTCTGGAAGAGTGGTTGATGTTCGCCTGGAGAAAATGAAATTGTGCCATCACTGGCAGTCCATTTCTCCGGCTTCTCCTCCTTCCGTGGGTCGGGAATCAACTTGGCTGCCGGGCTGTGGGAGGGGCGCAGGTACTCCGACAGCCTTACTCTTTTTGCCTGCTTTGGGGGCCTTGCAGGCTTTCCCCCCAAGTTTGTGCTCCGCAGGCTTCCCTGCAGCTGCACAAAGACTGCAGTTTGGAACTGCGAAGCACTGTGCCGCCTTGTGGCCGGGTCGACTGCAGCGATAGCAGAGATCACTGCGGTCAACGTCTGCAGTGCACTGCACCCGGACATGTCCTTTTTCCAGGCAGCGGAAGCACTGCATGACCCTGGGTGGCAGGAGTTTCACGCTCGCTGACACCCAGCCCACCAGCAGCCTTCTGCCATCCGCGACCTTGGTTGCAACTGCCAACGGGCACCGCACCCAAACTGTGCCCAGCCCAGTCGCACCTCGGCGGATTTCGCCCGCCTGTATGTTTTCAGACGGACATTCACCACTTCGGGCAATGGCCGCCACTACCTCCTCCGGGGTCACGGAGTCGTCCAACCCACCAACGCGTAACTCAGCCGTTTTTGTGGGCCTGGACACTCGGACATCCTCCGGTTTGAGGACCTCCCGCAGTTTGGCGGCCAGAATGTCCGCCCTCTCCTGCCTTGCAGCACCGGACACCTCAAATATTTTGGCCCCTGTGACTGCCGTCCTGAAACCAAAGCCGGCCGGGGTGGCAAAGTCGCTGAAGTTAAGCTTCGACTTCACCTCAGCCAGCACCGACTTAAAACTGACCCCCCTCTCCGAGGCTTCAGGCTGCAGGGTGATTACCACAGCCTCGGAACGTGGGGGTCTCGGTTTGGGTGCCTTCGCACCCTTTTTAGGTCCCAGGCCAGCAGGTACCGGGCCAGCAGGTGCCGGGCCAGCAGGTGCCGGCTGCATCGCCCTCTTCTTGCGGCCCCGTTTAACTACCGTCGTCCAGGGCACCTGGGCGGGAGGCGTGGTCGCCGGGACCGCAGTAGATTGGGGAGGGGACGCAAAAGCACCCGCTGTGGGCTTCTTGTTCCCCCCCGTGGGTTTATTAGCCCCCTCTGCAAGCTTTGTGCCTGCCTGAATAGGCCCCTCTTTCCTCCGACTATCCGCCGCAAGCGGTGGCCGGAGAGTTTCAGCAGGAGGGAGTCGCGACTCCAGCGCCTCCAGTCGGGCAGACACCATACCCCCACACTGCATCATGCAGATTCGGGCCACCCTCTCGATGTCTTCGTCCGACATCGCAAGTGCAGGCGGTGGTATAGCTGCAGGGGTCGACGAAGCTACAGCAGGAGGGGGGCTGGTGGATGCAGGAGCTGCCTGCTGCTGCCAGTTACCCCTCTGAGCGGCAAACTCCCGCTTGAGGTCCTCCAGCTCGGATCGGAGACGGCTGTTTTCGTCCCACAGCTTTTTCGTCTCCTCCGAGGACGTGCGATCCAGGAGGACCTCCACAGCCTCCCTGATCCCTTCTGCCGCCTCCTTAAGGGCCCTGGTGAACGAGCCCTTCAGGTTGCCGGATTTGGTCGCAACCTTCAGGACAACGTCCACGCCGTCCAACACCTGGCGGCTCAGCGCCTCTGCCGTTTGGCTTGACCCCGCAGCCGCCTGAGCAGCCCGCCGCTCCCGTGCCTGGCGGGCCATTTCAGCGACCTCGTCGGCTGCGACCGCTCTGCTCTGGGCACGCTTCGCTGCGTTGGCTTCCGCTCTCGTGCCCACAAGAGAGACGGTGACCCCTCTCGTCTCCTCAATGGAGACCCCGGAAGAAACCCCTGGGTCACTTTCTCCGCCGACTCCCGGCGTATCGGGTCGTTTGAAGCGACCCCGATCGTCACGCCGAGGGAGAGGAGCGGAAGCTCCCACAGCGCGACCTCGGCCTCTCCTTACCGTCGGCACTTTCGCAGCCGGCAGGTTCTCCTCGCTTGAGGTGAGACCTGCCGACCCCGCTCGGTCCGAAAAAACTTCGTCGCGCGATCGTTTCCTCCAGAATTTGGAGCGACCGCGCGAGTCCTGGTCGGACATATTTGGATCCTCTTGCGAGGACCGAGAGCCTCCTCGGCTCTTGTTGCCGTCACCGGCAAGTGGCACCTCCACTACATCTTCTCCTTTTTTATTTTTTAAATTGTTGGTATCCATTTGGTTCCCACGAGTAGTAAGGAAATAAATGTCCACCCAGGCAGAGCCTTTTACCTGGGTAAGCCTACATACTACAGAGTGCGGCAGGTGCTCTGTAGGGGAAGCGCTCACGACTGGACTCCCTCCAGCCATTCATCCTCTCACCGCGCTTCAAAGCTTAGGATTGGGTGGTTTTTTATCTTAGAGGTAGCCTTCCTCTGGGCCAGGCAATTAAGCCAAGCCCCCGGCGGCGGCATTAAACATGCCTCCGTTCGCTGTCCGGCCGACCCGACTCAGCGAACCCGCCGAAAATTCTCTCCTTAGGGAGAGAAACATGTGCCACTTTGGTGCGCCTGCACCGCAGCAGCATGGTCACGTCCTCTGTCAATCGACTGTCGTCGATCGATCAGGAGCGACCCCGTCCCGGTATCTCTCTTAGTCTGGTCTCTCACTTGGACCTTTCCGGCATGAGTAACTCTACCGGCAAAGCTCCAAGATCATTGAGACACACAAGCCCCACCACGACGACAACGTGGAGACACCTTCGGTGGGGAACCTAACCTAACCTAACCTAACCTACCCCGAGATATCTCAGACTCCTGAAAAGCTTTTTTGAAGCGGTTTTCGACAGTAATCATTATAAATAGGCCTCCGCCAACCAACTGACACAAAATATTTGACTTTCCTGCAAGGGTGGTTTTATTTTAGTACTTACCCCTATTTTCCAAAATTTTACATCTTTAAAAATTAATAACTCACAATCCTTACGTTACATTTCTGTTTTGTTTTCTGAATCGGGTTTTCGCCATACTAACCTAGGTCTCCCGGCGCTGCACGTGAATTGAAACCCTTCCAGGTCGCTGAAAACTCGGTTTTTTCATTAAAAAACGTGGTTTTTTGAGGTTTTTTGACCACAATTAAAGTTTTTTCTTCCAAAAGTAGTGCTGAAAACCTTACAGTGAGCTTGCCCGCGCCGAGACGCGTCTTTTGACACCTCGCCCACCCGCCCTGTTCTATATAGGGAGTATAGACAAAGATTTTGTCGAAAAATTTTATTTTTGACTTTACTCTGCAGCAGTAAGCCCGGGCCGAAAAAACACTTTCTCTCTTTTTACGGCCACTCTAGCTTAATATTCTGAGGCAGAGGGGTTTTATTTGCTGTATTGGACTCAAGCTGTTAGAGTTGACTCGCCCATTGCGTATACTGACTTTTTACTTTTCAATTTGCTGGTCCCCTCTTTACAGGGAACAGCAATTTTAACAGTATAATATAGTTTTAGGTTTTTACTGACTTTTTGACGCAAATTTATACAAATTTAAATTATTATTTACATTTTCGATTTTATTTTATCTTGATTTTATTTATATTATTAGATATCCTGATCCCCCCTTTACAGGGATCAGAGATTGCTGATTGTCCCTTTTTTGAATTTATATATTTGACTCCCCCTTACCCGGCGACATGTTCGGTTTTAGGACACCGACCGTTAAGACGACCAAAGCCGCGGAGGAGAGCCTGGATTCGGGGAGTTCAGTCACGGAACAGGCGGGCCCTTCGGTGGGGCGCAGTATCGGTGAGCGAGAGGCTGACCAGCGTAAGGCAGTCCAGCTTCTCAAGACGCCATCCCCCACCAAAAAGGCCCCCATGACTTCTCCCCCCAAGCTCAAGTCCAAGGCAGCGGCGAAAGAGGATAAGCGGGCCGTGGACAACTCGCCGCCCTGCTCGCAGCCGGCTCGGTATCTCAATAGGACCTCTGAAGCCAAGGCCTGCCTCTCCAAGGCGAAGATCCAGTTGGTGAGTTCTCGAAACCTGAAGAAGGAGATCAAGGACGAAATCACCAAAGCGGTGGAGAGGCTCTACCAACTGGTGAAAGAGGCAGAGGCCGACAGAGGACCAGGTACCGAGCCGGAAAACCGAGTCGAGGGTCCCACGGAAGTGACGCCGAGCGCAGTTGTTCCGACAGAGCTCGTGAAGAAACTCATGGAGAACCTCCAGCAGCACAATAAGGCGCTGGAGAAATGCCAAGAGCACACACGGGCTCTGTCGGAGCAACTTAAACAAACTCCCACACCCGCATACGTCCCTGGCCTGGGGCCAACTTTCGCGGAAGTCGCCAGCTCGCGGCAGCATACGCAAAGGCCTCTTCACTCGGTGGTCGTTTCGTCAAAAAACGAACAAGACACCGGTGAAGAGGTCGTTGCGAAGCTGAGAACGGCCGTAGACGCGAAAATCGAAGGCACGCAGGTGGAGCGGCTGCGGAAGGCCAGGGACCAAAAGGTCGTGGTCGGATTCAAAACCCGGGAGGAGATGAAGAGGGTGGCAGACCGCATTAAAAGAGCGGGGGACCTCCTGGTAGAGGAGGTCAAAAATAAAGACCCCCTCGTCATCATCAAGGACGTGCTCTCCTGCCACACGGACGTGGAGGTCATCGCAGCGCTTAAGCGCCAAAACCACCATCTGGTTGGGGATATACCTGCGGACGATGTCAGGATCTCGGCAAGATACCGTCGCAAGACGCGAAACCCGCACACTTGCCACATCGTCCTGCAGGTGTCCCCAGCGATTTGGCAGAGGCTAACGACGGCGGGCCGAGTGCACATAGACCTGCAGAGGGTGCGTGTACTGGACCAGTCACCGCTGGTGCAGTGCACGCGCTGTCTGCGGTACGGGCATAGCCGCAAACTGTGCACGGAGCCCGCCGACCTTTGCGTTCACTGCGGTGACCCCCACTTGCGAGTGGACTGCCCCTTGTTGTCGGCGGCAGAGACGCCTAAGTGCCGCAACTGCGTCTTGGCGAAACTGGGCAAATCGGACCACAACGCCTTCGACAGTGCGTGCCCGATCCGCGTCAAGTGGGACGCATTGGCGCGCCTGTCGGTGGCGTATTGCTAAGGTGGTCCCGGTTGCACCAGGAGCTGTCCCCGATTGTCGCTCGAGCTATAAGGTGATCCAAGCGAATCTGCAGAGGAAGAACTTAGCAACCCAAGAGCTCCTGATCGTGGCTAGCGAGCGTAGGGTTGCTTTCGCACTGCTCCAGGAGCCGTATGTGGGCAGAATTAAAAGGATGCGAGACTACCGAGGGGCGAGAGTCTACCAGTGCGCGGAACAAGGAAGTGGAACTGTGAAGGCGGCCATCGTCGTCTTCGACGATGACCTGGACGTCACACAGTGTCCGCAACTCACCACCAACAACATCGTGGTGGTGAGGATCCGAACCCGCGCCTGGGAAATCGCAGTAGTCTCCATCTACTTTGAACCAGACCAGCCCATAGGGCCATACCTGGAGCACCTCAAGCGGATTCGCGAGGAGATGCCACAGCTCGAGGCAATCGTGGGCGGCGACGCCAACGCAAAAAGCACGTGGTGGGGCAGCTCTGTCGTCGACAGCAGGGGTGAGGAATTCGCGGGGACCTTGGAGGAAATGGGCTTGCAAGTACTCAACGTCGGCAACACTCCGACCTTCGACACCATCAGAGGCGGCCAGTCCTTCACTAGTTTCGTTGACGTTACAGCGTGCTCAACCGAAATGTTGGGACTGGTGGAGGACTGGAGAGTTGACGAAGGCATCACGAGCTCGGACCACAACGGTATTGTATTTCAAATTAACTTATTAAAATCAAAAGGCACGCATACAATTAGAACAACTAGGATTTTTAACACGAAAAAAGCAAATTGGAGCCAGTTTCATACGAAACTGGCCCAATTGCAAATAGAGAAAAACTTAAACTTAGATAAAATAGTAAAAATCAATAATAAAATAGATTTGGAAAAAACAATAGACATTTACATAAAATCAATAGTAAAGACGTGCGAACTTACAATTCCTAAAATCAAAAATAGAGATAGAATTACAATACCGTGGTGGTCCACCGAGCTCGCCGAAATGATGACCGACGTCAACACCAAGAGACGCCGCATACGATGTGCTGCGTGGGTTCGGAGACAAAAAGTCGTCGAGGAGTACCTGCAAGCGAAGGAAAAATATTATGAGTCCCACGCCAGGAGAGCACAGACAGAGGGCTGGAAGGCGTTCTGTCAGAAGCAAGACAGGGAGGGCGTCTGGGAGGGGATCTACAGGATCATTGGTCGGACCTCCAAAAGGCATGAAGATCTGCCCCTGGTAAAAGACGGAGTATCACTCAACCCGCAGGATTCGGCTCGACTTTTGGCCGAGACTTTCTACCCCGAAGACCTGGAAGCTTCGGATAATGAAGACCACCGCCGGACTCGAGAAGCGGCCAGTCGCGTAAACGAGTGGTCGCATGATGAATACCATGACCCACCGTTTACGCTTCTTGAGCTGAGATCCGCGGTGGAAAGCTTCAATCCGAAGAAGGCACTCGGGGTGGATGGTCTCACAGCCGACATCTGCGCGCAAGCCATTCTCCGGGACCCAGGGGTGTTCCTTGCACTCGCGAACAAGTGTCTCGAGCAGGGTCACTTCCCTGGGGCCTGGAAAGTGGCCACAGTAGTGATACTCCGGAAACCAGGTAAAGACACCTACACAACCCCGAAGTCGTACAGGCCGATCGGCCTCCTACCTGTCCTGGGCAAAATCCTCGAAAAGCTGCTGGTAGCTCGTCTGAAATAACACCTCATCCCGCGGTTTAGTACTCGCCAGTTTGGCTTTATGCCACAGAAAAGCACCGAGGACTCCCTCTACACCATGATACAACATATCAATGAAAAGCTAAGCCAGAAGAAGCTGATCACTATTGTATCACTGGACATAGAGGGAGCCTTCGATAGCGCATGGTGGCCGGCCATCAAGGTCAGACTGGCTGAGGAAAAGTGCCCGGTGAACATTAGGAGGGTGCTAGACAGCTACCTAAGCGAGAGATGCGTCCGGGTCAGGTACGCTGGAGCGGAGTGCCTCAGGGCGACGACTAAGGGGTGTGTACAGGGGTCGATTGGAGGTCCGATCCTATGGAATCTGGTGCTGGATCCCCTGTTGAAGGGGCTCGGCGAACGAGGTGACTACTGTCAGGCGTTTGCCGACGACGTGGTGCTCATCTTCGACGGGGATACAGCACTAGAGGTCCAAAGACAGGCCAATGCCGCCCTCGAGTATGTTCGGAGGTGGGGCATCGTGAACAAGCTGAAGTTTGCGCCGCACATGACCTGTGCGATGCTTATCACCAGGAAGCTGAAGCACGATGTCCCGCTCCTGAGCATGGGCGGGGTTGACATTGGCATGTCTAAAGAAATAAAAATACTGGGGCTGACCATAGACCACCAGCTCACTTTCAACAGCCACGCGGCAAATGTTTGTAGAAAGGCTTTAAACTTCTACAAACAGTTGTCGCGAGCAGCAAAGGTGAGCTGGGGTCTCAACACTGAGGTCATTCACAGCATCTATACCGCGGCGGTCGAACCGGTCATCTTGTACGCAGCCAGTGCCTGGGCATCGGCAGCGAGGAAGGTCGGAGTTCAGAAACTCCTGAATTCAGTCCAGCGGGGGTTCGCTCAGAAGCTCTGCAAATCCTACCGCACTGTTTTACTCAACGCCGCGCTCGTGTTGGCTGGGATACTCCCGCTTGACCTCCGAATACAGGAGGCAGCCGCCCTGTATGAGGCAAAGCGAGGGGTACCTCAGCCGTCACTTGCGGGCCGCGAGGTGGAGCGGGTGGTGGCATTTGCGGAGCTTCCATATCCGGCAAAACATACGGCCATGGGGTTCGTGAGCTTGGTAGATCAGTCCCATGTGGAGTCCCACAACAGCCAGGCCATTCGGATTTTTACCGACGGCAGCAAGCTGGAGGGCAAAGTCGGAGCAGCACTGTCCATCTGGGACAGTGCTGCCGAGATTAGGGCCCAAAAGCTTAGCCTGCCAACCTGCTGTACTGTCTACCAGGCAGAACTCCTGGCCATATGCGAAGCCACGCGCCATATCCTGCGACGCAGGGAGGGAACCTTTGGTATTTATAGTGACTCGATGGCGGCACTGCAGACGATCACAAACCAAGGTTCCCGCCATGCTCTGGCAGTGGAGGCGAGAGCGAACCTCAATGTGGCTTTATCCCAGAGCAAAGTTGTTTCTTTGTTCTGGATAAAGGCACACGATGGACTGGACGGAAATGAACGCGCAGACCACCTCGCTAAGGAGGCGGCACTGCGCAGCAAAAAGAGACCGGACTACGACCGCTGCCCGGTATCATTCGTCAAGCGGCAGATCCGTATGTGGTCGCTTGACGAATGGAACCGGAGGTATAGAGCTGGAACAACAGCCTCAGTGACCAAGATCTTCCTCCCAGACGCCATCGACGCCTTCCCAATAGTACGCCAAATAAAACCGACCGGGGTTCTGACCCAAATATTGACGGGGCACGGTGGGTTCTCCGAATACTTGCATCGCTTCAAGTGTAAGGAGAACCCATCGTGCATCTGTGAGCCGGGTGTGGTGGAGTCAGTTCCGCACATTATTTTTCTGTGTCCGGTATTTGAGAGTGAAAGGCGAGACCTGGAACAAGAGCTAGAGACAGAAATAAATGTTAATAATATAAGTGAACAACTACAAAACAAAAAATCAAGAGAAATTCTATTAAAATTTTGCATAAAAGTTATAAAAAGAAATAAGATAGGGTAGTCCGTGCTTACCTTATATTAACCGGGATAGAACGCGGAAAGCACGGATAGCAACCGTCTTACTTCGCCAGTATTCTAAATTGTAACGTCTTTTTTAAATTTTCGGATTAAATTGTAGTGTTTTAAAATTGTAATACGATCACAATAATAATATGACATAAAAAGGTCTCTGACCATGTCAGAGGGACATCAGCAGAGCAGGAGTGGTTTTTAGTCGGTTCGAGTCCGACACTACCTGAACTGGCTCTCTCAGACTGCACCCGAGCTGAAGCCTACGGAGAGCTGTCCCTTGTTGAGGACGGCTTTGGCAGCGGCGACTGGGCACTCGAACTGAATAGTGCCCATGCCACCGCGGCCAGGTCTTATGTCCCTGGCTTGCACCGCTGCGACGCTACAGCCGCCCATGGCTGCGAACGCAGCCACCACCTCCTCTTTTGTGACCGAGTCGTCAAGGTCGGTCACCTCCAAAGCCGCCAGCTTTACTGGTTAATTTACGTAACTATGAGGAGTTACGCGAATTTCTTATGTATAAAACCTTTTTATTTGATGGCTACGAATCGTCACCGCGACGCTTAGCGCTCAATGAAGTGTAAGTATTACTAAATTAAAAATTCATCAAAAGATAGGTACTAAAGATTCAATATATTTTTATTTATAGGGGCGATTTTGTGAAATAAACGCTAGATAAAACTCGGAATAACAGTTAATATTTTTAAGAACCTAGCTTTCGAATTCAATTAGTGGTTATTGCGTGATGCTCCCACAAACGCACAGACAAACAAATAAAAATGACAAAAATTCCATTTTTGTGTTCTATGTCTTTTTTCGAATATTTCCCAGTTATTTTAATAATATTCAATGTACAGACACAACTCATCTACAATTTTATTATACACTAGCTTCTGTCCGCGACTTCGTCCCCGTGGAATCCCCGATTTTAAAACATTCTTTATCGCTGCTCCGCTCCTTTTGGCTTAAGCGTGATGATATATAGCCTAAAGCCTCCTTCGTAAATGGTCTATTCAACCCAAAAATATTTTTTCAATTCGAACCAGTAGTTCCTGAGATTAGCGCGTTCAAACAAACTTCAGCTTTATAATATTAGTATATAGATATGTAATAGATTATTGTCTTTCGATTAAAACATTTCAAGATTAGATACTCTCGACAGTCATAAAAGGTAGTTAAGCGTCATTGTACAGTAGTGAGTATCACCATGAGGTCGCTCCTGCCGCTGGTCGTGTGTGTCGTGCTGGGCGCTGCGTGCGCGCGCGCAGACCGCTACCACCCGGAGGGCCCAGCCGGGCGCGCGGCCGCCGCCAGCCGCGCCGAGTCCGAGTCCGCCTTCTGGACGCGCGAGGCGCAGGCCGCCATCGACGAGCGCCTGGCGCGCGTCGACAGCGTCAAGAAGGCACGCAACGTGGTCATGTTCCTGGGCGACGGCATGTCCGTGCCTACGCTGGCCGCAGCGCGCACGCTGCTGGGCCAGCGCCGCGGCGCCACCGGCGAGGAGGCCAAGATGCACTTTGAGACTTTTCCCACCGTTGGGATGGCTAAGGTACCCAAATTAAGGTTTAATCGAAGTTTTCCTTCTCCTGGCAACGATGACAGTTTAGAAAAGTTCAAAAAAGATATTTCCTACGTGCTTCCTATCTATGAAAATAAGAACCCTCACCTTTTGAAAAAAAAAATGAACCACATTATCAAACATACACTTTCTTCAATTTTAAATGTGACCATGGACGACCGAGTTTGGGCTCAAGCTACTCTTCCCATCCGTATGTCTTGGCGTCCACAAAATTACCAGTATTAGTTTAGCAGTTTTGATATCCTCGGTTCATGGCACTGATAAATTAATCAGGAATATCTTAGCTCCCACACTCGTTGATTTTGATGTGCTATGCTTATCGGAAGCCGTGAGTGCAAGGAGACTCGCTTGCCCGAATGCAAATCTACCCGAAAACCCATCATAACAGAGACGGTGGGATGAGCCGCTCTGCAGAGAAGTTCAGAAAAAGCTAATTGCCACTTCTGTTCCTTCTGCGCGCCTGCTGGCTGTGGACGAGTGGGAGTCAGGACTCTCGCTTCACGCACTACCGTGTCGTCGAACATAGGCACGTTGAGCGACGATAATGACTACTTTCCGCCTCGCTGCTTCCCTTCGTTTAGGCCCATCCTGTTGCTCTCCTCATCGCTGTCACTGTGGTAAAGCTGTCAACAGGCTCGGACACCACGGCCTGTCATGCAGCTGAAGTGCGGGGTTGTATAGCACGGCACGCAAACATCAACGACATTATCCGACGCGCCGTTGCCGTCGGCGTTCCACCCGTATTAGAACCCAATGGCCTAGTACGCGATGATGGCAAGCTAACGGACGGTATGTCTTTATTTCCATGGAAGATGGGTAGGCCTTTTGTGTGGGACGCTACTTGTGTCGATACTTTTGCGCCATCCCATATTCCTAACTCGTCGTGTTATGCTGGTGCCACCGCTGCGGCTGCTGGGAACCTCAAACGGCGAAAATATAATACCTAGTCGGTAATTATTTGTTTGAGCCGTTTGGGGTTGAAACTCTTGGACCGTGGGGTCGGAGTGTTCATGCGTTATTTAAAGAGTTTGCTAAATGTTTAGTTGACACTTCCCGTAACCTAAGGGCTGACTTTTACTTCCGACAAAAGGATAAGCATTGTCATACAACGGGGCAATGCTGCCAGTCTTTTTGTTTCGCTTCCAGCCGATGGCGATGCGGACGAGTTTTTTCATATTGTAGTTAGGAGGATTTTAGTTTATTTTTAGGATAAGTGTATATAGTTTTATTTAAATTTACTTACAAAATACATATTAATTTGAGAAAATGTACCTGAGTCAGGTGTAAGGAGAGGACGCTATGGCGCCTCTCTATCTACAAGTTTGGGTTATGTCTCAGACGTACTGCGTGAACGCTCAAATAGCCGACTCCGCGTGCACTGCCACGGCGTACCTGTGTGGAGTTAAAACGAACTCCGGCGTGATCGGAGTGAACGCGCAGGTGCGCCGCAACGACTGCGACGCCTCCACGGACACCGACACGCACCTGCGCTCCATCGCCGAGTGGGCGCTGGAGGACGGCCGCGACGCGGGTGAGCTCACACGCTTTCGTAAATGCCGGGTTACTGCAGTCTGCCAGTGATTCGATTCAAATGATATCACAAGCTGAAGCACACCCGAGAGGGACAGCCCAAGGCAACACAAACATTTGACGTAAGTGTCGCCTTTCAGTACATGGCCTATTCCATTTCGGAGTTCTTTTGAAAATAATAATTTTGTCATTTCTAAAACCAGGCTCAAGAAAATAGGTGATTCGTTGAGAAGCCAATGAATTTCTATACTTATAATAAAACTGTAGAGAGGTCAATTCTGTACATTGAATATATATTCAAAATTAATATTGGAGGATGAATAGTGATCGGTACTGATCCCAAAAATGCAATCAGTACATTTTTGTCTGTCTGTCTGTATGTGCACGTATGGATCAAAAACGACTAAACGGATTTTAACCAAACTTGGTACAATTGTAGTCCATACTCCTAGGCAGGTTATAGGCTATATAACATAACGCTAAGACACATAGGAGATGAGCAGTGAAGATAAATTTGAAGCAAGTCGGATGAAAATGTGCTTTCGAGCTCTTATTCTCGCATACGTTGATCATACACCAAAAGTATGTATTACAAAGATGATGGTCTTCAAAATATCTACAAAAAAGTCCTTCACAATATATATCTATATTTTATAAATTAGCACAATAACGTGTTTAATCGTTAGGCATTTCTTCAAAGTGTATTGTAATTAAATACATAAATACTCGTATATTGTACTGGCTTCTGTCCGCGACTTCGTCCCCGTGGAATCCCCGATTTTAAAACATTCTTTATCGCTGCTCCGCTCCTATTGGCTTAAGCGTGATGATATACAGCCTATAGCCTTCCTCGATAAATGGGCTATCTAACACTGAAAGACTTTTTCAAATCGGACCAGTAGTTCCTGAGATTAGCGCGTTCAAACAAACAAACAAACAAACTCTTCAGCTTTATAATATTAGTATAGATAAGTATAGATTTCACATGGATATAAAAAAAATCGGTTTATAAACACACAAGATATAGATGAAATAAAACTTTCAAATCTCGCCGCGCCTGTATGGGTACGGCTATGCGGTTGATCTGGGGGCCTTAAATTCATTTGAGGCCACCACAGGATTGCTCAGTTGAATTAAAAAAAAATATAGTAGTGTTGGATAGCTCTTTTATTGAGGAAGGCTGGGATAGGCTATATAACATCACGCTACGATACATAGGAGCGGAGCATCAATGAAAATTGTTACTAAAACGCTTTTTTTTCTCTCTTATGTGACGCAGACGTAGTTGCGCGGGTCAGCTAGTGTATAATATAGGTATATATTTTAAAGGGGAAAAGCCCTAAAACAAGAAAGTCAATGATGACTTTCTTGTTTTAGGGCTTTTCCTCTTTTCGGATATTAATTATTAACTATCGGATATGAATCCGATAGCACTTACATAAATACATAGGAAACACAAGAAAAATTGTTGTAGAATCGGTACCCAATTCTAAAAAGTCTCTTCAGTAGATTGCAGTAATCTGCAATGTAATATAGCTTGTAATTCACTAGCCTCCATTTCTAGAATGTAATCGGGTATGACGACTTTCTTGTTTTAGGGTTTTTTCATTACCAAATTGCACAGAAACGCAGTCGGGTTTTTATATTTTTTTAAATTCCCATTTTATATTACTAAATCTATTTTTGTGAATATGGGGACTATATGGGTTTTAATTTCATTCTTAAAACTATATTTAACAATGCCAAATGTCCTTTCTTTGGTAGGTATTGTTCGTCAAATCGTTGAGCTCCTTAAATTTCTATACGGTAACTGGCAAATGCTAGTCAAATTTGTGTCGCACTTCCCTCAAAAGCTACCTCAGACATTAACCTACATGGTTCTCATATGATTTGATCAGTACGGATTGTATGAACTTTAAAAGAGACTCTTTGTTTCGGTGTTTCTTCTCAGGGTAGTCGGCTAGGAAACACCAGCCTCATCTAGCTTAAAATTACCAAAAATTATTATGTTTAACCTACTTAAAATAAATATACTAATCATTAACTATATAATCCATACGTTGGTTGTACCGCAGGTATCGTGACCACCACGCGCGTGACGCATGCGTCCCCGGCGGGCGTGTTTGCCAAAGTGGCGAATCGTACGTGGGAGCACAACGCGCAGGTGGAGGAGCACGGCTACGACACGGCGCGCTGCCCCGACATCGCGCTGCAGCTCATACACCAGCACCCCGGCAACAAACTCAAGGTTTGTGTTGCACTGCGCTCACTGCGGCTAGTAGCTCGAAACTAAACTCACATTAAAAAAAAAAAAAAAAAAAAAAAAAAAAAAAAAAAAAATTGATTGAGTCAGGCGTTACTTTGCGGAAATCCATCACAACAACAAGACACACGACGCGGCGCGTTGCGACGTTGAGTCGCAACTCAACGGTCAGCGAGTCAACACGTCCCCTGAGGATGCCTCGTGGAGAGGCGAAACACGTGTCGGTAATGGTGTTGGGTTTTGCATTGCCTTCCTGCATGTGCTTAAAATCCTTGCATTTGCCCAGTAATCTTGCATGTGCATAATATAGCGGGCGGGAGGGAGGTGCATACCTGCAACCCACTAATATTCGCGGAAATTAAAACTAGATATATTGTTTTCATTTTCAAATTTAAACTCACATTGCCAATAAACAATAATAGTCATTTTATTGAGTTTGTGACATATGTTTTGTGTGTTCAGGTTATTTTAGGTGGCGGTAGACGTAACTTTTTACCGACCGATGTTCGCGATGAAGAAGGATCTCGAGGCAGACGGACAGACAACCGTCACTTAATCAATGAGTGGAAGCAAGACAAAGTAGATCGCGCAGTAACCCATGAATATGTGTGGAACCGTGAGCAGCTGCTGCAAGTGAACAACAGCCTACCTGAGTACATTTTGGGCTTGTTTGAGAGCAGTCACATGCAATATCATTTGGAATCTAATGCACAAACAGAACCCACACTGGCAGAAATGACTGAAGTGGCGATTCGCTCGTTGAGTCGGAACGAGAAGGGCTTCTTCCTGTTCGTGGAGGGAGGCCGCATCGACCACGCGCACCACGACAACCTGGTGCACTTATCGCTCGACGAGACGCTAGAGATGGACGCGGCCGTGGCGCGCGCCGCGCAGATGCTGTCAGAAGACGACTCGCTCATCGTGGTGACGGCGGACCACGCGCACGTCATGGCCTTCAACGGGTACTCGCAACGAGGCAATGACATTCTTGGTCCCTCCAGAGACGTGGACGAGGATGGCATGCCTTACATGACACTGTCGTACGCCAATGGGCCTGGTTTCCGCTCGCATGTGAACGAAATTCGACCGGATGTTACTGCTGAGAATGGTTACCGTAAGTATTCTTTACAAATTCGGGAAAAAGAGTGTAAGTGCTGGACGTAATTTGATGTCTATATAAATATTTACTTTGCAGGCGCACTAAATTGGAAGTCTCACGTGGACGTGCCGCTGGACTCGGAGACGCATGGCGGCGACGACGTGGCGGTGTTCGCTCGCGGGCCGCACCACTCCATGTTCACGGGGCTGTACGAGCAGAGCCAGCTGCCGCACCTCATGGCCTACGCCGCCTGCATGGGGCCCGGCCGCCACGCCTGCAGCAGTGCGCATGTCGTCGCCGCGCCTGTCACATTCGTTACCATCTTTGTTCTACTTACTTCTCTTTTTATGCAATGATCTTTGATTTAATAATAGTATTGTTTAGTAAAAACTGATCCCTAATAAAGTATTATCTGTAGGTACTATGTTCTAAGGCTGTATATATGTAATGTCTATGATAGTAAATAAAACTTTTATTTTTTAAGTAATAAAGATAGTGCTGGATTTATTTTACCTTTTCTGAACGGTCGCAAAACACAAAGTGCCCATCGCCTGATTGTATTTAAATTCATAGTAATATGAACTAATGGGCAGCATAAATATAGCCAATGGACCATTAATGTTCGCCATAATGAATCTTGAGAAGTTTCACAAACTCGCCGGGTGCTCACTTTACGCTGGTTATCATAGTAGACGCAATGTTCCAAAACACCATTGAAAAATAAACTTTTAGCAAAAAAAAAAAAATGAAAAATAAAACCAATTTAAAAAATTCGTCGGACTTTGAAAAACAAGTAATCGGTCTATAACTCTTGGGCTCTACGGGACTACCTGTCTTTTGGAGCAGATGGTAACGCCAGTAGTCACAAGCTATACACTTTTCCCAGACTATTTATTTCAATCCCTTACGGTTTCTCTCCTCTTCCTCCCTCCTGTTCCTGTTCCTGTACAGTCTCCTGCTGCGCCACTTTCTAAAATATGACAGTTCTGCCTTTTAATGACTACCGATATGAAATGTATGCCAAAAGACGATTCTGACTGTGAACTTTCTGCGATATGATGGTTCTACTTTTTAATTATTATGGATATGAAATTTATGCCTAAAGATGATTATGACTTTTTAATGTATGATAAATGAGGGTATACCAAACAATTTTCTGCGAAGTGAAGATTATGCTATTCGTTGTTATGCAAAATAATATTATGAAATTAATAGTTCTGCTATAAAGGGTAGACCCGTTAATCTTTCGGTCGAACGCATTGTTGAGTTGTCTTGTGTTGAACTCGAGCGATACGGTATAATTTGCGTTAATCGACCGCCCTCTGGTGATTTTGGTCTTTTCGAATCGGTAATGGAGGATTTACTTAATAAATTAAAATCAAGTAATAAAAGTATAGTTTTATGTGGAGATTTCAGGGTCTACCCTTTATAGCAGAACGTTTAATGTCCACATACAAATCAAGAATTCAGAAGAAGAAGTAAAATACACATCCAAAATTTCAAACAAGGACTAATTATCCACCGTTTTCTCACAAACGCACTTTGTAAGGTATAGTAATTGTCATTGATAAAATCTACTTCATGTTCTTGCAACTAATGCTCAGTTAAACATTACACCTAAACATTATAGTTCTCTATAAATAAACTTAACTCAAGTTCCTTGCCGGACAGACCCTGCATATTTTGATGTACAATATTCAACATATGAGGCTTTTCCATTGTCGAGCTTAATAGTTTAAATTACTACTTGTGTCCAAAAGAGGTCCACGGTCACAAATCTATTCGTTTTCACAGATTTCTTGTTCAATAAAATGGATCATCAAGTACAAGTTATACCGCTGTTTACGCCGATTTACAAAAAGCTTTTGAAAAGGTGGATCATGAACTGCTTCTGACCAAAATAGCGAGTTGGTTTGCATCACACGTCACTTTTAATCCAAATCTATACATGTCACACCCGGGTTACCCCAAGGTTCAATTTTAGGGCCTCTCCTATTTATATTTTTTATAAATGACCTAAGTCAATGTTTTAGATATTCAAAATTTCTACTCTATGCCGATGACCTTAATTATTCAAAATAAAACTGATTGCTCTTTATTCCAAGACGAGTTAATAAATTATCTGTGTATTAAGAATTAGTTAAAGCTAAACATCCTAAAGTGCTAATCTATAACATTTACTCAAAACAAAAATATTATAACTCACACATACAATCTAAATGACCCAATCTAAATAATCTACATAGAGTCACCGTAATCAGGGACCTTGGGGTACTTCTGGATAGTAAACTTCACCGTAATCAACACATTGATAATATTATTAACAACGCAATTTGCATGTATGGATTTGTAATGAGATGCATGACTGACTTTAAACATACTAGCACGTACATTCAATTATATAAATCAAGGTGTAACAATTGTTACATAAATAGTTTCACTATGTTTTGCCATTTGGCGTACCAGTAGTATTTACAAAACTTTTTTTTTTTTTGACATTGAAAACCAACAATTTCTGATTGCTACTATTATATTTTACAGACTTTGACGGGAAGATGGCGTTGTCTTGGTTGAATTTTATTTTTAAGTGCATTATGCGATTTAATGTACGATGTGATAGTGTTATACGCAGTTAATTAGTATGTTTGTATGCAGCAATTGAAATGAATCCCTATTTCCCTTGGTCACCGCATCACGCGTGAACGGCTGGACCGATTTCGCTAATTCTTTTTATATTGTGTTTTTTGTTGTCAGAAAAAGGAAGCCAGAAATAATAAATGATGCTGGCAGGTGAAACCAGGATGTAGCTAAAAAGTATTTTAACTTTAAGAATTATAAATTGTTTAATAATTCTCTCACCTACAGAAAACAAACTAACATTATCAGCGAGTAATGTAGGATATATTTTATCCCCGTATTCCCACGCGAACGAGAACTATGCAGGCGGAACCGCAGGGCTCGGGTCGCTATTAATGCTGACGAAAATGCACAAAATATAGGTAGAAGTATTGTCCCAGCAACATATGTCGGAAGCTCGCGTTATATGCATGAATACGCTCAGGATGCTATTTCGTATGTACGACGTACGTCATTATGGCACTCCAGATTTGTTTATAATGTTCACATGCAAATCACTGTGGACAGAAATTCGACAAGAATTATTTCTTGGCCAATCACCCATTGATCGCCACAACATTACCGCAAGGAAAAAATTAATAGAATGTCTATAAAAAGACTATAATTTGTAGATTGTTGGCTATCGACAGGAATTGTTAAAATGGTAGTTGCTGTCAAATAGGCAGTCACTCCGTGTGAAACTGTGAAAGCTGCACACGCGCCTGATGCCGCCCCCGGCATACTTGCTAAAGACTACGCATTTCGGAAAAGTCTAAAACCCCGTGGGGTTTCGTTTTGTACTAAAATTGTATAAGAAAGATATTTGTAGATGTTCTATCATCAAAGTACAAACTTGTCTTTATAAGAGTATATTTATTTGTAATGTTTGGCAAAGTAAAAATATACTATTCACAAAAATAGTTATAGTTAAATGGTTATATTTCATCTAGTCAGATCTTGTTTTATACAATATTTTTATGTCTCAGAGCAATTATGTTGATGAGTACAGATGACGCAAGCAATAGTGCGACGGGAGAAATATGCGTGGCACTGCTGCAGGCGTGGCGGCCGGGCCCCATGCAGGCGGCGTAGGCCATGAGGTGCGGCAGCTGGCTCTGCTCGTACAGCCCCGTGAACATGGAGTGGTGCGGCCCGCGAGCGAACACCGCCACGTCGTCGCCGCCATGCGTCTCCGAGTCCAGCGGCACGTCCACGTGAGACTTCCAATTTAGTGCGCCTGCAAAGTAATTCATCCGTACTAAAATTATAAAGCAAAAGTAAATCTGTCTATCTGTTTGTGGTTTCTTTGCGACGTTAGTAGGTAGGTAGGTACCTACTTAATAATTCAAATGCGAAAGAGACTCTTTCTCACGGTCTCTTTGTTAGTAACATTTCCACAGAGGTACATATGTATGTACCTCTGTGTGTGGTAGGTAGGTAGGTACTTACATACATATCTAGTACCTTGGGATAACTTCAAGTTTTCACGCGCGTGAAGGCGCTGCCACACGGTTGTTATTTATTACAGACACACAAAAAGACGTCATTACATTTGTTTTGATACTCTGGGTGATACAATTTAGATCGACCATAAGAAAACAAGGTTCCGTGCGCAACTTATGTTGTGTCAGAGTTATGTGGAGGAGTGAAGTTAGAGGACCCGACCACACCAAAAATTACGCTCAAGTATAAAAATCTCCGAAAGAAAAACAATAATGTAGTGTTTTACTTTTCTTAAAACGACCTTTTGAAGAATACTTACGGTAATTGCTCTCAGCAGTAACATCGGGTCTAATGCCGTTCACCAGCGAGCGGAAACCAGGTCCGTTGGTGTATGAAAGTGTCATGTAAGGCACGTTGTTCTCGTCTGTATCTCTGGAGGGACCAAGAATGTCATTGCCTCGTTGCGAGTACCCGTTGAAGGCCATGACGTGCGCGTGGTCCGCCGTCACCACGATGAGCGAGTCGTCTTCTGACAGCATCTCCGCGGCGCGCGCCACGGCCGCGTCCATCTCTAGCGTCTCGTCGAGCGCTAGCTCCACCAGGTTGTCGTGGTGCGCGTGGTCGATGCGGCCTCCCTCCACGAACAGGAAGAATCCCTTCTCGTTCCGACTCAACGAGCGAATGGCGACCTCTGTCAGCTCAGTGAGTGTTGGCTCAGTTGTGAGATCAGCCTGCTTGTGGTACTGTAGGTGATTGTTCTCGAATAATCCTAACAGATAGTCAGGGGGTGACAACAACAACTCCTCCAATTGTTGTCGATTCCATATGTAACGGTGATCAAGGTTCCTGGAAGACTTATCGTTCTGCCATTCTTCTATTAAATTTCGGCCATCAGTTCTGAGCCCAGGGGAACCTTCTTCATCAATGGTCGTGGTATTAATGAATTCTCGCCTGCCGCCTCCCAAGATGACCTGCCGAAGAATGTTAGGTATGCCATATGAAAATACAATTATTGTATATTCATCTGAATAAAATACAAGTCGAATTCAAACATTCGGATGCGCCCCGTCGTAAGCAGGTTTGGTAAGAGTCACACAGGAATTTATTTATGTTTGTACACAAGTTATGTTCGGCTGCAGGAGGATGCAAAAGAAACCGATATAATTTGCTTAAAGAATTGAATTAATAAAAGTTATTACAATTAGAGCGGTAAAATTAGGAGGTGTGACAATTGTTCTATGTGAGACACAAGAGTGGTTCACCAATGCACTAAAAAAAAACTAAATCAATATCGATCACTGCTACTGCACAAGCTTCGATCCCATGCCATCGGAATGCTGAGAAAGCGAATCGCACGGTGCCGGCGACAGCGGGCGCAACACGGTAGCTCATCGTCAATGCGGTACGTATTAGTCATAGTCAGGTCAGGTCATCTTAGGAAAAATATGACTATATTACTGACTTTGAACTTGTTGCCGGGGTGCAAGTGCACGAGCTGGTGCGCGATGTCGGGGCAGCGCGCCGCGTCGCCGCCGTCCTGGCGCACGGCCGCGTCGTTCTCCCAGTGCCGGTTGGCGGCCTTGGCGAACGCGCCGGCGGGCGACGCGTGCGTGATGCGCGTCGTCGTCACGATGCCTGCGGAGTGCGCAGCACACTAATTACACTAGATGCAGTCCACTCTGCCTATCACAGGACGAAGTGTCCGACCAAAACACGAATTTTAACTGAAACCATCACAACATAATTCGGCAGCTATACCGATTTACCTGGCGAATCTTCTACATGGTTACAAAAAGAAAAGCTATTGTAAATTCAAAATATTGTTATTATATTAGCCTCAATTTTCGTAAAAGACTAAAAACGATGAATAAATCACTTCATTATCAGAGTTTTTTTACCTATGCCGTAGCCCGCTTCTTTCCTACTTAGTACTTAGTAGTCCATAACAAGTTCTACGAAACACATGCACGCTCCACGAGCCCAGAACCTGATGGAAGCGGACGACATCATCATCAATTAATCGCACACTTGAAATGTTCATAGAGTATGCATTTATTTTTCCGCTATAACAACAAATAATGACAATGAAATAAAATCGAAAATTAAAAGGGGCCTAATTTAAGAAATGTCTTTTGAAGATACGAAACTGTTCGAGTTTGAGTACAAGTCGCACTTTCCCGGTTTGACTTTTACCTGTCTGCTCAAAGACGCTAGTTCGGTCAAGTTCAATATTCGGCAACTTTTTAGCTGCGACTATCCAAATCTTTGGTGGAACTCTAATGATGAATCTATGATGAATAAATACAAACCGGCGTCACGGCCGTCTGCTAGCGCCCACTCGGCGATGGACTGCAGATGGTGCGCGGAGTCAGTGGAGGCGGCGCAGTCCCAGCGCGGCACGGCGGCGCTCAACCCCAGCGTGCCCTGGTTGGCCTTCGCGCCGCACAAGTACGCGGTCGCCGAGCACGCAGAATCAGCTATTTGGGCGTTCACACAATATGTCTGCAGTAGGAGTATAGCGCAGCGTTATTAAGATATTAATTAATTGTGAGAAGTGTGTCACGTTAGCGTCACGACTAGATTTCTTGAATACTTGCCTTCACCAACCCCGAAGTAGGAAAGGTCTCAAAATGCAACTTGGCCTCCTCGCCGGTGGCGCCGCGGCGCTGGCCCAGCAGCGTGCGCGCGGCGGCCAGCGTGGGCACGGACATGCCGTCCCCCAGGAACATGACCACATTGCGTGCGCGCTGTTTGCTCTCGCGGTGCGCCAGGCGCGCCTCGATGGCGGCCTGCGCTTCGTCGCGCCAGTGCTGTGCGCTGTTCTCGGCGCTGGCTGCAGTGGCGGTGCGGTGCGCCAGCGGCGTGCCGGCGGGGTGGTAGCGGTCCTCGGGCGACACGCCGGCGCTGGCCGCATTTGCCAGGAGCGCCACCAGCGATAGCTTCGCCAGGAACATGGTGGGTCGTGCGAGTAGTCGAGTACAACTGCTACCCCATTGAACTACTTATATCAACTTTATAGGCATTTATCTAATCTTTGGCTTGTCGTTATAATAACATGCATGCTAAACATGAAGTCCACTTTTCGTTTCCCTGTTACATTCGTGTCAAATGATAACATTTGGTGATATACAACGTTTGGCGTGATATACATACGTACATTTATACCCGTATTAAATGAGCTGGAGGCTGATGTGATTGACGGCGTTTTGTCAAGTCGGTTGTCTGTTATAAAGTTCACCGAGCGCCGTTAGACTTGTTCATCACGATCGCATCTTGATGGTTGAAGCACATAACCAAAACATAACGATGACGAGAAAGTTTATCAAATAAGTGATAATCATACCTTACTGACTTACCCTCCACGAGTAAGCTACATGCAAAATTTCAGCACTACACAACCAGCGGATTCGACTGAGCGCTGTCTGTTAGTCACTGTATACAGGGTTATTTGAAAAACACCAAAAACTTGGTGGTCATGAACTTCATGGTTCATGTTCTTGAGTTCATGTAAATTTGTTTTTTTTTTTTAACTTTTGATGACTATGTAGGTCAATCTGTTTTTACTTTATTGATTCAATCTACTCTTTACAATGTTTTATAGTGAATTGATTTATGATTTCCATGTCGGATTTTTTTTTCCTACCTTTGTTATGTATTCTTTACAAACTATTGTATAAATTCAAGTTCATAAAAGGCAACAGACAGATGTGTTGCTGGGGAGTTTGTTGCGCCACTTCTTCCCAGCTAAAACACTAGGAAGTGGTGACGGGTGGGCGTTTTGGGGGACTGTCTTTATGTAAATTTTGACGTTCAAAAAGTGCTGTCTCTCAGCCTAGTTTGAATAAATAACTTTTGATTTGGTACGCCAACGATGACAATCGCCAAGCACATGGCGATGAAAAACTGCATCGCATTGATCGTCGGTAGCTGCTCTTGCGGTAGCGGTAGCGGCAGGGGCGGCAGCGGCAGGATCAAACACAGGATCAACTAACTATTGTCACACGTGTTATCTATCTTAACTTAAACTATGTAATACGAGACGTGCTGACAGATGTAAGTACATATGAACGTGACATCTTTCAACTTTTCGTACCCATTAGTACTTATAATAGTGTTGTTTGTGTGCATCGTCCTCACGTATAATCAATTAATTTTATTACACAACATATTGTAAAACTTATATTTGAAAAGAGTAACTATGGAGTTTCTTGTCCGGTTTCTCCATAAGATAAGAATCTACTTTTTGCGAATGGACAAATAGAGTCACTATAATATTTTTATTTTCAAAATGTTTTACGTCCAAAAGTGCCTTTTAATGGTCTAGTTGAAATAAATGAATTGACTTTGACTTTGACATCACACCACAATAGCCTATGCCAATCTGACTGCAATAAAGAATCGATATGGTTTTAGATCAATACCAGCTTAATTGTTTAGACGCTGTGGTAGAACACTTAACACAAACATACATACGTTCATTTTTTGTTATATTGATCATGTTAGTGAGATTACTGAAGATCATTGGACGTGTGTCACGATAGTCGTTATCGGCATGATATGAGTGAGACGTGACAGGCTCGTCGCTGGATGCTGGCTCCGCGCGCACTCTCGCGCACACGCCTACGACATGTCTCGCGCCGCACTCGCCCGCGCCGGCGCCGCCGCACTGCTGCTGTTGGCGCTGGCGCAGCCCTCGCACGGTACTGCGCCATAAACTCCTCGAGGTGGAGTAGATCTTTGCTAATAACAATATTGACTAGTATTGTTTGTCACCAGAGCGAGACGTGTACCACAAGTTGTCCCGGGGCGTGGCTAGCCCCGCGCCCGCTGTGCCTGAGGCGGAACTCGACGCGCAGTACTGGGCGGCGGAGGCGCAGGCCGCCATCGAGGCGCGCCTGGCGCACCGCGAGAGCAAACAGCGCGCGCGCAACGTGGTCATGTTCCTGGGGGACGGCATGTCCGTGCCCACGCTGGCCGCCGCGCGCACGCTGCTGGGCCAGCGCCGCGGCGCCACCGGCGAGGAGGCTCAGCTCGCTTTTGAAAAGTTCCCTACCGTTGGACTCGCTAAGGTTATTAATCAATTTATTGCATGCTGGATTCTTTAGCGTGTTTTGTTTACGTACAGTCATGATTTACGCTTTCCGGTCACCTACCTAAACCCATAAAACTTCGCAGGTAGTCAGGTAAATCTGCAAAGATATTTTATAATAATGTATGCACTAAAGCAATGGAAAGTTTATCGCAGTGAAGTTTATTTGCGTTTCGTGCAGACGTACTGCGTGGACGCGCAGGTGGCGGACTCGGCGTGCTCGGCCACAGCGTACCTGTGCGGCGCCAAGGGTAACATGGCCACCATCGGCGTGAGCGGGCGCGTGGAGCGCGCGCACTGCGCCGCCGCCGCTGACCCCGCGCACCACGTGCACTCCATCGCCGAGTGGGCGCTCAGCGACGGCCGCGACGCGGGTTACTCACATGTTATACTTCACGATCAATAGTCACTAGTTATGCTGGACTTGTTCTTGAGTCGCTTGCCGTGGTTGCAGGCATCGTGACGACGACGCGCGTGACGCACGCGTCGCCGGCGGGCACGTACGCGCACACGGCGGACCGCGACTGGGAGAGCGACGCGGACGTGGAGCGCGACTGCGGGCACGCGCCGCACGCGCAGCACGACATCGCGCTGCAGCTCGTGCACGCGTACCCCGGGGACCAGTTCAAGGTAAGTCACACGTCACGCGAGCATCCAGTCCAACTTTTATTGTTGGTAGCTTTCTCATTGAAATTTCACTGCTGGGCAAAGACTTCCTCTTCGTCCTTATGTTGGAAATGTCTGTCTCGTAAACATGATCATAGCATCACACGAGCGTAGCCCGCCCGGGAACCTGTTAAAACTCTCTTGCAATGTGCTACACAATCGATCGTCAATCAACATAATTATGTGAAACTATTCCGTTACTGATGTGTGAGTAACTGATCGAGTGACTGACAGACGACGACGTAAAGCAAAGCTACTGGTCGTAGAAAGTTGAAATTTGTCATGTACGTGTACGTTTCTTGGAGAGTGAAGAGGAGCACTAATGAGAGGCTTTCCCGAAATTCTTACGAAAACGGGATAGAACGGGATATGCGCGTAAAAAGTCGCGAGCAAAAGCTACATAGTCCTAACGATATGTTTACTCACAACTATACTTTTAGGAAAGAGAATGAAGATGTCAACAGACATCTGGGCTCAATTTCAATTTTGTTTTCCGCACTGAATCACTACTTCGGGAATAAATTATCCACCATATACTGCATATTCACTACGGATATATGAAATACATCGTGTCTTGAAACAAGTTGCTTCTTATTTTTCTTACGTGACTATCTTAATCTACATTTATTCAACTACGAAAGCATCACACCACATAGGTGCAATCACTAATATAAAAAAAATATTAATGAAATCAGTCATAAATTCAACATTTTATTCAGGTCATTTTAGGAGGCGGGCGTCGAGAGTTTTTGCCAAACTCTACTATAGATGAAGAAGGTACAAGAGGAAGAAGAATAGATGGGAGGAATCTGATCAAAGAGTGGCAAGAGAACAAGGAGGCACGCAACGTCAGCTACCAGTACGTTTGGAACCGCGAACAGCTGATGGGCGCCGCGGACGAGCTGCCCGACTACCTGCTGGGGCTGTTCGAGGGCAGCCACATGCAGTACCACATGCAGGCCGACGCGCACGCCGAGCCTTCGCTGGCGGAGCTCACCGAGGTCGCCATCCGCTCGCTGAGCCGGAACCAGAAGGGCTTCTTCCTGTTCGTGGAGGGAGGCCGCATCGACCACGCGCACCACGACAACCTGGTGCAGCTGTCGCTGGACGAGGCCGTGCAGCTGAGCGAGGCGGTGGCGCGCGCCGCCGAGCTGCTCAGCGAGGAGGACTCGCTGCTGCTCGTGACGTCGGACCACGCGCACGTCATGAGCATTAGCGGCTACTCGCAGCGCGGCCGCGACATCCTCGGCCCGTCTGACGACGCCGGCGACGACGGCGTGCCTTACATGACGCTGTCGTACGCCAACGGGCCCGGCTACCGCCCGCACGCGCCCGCCCGCGAGGACCTCACGCAACACGACTACCGTGAGTCTGACACTGTTGTACGTTGACTTTGTTTTGATTCTGCTTTCAAATGTCTCATTTCCATTATTGCGTTTATGCAATTTCCAGACGACGTGAATTTTGCGTTTCCGT
Organism: Hecatera dysodea; assembly: GCA_905332915.2. Classification (NCBI taxonomy): domain Eukaryota; kingdom Metazoa; phylum Arthropoda; class Insecta; order Lepidoptera; family Noctuidae; genus Hecatera; species Hecatera dysodea. The sequence goes on from HG995304.1 coordinate 81,979, forward strand.
CGAGTGTGCCGCTGGACTCGGAGACGCACGGCGGCGACGACGTGGCGGTGTTCGCTCGCGGGCCGCACCACTCCATGTTCACGGGGCTGTACGAGCAGAGCCAGCTGCCGCACCTCATGGCCTACGCCGCCTGCATGGGGCCCGGCCGCCACGCCTGCCAACACTAATGTAACACATTGCTTTTATCAATAAATTATCTATTAAAAATACATTTTGCGCTACTCATCAAAAGAAGAAACCTTTTATTCGTTTTTATAAATGCCATTTTCCGGAATAAAGATAGCCTGTGACACTGTAGAGAGCGTAAAGTTGTATGGCTGCAAGTGTTGATGTTATCCTAACCTTTAAAGGGTTATAGGTTAGAAGAAGATATAGATAGAAGGTTATAGGTTTCCTAACTTATGGTGTGACCCTATAAATTATATTTTTAAATATCTATTAATTTATTGCGGTCTTTAATATGTCGTAGCCTAGATCTGACACACCCAGTTCTAACTTATGAGGTAACACAAACAAAAAAAATACAGTCGACTTGAGAACCTCCTTTTTTGGAAGTCGTTTAAAAATACTGATTGCGATGGTTTGGAAGAGCATCTTAGTATTAGTATTAGTATTAGTATTAGTCTTAGTATTAGTATTTCCAGGTGGTCTCTTTCTAGTTTAACTAGAAAAAAACCGGAAGGAAACGGAACTCTTCAATAAATGATAGCAAATCTTTCGCGATTTCTGAAATCGCATATCTATTTATTGTTTACATCACTTTATAACATGTAAGCTGTGATGGGTACGTTCAGGTGTGGGGTGTAACCTCACAAAGTAAAAAATAAAAATATCAATTTTTTTTTTTATGAATATTGTAGAGGAGCAATCTGAAAGCGTCTGGTATAGTTATATTAGAGCGCGGTGGCGGAAGGCGGCCGGTACTACTAGTCAGCTCAACCTAGCACAGCGCGCCGCCGCCGCGCCGGCCTTGTTGCACAAGAATGCCGCACCATACATCACCCGGTTACAAACAAAGACTACTATGTATACTAGGGAGAGGAGTGAACAGTGAACAGCGGGCCAGCGTGGCCGCGTAGTTGATCCTACTGTTCAGTAGTAAGTAGTAGTGCATCAACAGTGCATTTACGTCGCAGTTTTAGCGTATTGATGCCCACCATTTCCGCGACAAACACGAGACGGATACAAATAGGGACAGTACCAATATACTTTTTATGTAGGTAGCGGGCAAATTTGCGTTGAAACCGTTCTATTATATATTTTTGCTCGTGCGGATCCCACACCAGCAAATTGTACCTACTCCACTTTGCTACGCACAAAGGAATAATAAAATAGCATTCCTGTCTGTAAACCTATTGTCTGCCTCATAACAAAACCAAGTGATCGGAAGGCCTCGGTACTAATGTTATTAATACGCTGATTAAAGGTCATGTTCACGTCCAATGTCAGTCCTAGATCAATAATTTCGCTAACGCGCTCCAGGGGGACACCCAATATGTGGTAGTTGTACTGAATGGAAGCACGAGAACGAGTAAAAGCAATGGTCGCCGTCCTGACGACCTTGGGTCATTTGCCATTACTATGAACTGTGTCGGCCCGAGGGTACTTCCTTGACTCACACCGGAAATATGTAGTTGCAAATGTGTCAGACTTATGACCAGGAAGTTGAACATACTGAATGCGATCAGAGAAATAGCTTGCAAAAAGTTGGAGTAGATTAGGGGTAAAACAAAATAGCAGACATTTTTTTTAAGTAGGAAGTCATTTTGGACCCGGTCAAACACCTTTATCAAGTCGAAATTGGCTACTTCGATTTGCTTATTTTTGTGAATTTCTGGGACAGCAAAATATAAAAGTTAATGTGATTCGTAACTGTAGATTTTCCGGGTCTAAAATCATGTTGACATTCGGAAAATTGGGTTTTGGACCTTACCCAAGGCCGACATGGCCGCAATCGGCCTGCAATTGTCAACTTTTGATCTGTCGCCACCCTTGGGTATAAGGGTAACCCGTGATATCTTCCACTTTGCCAGGTACGTAGCTGTTCTTATAGCTAAATTGTAGATAAACAACAGTGGTTCTCTAAATACTTCGGAACAGTCCTTAAGTATAAATAGCGGAATTCCATCAGGGCTTGCAGACGAATGAGCTTTCAGGCAGCGGATAGCTAGTGATAAGTCGGCAGAGTCAACTACATGTATGGCGATCCGCGCGGAGCACAGCGAGTCAGCCTCCGCTGCAGATAGAACGGGCTCATATGGAAGAAACACTGAGCTAAAAGATTGAGTAAATGCATTTGCTGCGCCAGCTCCTGTCACAACCCGTCCATCAAACTCAAACTCATTACATACTTGCCTAGAAGTCAGATGACCTTTAACAAACTTCTGGGATCCTTTTCTATATCCGTCTCCGCCCGTCGGATATACTCGCTGTATGACTGAGCAATGAGGTCCTTTGCTCGCTGTCTATAAAATTTATATAATTCCCGATTAAACTCTAAGTGAAACTGTTTAAACTGTTTTAGATGAAAATATTAGTCCTTTATTGTTTTAATTATTACGGGTGTAATCCACGGTGGGTAGTGGTATTTCGAATTCGTTACAGTTTTACATTTTTAGGTACAAATTTGTCAAAAATGTCATGTAACTTATCTATATCTATATAATATTATAAAGAGGAAAGATTTGTATTTTCGCATTTTTATATTTTTACATGTAACGAATAAACTCAAAAACTACTGGACCGATTTCAAAAATTCTTTCACCTTTAGAAAGCTACATTCACCCTGAGTAACGTCTATACTAATATATAAATGTGAATGTAAGTTTGTTTGTTACGCTTTCACGCGAAAACTACTCAACCGATAATCATGAAACTTTGTAGTTACACATATTCTTGGAGAACATAGGATACTTTTTATTCCGGGATAATGTTCCCTTGGGATAATTTCCGACATTCACACGGGCGAAGCTGCGGGCAGCAGCTAGTAGGCTATATTTTATCCCCGTATTCCCATGGGAACTTTAGGTGAGGAACATGGGTAATTTGTGAGTTGTGTTTTAAATACTTAGTGATTATGTTCATTACAATGAACATATTATGTTCATTACTGTCACTGTTTAAAACACAACTCTTAAGATGAAAACAAACATTTTATTTTAATAATTTTGTTGGAATTGCAACAGAAGGCGTGTGGGCGCTTGTTTGTGTCGCATTTTCGAGTGCATAGTCCTTGCGTAGGAAACTGAAAGGAATCAAATAAAAGCGGCGATCGACGATTGCCGAAAGTACACAAACTTTGCCAATTACACAAATTGCTCGTCGCTAATTACGGCGAGCCTCGCGGGCAGTCCCCGCTCCCCGCCCACAGTCGAACACTGTACCCCGCGCTCGCCTGCGACGCATCAGTATTCATTAAAAGCGCAATTAGCGGAGTGCATAGCCCCTCGCGAAGGCGCGCCGCTCCTCTCAAAGTGAAACATTACGAAAATGTCATTCGTCAAAATTTCCCCGAAGACTGGGTCCGGGTGCGCTCCCCCTCCCGTCCGCCCGCCCCACCGGGCCGCGTCCCGCCGTGGCCCCGGGCGCGTCCCAGCCGGCGGGGAGCGCACTCCGGCAGTGGCGAGCGTCCGCCCTCGCAGTTCGCGCGCCCGGCGCCGCCTCCGACTCCACGCGTCCCGTCGTCGTAAACTTTCGCGCGAACTTGTTTAGTGTCGAGTGCTCGTCCCAGTCCCAGTGCTGCGATACGAGCTGAATCTCGCTCATTGGAAGAAGTGCATCTTTGTTGAAGTGATAGTGTGCGACGTACATCCGTGACATAGGTACGTTACGTGATAGTGAGTTATCGAACAATCCAGAGGGATCAGTGTGACAGGTAAAACACTTTGGCATGAAAAGTTATTTCATATTTAGTTCATATTTTAAAGTCGTTTCTTCATGAGTGTCAAAAGTAACTAACTATAGCGATATGTACTGTTATAAGCGCGCGCTTTTCCGATTAATGGCGCCCACCGCGGGACCACTCACTGGCGGCTGGTGGCAAGTTTGTTTACCTGATCTGTTACATGTTGGCCGGTCAAGGGTACAGAAGACATCTAAGGGTTCATTTAAAATGCATAATTATATTTAATAATAATAATAATAATCTTTATTCACGGAAAGTTTGTACATTTTTCACAATAGAGTGCTTAATCTACATTTAGTGTACACATTAATTGTTATGCTACTGGTAGTTGTGTAGTGTGAGCCTAAGAATGTGTGAATGAGCTGTCCTAGAGCTCTCGGCGAGTTGTTTGATCTTTATGGAAATCATATTCATAATTTTTGGTTTCATATTGCTATTTATGCTAGTTTGTACTCAGTACAAACCTACATTTGATACAACAACACTGTTTTCACTGTCCCTATTTGTGTTCAGTACGAAAAGTAAAAAGTTAAATAAAATAGATAGAAAGAAAAGTGTTTATTTGGAGTATTTGTTGAAATAAAAAAAAAACCAACCCGAACGTGTCCTGTTACCTCGAATCACCATTGATGAACAAAACAGACTATTTCGAAGGAATGGTTGTTTGTACTCGTAATATTAAAACTAAGAAACTGATGAATCAATTTCATACTTCAAATAAAATAAAATGTCTTTGATTGTTAATGAGAATAATTAAATATTATTACTGTTTTATTTCTGATACATTCAAATCTTTTTCCATTAGGTAGGTGGTATTATGGTTAAACAGTTTATAGGGGCCTAAGTTCGCGCAAAAACACAATATATTTCTAATCGATATTTAGCACTGAATGAGGAATGAGAATTGGTACTGAATCAATTTAATGTGCAGCTTGTAGCTCAATAATAAAAGCCACACAGGTGGACCTTAGAGGTTAAGCAACGCTTGCCGAAGGCAGCCTATTGATGGGTGACCATCTTAACATACCAGGCCTTCTTCGTGCCTCCAAAAACTTTCTAATTCGTTGGTCCCGGCTGCCATTTGTAGGTCTTAGGCAGTCGTTACGGATTGTCAGAAGCCAGTAAATCTGACACCAGTCTTGCCAAGAAGTACCTATATTGTTTTCCATTTACTGGTTTATAGACAAAAGGCTTCACGTAAAACACTGGTATTCAGCTGAATCTGGTTTTAGAGTAAGCCGACGTTGGAAAAAGGCTAGGGTCATATTAAATATTAAATGAATCTGTCCTGTATGAATTCAGTGAATATACAAAATCAAATTCGATTTTTTGTTTAATATAATTATTATCATCTATACAAATTCCTTGAAAGTGCCCAAAACTATTTTAAGAATTGATGACAGTTTTAACATAATTCGATTTAGACAAACAAAAAAACAATTACATAAATTCCATTTTTGTGTTCTGTCTTTTTTCTAACATTTCTCAGTTATTTTAATGGAAAAATATTCAATGTACATACCTACACAGCCCGTTTACGATTTTATTATATGTATAGAATAGACTAGCTCATGACATGAAATTTGGAAATAAAATAACGCAGCGCTGGCTGTCTGATAGAGACAGTGATGATTTTTGAAAAGTTGAAATCGTTGATCATGTCATGGCAAGCAAATTGGCGCGTGCGACACTAGGTCGCGCGTCGGCGGCGTGGCAGCCCTGCGGCCACTCCTGAGCGACACAACGCTCGGGGACAGCTGCTCACCAAGCACTCTCGCCGGTCAGAATGACCATCATTTATGTCTAGTATTCTGTCTTTAAAACGCCAGGCTCTGTTCCTTCGATCTTTGGTGGTTCCTTGCTAATGCCTGGAGCTGCGCCTGCCGGTATTTAAATCTAAGTCAACGTTCTGTTAGAACCTTGATGGTCAAATGAGGTTCAGTATTTTTATCTGAAGCAGTACCGGCAGATATGTATAAGTAGTGGCGTGCACTCAGATATCACACGGTGGATCTCCTTAACGACACCACGGCTACATTTGAAAAAAGAAAAGAAAAAATATGTATCGTGAAGAATCGATAGACTGAAGTAACCGTAAAATAGCCATCTCAATGCAATCTCATCAATCTTGTGGTGCTGCGCTCAAAAGCCCTTCAGCTGAAACACAATTAAAAACAGAAGAATTAAAAACACAATTAAAAAAAGAGAGAGTAAGCGACGAGTCGGTTTGCCAGTATTCAGGGCTCCAAGTCTGCTATTACAATAGTGTCAGAATGGTCTATCATTGATCTCATAATTGTCGATTTTGACAAGTTTCGTAATCTACTAATATAAAAGCGCCATTATGACTTTCAATGGTCAACCACTGACACTCCATTGAAAGAATGGTAATCTCGTACATAATGACAAATGAATGACAGACGTATGCGGTAATCTGCTAAAATTTTGAGAGTTCCTTTGATCAGTGACCTACGATTAGAACGTCGTTTTGACTCTTTTGTTTTAATAGCTCGGTTATCAAGAAGTATTACGAGACCATTGACCGACCAATGATCGACCATTATGAATTTAGCAGATTACGAACTTTTAACAAAATGACAATGGGATCGTGTTGGAATGACAAATTTATAAAAATAGCAGACTTGGGGCCCAGGTATTACAAGAACAGGCACATGGGACTTTTTCCCTTGGCCCATGTAGTTAGGTAGGTGAACCGATACACATTGCTGTCGAAAACTAGGGATCAACCGGCGATATTAACTAGTATAATGTATGCTATTACGAGTTGTTGAGTTCTATGGAAAACATTATAAGAAGCCTTCGCATTAGTTGTAGTTGGCCTCGCAAACTCTGTTTAACTGAACGACAATTGACGAAATGCTTTCCGATGTTTTAAATAAAATGTCTGGTTCAAATATTATGTTGTACTAGTGTCACCACTGCCAGCGGCTTCGCCTGCGTGAAACTAGGACTTTATTGTAATGGAATGTACCTCCGCAATCGACCTCCCATCCTATGAGAGGGACTCATACAAATTATCCATAGGTTAAATGTATAGGTAGGACATATTTAGCTCGGTAGTACAAGTGTACCCAAGTTGATCTCCTATCGTCGACGATATTTATAACAAGACAATTATATATGAGGCATTTTGGCAACAAATACGGATCTAGGTGCACAGTAACATACCGTTGGTTGTAGTAGGTACACGATGTACGTTACGTATGTACATATGTAGTTGCAGCTGAGACCTGCACATGGACTTTATAGTCGTTTTTTTCTGAATTATAACATATACGTTTCCTTAAGTAATCTCAGATCACAATAGCAAGTCTAATGAACAAACACATTCACAACTTCTAACATTTGGTACACCGTTGCTTTACTGTTAAGGTATTTTGTATCGGGCCGAGGCTTATTAATATTGGAGCATTGAACTGTAACTATAGTTTGGCGCTGTGCGGTAATCATCCGATAAGCGGGTATTAAGTAACAGATTGCTAGCTCGTCTGATAGCGCAGCGTGACTGTGCCGAACGTGCCTCGCAGTCACGCCCCGCTGCGTCCCCGGGTGCCCCGAGCGCCCCGAGCGCCCAGAGCGCCCCGAGCGCCCCGAGCGCCCCGAGCGCCCCGAGCGCCCCGAGCACTCCGAGCGCCCCCGGCACACTCGCGCCTCACCGATAGCAGTGATAACGCAGCTTGCAGTTTCCCCATCTTGACCTTCTTTATTACATCCAGTGCTTAGTAGGACTATCAGGCAACATTAAAGATTTCTATATTCTATTAAATATAAAGGATGTAACAAAATCCGTCTGTGTCACCGCCGCTGCCACACAGAGATTACTTCTCATTAAGATGGTCATAAACTACGGCTGTGATTTTTTCGATGTGACGAAGTCAAAGCGATCTGATTGTGTACAATATTTTGGCCCGTAGTTGTCTTTCTTTTTCATTGATTCACATTTGCACTCCGTAAAATAACTACTAAAGGTGATTTTGTAACATACTGCAGATAAGAGAAATTCTTTTTATGCTATTTATACGATAAATTAGATTGCTAAAATATTATCAAACAAACGTAATGCCAATGGTATCCGGAGCCCATTAGTCCACGTGACGCCGTGCGCCGTATCGACTTTGGTACGTGCAGTGACGCTGAAGTAAACTGTCACTCATGTTGTTCGTAGTGTAGACAGAGAGCTCACTTCACTTTAACGTACTTGACAGAAGACAGAATTACAGAATTGTATTGCTGAATAACATCCCTTCACAGCGAACCGGCTTGGTATTTTGTTTTGAAATCTTGTAAACAATAAAAAGGTATGTAATTTCAGCAAGTTGTGATTTATTGAAGAGTTCCATTGTTTATCTCTTTATCAGATCCGCATTTAATTTAAACGGAACTGATAGACAATAAATTGGTTAAGATGTTGCAACAAACATACAAAAACAAGGACAAGCACGTGTCGGGTCACGCGCAGCATAGGGTTCCGTAGTACAATTGCCGACACCGAGTTGTGATAGTTTTCCATTAAAATTCATTATATGTGCTACGACCATGAATTTTTTCACATTTCCAAAAACAAACATTTATCTGGGAGGGGTGGGAGGAGGGGAGGCACTTGACTCTACAAAAATTAGGTATACACAAGCTGTGGTTGCCTATAATTGATTGTGCAATATACATATGTAGGATAATGTTAACTGTACCATTTTTTATTTCTGCATGTTATTTATTATTTCGTAACACTCGTTGATGATCTTTAAATTAAGTAAATAAATAAATTTGCACTTTAAAACATATGATTTCTCAAATTACGGAGATACACGATAAACAAAAAACTGACTGAATTCATATTTTGCTTGTCAGTCGTAATCACTCAAACTTGTTGCATTGAAATTGAGGCATTTTGTCAAATTCCAGTCTGGTCTTTAGAAGCGTCTAGAAAAGATTGTATTCTCAGATGTGATATCAAAACGTAACCTTGTTTTCTTCTGTAGACTCGGTGCACGGAGGCTGATAGGAATCAGGCCAGAGTTGACTTACGGAGTGTTATCTGTTACAAGGAGCAAGGGAATTGAGGCTTTTACGACAGATTGCAACTGACACGCGATTACGAATACTCATTAAAATTTAGAAGAATTGGCACTACGCTGTTTATGTTAATAATTAATTAACAACTAGCGTATGTCAGCGGCTTTAACGGATCAGCTGAAACTCCAGTATTTTGCGTGGACCGAGTGAAGTGTAGCCCTATTACAATTAGCTTTGTCAGCAATGCAGCTTCTTCCATATTTAGTGAATAACTAATTATAATGTAGGACATTTTCGTCACGCCGCAATTGTCATCTTAGCATAATTTAGCTATAAGAACCTTGTATCTTTAGGATTAAGACATTATTACCTCCACTGTCACTCTGTCAGTTAAATAAAGTTATTTTTATAAACTCTCCGATGGTAGTTAACTTAATTACCGCCATTACCCATTGACTAAGTAACACGGTACTTCTTGATAAGACTGGTGACAGAATTTATTGCCAACGATCAACAAACGTGCTTTCCGAGGCACGGAGAAGTCTCAGTATATTAAGATGGTCACCCATCCATAGAGCGACCTTAACCTTGAAGATCGATCGGCCGTTATTATTTAGCCATGAGCTAGTCATGACTCACGCCACAATAGCGCACGAGATAATTTCTTTGACATTTTGTATATATCAAAATAATTTGAGGTAAATCTTATTACTGTTTACTTCCCGTACTTTATGCGACGCGGTCGTCAAATCACTGACGTTACTTCCGCGGTTTTGTGTTCATATATTTTCCTTTGTTTGCTACATTTCTGGCTAGTTCACACAATTTAGTTTGTGGTAATTTATCATTATCACAAACTATAGATATAGTAAAAATGTTTACTTTTGTTGCAAACTTACATATTTATCACTATACCTAAGTACTGCTTTACGTTAGAAAGTGAAACTTAGAGAGCTTGCCTGTAACATATACAATTATACATACTTAATTATTCTGTTTTAAAAGTTTGATGATGTTTGTAATGGTTGATGGCTTGTTACTGGGACCAATGAACTCGACACTTATATAATAAGGGTTGTCATTATTATTCTTTTACAACCTACCCCAAAAGACAATTTCGGGGGGTTGAAGTTTGTATGGAAGAGCCTTAACGCTTGGTTCAATGAAGTTGCAACACGGCGCGCGGCGTTCACAATGTCGAAACAAAAAGGAACATGACGTGTTTTTCATTTTTTCTAAAATTTACCTCAGGTGGGCCGAAGAGGGTGATTAAGGTTTTTAACCGACTTCTAAAAAAGGAGGAGGTTCTCAATTCGGATGTTCGTATGTTTTTTTTTTGTTCGCCCATAACTCCGTCGCTTGCCAACCGATTTGAAAAATTCTTTTTTTGTTGGAAAGGGTATACTTCCCAAATGGTCCCATGAAAATTTTATCGAAATCGAATAAGCGGTTTTTGAAAAATCAACAAAAATCAAAAAAAATATCTACATTGTCTACATTGACGACCTTTTAGTTTACTCTGCATTGGAGCAGTGCGTTTTTTTTACACTAATGTAATTGGTTCGTTTAGGTGGGGGGAGGGGAGGGGGTTTAGGTACCACTAAAAAGTGAAAAATAAAAAACTTTTTACAAAAAAATACAACTGACTTTTCCACAAAAAATCAAAAAAGTACAAAATAACTTTAATTTCGGAAGTCGGTGTTCAAAAAATGAAAAAGGAACCACAAACACCGAGTTCCGAAATTAAAGTTATTTTGTACTTTTTTGATTTTTTGTGGAAAAGTCGGTTGTATTTTTTTGTAAAAAGTCTTTATAGGAAGAATATTACTGCTTGTTAAGAGCGTGTACGCCGTATGGCATTTCATACCAAGTCACTATTTTGCGAAATGAATGAACTGATTTGAATGAAACTTCACACATATAAGCAGGATACATAGGTCTAAAAAGTTAGGTAAAAACATTTTCGAAATGTCTTATTTAAATAAGATATCTGGAAAATGTTCGAAAATATTTACAACTAACTTTTTAAACCTGTGTTTCCTGCTTATATGTGTGAAGTTTCATTAAAATCAGTTCAGGAATTCCGGAAAATAACGACTTGAAAATTTTTATGAAATGCCGTTTGGCGTATACGCTTTTAAATGTGAAATGATTGACCCACTAAATCACGGACCAAGTCAGGCGATGTGCTCGTTAAGTGTACAACAAACAAATAACCAGTTTATACCTGATTGCCTTAGAAGGAGGGTTATGTTTCTACCATAAAATCGGTCAGTAACACCTCCTACGACCTCCCCGCCCGCCACTAAACTTTACTTCGTCAATTTGTTAATGCTGCCGATACTACTCTACGAGTGTATGGTATGCTTCTGGCTGGGTTTCCCAAACAGGCCGCCCAGTTTGTGTCTCGGTACTTGTGCTGTTTGAAAAATATATTTGTGACACTGTTGTTTTTCTTTGTTTCAGATAGTAATGCGTGTGTGTGTTAGTGTTGTGAATGTGTGCCAGTGATCAGTGATCGGCGTGGCAATGAGTGGCGCGTGGCACTAGAGTGGCGCGCGGTGCGATTGTGGCGCGGCTGTCGCGCGACTCCAGCGCGACATGGCGGACGATAACACCATCATCGAGGGAACTGTTAAGTTCCGTGATGGAAAAAAGGTGAGTGTCACAGTGCGCGGTGCGAGGTCTCCCAGCTGGTGAGCGACGGAGCACAACTAGGTTTTGTCGCTGTCTTAATACCCGAGGTAAATGTACTAATGTTGAGCTCCTTCTTTTTATACCTTCAGCTCCAGCGAAGCACTTCTAAGGGAAATATCAATCAAGTAAATAAATAGTATCAATGAAGTATCTGTTAACAGACCAGATTCGCAACTCTCGTATGTTTAAGGAGCGTTCGCAGTCGCTGACGTCACATGTACAGTCATGTTCCTACATGTGATCGGCTTCGACAGTGACTCGCTGAGAAGATATAGTGACTTGAATTTGAATGCTTTTTAAGTACGAGAACTGGCCTTCAAGTATGAGTATCATTTATATCGTACATCGAGTAGTCATTATATCGTTTTTTTATCAATATTTGTCGCTGAAAAAATGTCACTTTGTCTTGAAGATGGAAAAGATTTTACTATATGCTTTATTTTTAACATTGATTAGCAGATTACATGTACATATATTTCTGTTCCAATTCTCCATATATTTGAATTAAACGGATAGAATCATCATCAGGTTTTAAACTGAGTTGTTAAAAGTATTTTGTATGCATAGGGCAATTTTATTGTTTGTGAATATTGTGATGACTGTGTAACGCTGTGTGTTGTCCGCAGTGGAAGTCGCGCTGGTGCGTCATGCGCAAGCTGTCGCCGGTAGCAGGTGAGAGTCTCGCCGCATGCACTTGGTACGGGGGTTAGCGCACTGGCACACACTATACTGACATGTTTGATAAATACTGAGCAGCGCAAAGTAAGCCTCATTTCTGTTATCAAGAACATTCTTTAGCTTAATACGCGTTGTAAACGTTACAGTAGTTTTACCTGTTCTGTAAACATCTCACCGTGTACCACCAGGTGGAGTATACAAAGTAATCAAAAGCCAGATCCGGAACAACTATCTGTAGGCCGTATTGTTATGAGCGAGAAGCGACCTTACGACACGCAGCGCAGCAGCCAATCGCTCAACCGCTGCGCCAACCGTGCCGTCAATCTTGTCGCACTACATTCATATTAACAACCACTGCTCTGGTTTGGTGAAGATCTGAGGAAGAACAGAGATGATAGGAAACGAAACTCTTCAATAATAATAATAATAATATATATTTATTTCTCCTCACAAAAACAGACCTCACATAATTACAATGTTACTTATATCTATTTAAATACAGGTATGTGCGTAGTCTAGAATATGTGAGGAGCTGGTGTCTGAGGTAGGCATGAAAATACCTGTATTACAGATCACCAGGTCCCCACCCACGGAAAGAACAAGACCAGTTGTATTTGAGTGGTACTGATATCTTGACACTTTTTGATATAAGGAGCATTTATACATTAGGAGAAACTGGGGTAGTAGTTAAATTAAATTATTAGCCTTTTAACTGAATATAAAAGCAAAAACAAACGCCTCAGTGTGTATGTATGTAAGTGTGTTGTGTCAGGTGTTTTCGTGTTTGTATGAGTGGTGGGCGTGTAGATGTATGTTTGTATGAGTGTTCCTTACCTGTGTATTCTTGTTCATATATATATTTGAGGTATACTATAGGCCCCCACCGAATGTGTCTCCACGTTGTCGTCGTGGTGGGGCTTGAGCGTCCCAATGATCTTGCGAGCTTTCCCGGTAGAGCCACTCATGCCGGAAGGTCGCAAGTGAGGGATCAGACCAAGAGAGACACACGCTTGCTCGCTGCTCTCTGGTACGCGTCTGATCATCAGACGTGACTGAGAGAGCAGCGAGCAGGTGGAGAGGTGAGGTTGGGAGAGAGGGCCCTGAGAAGGGGCGGAGCGAAAAGGGACCACACCCTTAAAAGGAAAACCCAATGAAAAAAGACGCTTGCAAAATGAGTCCCCAGGTGGGTCCCGACTGCTCAGCGGTCGGGGAATCCCACCCCGCTTCGGCGGGCTGCCCTCCGTACTCTGGGGTGGGCACCAAACGTCTTCCGCTTGCCAGTGGCAACAAGAGCCGAGGAGGCTCCAATTCGTCGTCGTCATCCGGATCCGCCTCTTTTAAGGAGCTGATGGCGCACGAATTTGCAGAGGAGGGTTCGCCTGAGCGCCGGGGTGGTGCGGAGTCGGATTCCGGCTCCGCGCCAGACCTAGTAACGGTCAGCTCGGCGGGCTCTGGAGAGGAAGGAGGGGGGGCTGCTGCGGAGAACGTGAAGTTCTTCCGCAAGCGGCCCAGACGGGAGGATACCGGGGGGTCGTCCTCCGAGGGCGAATTTGCCTCCGCCCGCAAAATCCCCACCGCTAGGCGGGGCAGGGGCTGTGAGGCAGGGAGGGGGCTGGCTCCCTCTACCCGGGAGGTGGAGAGTCGGGCCGGGAGGCTGGTGGAGGAGGGGCGTCGCCCTGGGGAGAGCGGTCGTAGGGCTCCCTCTACTCTTCCGCCTACTCTCGACTCCGACGACTCGGAGCCCCCGGGAGAGGTGCGTCCCACGGTTGAGGAGAAGAGGGCCAAGCTGGAGGAGGTCGTGGAGGCCGCGATCGGCGCTGTGGCCTTCAAAAGGAAGCAGTCTTCCAAGCGGGAGGCCATTAGCGCGGCCAAAGCCTCCATAATGGCGGCGGCGGCGGCCAACGTCGGCGGGTCCGGAGAGGCGACAGAGTTGCGGGCGGAGGTCGCCCGCCTCGCGGCCGTAACGGAGCGACTCATCGCGGAGAATGAGTCGCTCCGGAGGGACCTGGCTGGCATGGCCAGAGCGGCCTCGGAGGAGCCGCAGGGGGGGCCGAGTCCGGCGGCGCTGGAGGGGAGCCAGGTGCTGAGCCAGGTGCGGAGCCTGGTGCGGCAGGAGCTGGCTCCCTTCCGGAGGCAGGTGTCCGTCTTGGAGGACATGATCCGGCGTCCCCCGTTGGCGGCGGCACAGAGGCCCCCGGGACAGCAGAAGGCGGCTTCGTACGCAGCCGCGGTGGCTGCTGGCCCGGGAACGTCCGGCCGGGCGAAAGCCAAGGCGGGAGCCGCGCCAGCGCCTGTGACGCCGGCGCCTGCGACGCCGGCGACTACCAAGACGGCCCCGGCGAAGAGGGGAAGGAGGAAGGCTGGAGGGGGAGCGGCTGAGGCTGCTGCGCCAGTGGCGCCGCGGCCGCCCCCACCCCCAACCTCGGACCCTCCTGCGGCCGAGGCCGAGTGGCAGGTTGCTGGCCAGAAACGGCGGGCCGCGAAAGCGGCCAAAAACAAGGCGAGGAGGCAGCGGCGGAAAGCCAACGCCATTGCGGCGAGGCTTCGCGCCCCGAAATCCGCGGCTGTAGTTCTCACACTGCAGCCGGAAGCGGAACAGAGGGGCGTGACGTATCTCGCCGTACTGAAGCGGGCGAAGGAGGCGGTGAGCCTCCAAGAGCTGGGCATCAGCGGGGGCATCGGGGTCAGGAGGACCTTGACCGGTGCCCGGAAGCTCGAGCTCGCCGGAGCGGAGAGTGGCCCGTTCGCGGACGCCCTGGCTGAAAGGCTGAGGGCGGTTTTACCCGCGGACGAGGTCCGGGTGTCCAGGCCGACTAAGCGCATCGACATGCGCATAGTGGGCCTGGATGACTCCGTGACGGAGGAGGAAGTTGTGGCCGCCGTCGCCAGGACTGGGGGGTGCTCTGCCGAGCTCGTCAAGGCGGGCACCCTCCGGCCTGACAACACGGGCATGCAAACCCTTGTGGTGAGCTGCCCCGTGACGGCGGCCAGAACTGTGTCGGAGGGCCGAAGGCTCTTGGTGGGATGGGTGTCTGCGCGGTTAAAACTGCTGGAACCCAGACCTCTGAGGTGCTACCGCTGCCATGTGGGTAACCACACGGGAGCTATGTGCCCCTCGGAGGTCGACCGCAGCGGACTCTGTTTCCGCTGTGGTCAGCCCGGTCATAAGGCCGGCTCGTGCGAGGCCACGCCGCACTGCAGTGCATGTGCGGCTGCTGGCAAGCCGGCCGAGCACTGGGCTGGGGGAAGGGCCTGCGCGCCATCCGCCCCGGCCAGGGGCAAGAGGTCCGCCGCGACCGCCGCCTCTGCCGCCGCCGCGGCTTCTGTCGCCGCCGCTGCCGCTTCTGCTGCGGGTGCTGCGGCTCCCAACGCTCGGGAGGGTGCTGAGATGGAGTGCCAGTAATGGTCCCATTTCGGCCCCCTCCAGAGACAAGTCGGCCGCTGTGCTATCGCGCAGTGGCTGATGCCTGGGGACGGTGAGCGTGGGTGGCTCGCCGTCCGATACCAGGTTGAGTCGACGACGCGTTGTGTTCCACGCGCGCCTCAAGGAGCCGTCAGCACCGAGGACGGGGCCCCATAGGGTCGGTGCCTGCTAGGGTTGCGGAATTTGTTCGAAAGAGTTACCGCGGCCCTGGAACGCATAGGGCACAAGAAGGATCACGGGTGGGTTTTAGTCAGTAAAAGTCTGACACTCCCTACCGCTCCACCCAGGGCGGGAGGGGTCATTTGATGATTTCCCATCCAGAAAAAAAAAAAAAAAAAAAAAAGGTATACTATAGGCAATACTTATTGGTGAAGTAGGTTTTCTGTAAGGTTGTAATCTAACTCCTTCAACCAATTCGCAACCAAATATTTGCATTTAATTGTTGGTAATGAATATATTGAGAGAATCCGATTTAATTTATTATATAAGTTAGAACCCTGGTAACAGAAAAAATTATGTGCAAACCTAGTTTTGAACGCAGCTGTTGTGCAAACTCTATCCTTACGTCGCTGATTTTTGAGTTTATCAGGTTCATACTTTAACAGAGAGTGTTGTTTCGTTACAGTAAATAGGATGAAAAGCTGTCGGACCGTCAATACTTCCCATTTTTTATAAAGATCACACGTGGGATGATAGAATGGCAGGGACAAACTAACTTTTAGAAGTATTCTTTGCGCTCTCTCAATTTTTAAAAAATGTGTTTTACATGCACCGCCCCAAGAGGTGATGCAGTAAGTTAGAAGTGACTGGCAGACGGCAAAATACACTGTTTTTATCACGTTCATTTGGGCAATATGTCTTAGAGTCTTAAAAATTACGATTAGCTTCCGTACTCTTGCCGCAAGATGGTCTATATGTTGGTGAAAGTTTAATTTGCTGTCAATTATCACACCCAGGTACTTAGTTAATGCTGTGTTTGTAAGATTGGGGCACGAACAGTCACCATCATTGAGATTCGAACATGAGTGAGAAATTATACGATGTGAGGGATCAGGCTTATCGACGATTTTCATGGAGAAGGTTATGTAATTTGTCTTTGCAACATTTAGCGTTAGAATGTTTTTATACAACCACTTAGTTACAATGTTCATCCCCGTCTGTGCATTTGAAAAAGCGTCATCCCAGGATTCACCACAGAATAGCAAAGCTGTATCATCTGCAAAGGTAATTATCATGGCGTTAGGGATTTGCATCTGACAAAGGTCGTTTATGTACACAAGGAAGAGTGTGGGTCCCAGGATACTTCCTTCCCCACCGAATGTGTCTCCACGTTGTCGTCGTGGTGGGGCTTGAGCGTCCCAATGATCTTGCGAGCTTTCCCGGTAGAGCCACTCATGCCGGAAGGTCGCAAGTGAGGGATCAGACCAAGAGAGACACACGCCTGCTCGCTGCTCTCTGGTACGCGTCTGATTATCAGACGTGACTGTGGGAGCAGCGAGCAGGTGGAGAGGTGAGTTAGGAGAGAGGGCCCTGAGAAGGGGCGGAGCGAACAGGGACCGCACCCTTAAAAGGAACAAATATGAAAAAAGGCGATTGTAAAATGAGTCCCCAGGTGGGTCCCGACTGCTCAGCGGTCGGGGAATCCCACCCCGCTTCGGCGGGCTGCCCTCCGTACTCTGGGGTGGGCACCAAACGCCTTCCGCTTGCCAGTGGCAACACGAGCCGAGGAGGCTCCCAATCGTCGTCATCCGAGTCCGCCTCCTTTAAGGAGCTGATGGCGTACGGTTGCATAGAGGAGAGTTCGCCTGAGCGCCGGGGTGGTGCGGAGTTGGATTCCGGCTCCGCGCCAGACCTAGTAACGGTCAGCTCGGCGGGCTCTGGAGACGAAAGAGGGGGGGCTGCTGCGGAGAACGTTAAGTTCTTCCGCAAGCGGCCCAGACGGGAGGATGACAAAGAGTCGTCCTCCGAGGGCGAGTTTGCCTCCGCCCGCAAGATCCCCACCGCTAGGCGGGGCAGGGGCTGTGAGGCGGGGAGGGGGTTGGCTCCTCCTACCCGGGAGGTGGAGAGTCGGGCCGGGAGGTTGGTGGAGGAGGGGCGTCGCCCTGGAGGGAGCGGTCGTAGGGCTCCCTCTACTCTTCCGCCTACTCTCGACTCTGACGACTCGGAGGCCCCGGGAGAGGTACCCCCCACCGCCGAGGAGCGGAGGGCTCAATTTGGGGAGGTTGTGGAGGCCGCGATCCGCGCTGTGGCCTTCAAGAGGAAGCAGTCCTCTAAGAGGGAAGCCATCAGCGCGGCCAAGGCCTCCATTTTGGCGGCAGCGGCGGCCAACAACGGCGGGTCCGGAGAGGCGACAGAGTTGCGGGCGGAGGTCGCCCGCCTCGCGGCCGTAACGGAGCGACTCATAGCGGAGAATGAGTCGCTCCGGAGGGACCTGGCTGGCATGGCCAGAGCGGCCTCGGAAGAGCCGCAGGGGGGGCCGAGTCCGGCGGCGCTGGAGGGGAGCCAAGTGCTGAGCAAGGTGCGGAGCCTGGTGCGGCAGGAGCTGGCTCCCTTCCGGAGGCAGGTGTCCGTCTTGGAGGACATGATCCGGCGTCCCCCGTTGGCGGCGGCACAGAGGCCCCCGGGACAGCAGAAGGCGGCTTCTTACGCGGCCGCGGTGGCTGCTGGCCCGGGAACGTCCGGCCGGGCGAAGGCCAAGGCGGGAGCCGCGCCAGCGCCTGTGACGCCGGCGCCCGCGACGCCGGTGACGACCAAGTCGGCCCCGGCGAAGAGGGGTAGGAGGAAGGCTGGAGGAGGAGCGGCTAAGGCTGCAGCGCCAGTGGTGCCGCAGCCGCCCCCACCCCCACCCCCACCCTCGGACCCTCCTGCGGCCGAGGCCGAGTGGCAGGTTGCTGGCCAGAAGAGGAAGGCCAAAGAGGCGGCTAAGAAGAAGGCGAGGAAGCAGCGGCGGAAGGCCAACGCCATTGCGGCGAGGCTTCGCGCCCCGAAGTCCGCGGCTGTAGTGTTAACACTGCAGCCGGAAGCGGAACAGAGGGGCGTGACTTATCTCGCCGTATTGAAGCGGGCGAAGGAGGCGGTGAGCCTCCAAGAGTTGGGCATCAGCGGGGGCATCGGGGTCAGGAGGACCCTAACCGGTGCCCGCAAGCTCGAGCTCGCCGGAGCGGAGAGTGGCCCGTTCGCGGACGCCTTGGCCGAAAAGCTGAGGGCGGTCTTACCCGCGGACGAGGTCCGGGTGTCCAGGCCGACTAAGCGCATCGACATGCGCATAGTGGGCCTGGATGACTCCGTGACGGAGGAGGAAGTTGTGGCTGCCGTCGCCAGGACTGGGGGGTGCTCTGCCGAGCTCGTCAAGGCGGGCACCCTCCGGCCTGACAACACGGGCATGCAAACCCTTGTGGTGAGCTGCCCCGTGACGGCGGCCAGAACTGTGTCGGAGGGCCGAAGGCTCTTGGTGGGATGGGTGTCTGCGCGGGTAAAACTGCTGGAACCCAGACCTCTGAGGTGCTACCGCTGCCATGTGGGCAACCACACGGGAGCTATGTGCCCCTCGGAGGTCGACCGCAGCGGACTTTGTTTCCGCTGTGGTCAGCCCGGTCATCGGGCCGGCTCGTGCGAGGCCACGCCGCACTGCAGTGCATGTGCGGCTGTTGGCAAGCCGGCCGAGCACTGGGCTGGGGGAAGGGCCTGCGCGCCATCCGCCCCGACCAAGGGCAAGAGGTCCGCCGCCGCCGCCGCCTCTGCCGCCGCCGCGGCTTCCGTCGCCGCTTCTGCCGCTTCTGCTGCGGGTGCTGCGACTCCCAACGCTCGGGAGGGTGCTGAGATGGAGTGCCAGTAATGGTCCCATCTCGGCCTCCTCCAGAGATAAGTCGGCCGCTGTGCTATTGCGCAGTGGCTGATGCCTGGGGACGGTGAGCGTGGGTGGCTCGCCGTCCGATACCAGGTTGAGTCGACGACGCGTTGTGTTCCACGCGCGCCGAAGGAGCCGTCAGCACCAAGGACGGGACCCCATAGGGTCGGTGCCTGCTAGGGTTGCGGAATTTGTTCGAAAGAGTTGCCGCGGCCCTGGAACGCATAGGGCACAAGAAGGATCACGGGTGGGTTTTAGTCAGTAAAAGTCTGACACTCCCTACCGCTCCACCCAGGGCGGGAGGGGTCATTTGATGATTTCCCATCCAGAAAAAAAAAAAAGGATACTTCCTTGGGGAACTCCAAAAGTCACTGGGACCTCCTCGCTTATGATATTACCTATTTGGACACATTGTGTTCGTCCAGTCAGGTAATCCTGTAAAAGTTTTAACTGAAGGTCCCTAACACCAAGGCATTCTAGCTTCTTAATTAAAATTGGGACAGAGACTGTGTCAAATGCCTTCGCTAAATCTAAAAATATTCCTATTCTCTTCTTTTTAGTATCGAAATTATTAACTATGTAATTTGTCAGTTCAAACACTGCATCTGATGTGGATCTTTTGGCTCTAAATCCAAATTGTGATTGGGATAAAAGATTTTTATCTTCAAAATATTTTATTAGTCTATTATTAATTATCCTTTCCAAGATTTTTGAAAGAGTAGGGAGAATAGAAATTGGTCTATAATTACTAACACAGCCTCTGTCCCCATCGAAGGAGGCGGTGAGCCTCCAAGAGCTGGGCATCAGCGGGGGCATCGGGGTCAGGAGGACCTTAACCGGTGCCCGCAAGCTCGAGCTCGCCGGAGCGGAGAGTGGCCCGTTCGCGGACGCCCTGGCCGAAAGGCTGAGGGCGGTCTTACCCGCGGACGAGGTCCGGGTGTCCAGGCCGACTAAGCGCATCGACATGCGCATAGTGGGCCTGGATGACTCCGTGACGGAGGAGGAAGTTGTGGCCGCCGTCGCCAGGACTGGGGGGTGCTCTGCCGAGCTCGTCAAGGCGGGCACCCTCCGGCCTGACAACACGGGCATGCAAACCCTTGTGGTGAGCTGCCCCGTGACGGCGGCCAGAACTGTGTCGGAGGGCCGAAGGCTCTTGGTAGGATGGGTGTCTGCGCGGGTAAAACTGCTGGAACCCAGACCTCTGAGGTGCTACCGCTGCCATGTGGGCAACCACACGGGAGCTATGTGCCCCTCGGAGGTCGACCGCAGCGGACTCTGTTTCCGCTGTGGTCAGCCCGGTCATAAGGCTGGCTCGTGCGAGGCCACGCCGCACTGCAATGCATGTGCGGCTGTTGGCAAGCCGGCCGAGCACTGGGCTGGGGGAAGGGCCTGCGCGCCATCCGCCCCGACCAGGGCCAAGAGGTCCGCCGCCACCGCCGCCTCTGCCGCCGCCGCGGCTTCTGTCGCCGCCGCTGCCGCTTCTGCTGCGGGTGCTGCGGCTCCCAACACTCGGGAGGGTGCTGAGATGGAGTGCCAGTAATGGTCCCATTTCGGCCCCCTCCAGAGACAAGTCGGCCGCTGTGCTATCGCGCAGTGGCTGACGCCTGGGGACGGTGAGCGTGGGTGGCTCGCCGTCCGATACCAGGTTGAGTCGACGACGCGTTGTGTTCCACGCGCGCCTCAAGGAGCCGTCAGCACCGAGGACGGGGCCCCATAGGGTCGGTGCCTGCTAGGGTTGCGGAATTTATTCGAAAGAGTTACCGCGGCCCTGGAACGCATAGGGCACAAGAAGGATCACGGGTGGGTTTCAGTCAGTAAAAGTCTGACACTCCCTACCGCTCCACCCAGGGCGGGAGGGGTCATTTGATGATTTCCCATCCAGAAAAAAAAAAAAAAAAAAGCCTCTGTCCCCATTTTTATGGATGGGATGAATTCGTGACTTCTTGTAGGTGCTAGGGAATACTCCAGTTGAAAGTGACAAGTTACAGATGTACGATATCGGGGACGTTAGGATGTCCTTTTTTGCCTTTATAATTTCTCCAGATATCATATCCAGGTCAACCGAGCAGTCACTTTTTAACCCTGCTATAAGCATCCCAACCTCATCATCATCAGTAGGTAAAAGAGTAAAAGAATGACAGCATGAAATTCAATAAATGATAGCAAATCGTTCGGCATTGCTGATATCGCATGTTTGTTTATTGTTTACACCAACGTTATTGGTACGTTTAGGTGGTGGTGGTGGTGGGGGGTGTACCACTAAAAAGTGAAAAATATAAAAAATACAAAAAAATACAACCGACTTCTACACAAAAAAAAACCAAAAATACAAAATAACTTTAATTTCGGAAGTCGGTGTTCAAAATACGAAAAAGCAATCACAAACACCGAGTTCCGAAATTAAAGTTATTTTCTAGATACTTTTTGGTCTTTTTGTGTAGAAGTCGGTTGTATTTTTTTGTAAAAAGTTTTATTTTTATTTTACATCGACAAGAGGGAACGAGAACGTCGTCATTTTAAACTAAGCCACGCATTATTAGGGATAACTCAAATACTAGTCGTCAGATCTCAATCAAATTTTTTTGGACCACACGACAAACACCAGCTTTCGAATCATCAAAATCGGTACAGCCAATACAAAGTTATGAGGTCATAAAAAAATACAGTCGAATTGAGAACCTTCTCTTTTTTTGGAAGCCGGTTAAAAAGTCAACTGTATAGCTATTACAACGCGCATGGACGGACGAGGCCAGCAGGTGAACAGAGGCAGGGTCGCTAAGTCAGCGATTGAGTCATTTTTTAACTCCCGCATTTTCTAAACTGACCCGCGCTGACCCGCGCAGCTTCGTCTGCGTTACATAAGAGAGAAAATACCGGTTTTTGTAACATTTTTTATTGATGCTGCGCTCCTACATCCAACTGTAAAATAATTCATCAATCACTAACTGTATCACCTCTTCTGTTTCTAATTAAAACAAAAATAAAACAGTCCACGTATCTCCTGTTGTTTCGAATCAACATTGATAAAAAATAAAACCGACTTCTAAACAAAAAAAAAACAAAAAGTACAAAATAACTTTAATTTCGAATCAAAAGGAGGGTAAAGCGTTGTCCTTCCGAGCGCAATTTGTGTTTTTACAGAGAGCTGCGTAATCGCTGTTGTCGCATGTGTAGAGATGCAAAAACTTTTTACAAAAAAATACAACCGACTTTTCCACAAAAAATCAAAAAAGTACAAAATAACTTTAATTTCGGAACTCGGTGTTTGTGATTCCTTTTTCATTTTTTGAACACCGACTTCCGAAATTAAAGTTATTTTGTACTTTTTTGATATTTTGTGGAAAAGTCGGTTGTACTTTTTTGTAAAAAGTTTTTTATTTTTCACTTTTCAGTGGTACCTAAACCCCCTCCCCTCCCCCCACCTAAACGAACCAATTACATTAGTGTAAAAAAAACGCACTGCTCCAATGCAGAGTAAACTAAAAGGTCGTCAATGTAGACAGTGTGGATATTTTTTTAGATTTTTGTTGATTTTTCAAAAACCGCTTGTTCGATTTCGATAAAATTTTCATGGGACCATTTGGGAAGTATACCCTTTCCAACAAAAAAAGAATTTTTCAAATCGGTTGGCAAGCGACGGAGTTATGCGCGAACAAACAATAAAAAAAAAACATACAAACATCCGAATTGAGAACCTCCTCCTTTTTTAGAAGTCGGTTAAAAATACGCTACTTCCATAATTCTCTTGATAACCGGAACTCCTCTGAAGTCTGGAACTTTCTGAAAACTGTTGGTATTGGCAAGTCTCCAGTCGTTTCTATCAACGATACTGATGTGTGTGCTGTGAATAATTTTTTCTCACTCCCTCCTATTAATTTAGATCCACACGTCAAATCAGCAACATTAAATCAACTTTCCAGTATGCCAATGCCCCAGTGCTCCCCGTTCGATTTCAGTTCTGTGAGTGAAAGTGATGTCAAGAAAGCTATTACTGCTATCTCCTCTTCCGCTGCTGGTAATGATAACCTTTGCTTGCTTTGATGCTTTGAAACAAGCCCATATCATACCGTTATCAAAAATCCCTTACCCTCCGTCTCCGACTGATTTTAGACCAATTTCCATCCTCCCTTATCTATCTAAAGTTCTTGAGCACATTCAATCAGCAACTTTCTTTGTTTCTATCTAGCAATGATCTTCTCAGTTCTTTTCATTCCGGCTTTCGACCTGATCACAGCACTGTCACAGCTCTTTTAAAGGTTACTGACGACATCCGCTGGGTTATGGACCATAAATCTCTAACGTTGCTTGTTCTCCTGGATTGCAGCTGCGCCTTCAACTCTGTTGAATTCGATATTCTCTTTGGGATCTTCAAAACTCTAATTTTAATGGTCTTCCATAATTAGATCCGCTGAGAGCGGCCTCGAATATAGGAGTCAAAACTCCTATATTCGAGGCCGCTCTCAGCGGATACGCCTTGATGAATCCTCTTCAGCATTGGAGCTTATTTGTGCTTGTGCGTGCCTCAGGGTGGCGTTCTCCCTCCTCTTCTTTTTTCTATTTTTATCAACTCTGTCACTAAAGTCATCTCCTCTAACTTCCATCTCTATACCGACGATTGCAGATCGTCGGCATAGAGATGTAAGTTTTACCTTCACTTTTCAAAGGAAGATGCGGAAGCTGCTGTATCCGCCGCATAGTGATCTGAGGGTTATTGAGGAGTGGTCGCAGTCCTTTGGGTTGCAAATCAATCCCAAGAAGTCTCAGGCGTTGGTTATCGGCTGTAGATATATGCGGAACAGACTGGATATTGCGACACTGTCTCCACTCTGGCTGAATGGAGTGCAGATTGAATACGCAAAAACAGCTAAAAACCTGGGGTTGATCATGGACTCCTATATATCGTGGACTAACCATATCGCTGAAGTCTAGGTCTACTATACATTCCATTCGCTGAAGTGCCTTCAGAGTTTTTTGCTTATGAAGACCAACATTTATTTTGCCCAAAATCTCATTCAACCCATCATAGACTATGCTGATGCCTGTTATTTGGATACCACCGAGGAGCTTATAAATAAACTCGAGGTTTTGCAAAATATTTGTATCCATTTTGTGTTTAACCTTAAAAAATATGATCATGTTTCTGAATTTCGCAAGGTTCTCAAGTGGCTCCCTATCCAACTTCGCAGGAACACTCGGATATTCTGTTTACTGTTTAACGTCCCTCACAGCCCTAAAATGCCATCTTTCCTGCGGAAACGTTTCTTCTATCCCGTCCTTCTGATGCGCTTTGCAGTTCGCATCTTAAAAATCTCCTTAAATCCCCTCCCCAATCTACCGATTTTTACTGCTACTCTTTTACTGTGCATGCGGTTCACTTGTGGAATGTCAGGTTCACTAATGTCAGGTGGTAGCGAATCCGCTACCACCTGACATTAGGGACTGCCAAACTCTTGCAATTTTTAAAAGAAGAGTGAAAGAACACTATGTTTCTTTGTCATCTTAGTTGCGTATTATAAGTATGTATTATTATTTATCTTTTAATATTATTTAGTATGTATTAGTACGATAATTATGGATTGTATGTTATACTAGCTGTCCGCACAACTTCGTTTGTGTCACATTTTTCATGACTGCTCCGTTCCTATTGGTCTCAGCGTGATGATATATAGCCTAAAGCCTTCCTCGATAAATGGTCTATTCAACCAAAAAGAATTTTTCAATTCGAACCAGTAGTTCCTGAGATTAGCGCGTTCAAACAAACAAACAAACTCTTCAGCTATATAATACTAGCTGCTGCCCGCGACTTCGTCCCCGTGGAATCCCCGATTTTAAAACATTATTTATCGCTGCTCCGCTCCTATTGGCTTAAGCGTGATGTTATATAGCCTAAAGTCTTCCTCGCTAAATGGTCTATTCAACCCAAAAAGAATTTTTCAATTCGTTTTCCTGAGATTAGCGCGTTCAAACAAACAAACAAACTCTTCAGCTTTATAATATTAGTATAGATTTAAACTGTATTGTTTTCATTTTTCCCACTTATTACTTTTACATACAATGTTTAAGTACATCTCTTTTTACTTGACTCTCCTATCGCAGATGTGCTGGAAGAGATTTCTATACAAATAAGCATCACCTTTGTACCTAATTTTCTGTTTCCTTCTTCTTATCTTTTTATTAAATGTGTGTACATACATACATTGTTAAATAAAATACCTAAATAAATAAATAATATGAATGTAGAAAACCAGACGCGTATTGATAATAAAAGACAAACTACATTTCACAAAACAATTTTTCGGCTTAGCCATCTTTTGGGCGATATATTAGTAGGCAATCAAATTTTATTTATTGCCGTAATATCAATTTACTTCAGCGAAGTTTTACCTGAACAAAGATAGATTCACATTAAAAGAAGCTATGGCTACGTTCTCTCTCTCATCCGTTACTGTTCGACGACGGACTTCAACCACGAGCCCACTCGCTGGCATCGCTTACAGCTATCTGTCTCATGCTGCACCTCGCGTCCTTGCAACTGCACCGCGGCGAGTGAGTGCCGCGGGCGGCGGCGCGTCACTCGCGGCTGGAATGTGACAGCTCGCACATGTACAGCTTCTAATTAAGCACGATTGTCGCGAGTCGTACTAATGACGATAATCTTGTTTCGTTGATAAAGCTGTGCGATAATTGCTTCGTATTTTTCTCGCGACATGTAGTCGCGTCTGCGTCCGTCTCGCACTCCGATGGCGCCTCGTTAGCGTTGATTTGTCGCAGCTAGCTACTTTGTTTCCTCAAGGCATAATTGGTTGATTCTAATCCGAGGCATACATCACAGCATGATATCTGGACTGGATGAACGTTAGGGACTGGTGTGCGAGCGGGTCTCAGCGGAGCTCCGCGGGTTTGCTTGAGACTGCAACTGCCTTACACACATTTGTTGATTCTGTTCAGAACTTAGCGGTCACCATTTGAGTTTAAGAATTCTACAAGTATCATTGTACTATACTACAAGTTGAGATCTTACACCGGAGTAACACGTAAATAGTGCGATTTTATTGTTGTCAAGTGTATATCGATAAGTTGTTATAGTATATACTAGCTTCTGCCAGCGACTTCTTCCGCGTGGAATAGTTACTTTACCCCCGATTTTGAAACTCTCAGCCCGATCGGTTTAAAATTGACAAAGTTTCATACAAATAATCAGAAAGCGCCGAACTGCTAAGCTATCGGGAGTTACACGTGTTATCGTGAGTCAACCATAAAATGTAGACATATGCTGTTTGGGACATTTTTTACATAATTTTATGTAAAACATTTCCGTTATACATGATTTCTATGTAACTTTAACCATTAAGGCTACACACGCGACGGAAGCTTAAAAAATGGAGTAACTTCTCCCGTTTTCCCAACATTTTCCTTCACTGCTCTGCTCCTATTGATTGTAGCGTGATGAAAAGTATATTATAACCTGCCCAGGAGTATCAAGAATAATTGCACCAAGTTTCGTTAAAATCGGTCGAGTAGTTTTTGTTTCTATAAAGAACATACAGACAGACAGACAGACAGACAGACAGACAAAAATTTTACTGATTGCGTTTTTGGCACCAGTATCGATCACTAATCACCCCCTGATAGTTATTTTGAAAATATATTCCTTGTACAGAATTGACCTCTCTACAGATTTATTATAAGTATAGATTTCTTATAGCGATAAATAATAAACAGTCAGTAGGTATTTAAGCATTATTTTGGGCGTCAGTGATTACAGAAGAATAGACTATAACAGATCTCTTGCTTTGTTGTCTTCTGAGGAAGGATTTTATCTGATACTGGTACAGGAGGCTCGAGATAGAGAGATATTCGAGTGTAGGAAGATATTTAATTATGATATTGCTTCTAGCTATGTGTGTACATACTGGCATTGCTAGTCATGGAAGACGTATCAATTGACGTGATCAGAACATGGCGCAGTAGTCGCAGCAGTGAGCGCTGTGCGCAGTACGTGCGGTACCCGAGCACCAGTGTGGCGCGCTCAGCCGGCGCGTCGTGTGTGGCGCGCGACACTTCCCGGCGCCCGGCGACTGTGTGCGACTGTGCGCGACTGTGCGCGTCTTTACGGCTCCACAGTTTGTCACGCGACTAATGTACACTTCCGACGTCTTATTGCCCATAAATCGCTATGAAAACACTGTAGCACTGATGAAAGGGTGCGTCCACAAAGTAACCAAATTAATTCTACTTTTTACGATGCAGTGTAGTCAACGGACATGTTAGTAGTACATATCGCAGAACTCAGATCAAAGTATAGATATAACTGCAGAAAGAATAGTAAACAAAGCTGTATCCGAGCCGAGCCCACATCTACCTGCCCTACCTACCTACCCTGCTTGGGCGGAGTAACGCCGTGTCCTCGTCGAGGCGATCGGCGGCGGCGACCTCTCGCTTCTGGATCAATCCATGTTCCGGAACGAGGAGGCATGAGAAGCAGTCACCTCTTTCTGCGAAGCAGTAATGCTAGCGAAGGAGGAGGCAGACCATGCGAAAGAGTTCGCAACCTCACTCCCGAGCCGCCGCAGCAGAAGAAGAGGTCCCGGGCGTCGGGAGTCGTAGGGCTATTCCCGACCCGCGTGGGCCTGCAGATGGCGAGCTATGGGTAGCTCGTCGTCCGATAACAACCAGGCCCAGGTTGACAGCGCGTCGTGTTCCAAACGCGCCTCAAAGAGATGTCAGCAAAGAAGACGGAGCCCCATAGGGTCCTGCTAGGGTTGCGGAATTTGTTCGAAAGAGTCACTGCGACCCTGGTACGCATAGAGCACTAGGAGGTTGTACCGGGTGGGTTTTATTCAGAGCGGGAGAGGAGAAGTCGTTTGATGATTTCCCATCCAGAAAAAAAAAAGATTTAAAGGGACCTAACATGAAAGGGATCACTGTAGCCAAGTTGTCAGTGCAGCTCGCGCCAGCCTATACGAACCCGAGCGGGGGTGTCAGGGTGCGCCTCGTTCCCGAGCCGGCGCGGCCGCTCTTTGATCAGCGGTTAGATCAAATGCCAATTATACAAGATGATAATTAGATTTAAAAAAAGTTACACTAAATAAGAATTTACTAAATGAACGTTAGAGAAACTGTTGTTAAGTATGTATACTGAATGTTATATTAACCGATACCTCGCCGCGACTTTAAATCACTACAAAAATGTAGGTAGGTACCTTGTAAGTATATTCCGGAATGTTGAAAAAGTAATATCGTTGAATTAAGTATAAATGTAGTTTATTGTTAAGTTTCATCACAAAATATAATGTTTAGAGACGGTTTGGTAAAAATATTTTTCAGTTCACATTTTCGTAAATATTTGTTTATTTGGTTTCTAACGACTGATAAAGGACAGTTATTTTTTGCTTTTTAAGGGTTGTTCCTTAAACAATATGTATATTTTGCCTAGGGTGTTTTTTAAATTTTCAATTTAATTTCTATTTTAAGCTTTTTAAACTGACCTAATCTATAAGGCAATACAATTGTGAATATGGTACAATACGCAATACAATATATAATACAATTGTAAATATGTAAAATATAGAAACTTAAGCGAGTATAATAAGTGACGATGCCATATCTTGGGAGTACCTCCCGGGTATGTCTGCTGTGAGGTTGCTGGGAGTTGTGTTCTCTGGAGACCATCCTGTTGTTGTACCAGGTCAACGTG
The DNA here is from genome assembly GCA_905332915.2 of Hecatera dysodea. NCBI lineage: Eukaryota > Metazoa > Arthropoda > Insecta > Lepidoptera > Noctuidae > Hecatera > Hecatera dysodea. Next base: position 111,260 of record HG995304.1, read on the forward strand.
ACCGCATTGCAAGATCATAACCTGCTAGGTACTTACTCATTCAAACTAATCTGTGAACATAAAAATACTGTGAGTTTTCGAGGAGTTGTGTTCTCTGGAGACCATTCTGCAGCATCAGGTCGAAGTTATTAATGAATTGTCATTTAACGATTATACTGGCACACGTGAAACACTTAATCGGGTAATCATACGCCAGCAAAACTGCCTCACCTTGTTGCTGCTAACTGCTCACCATTTTGGAAAAGAGCTGATACTCTTACACTGCTGGACCGATATTAACCAAACATACACAAACACCAGCTAAAAACCACCGCAAGGAAACTAGCTTTCAAATTTAAAAAAAGTTATCGAAATCGGTCCATCCGTTTCAGAGCTACGATGCCACAGACAGACATCGACGACAAACTTGTAACACCCCTCTTTTTGCGTCGGGGATTAAAAATTATGTAACGCGTTGTTATATGAAATTATGGTTATGTCATTTGTACGTTATATACCTAGCTATTGAAAATAGATCAAATGTTCTTATACTAACTGAGCTGCACCCGCGTGCCAAGCGTGTACGGCGCATGACTCCGTGCAAACAAAATACAAGCGATATAAGGTGTTCCAGCGAATGATCGCAGAGAGCGCCTCCAACGAGAGGACTGGCACATCTGACGCGCGCCGTTAGCTCAATAGGGATTACCTTTTAGGGATACGGACGTCGTTATGGAAAAACGAATCACTTGTGTGTTTGTTTGTTTGGTTGTATCTGACAAATTCCTCCGGACCTGTCCGAGGAAGAATCATCAATCAAATCAGTCAAAGGGGTATGCCAAGCCGCCATAGTGATTTAGGCCCTGAGTGCCCAAGTAACATCGGATGTTAATATTAGTATGCCCCACAAATAATATATTGATAAAAGAACATTATTGAAAAAAACTTGGAGTTTCAAAATTATAAGGATTTTTAATGTGCCCTACACAAGTATTAAAAAGTTATTGAAAACTCTTCTTACATAACATATTATTAAAGCTAAATTGTTGTTGGTTGTCATTATCAGATAGGTGAATCGCCAGAGTCAGTATTCATGGTCAAAAACGTCGATTTTAATAGCAAAATACACGCAGCGAATCACTATGATGCAAATGCAAACAAAGTGACAATTCTAATATTACATTTGATTTGACAATGACAATGACATTTCTAATATTGTCAACTGACAAGTTTTAGTATTGCCATTGCACAAAGTATCGATCGGTGCATTATGTAGATCATTTTATAATCATTATATTTTGTAAGTTGATTACAAATCTAAATATATTAACATAAAATGCATTGGGACTTCTATAAACAAAAGAACGAATAAATAAAGTACAAATATGTGTAAATGTTTTGCAACAAATCTTTATTTTGTACAATTTTTAAATTGGCAACCTAGCAAATGTCTGTTTATTTCGTTGTATCGTTTCAATATTTATTTTTTATTAAGGCGCATCCCCGAGCAAAACGCATCGGTAGCCGTTTTTTGTGTAGTTTTTAGGAGCCATCTTCTCATTATCCATTAGAAATATCAACAAATAAAAAATACATTAAATTTCTACATAATCTTGACTCCAAAATGGTAGTTTTATTTTTTTATTTTTAAGGCGTAATGTTTAATTATAGAGTCGCAACGAAACGAGAGAAATGAGAAATAATTATTTTTAATTTGCATCTCCTCGTAAAGTAACCATTATTTTGGTTTGCTACTTAAAGTAATGGATAGGTAATTTAAAAATAAACATTTTGCTAGTTTTATTTTTTATTTAACTCGAAAATTTGATTTTATATAGATTTTACTATAAAATCTGAGCGTAATCGCACCGAATCTTGCGGGTGCGGCGAAGAGGGAACGAATGCTCAAGGTTATTTGGTCAGGGTACCGCCTTAAAAAATGTTCCTAACTTGTATCGCGTCGTAAATAGAAGAGTTAATTACGTAAAATTTACATATTTTTTTATAGTAAATTAAATTTCTTGGGCATTGCAAGGCCTAAAATCGGCATTCCCCTTTCGTACATATTTGTTTATAATGTATTTTTGTGACCCAAATACGAACTTGTAACGTTAGCAAATTGAGGGGCTCTTGACTTTTGAAAGGTATATTCTGACAAAGAAATATAATGAGACAAGAAGTCCTTGTTTTTATCAAATCTTAGCTAACTAAATAAGTTGCGCGAGTTAGCTAGGAGTCGATAAAGTCAGCGTCGTATAAGAGAGAAAAAAGTCGTTTTTGCAACATTTTTCTTTGGTGTTATATAACTATATATATGGATATAACAGGTATGTATATATATTATAGATACATACATATACATATAACATACATATATGTTACATCCACTTATCGCATTTATGAATGGGCTATTTAACACTAAACGAAATTTTCAATTCGAACCTGTAGTTCTGGAGATTCGCGCGACCAAACAAACAAATTCTTCAGCTTTATGATATTGGTAAAGATTTCTTTCACCACTTTAAAATATTTTATTTTTACGTTCTTTCATATCATACTTTTGAACCTACTGAGACTAAAATAAAATAAAAAACACAGATATATCAGTTCATTCCTTACAGGTACAAAACTATAAGAAATGTGCGGGTTCAAAGCACGTAACATGTTATGATTAATTGACTAGTTTCCTCTGTGCATGAGGCTGGTTTTACTACGAACAAGTTTGTAGTCTTTTGTTGTCGCTAATGTTAGTTTAGGGATACTATATAAAAATTGTAAATGTGTGACAACGGGTATGACAGAGCATCTATGTCATAGATTAGTAGTATTTGTAGTGCAAGTGTTACTATTGAAGTCCGCGCACTGAATACTTTCATCAATCCATGCACGAGAATACGAGTATTGATGACTGTTTACTTATTACATTTTGACATGATGTTGACATGCGTTGTCGCCGAGATGAGTTGCAACGTGTCGTGTGCGGCGCACGCTACGCCGTCATGCGCGAGTGGTGTGCAGGGCGCCCGCGGAGAGGGCGCGGGGTGCAGGGCGCAGGGTGCAGGGCGCGGGGTGCGGCTACAAAGGATTCCATGCTTATTTTCGACTCCATAAAATACGAAGAATGTAAGTCGATCCCCAGTGAGCGCCCCTTTATTGCCCGCAATCGATAAGTTGAAATGTTACGAGCCCCTGCCGCCGCCCTATCGGTCTAAAGTGCAATACGTTCGGGAATTTAAATAATATTCAGACATTCAATATTTTGATATGAAGTTCAGTATTCATTACTGTTTTTAACCCCCGACGCAAAATGAGGGGCTTATATGTTTGGCGTGTCTTTCTGTCTGTCTGTGGCTCCGTAGCTCGCGAACAGATGAAGCGATTTCAATTTAGTTTGCGATCACACACATGCGACCTGAGCCACTTATATATGACATTTGCAACTTTTACTCCCTCAATTAAGGAATAAAATCTTCATGAGACGAGACCAGGGTTTTTTATTTGTTAATTTTTAGTGACATATTTTTAATCTTTTAAAATATAGGTAGGCCTAGTAAAGATGCTTCTCGTATAAGAAAACGGCATAGACCTGAAACTGAGAATGAAAAAGGAAAACGCTTAATAGAAATTAGAGAAAGAAATGCTCAACACATTTCGAAAGGGAACCCCGACCAGCGCGAAAACAGACTTGCAAAGCAGAGGACCTACATGTTACGTAGGTTGAATTAGGAAAGTCAAGAAGGTTATAATCGTCGAACATCGTGCCGGCTACTGAGTGAGCATGCCAAGTAAATATATGTACACACACTCGAAAAACTTCCTTCTGGCGCAGTCTGGTCAAAGAGATTACATTCGTCATGATGTATGTAATATTGTGGGTGTCACATAATATTTTTATTTAGTAGTGTAAATGGGTAAATTTCAACAAGTGATTTTTATATGTCATTTCGGTGGGATTTTTTAATTTCAATGCTATCTACATATTTTTAGTGACAAATAAAACTTTAGCCTATTTTATAACATTGTGCGTGAGTGGACATCAAATTTCATCAAAACTTACATAAATATTTAAGGATGAATTTTTAAGAGTCCACTGAAATGAAAAGTGTCTACCGAAATGATAAAAATGACCACCGAAATGATAAACTGTGCACCGGAATGAAATAAATCCACCGAAATGATACAGCTAAGAACAACCGTGCCGGGCAGCCAGGGTTCCGTACTTTGTTAGGTTTGATTTCCACAAATTTTAGATAAACACTGAGACAGAACAGTAGACAGTTATTTTAATATCATCATTAATATAGATATTACAGTTAGTATTACATATATCATTCTTCGAGGTTACAATAATCTCAAAGAATGATATTATTGTAATATTTATTATGATATGAATGAATTGTTTCTTCACTTAAATAACCTTTGGTAATTTTCCTGGTTGTTGTTGTGTGAAAATTTTGGAAAACTTTATCGTAAATGCTGGTAACCATAAATAAATATTTTTGTTTGTTTATGAACTAATACTAATTTACTTGATATATTTTCAAAAGAGTGAACGAAGCGCGATAAGAAAGCTTAAAGTTTCTGATTAATATGATGGCTGCATTTGTAAGTTATGCCATTAATAGTAATACATAATGTGTACCCGTTGCACTAAGAGAAAAATGCTACTACCCGATAATATCACCGTGGACTCGACAATATACTGCCATCAGCTTGACCGACTCCGTACAGAAATCAACAAAAAGCGCCGTGAACACTCAAAGATATACTTCCTTCACGACAACGCTCGGCCGCACATAGCCAAAGTCGTTCGTCATAAGCTATTGGATTTTGAATGGGAGCTACTGCCACATCCACCTTACTCTCCCGATCTAGCGCCAACGGAGTTTCATTTGTTACGCTCTCTCAGTAATGATATAAAGGACAAAAAAATTGATGATAGAGCACAGTTAACAGATTTCCTCGAAAGCTTTTTTGCCTCACGGCTCCCAAGTTTTTACGCTGAGGGTATCCATGCTTTACCTAATCGCTAGAAATGGGTTGTAGATAACAACGGTGCCTACTATAAAGACAAGTAATTGTAAATTAAAAATATAATTTAAAATTGTTTTGTTTATTTGCAACGCTCATTACTTTCCTACCAACCCAATATATACATGTACTAGCTACATAGAAATATGTGTATATTATATATCTTAAACACAAATATTACACAACAACTACACCCGAATAATCTAATCTACACTTACATTACAAAACTATGACTTTGTATTTGATACAAGGATCTCTAAAACTTTATGGTTTTATCATTTCGGAGATACATTTCATTCCGGTGGACTGTAATTGGTATAACAGTCCACCGAATCCACTGAAATGATAACACTGAGATGATAAAATAGAGGTTAGTTCTACATTTAACTCCGAAATAAAATTATTAAAAAAATATGAACGCTACTCAAACAAAACAGTACTTACGGCGAATTTAATACACAATTTTGAAACAAATGAAACGAATCTAGCACGAGTTATTACAGTCACCGAAATGAAACTATTTTTGTCCCCATGTTACTGAAATGATAAACTTACTTTTTTGGCGGAAAAACCGCAAGCTTTGGGACCGCTGCGTTCGCGCCGAGAGCTTGAGCCGGACTGATCCGAAGTGAGGAAAGGTGAGAGGGGCGTAACAACGCAATGTTGACATGGATAATCTACTAAAACTTACTGTCCTCTGAAATGATAACTTTTTTCCAGACAAAAGTTGACTGCCTGTCAAATCCATGAGAAAGAAGATAAACAAACAAAATAGTTTTATTTGATCGAATATATTATAATTTAATGATAAGAGAATCGATCGATGCCGGAAGGTCGCAAGTGAGGGATCAGACCAAGAGAGACACACACGCGAGGAATCCCGCTCACTGCCTTCTGGTACGCGTCTGCTCATCAGACGTGGCTGTGAAGGCAGTGAGCGGGTGGGAGGAGAGGCCCTGTGATGGAGAAAGGGCGGAGGAGTAAGGGACCGCACCCTCAAAAAGGAAAATGATGAAGAAAGGCACTTGTAAAATAAGTCCCCAGGTGGGTCCCGACTGCTCAGCGGTCGGGGAATCCCACCCCGCTTCGGCGGGCTGCCCTCCGTACTCTGGGGTGGGCAACAAAGGCCTTCCGATTGCCAGTGGCAACATGAGCCGAGGAGGTTCACAATCGTCGTCATCCGAATCCGCTTCCTTTAAGGAGCTGATGGCGTACGATTGCGCAGTGGAGGGTTCGCCTGAGCGCCGGGGAGGTGCGGAGTCGGATTCCGGCTCCGCGCCTGACCTAGTAACGGTCAGCTCGGCGGGCTCTGAAGACGGAGGAAGAGGGGCCGCTGTGGAGGGCGTCAAGCTCTTCCGCAAGCGGCCCAGACGGGAGGACGACAAGGAGTCGTCCTCCGAGGGGGAGTTCGCCTCCGCCCGCAAGATCCCCACCGCTAGGCGGGGCAGGGGCAGTGAGGCAGGGAGGGGGCTGACTCCCTCTACCCGGGAGGAGCGTCGGGCCGGGAGGTTGGTGGAGGAGGGGCGTCGCCCTGGAGGGAGCGGTCGTGGGGCTCCCTCTACTCGTCCGCCTCCTCTCGACTCTGACGACTCAGAGCCCCCGGGAGAGGTACCTCCCGCTGCCGAGGAGCAGACAGCACAAAAATTTGAGGAGGTGGTGGAGGCCGCGATTCGCGCTGTAGCCTTCAAGAGGAAACAGTCCTCTAAGCGGGAGGCCATCAGCGCGGCCAAAGCCTCCATCCTGGCGGCAGCGGCGGCCAACGTCGGCGGGCCTGCCTCTAAGGAGGCGTCAGAGTTGCGGGCGGAGGTCGCCCGCCTCGCGGTCATTACGGAGCGACTCGTTCGGGAGAATGAGTCTCTCCGGAGGGACCTGGCGGGGATGGCCAGAGCGGCCTCTGAGGAGCCGCAAGGGGGGCTGAGTCCGGCGCCTCTGGAGGGGAGCCTAGTGCTGAGCCAGGTGCGGAACCTGGTGCGGCAGGAGCTGGCTCCCTTCCGGAGGCAGTTCTCCACCCTGGAGGACATGGTCCGGCGCCCCCCAACAGCGGCGACACAGAAGGCCCCGGGCCATCAGAAGGCGGCCTCGTACGCGGCCGCGGTGGTTGCCAGCCCGGGAACGTCCGGCCAGGCGGCGAGGGCCAAAGGAGGAGCTGCGCCAGCGCCTGTGGCGCCGGCGCCTGCGACGCCGGCGACGGCCAAGTCGGCCCCGGCAAAGAGGGGCAGGAGGAAGGCTGGAGGAGGAGCGGCTAAGGCTGCGGCGCCAGTGGTGCCGCAGCCGCCCCCACCCCCACCCTCGGACCCTCCTGCGGCCGAGGCCGAGTGGCAGGTTGCTGGCCAGAAACGGCGGGACGCGAAAGCGGCCAAAAACAAGGCGAGGAGGCAGCGGCGGAAAGCCAACGCCATTGCGGCGAGGCTTCGCGCCCCGAAATCCGCGGCTGTAGTGCTCACACTGCAGCCGGAAGCAGAACAGAGGGGCGTGACGTATCTCGCCGTACTGAAGCGGGCGAAGGAGGCGGTGAGCCTCCAAGAGCTGGGCATCAGCGGGGGCATCGGGGTCAGGAGGACCTTAACCGGTGCCCGCAAGCTCGAGCTCGCCGGAGCGGAGAGTGGCCCGTTCGCGGACGCCCTGGCCGAAAGGCTGAGGGCGGTCCTACCCGCGGACGAGGTCCGGGTGTCCAGGCCGACTAAGCGCATCGACATGCGCATAGTGGGCCTGGATGACTCCGTGACGGAGGAGGAAGTTGTGGCCGCCGTCGCCAGGACTGGGGGGTGCTCTGCCGAGCTCGTCAAGGCGGGCACCCTCCGGCCTGACAACACGGGCATGCAAACCCTTGTGGTGAGCTGCCCCGTGACGGCGGCCAGAACTGTGTCGGAGGGCCGAAGGCTCTTGGTGGGATGGGTGTCTGCGCGGGTAAAACTGCTGGAACCCAGACCTCTGAGGTGCTACCGCTGCCATGTGGGTAACCACACGGGAGCTATGTGCCCCTCGGAGGTCGACCGCAGCGGACTCTGTTTCCGCTGTGGTCAGCCCGGTCATAAGGCCGGCTCGTGCGAGGCCACGCCGCACTGCAGTGCATGTGCGGCTGTTGGCAAGCCGGCCGAGCACTGGGCTGGGGGAAGGGCCTGCGCGCCATCCGCCCCGACCAGAGGCAAGAGGTCCGCCGCCGCCGCCGCCTCTGCCGCCGCCGCGGCTTCCGTCGCCGCCACTGCCGCTTAAAATATGTATACAATCACTAGCTGACCCGCGCAACTTCGTCTGCGTCACATAAGTAAGAGAGTTTTTGTAACATTTTTCATTGATGCTCCGCTCCTATGTAGGTATCGTAGCGTAATGTTATGTAGGCAGCCCCTAGCCTAGGACAGGCCGCGATGGCGCGATGGGTGAACATGTTTGTACTTCTCTTGATTGTTTGTCAAGGGGCGCGCGGCGGCGGGCGGCGGGCTGCCCACAGGTGCATGGGCGCAAAATACCCGAAACACATTAGTAAACAAAATAGATATCAATTATTTGAATTCCTTCGGCTCCCAAATTAGTATCGCACGTCGCTCGACGGGTTAGCAGTGTACGTAATAGGTAGGTAAATTTGAAATTTCCACAGTTTGTGTTGCACATTTTTATTACCGCTATTAAGAACAAGTACAGTTTAAGTTAAAAGCCAGTAAACGAGACTTTTTCGGCGACATTAGCGTTAGCGTTGTGTTTAAAACAAAATACAATAATATTAAAAGTAAGTAGGTAATTTTTTTGTATACAGGTTGATTTTTAAAGAATCTGGAGTATGCAGTTTTAGTTTTCAATGGGCCATCCACGCCCACTTTTAAAAATCCCCCTGTGCAGTGCCAACACTAGAGTACAGATATCAATATCACAGTACCATGAACACGGTCCACCCAGCGCGAGCCGGGCTCGCGCGCCCACCGTCGTCGCTCTCCCGCATTGTTCGATAGGTAGGTATGTGCCGTTTTGTTTTTCGAGTTTGTAAGATTTTTCCATGAAAGAAAAAAATTATAATTTCCATGAGAAATTATAAACTAACTTAATTCGGTAGCCGGTGTTTTTGGTCGTTTCTTTGTTTTTGGAACACCGACATCCGAGTTTTAATTTTTTGTTATTTTTTTGTGTTTCTTTAGAAGTCGGTTGTATTTTTGTTTTGTCAAAACACTTGTTCTTTACACTTTTAGTGGTGTCATCAGAGCGTACAGCGAGTCATAAACGGGTGTAAAAATAAAAACACGTGCGATTTCAGCAATCCCGGATGATTTGCTATTATTTATTAAAGAGTCCCATTTTCTATCTCCGAAGTTCTTCATCAGATCTTCTGAAAGAAGCTAGAAAGAATCAATTTAGTCGAAGTCATGCATTATTAGGGTAACTCTAATACTTATCTTCAAATCTCATTCCACCTCACGAAAATCACCAGCTTCCGAATATAGAAAGAATCAGCAAAATCGGTACATCTAGTAAAAAGTTATGAGAACACACACAAAAAAAATACAGTCGCCTTGAGAAATTACTTTTTTTTACGTATCGTGATGAATCGGTGCTATTGAGCGGCGATATATATTTAGAAGTATATTTTGGACAAAGGCAGACACTATTTCGAAGTTATCTTATCCGCCTTGTTTTAAGCGTTGTGTGTGTGTGTGCAGACTGCGTGCACCTGCAGCTGTACCGCGACGCGAAGGCGCGCTGCGCGGGCGCCGGCTGCAAGGCGTCGCTGTCCCTGCAGCACTTCCTGGGCTGCGAGGCGGGCTTTACGCTCGACAAGCACTCCAACACGCTGGCACTAGTGTGTCGGGACCTCGTCGCCATCCTCGCCTTCGAGACGCGCGAGCGCCTCATCCAGTGGCAGGTGCGTATCGCTCATGCGGCCCTGCAGTCGCGTGCAGCTCCGAGTGGCGTCTGACCGCTTCGCTGTGTCCTTAGGTGAAGGTGAGCGCGCAGCTGGGCGAGCCGCGACACTTCCTGGTGCTGGTGGGCGGCGTGGGCGGAAACCGGCGCTTGCCCGCCGGCCCGGCGCGCCTGCACCTGCACGAGCGCCGCTTCGCACTCACGGCCGGAGTGCCGCCACGCCTGCTCGGGATCTGGGAGCTGCAGCACCTCAGGTCACACACTGTTATATCGTTTATGGAGCACTTTACTTCTACCACAAGATCAATTGCCAGTTCTTACATTGCACTTCATTTATGTATGCAGGCGTTACGGCGTCGTAGAAGGACGGTTCTGTTTCGAGGGTGGCTCGCACTGTGGCAAAGGCGAAGGCCTGCACGTGCTCATAACTGACCAGGCCAAGGAGGTAGCGCGCGACTTCAACCTCGCCTCGCAGGGACGCCTATCACCCCGGAGGAGGCCTCACAACTTTAAAAAAAATGAAGGTATTGTAGTAGCCGAAGTCGAAATTAATCATTTTGTGCACGAATTTGTCTAAAATTACCAAAAACTATTTATTTTGTGTTCAGGTTCAGATAGTCCGAAATCCCATAAAGCGTACAGGCCGGACACCCGGCTGTCGGAACTGAACACGATCGATCAATCTCTGCCACCGCTAGACCTGCATAGTTACGAGGAGGGCTGCGACGAGACGGGTGGTATCTCGCCGTACTGGCCCTCCGCGGAGAGGCCGCACGGCGCCGATATGGGGCTGGGCGACACAGCTTCTGTGACGGAAGCGGAGGACGCGGGCGCGTGGGGCGGCGCCGGTGTGTCGCTGGAGCGCTGCATGAGCTGCATCTCCAAGCTTGGCGCTCTGTCACGCTCGTCCACGGCTGCGCTCACGCCGGGTGCCAAGCACTTTAGCCCCGCCTGGACCATGGAGCCTGTTCACGAAGCCCTGCCCGCCGAGCTCGCGGGACCCACTCCGCACTGTGATACTGCACCCAGTGTAGCTGATAAGACTGAGGAGGAGTGTCGCTGCGCGCCCGCGCTGCCGCCGGAGCGCCCGCCCAAGCCCACGCGTCTGGAGCTGCGGCCACCGGCACCGGCGCCGCTGTGCCGCTGCGCGCTCAGCGTGCCGGACGACAGGCCCAGCAGAGTCGGACCCTACGAGAACTACGACGTGCCCAAAGTTCCCTACCAAGAGGTACAGCTAAAGTGGTTTTACCTTTTTTCTACGCCTTGACGCTGTCAAAGTAACAATAATACAAGTTTATTTAAGATGAGGTTAGATATTTGGTTGCACAGATTATGCTTTATTTTAAATACCAGTTCTGCTGTCTTCTTCCATACAATCATCAGGTTTCATCATGCGCCATTACTGCAATGTACGTATGTTGTGACTCACGATACATGGTAAATACAGTTGCGGCCCACAATGTACGTATGTTGTGACTCACGATACAAGGTAAATACAGTTGCGGCCCACAATGTACGTATGTTGTGACTCACGATACAAGGTAAATACAGTTGCGGCCCACAATGTACGTATGTTGTGACTCACGATACAAGGTAAATACAGTTGCGGCCCACAATGATACACGACGATCACCATGTCTGAATAGAAGACATTTTAATCAATTAAAAAATGGTTTATGGTAGTGGTAGTAGTAGGTGTGGTGGTACCGTAAACCCTTCTAATATATTAAATGATCTCCTCACAATATCTCGATTTAAAAATAAATGCAGGGTGACCAGGTCAATTAGATTCGATGCCCTTTCATTAATATAGTCTATTCTTAATTCAAGTCAGTGCAATTATATTCATTTTCACTTTTTATTTGGGGTTTTATATTGTTAATAATGTAAACCCCAAATAAAAAGTATCTGCGCGCTTATTTTTAAGCCTGTTATAACATGCACCACAAAAGAAACATATTTGTGACTTCATACAAATAAATATAAAATAGAATTAATTTTAAGTGTGTCGCTTTATTTTTTTAATGCTGTGCAGGTGGACGGCGAGTACTACGACACACCGAAGCGACTCAAAGAGTGTCTGAACAATGAGCTGTTCAAAGTAACTAAAAGTTCGACGTCGAATGCCGTTATATTAAAAAAGCCTTGCGGCTGTTTACTAAAGTTTGGAAAAAGGCGAAGAGAGCCGACGATCGTGGACTCCGAGGAAACCTTCCAGCCGGCCAACTGTCCCTGTCAGCGCGTCACTGACTGGGCGAACAATTGGATCAAACTACCATACTGTAGGAAAAATACTGTGTCCAGTGACAACTTGGTGCCAAATAAAGAAAACGTAACGCCCAACAATGGTGACCGAAGCGCTCTCTACGCCACTATTGACTTGTCGCGAAAAACTAGAAGAAAACAAAGGCCGTGTGACAAACACGACGAGGCGCAGGACAGCGGGCTCACGCGCAGCCTCACCGCGCACTCGGTGGAGATCGACGACGGGCCGCTCGCTAACTACGAGAACCTTAGCTTTGCCCTATCTTTAGAGCATTACGAAAATGCTAAAGATTTATTAAGAAGGGTTGGGGTCACACAGTCAGAGTTGGATGCGATTAGCGCCAATCTGAAGCCGGTTTCCTTTACCTCCGTAGATAGCAAAAAAGTTTGTACAAAATGTGGTCACCAACAACAGCGAGGAAAAGCAACAAACCAGGACGGCGTTACAGTTAGCACGAACGATGATTATCTCATGATGGCACCCAACGTCAGTAACAAATTAGAACAAAGCAAACCCTTGCCGGCTGGCTACACTCCGATGTCTCCAATCGGTGGTTTTGCATTCAACACTCTGAAGCATCCTGCTAGAAGCCCAATCAACAGGTTGCTCGAAGAGAAGTCGGCAAGCAATCCGACGCTGTGCGGCCCCGAGGAGAGCCGCCGAGCAGACGCGAGCGACGCCGCCCAGGCCGGAGCGCGCGCCTGCGCCGACCGAGCTGACAGGATAGAATACAGAAAACGTTCTAGCTCTGCTGACTCGTCGCGATTCCTCGAAGACGTTAAAGAGTTCGATGGCAGCCTTGGAAGTCACGGCTCCACGTCGTCTATAGAAACGCTTCGTAATATTGCCCTCGACGGGGATCGAACATCAACACCGTGCAACTGTGCGGCAGACAATAAGCACTCAGACGCCGATAGTTCTGAAGCGTCTAAAGGTGCTCGCAGTCGACTCCCGCCAGCGAAGCGATCGTCATCAGTGCCGGGCAAGACGAGTGGTAACAGAGATTCGTCGAGCTCTAACGACTCGGGCGTGTCAAGTTGCTCGCTGCGTCGCGGCGAGCTGTTCGAGCTGCCGCTGACAACGGCGGCGGCGCGGCGCCACTACCGTAGTGCACGGCGGGCTGCGGCCGGCGCCGGGAGCGCTCCGCCGCGACGCTCCAAGTCCACCGACCCGCTGCGAGACCTAGCCGCACCGCGCGAGCGCGTGCCCGCTAAGTCCTCGTCCGCGGAGGCTGAGGTGCCCGTGTTGTCCGCCAAGCCGCTCAGAGGTACGGCCTACTTTTTTATTTAAAACTATTTATTATTGACACATATACTTAGTTCCTGCAGGTTTTGCTAATCCTCAAACGTTCATGCAGTCGTATCAGTTGTGGTGGAGTTACTCACTGTAAGTACTCAGTTTGTTCGCTGCCCGCAGGTGTGGTGGACACGCACAGCACGTCGAGCGGCACGTCGGACATGTCGGACTACATCGAGACGCTGTCCATCTGCTCCTCCCACTCCTCCACCGACACTCCTGTCACCATGAGGTAAGACGTCAGACTCTCAGACACCATACAGTGTGTCCCACGCTATCTTCACATGTTGTTTCACGCATGGAGAGTAATGCCCTGATCGTTTGCGCGCAGGGTGATGCGGCAGACGACAAGCACGCTGCGGCCGCGCTCCGGCAAGGAGTACGGCAATCTGGACCCGCGCCTGGCGTCCGCCTACCGCGCGCCGCCCGCGCACCACCCGCACCATCCACACCTCTACTCTAACCTGCCGTAGAGCGCACTCATTACTGCCACTCCCTGCAATACTTGAACCATTTGATGCTCCTGCCAAACTAAAAAATACGAATTTTGAACTTATATGGATGCTGCAGATCGTCTTAGAGTATTGCGCGGGGTGGCCCGGCTGTGCATACAGGATGTAACGGCAAGGTAGTCATATTTAAAAAAAAACTGCTTCTGCTCTTGGAAATGCGTAACTACATATAAATCGAAAGCAATTCCGAAGAAACGTTCTTCTTGTCGTTACAGCTTTTATAATGTAGTCGTAGACGTCGCGGGTTGTGCACTCGCGACGGCCGCGATGCTCCTATATCTGTTTCGTTCAAACTGGTGCGAGTAGTTTCGTGTCGAGCTGTGACACCTGTAAGCGTTACGTTACGTACGGTATGTTAAGTATGATCCGTCCATGGTCTGTCCTCGATGCATCGGTTTGTTTGCCCTTTGCTCCCACTCTGAGAGTTTCACAACACTTCAGAGTAATGTTCATTTAACGTACTCCCTTGAGTTTATAATAATTGCCTTCTTCTCAAAAAGCTAAATAACTAGAAGTCGTGACTCGCGAAGTCGCGACGATCTCTCGTGCAGTGCCAAGTGTAGCGCGTCTGTGCGACTTGCGACACAGTGACTCAGCGCTAGTATATAACTGTTAGTTACCTTCATAATGGGAATCTGAACGAATTACAAGACAGGTGAAATAAAATAACTATTGTTAATAATTTTTTATTACTATAGTACATGATGAGTGACATGTAGGCTAGGAGTCAGTCGGCGTGATCCGGGCGCTGCCGGGCAATGTACATAGTGTAACTCATATGTAGTTGGCGTCTTGATTAGAACGATGTAAAATATATATTAAATATTATTACTAAAGTAATTGATATATAAATTTAATCTCTACAACGACTCTCTTGTCTCTACTTTGTTACGACGATGTAATATTTTGATATTCGGAGTTTATGTGTCGAGTGCGAGCGCGGCGCCGCGGCGCGTCTCTCAGTAAGCAATAAGCAGTGCAACCAGAGGTGATCCATATATTGTATTGTACATTTACATTAGACTATTGTGTACTTGATACTCTATGGCGGAAGCGCGGTTCGTCTGTGTGGCAGCGTGCGCGCCCCGAGCCGCTCCGTTCCGCTGCCGCCCCGCTCTGCCCGACGGGACGCGACGGGACGGCGGCGGGGTGGAGCGGGCCAGGGCGCGCACGCGTGCGGGCGCTGTTGGCCCGAAGACTGGAATTGTAAGCAGGTTGTTTAGATATTACGCTAGCAATGAATTTATATTATAAAAAAAAACTAATGTTAACTTGAAATTTCTGAATAAAATGAGAATAAATATTTATTTGTTTTATTGTGTCTTTAAAAATGTTGAAAAAAGTAGTGCATGGCGCTATGTTGAACTAACGCTCCTTTATCGTTTAGGTAGGTTAATGTAAGTGGTAAAAGTTAAAGTCTCAAGTTGTTTACAGAAATAGCTATGTATATTTTTAATAGCTATAACACTTAATTACAATACAATGGTAACGGTAATGGTTTTGAGTAGGTATGCGGTGCCTCTAGGGAGATCTGAACGCGAACTGGCTCACATTTTGGCATACGACTGAATGTGCAGACTTGCTTTCATTGCAGTTATTCATTTTTAACCGACTTCAAAAAAGGAGGTTATCAATTCGACCCGTAAGTCTAAATACATTATATATAACTCAAAAGGGACTGACTGACTGACATAGTGATCTATCAACGCACAGCCCAAACCACGGAACGGATCGGGCTGAAATTTGGCATGCAGGTAGATATTATGACGTAGGCATACGCTAAGGATTTTTGAAAATTCGTCCCCTAAGGGGGTGAAAAAGGGGTTAACATTTTGTATGGAACTCCACGCGAACGAAGTCCAGGGCCGGACGCGAGAGGTCGCCGCCGCCGATCGCCTCGACGAGGACACGGCGTTGCTCCGCCCAAGCAGGGCAGACCTCCACCGTATGCTCCACCGTGTCCTCCGATTCCACGTGTACCTAAACAGAGAAATTCATCTCGGCGAGACGATAGAAATATCGTGCGTTTGGCAAAACAATACCCTTTAAGGGGTAAAATAATATTTCGATGATAACTACTCTTCAGCTATCTCAGCGCGCACTATCCGAAGGCGTTTGGTAGAAACCACAGAAATCTTAATAATATTTCTGTGGTAGAAACTAAGTTGAACGGAAGGATAGCAAGCCCGGCTTTCATTTGCTGGGGGTGTGAAAGCTGGATAGTAAGAGAGTGGCAAAATTGTATTTTCTCTGACGAAAAAAATAAAATAAATGAGTATGTTCTGATGGGAAACGATATGTTCGACGCCCTCCCAATACAACATTCGACCCCAAATATACAAAAGTGAGATTAATCCATGGTGGTGCAAAAGTGAAAATTTGGGGTGCTTCACTGGCCATGGTGTTGGACTTGTTAGATTGAGAAGGAAACATGGATCAATTCCAATTTAAAAATATACTGGACGACACAATGTTACCATATGTTGAAGATGCGCTTGCAATTATTTGAACATTTCAACACGACAATGATCGCAAGCACACTGCACGCACGGTTAAAGAATTCCTCACATTTCAATCAGTTTCTGTCTTACAATGGCCACCAAACAGTCCAGATTTAAATCCTATAGAGCATCTTTGGTGCGAAGTTAAGAAAAAGGTTTCAAATCGACGATGTGGTAACCTAATCTGGTGAGTTTCTAACGTTAAATGGCGCTCTATTTCTCTTTAAAATGACAAATATTGATAGAGTCAATGTCTCACCGGTGTAGGGCAGTCATCAAAAGCCGTGGACACGCTACAAACTGTTAGCTTAGAATATATTAATATGCATTTTTTTTAACATGATCAACGACTTAAATAATGAGATTTTTATAATCTAAGTACCTAGGTATCTATCGAAACAACCATTGAGCAGTATAAGAAGCATTCTTAATTATTTGTCCAGATTTATTACTATTTCAAATTGTAACTGTCTATAATACATTTTTATAAGGTAAATAGTAAGTGATTTTAATATTTACTCTTAATCCCGTTTACTCTATCCATGGAAGGGACATAAAAGTACAAATGGCATTGCTTTTTAAAACAATGCCTGGTGCTACATATCGTTCTTCATTATATGACCAGCACCGTATATGTGTGTGTAGAGGACGTGACTTAAGCGGTACCTGGTGGTGTACGCTACGCTAAGTTAAACACCGAATCAATCTAAGAAGGTTTATTGCGGATAATCATGGAAATGAATGCACCCGGTTGTTGTCCGCTGTGCACTGAGCTCGCGGCGCACTCTGGGCGGCCGAAGTGTATCGCTCAGTCAGCGAAACGAGCGATTGCAAGCATTACATCCAACAATATAAAAGCGACATACCAATCACTGAGTAATCACGAAATCTCAGAAACTTAATTCCTTGTAGTATGTAGACATCCACTAAGTACGGATTTTACGAAAACCCATCCCTTTTTTTTTTTTTTTTTTTTTTTTTCTGGATGGGAAATCATCAAATGACCCCTCCCGCCCTGGGTGGAGCGGTAGGGAGTGTCAGACTTTTACTGACTAAAACCCACCCGTGATCCTTCTTGTGCCCTATGCGTTCCAGGGCCGCGGTAACTCTTTCGAACAAATTCCGCAACCCTAGCAGGCACCGACCCTATGGGGCCCCGTCCTCGGTGCTGACGGCCCCTTGTGACGCGCGTGGAACACAGCGCGTCGTCGACTCAACCTGGTATCGGACGGCGAGCCACCCACGCTCACCGTCCCCAGGCATCAGCCACTGCGCGATAGCACAGCGGCCGACTTGTCTCTGGAGGGGGCCGAAATGGGACCATTACTGGCACTCCATCTCAGCACCCTGCCGAGTGTTGGGAGCCGCAGCACCCGCAGCAGAAGCGGCAGTGGCGGCGACAGAAGCCGCGGCGGCGGCAGAGGCGGCGGTGGCGGCGGACCTCTTGCCCCTGGTCGGGGCGGATGGCGCGCAGGCCCTTCCCCCAGCCCAGTGCTCGGCCGGCTTGCCAACAGCCGCACATGCACTGCAGTGCGGCGTGGCCTCGCACGAGCCGGCCTTATGACCGGGCTGACCACAGCGGAAACAGAGTCCGCTGCGGTCGACCTCCGAGGGGCACATAGCTCCCGTGTGGTTACCCACATGGCAGCGGTAGCACCTCAGAGGTCTGGGTTCCAGCAGTTTTAACCGCGCAGACACCCATCCCACCAAGAGCCTTCGGCCCTCCGACACAGTTCTGGCCGCCGTCACGGGGCAGCTCACCACAAGGGTTTGCATGCCCGTGTTGTCTGGCCGGAGGGTGCCCGCCTTGACGAGCTCGGCAGAGCACCCCCCAGTCCTGGCGACGGCGGCCACAACTTCCTCCTCCATCACGGAGTCATCCAGGCCCACTATGCGCATGTCGATGCGCTTAGTCGGCCTGGACACCCGGACCTCGTCCGCGGGTAAGACCGTCCTCAGCCTTTCGGCCAAGGCGTCCGCGAACGGGCCACTCTCCGCTCCGGCGAGCTCGAGCTTGCGGGCACCGGTTAAGGTCCTCCTGACCCCGATGCCCCCGCTGATGCCCAGCTCTTGGAGGCTCACCGCCTCCTTCGCCCGCTTCAGTACGGCGAGATACGTCACGCCCCTCTGTTCCGCTTCCGGCTGCAGTGTGAGCACTACAGCCGCGGATTTCGGGGCGCGAAGCCTCGCCGCAATGGCGTTGGCTTTCCGCCGCTGCCTCCTCGCCTTGTTTTTGGCCGCTTTCGCGGCCCGCCGTTTCTGGCTAGCAACTTGCCACTCGGCCTCGGCCGCAGGAGGGTCCGAGGGTGGGGGTGGGGGCGGCTGCGGCACCACTGGCGCCGCAGCCTTAGCCGCTCCTCCAGCCTTCCTCCTACCCCTCTTAGCCGGGGCCGCCTTGGTCGTCGCCGGCGTCGCAGTCACCGGCGTCACAGGCGCTGGCGCCGGCGCGGCTCCGCCCTTGGCCTTCGCCTTCGCCTGGCCAGACGTTCCCGGGTTTGCAGCCACGGCGGCCGCGTACGAAGCCGCCTTCTGCCGGCCCGAGGGCCTCTGTGTCGCCGCTAGTTGGGGACGCCGAATCATGTCCTCCAAAACGGAGAACTGCTTCTGGTAGGGAGCCAGCTCCTGCCGCACCAGGCTCCGCACCTGGCTCAGCACTAGGCTCCCCTCCAGCACCGCCGGACTCGGCCCCCCCTGCGGCTCCTCCGAGGCCGCTCTGGCCATGCCAGCCAGGTCCCTCCGGAGCGACTCATTCTACGCAATGAGTCGCTCCGTTACGGCCGCGAGGCGGGCGACCTCCGCCCGCAACTCTGTCGCCTCTCCGGACCCGCCGACGTTGGCCGCCGCTGCCGCCAGAATTGACGCTTTGGCCGCACTAATGGCCTCCCGCTTGGAGGACTGCTTCCGCTTGAAGGCCACAGCGCGGATCGTGGCCTCCACGACCTCCGCAAACTGGGCCTTCTTCTCCTCGGCCGTGGGAGGTGCCTCTCCCGGGGACTCTTCGTCGTCAGAGTCGAGAGGAGGCGGAAGAGTAGAGGGAGCCCCACGACCGCTCCCTCCAGGGCGACGCCCCTCCTCCCCCAACCTCTCGGCCCGACGCCCCACCTCCCGGGTAGAGGGAGCCAGCCCCCTCCCTGCCTCACTGCCCCTGCCCCGCCTTGCGGTGGGGATTTTCCGGGCGGAGGCAAACTCGCCCTCGGAGGACGACCCGCTGTCATCCTCCCGTCTGGGCCGCTTGCGGAAGAGCTTGACGCCCTCCACAGCAGCCCCCCCTCCTTTGTCTCCAGAGCCCGCCGAGCTGACCGTTACTAGGTCAAGTGCAGAGCCAGAATCTGACCCTACACCTCCCCGGCGCTCAGGCGAACTCCCCGCATCACAACCGAACGCCATCAGCTCCTTGAAAGAAGCGGATCCGGATGACGTCGATTCTGAGCCTCCTCGGCTCCTGTTGCCACTGGCAAGCGGAAGGCGTTTGTTGCCCACCCCAGAGTACGGAGGGCAGCCCGCCGAAGCGGGGTGGGGTCCCCGACCGCTGAGCAGTCGGGACCCACCTGGGGACTCATTTTGCAAATGCCTTTTTTCATCTTTTTCCTTTTAGAGGGTGCGGTCCCTTACTCCTGCGCCCTTTCTCCATCACAGGGCCTCTCCTCCCACCCGCTCACTGCCTTCACAGCCACGTCTGATGAGCAGACGCGTACCAGAAGGCAGCGAGCGGGATTCCTCGCGTGTGTGTCTCTCTTGGTCTGATCCCTCACTTGCGACCTTCCGGCATGAGTGGCTCTACCAGGAAAGCTCGCAAGATCATTGAGACGCTCAAGCCCCACCACGACGACAACGTGGAGACACATTCGGTGGGGACGAAAACCCATCCCTAAGGGGGTAAAACGGCTGTAGAAATTGTCTTTACTGAATCTGCGCAGACGAAGCCGCGGGCGAAGGGCTTGTGTATCTAATAGGTGTAATATACCTACTAAGTGAAATAAAGCAAAAAAGTATTCCAAATGTTCCGTTAACAATTTATCGAGAGTTTACAATCCGTCAAGATATTTTATAATCTTACGCATTTTTTTAAATTAAAAAGGAGTTTTTAGGGTTCCGTACCTCAAAAGGAGAAAACAGAACCCTTATAGGATCACTTTGTTATTCGTCTGGGTCCGTCGTCTGTCTGTCTGTCAAAACCGTTTTTCTCAGGAACGCGTAGAGGTACGAGGTTGGAATATATCTATACTCAGAATGTATCAATCATAATATTATCAAATACGCAGGTTTACTGTCTCTTGGAGCTGGGAAATAACCAAACTTCAAAGTCAACGTAATCAAAATATATAGCTGTTTATGCCGGAAATTTTCGACACTCGCAAGGGAATCAAAACCTACAGGGTACTTCCCGTGAACTCGGAATCTTGAAATTGGAAAAATGACAAAAACCGTATTTTACGTACACACGTTTCTAATTGTATTTAATTGTCGTGATGGGCAAAATTTTACTTATATACCTACAGGTTTGTACGGAACTCTTGGTGCGCGAGTCCAACTTGCACTTGGCCGTTTCTTTTTTTGTTTAGAAGTCAGTTTTTTTGTACTTGTGTTGATTTATTTACTATCAAATGATAACAGTGGTGAATGTGACGGCTGCAAAGGTCTGCTGAAAGTCGCGTGATCGCTTATCTGCTGCCAGCGACACGAGCGCGACACGAGCGCGACACCCGCGGCCGCGGCCGAGCGGCGACGGAGCGAGGGCTGCCCCACGATGGAACACTTACTGGGAAACGAGAGCAAACTGCGAACTTTCAATCACTTGACGAAACTGCGAATAGCAGCTACGAAGAATTAATATTTCAGAAATTGGGAACTTAGTAAAACATTTAAAACTAGGCACCTTACATTAATGTCAAATAATATTTTTAAACTTTTTTGGATATAATTATAAATGAGGCATTTTCTATTTACAAATCTCATTCATTAAACTTCACATTAACAGCAACATGGTAAGGCGCCGACTTTCTTGTTGGCTTACATTATATTTTTGTGTATCTTTGTGGGCAGCCCTACCATTATCCGTGTGATACAATCATATTACAACATCAGCGATAGGTTCAGGCTCGTGGGTATCTCTCATGGCCGCCACGTTTCAGATAAGTGTCGGCTCCAACTAAAAAGGCCGGTCAATATCTATGTATATGCAATGCATGAACAGATCGTGCCATTCGTTGCTTATCTAAATTACATCAATCAATTTAATCCAGTAACGAGTATCAATTTCTTAATCGCACAACTCCTACATAAAATGCGTCAATGAATGATTATTGACCTTGCATACAAAAAAACTACTTAATTAGTTTTTGTATGCAAGGTCTGTTCCGAGTACAATATAAAATAAAGTCCAAAAGTATTGTCCAAAACATAGAAGAGTGGAGAGCGCGCGCCGCACTGCTGTCGCGGGCGAGGCCGCGGGCGTCGCTTGTCCGCCGCGGGCGTCGTCTCAGAAGAATAGAGTTTAAAAAAATAGTTGAAACAAAACATTACAAGTTAACTCTCCAATTAAACAAGATAAGATTAATAATAATAGTAATATCTGTGGCTCGACTGTCAACCAAACTGACAGAAAAAATATCTCTCAAATTATTCTACTTAAAATATACGGAATTAAATAAAATGAAACTGGAACATACAAAATTCATCAACAAAATAATCCGGACAGCTAAAAACACAAAATTATGAATTGAATCGAACGAGAAAGAAAAAGATGTTGACAAGAGCCGCAGCTCCGCCTCGCCGCCGCCGGCACCCAGCGGCCCGGCCCCACCGTGAGTGCTGCGACACCGGCCGTGGCAGTCGCGTCGAGCTCGAGCGACGAGTACTTCTCGCCGCCGACGTCACCACCACCAGCGCGTCGACGAAGAGGACGCCGCCCGCCGGACGTATGATGAACGCAATCCATCTATGAAATCGAACATAAAATAAATAAATGGAATAATAATATTTATTGACACAGACAACTTTCGATAATACAGAAAAGATATTAATAGATCTTTCTCAGATAACTCAACAATATATTTTTGTTTTATCTCACCTGATGGTAAGCGATGATGTGTGTGTGTGTGTCTGTTGACTTAAGGACTCTCAGGTTGACACAGACACAGACTCTGGCAGGGAATTCCACTCCTTAGCTGCACGCACAATGAATGTGTTCCCAAAAGGTTTTGTGCGTGTGGGTGGGATGTCCACCATGTAACGGGCTTAACGGAACTAACCTTTGCAATTCGCACACTCCCAAAAAAGCAGCCGACAGAAAACCGACAGGCTAGCAACTCGGCGTCGATGCTCAAGACTTTCGAGCTTCGATTCGACGAGCTAAGCGAGCGCTTCGTAGTTTGCAGCTGTTCCGGCGTGAGGAAGGCGAAGAGACCTAATGTCCAAAGTTTTTATTTCAACGGTAATTGCGGTGAATTTCGAATGTATGAGTTGTCAGTCAGTTCTGTCAGACATCAATAATTTGCAATTAGAAAATTTCAGGTCAAGTCTTATGGAATGAAATTGATTATTCAAAAATTGTAGATAATTTCATATCGAATTTACATCACTCCCAAGGTTTCAATATTGCGATACCAAACATTAAATTTAGAATTTAGCCGACGAACAATTGGGTGAATAGCTAAACTGAAGCCCACTAGTCGAGGGGTTCATCTTTATATCAACAAACAGCGGATTCCAAAAGTTTTTCCGGATATTGCATTTTGGATGGTTGTCTACATCATTACCTAGCAAAGAAAACTGAAAAATTACAATCAGTGGTTTTTGCGTGATGCTTCCACAAACGTGCAGATAAACAGACAAAAATTTCAAAAATTGATGATGTTTGTGTTCTACGTCTTTTTCTTATAGTTTTTCAGTTATTTTTATGCAAAAAATTCTATGTGCGGACACGCCAGTCTACGATTTTATTATAGGTATACAAAAATAGATTTTAGTATACATATATAAAAAAAGATTGTCACTACATAATTTTCTAATCGTGAGATTAACTGAATTATATTTGTTTTTGGTAGTATGTGAACATGTAGTGCACAGGGCATGTTGGATCACGCCGCAAGTTACTGATAAATTTCAAAAGGTTTTTTCCACTTCGTTTAGGTATAAAACAACGCATTGCGTTTCAATTACTTCCTGAAACCTACACATTATCGCTAGCGATATGATCTCGTAATCCATCTCAGTCAGATCTGGAGAGTTACAGCTGATAGTGTGTTGATCTAAAGAAAGTGTTTCGATACATCCGGATAAACAACCAGCACGTGAACCACAATGTGATCGTCTCTCTCGTCAGTTATATGAAGGAGATGTTTGATAACGCGACACATGAATCAAGTTAGAAACAAAGGAGGGAAGTGGATTACGAACGAATATGATGAATGTCAGAAGCCTCATTGGTAGACAATATCATGTTCGATAGCTGCACAGCGTTGAATCGAAACGATGTGGCGTGCCTGGCGTCTACTCGAAATTATAACTTGATGTTCAGCCTGTTGTACACACACAAGTATTAGTTACTGATACTGTTGATAATTATATAAAAGGAAGAATCGTAAAAACTACAATCGATAACGAACTGTTTTATAATTTAGTGATGTCTATAAAATTAAAGCATTGTAAAGTCCCTACATGATTGATTGGAAGTGGCACGGCAACACGTGCTGGTGGCGACGAGCGCGGCCGGCTATGCGGGGCGAGCTTATCGACGTCGCCTTATCACACATTCTCAACCATCCGCGGATTACCGTAATCTTATTAAATACATTGCCTTGACGCTATCATAATCGTACGGTATAAACATGTTAATTATTGTGCCATAAGTTAAAAAATTATGAGAATAGAGTGACGTTACTGGCTAAAACCTGTATGCACATTCTACTATACTTAATTAACTTTCGCATTCACATCTCAGTCGCGATCTGTCGATAAAGCTTCAGTTCTGAGATGCACATGTGAACGTTTCTTAAAAATTAATAGAATTGGCCCTGGATTTTTGATATAAGTCTCCGAACAGAAGACTTATATAAAAAATCCTGGTGCTCACAAAAAGGTTTATAGTCAGACAGCGTAAGCATGTTCATAAATGAAAACTGATAACGTAACATGTCGGAGAGTGGTTAGTGCAGTGCAGTGTCATTGTCCGATATGCGATCGTCAGCTGATTGCCTGTAAACACGGTTCGACTGATAGACAAGTGTGTTCATTGATAACACTGATTGAGGCCGTGACTTGTTAAACTTGGTTTATCTCTCGCTACTGACTACTCCTCTACTTTCATCATTGAGATACAATCATGATAGCACTAATCGTTGATTCGCAAAGCAAAATATTATTCAGAGAGCGCTCTGAAAATAACATAAAAAAACAATAAGTTTTGTTTGTTCAAAGTAATTTATTTCGACTAGTCCATTAAAAAGCACTTTTGAACGTCAAAACAGTTTGAAAATAAAAATATTATAGTGACTCTAGTTGTCCAGTCGCAAAAAGTAGATTCTTAATGAGAAGAACGGATAAGAAACTCCACAGTTACTCTTTTCAAATATAAGTTTTACAATATTTTGTATACATTAACCAATTGATTATATGTAAGGACGATGCACCCAAATAAAACTAATAGGTACAACAAAGTAACGACAGCAGAGGTAAAATTAATCAATTTGCTAGTAAAGTACATTAGTAACAGCAGCAGTAATAGCACATTTAACACTGTACCCCATGAAAGATGTTCGTACTTTGGCTAACCTATAAAATGTTTGATCTAATTTATTTCTATTTCTAGTATTAAAATTATATCAATCACTAATTTTTCTAACGAGATCTCGGTTTTTCCTCACATATGTACATGATATTTTAATAAATGAATTGACAAGAGACTGTCATAACATTAATTTTTTAAGTTCCCTAAGAGAATCGCGATGAGTTTATTGTCATCATCCACAGCCTGACTTTGGGTGGGAAACTCATCCCAATGTTTGCTCGCGATAGCAATACTGTCGTGTGGCCTCTCGTCCGGTCGTCAGCACTACTTCTATTCCCAGCATATCTGTCTTTATATGATAGAAATAATATTGTGGCATCTCTATGGTACATTCTACGGTTAAGCTTGTCGGTAACCGAACCCAGCACCTTATGTGCGGCATGTAAACGATAACGATTTTGCTGAAAAAATCATAGTTTTTAATAATTTAGTTTAAATTCTTTAAACTGTCAGAATTATGAGGCACAATTATCAATTTTTGTAGTAATCCAATGATTCCATCACAACACGGACGATGTCGCTCGCTATCGGACGTTATCGCTTATCAGGCATCGCGTGCAAAACATATACCAACCTCTTATTTTAATTATGTATTATATAGATATAACAAGAATATATAGATACGATCAGTCATTAATTCTAATCTGATTAGCTCACTAACGTGTGCAAACATCTCAGACGACTACACTACTTGGTCGCGCTGTTATCATGTTCGCCAGGATTACTGTAATGTTCCGTGAGTCGCCGCGAGCCGCCAGGAGCGAGCTCGGTCACGGTCAGGGGCCTGCGACGAACAGCACCATGAAGTGATTTGTGAGAGTATACTCGCAGGTGACAGCTGATCGTGTGCCAGCTCATTAGAGGACGGGGGGTCCCCTACCTCATTACCCCTCCGTCGCCCTGTCCTGCGCTCCTAACGTATCGTTTACACTTAGCGTCGATTGAGCTTTGTTTATGAAGCCGGCAGATAACGACTTCATGTTCCGCAGAAGCTGTGGTAGTTAGAGCAGTCGCCTTTCGCTGGTTGCCGCTCGCACACAAACACACTTCCCGTTTAGTAGACATGCGTGCACTTGTTACCACGAAGCTCTTGCGCTAGGTAATGAAACTTATCTGAACACTGTGGCCGTCATTGGATTCTGTAGAACAAAAGACCAATGCTGGTCTAATTAATGAGCGTGTTCCCGAGGCACATTTGTCCCGCGTCGGGCGACTCCGGCAGCCATCGCCGGCGCTCGACATATAAATTTGCTCACTTATTGATTCTCCCACATGTCGACGACTGCCATTACTCTGTATCGGCGACCAATGGTGTTTAATTACAGCAGACAGTTGGATTTCTGTCCGTTGTTAAGCATGGACGTGGGGTCTTGTTAGTGGTGGTCGTGGGAACATCGCCATTTACTGACGAACGTTTTGTTACATAATCTTTTCTATGCGCGAGTAATACATAGGTCGTGTGATAACAGTACACCTTATGTAATAAATAAAGCAATGGGCGTCGAACAAGTGGAGACTTTTAACTATTTCGATGATCCGCCGATTGCTTCGATTCCGAGATAATACAGACCAATGTAAACTCTGGTTTAGAGAAGTGAATGAGCAGCTCCCAACATGACGGGAGCTTCCCTCGCGGTGTGTAGCTCCCGTCATACCATTCGACCTAACCTGTTCGTGTTGGGGAGTCCTTGTTTTATCACTTCTCGGTTTTGCAAACATAATTTATCACTTCTCGGTTTTGTATTAAAGTTTTCGCTTAATAATTCCCTATTGTTTTTTTAATCTCAAACATCACATACTATAGGTTTTAGAAAAAAAAACTTATTGCCATTAAAGCCTTTTTTTATTCACATTTTAAAAATACATTACAATCAACTAAACTGGTATAATTATGCACCATTCCGACAACAATCGCGGTTAGTAGTTAAAAACAAAACATATTCTGAAATGTGGAACATATTTCAATTCAGTATCAAATGTAATTCTGCCCAAACGCGAGCGCCGCAGTCGCACGTAGCGTGCAGATACGAATAAATTATATGTGGAATGATAACGTCGCGATGTTACTCCGTAAATGAATTTAAAAGCGGTTGCACTGCACAAAGCTCACACAATAAATTAGTGAAGTGAGCGGTATGAGCGCTGTGAGCGGTGCAAGCGGTGTAAGCGGAGCGAGCGCAGTGAGCGTGGTCCTCGCGGATGCTGCCGTCTAATTTGTTTATCTCACAAAGTGAAACTCATTAAAAACTCGAATTTGTGTGTGAGGGCACGGAGGACTATTTTAAAATTATTAATCTGCACTCAGTGCATCCGCTCCTGCATCGTTTGTAGAAGTGTTCGTGAACAAGACAATATGGCTATTGTGGTCTACGACGTTATGACTGTAGTACTCAAAATAAAATCGGTGTCAAAGTAAACGATTAATTATTTAGATAAATCTCTGGCCAGAGATCGCTCAAGGCTGAGATGTTTGCAAGGAGAAAAGGGAGGTGTTTGTTACGTGGTGGGAGGGGCGTTATGAGTACCCAGGCTTAAAAAAAATCTAAAACTTTTCAGGTAATCTAAGAAGATTACTTACTCTACTAAGTGTAAATGAAACTTTCTTAGGTTTTCGACTAGGCCCCCCGACAACCCTGCAGTGAAAAGATTATTATCTATCTTGTTTTTAATTTTTTCACAAATTCAAAGCTACCATTATCAGCGAGTAATACGTATACAAGCTATATTTCATCCCCGTCGCCTCCCCATAACTACGCGGGTTAGACGCGAGTGCTGCTAGTACTAAAAAAATTAAAGATAAATTTACACGTTATAAATAACAGGTGCTTAGAAACAGTTAAAGTCTCACTCACAAACAGCCACTCTCGGAATAGCTATCTGTAGGCCATACAAACATCTGGTCCGTGCGGGAACCTCACCCGCGGCGGCGTCGTCAGTCACAATGAGTCAACACACTTTCCTCTAAAAATCAGTTAAAGCTTGGATGAAACCAGAACCAGCAGGTAGTCACCACGCGTGAAGTTACCGCTGCAGTCACTACAAATAAACCGAGTGCTGCGCCGCTCTGTGCCAGTCTGTGCCGTCTAGTGTTTTGATGCATAAATATGGAGACTTAGACAAAAATAACTGTACAACATTTATATCGGAGTAGCTAAAAAGCGCGATAGCTAAAAAACATTCATCAGAAGTCGAAACACGTCAAGCTGTTCATTTTATGATATACGACATAATGTGCCACGAAGTAACAGTAATTTCATGCAACCAATTTCAATAATTCGAAATTTAAACAACTGATTTCATAAAGTGGAAAATAAAATTACGAAGAACCGATCCCTCATAAATTTAATCAAGAGCGCCGAAAAAAAAACAATCAAGCGTAATTGGATAGATGTTGGGTACCGACAGAGCGTACACGACACGACAGAGGGCTGCTCAACAGAACATAATTGGGCTCACGCACGCCGGCTCGCGTGCGCGGGAATTAAGATAAAAACAGGTAATTTATTCAAAGAGTACATTCCTCCCGTATTAATTCTCGTCCGATCTGTATGTGTGGGTGTCAATAAATCTAAATATTCATCAGTCGGTGGTGGCGGGGAGGGGAGGGCACTCATTTAGACGCATTAATTACACGCGCCCTCAGCTGCACCGCCTAAACCCTTTTAATATTCTCTACGCGTAACTCCGTAGCGCTTCGTAGCGCTACGTAGCGCTACGACGCGGCGGCGTAGCTCGTAGCCTTATCTGTGCCAGCCAGGCTTACCTGGTAAAGTGTATTGTTTACTACAGCGAAATGAAAAAGCCATGATTTTACAATATTACCTATAATATTGAAAACTACAGTGTTCTTGTCTGCTCAACAGCTGAACCTGGTTTTACAGTAAGCCGACGCCGACGTTGGGAAAAGGCTAGGCTATGATCATATTCAATACTGAATGAATCGATCCAGTGAATCTACAAAATCGTTTCTCTATACGCATTCCTTTAATGTAACATAAAATATTTTAAGAATTGATGACAGTTTTTACAAAAAAGAATAATGGCTAAATGGTTCTCTACCTTGTACGAGTTGTAGATAAAGGAAATGTAAATCCTTCTTCTGCGGACAACGCCATATATTTTTTGTAGTTGAACAGTCAACATTTTCTTTTGGTTGGTGAATGTTACCTACATTCAAAGTTACTAAAATATTCAATTTCCCTTTTTAAATATCCACAAATATGTTTTGGTGATCTCTTTGCTCAATAGATGGCGCTGCAAGTATGAGCATCCGAATTTCTTCTTGAACACCTTTAATTCATTAAAAAATATAGTATACATAGTTACGCAAATTCCTTATGTAAAGTTATCTATATTGGTTTTGTACTTTTTATGTGATGCCTGCAGGACTTTGTTAGCGCGACGCTCAGTGCTCTATGAAGTTTCTAACTAAACTTAAAAATTCAATATCTTTTGATTTTGTGGGTGAATTTTGATGCGTAAGTTAAACGCTAGATAAAACTTAATATTTTCTAGAATCTAACTTTCGAATCCATTTAGTGGTTACTGCGTAATGCTTCCACAAACACACAGACAAAAATTGCATTTTTGTGTTTTATGACATTTCTTAGTTATATTAATGCAAAAATATTCAATGTACAGGCACGGTTAGTCTACGATTTTATTATATGTGTAGATTAACTTTAAGATAAAATTAAAAATGTCAAAATGAAACTTCAAATAATTTGAATAATTTGAATTTACAAATAATTTTGTAAATTCATCTGCAACCTCAATGAATAACATCATTCCCCAGGCTCCGAGCCAGGCAGGGCCTGGGCCCCGAGCTGTGGCGCCACCATTAGCGTGCTGAAGGGGTCGGGCCACCTCGCATGCCGGTCACGCGCCGCGCTTTATACTATTCAAATAACCGGCGCTGGTGAGCGCGCCGCCCGCCGCCGCCGTGTGCCGACCGGACCGGACCGGACCGGACCGGGCGTGATTACAGCGCAGATAATACTGCGTAAGTGCGTAAAGTACCAAAATATGAATAGGCCGTGTTCGTGATGCGTGTCACACACACTCACCTGGACAAGTCATCAGCAGTTACTGATTATGTATATCTGTGTCAGTATAAGTGTTGCTGTGTGGACACCAGAAATTGCATGTCGCTGCACCGGTAGTATACAACATTGTAAGATTTGTACCACTTTCAGTTCATTTCTGAATAAGACATGGCCGGGGAGTTGTTGTTAGTTGCGAAACACGGTTTATGACGAGCTGCTCCGACGTCGGGAGTTCAAGACGTGCCGCTCCGAGCCGTCGAGTCGTGACCGCAGTCGCGCAACGTAACCGGCGACCTAGTGACAACGTTATGACGCGCGGCGGCGCTGCGTGTCGCCACGACATTAAGTAGCGGCACAGTCTACATGGTGCCACTGAGCATCGCGGTGTGAAATATCTGCAATTCCTTGAACTACAAAAAACACGTGAGTAAATTCGCAATTTCACTACATTAACAATAAAAAAAGGATAGGGTAAGGTTTTAGTTAGTTTAGTTTTTAGAACTTATTTTTTTTATTGTTA
Organism: Hecatera dysodea; assembly: GCA_905332915.2. NCBI lineage: Eukaryota > Metazoa > Arthropoda > Insecta > Lepidoptera > Noctuidae > Hecatera > Hecatera dysodea. The sequence goes on from HG995304.1 coordinate 142,046, forward strand.
ATGTTTTTTATTTAGATATCAGTTGTATTTTTTTACGAATTTTGTGTAGTGTATCACGCACGTTCTTATGCCGTACACATTTCCAATCAGGATCACTTAACTGTTTTTTCGAATATTTAAAGTTAACTAGCTAATCTTATTAAATGTATCCAAGCCGACCTGCATTTATCAAAGACTGACATCATTTCAATAGCTAGGCACTTATTATAATTGCTTAAAGTATTTCAATGAAAAAACGTACATTTCAGGAAATATCCATTAATTGGTTAGTATCACTTCGTCCATAATTACACGAACAAAACCTTCGGTTTCTCCAAAGAGATTACCGAAGCGTAGCCAGGCTACGGACGCTAATTGATCTACGTCGGGCCCATGTAGGGCCCGGAAAAAGCGTCCGTGTAGTTCCTTACTCTGCCATACCACCCTTTCTTTTTGGATGGGAAATCATCAAATGACCCCTCCCGCTCTAGGCGGAGCGGAAGGGAGTGTCAGACTTTTACTGACTAAAACCCACCCTTCTTGTGCCCTTTGCGTTCCAGGGCCGTGGTGACTCTTTCAAACAAATTCCGCAACCCTAGCACCGACCGACCCTATGGGACCCCTTCCTTGATGCTGACGGCTCCTTGAGGCGCGCGTGGAACACAACGCGTCATCGCCCCGGCCTGGTTGCTATCGGACGGCGAGCCACCCACGCTCACCGTCCACAGGCATCAGCCACTGCGCAATAGCACAGCGGCCGACTTGTCTCTGGATCCTGCTGATCCACCCTGCGATCGTTAGTGTCAAGCACCACAGGTTTGCGCCAGTTCTCATTTGCCAAGGAGAGCGGGGTTATTCCCTTGTCCACCGCCACTACATCTCGATTATTATTATTATTCAACCCCAAATGGTTATGTTATACTAAGTTGTGCATAGGTTTTATGTTGAAGGAGAAAACGTTTGGTATTAGTATTAGGTAAGCGCTTGAATCAAGTATTCATAACACGATTTGTAAATCAGCGTATGATTTGCAGAAGAACAGTAGGTGGCCTCGCCGTCGCGTCCGTGTAAATAAATCAAGGACGACCGCATTGCTATTCGGTCGGCGGCGCGGCTGATAAGCGGCACAGCGTCACGCGTGCTACACCCGTGTGCCGAGTGCTGCGCTACGGTCTGCAGACACTTTGACGTTAAACTGTGACCTTCACCACTACTGGAAACGTGCTTAAATCAATTCGAGGGATTTCACTTAAAACAAGATTGGTCCCTGGTAATCTTTTGCTATTGTGTTGTTGTTTAGTTACTGTGCGAGTACTTCAAGGTCTATGAATACTAGTAGCACTATGTATCGTCAGTTCAGGATATCAATTGTGTTCATTCCTGGAGCCATGTTTAGTTTTTAGCTTTATGGTAAACCTAGTTAAAAGCTAGCGTTTCTACCTGTACTTACTGCTTGTGTTGGTGAGATGGTCAGTCAGAGTGACTTCGTTCCCTCCCGTATGCAAAATACGTGCGTGTCATCAGCCCGCCTTACATAGACATACATAATATGTACCGAATTCGTTGTTCGAACTGTAGACGAATTCGTTGTCGCCAGTGTTGGCGCCTCTCCGCATGTACATACACACATTGTACTCGCACGTAAACCTATTCACACGAATGGTAATTAGAGCACCGCTGCTTGCAACGTCGCCATTGATGGCTGCTAATTAATATTAACATTAATCCCTTGACACATCATCTGCGAGCTTCGAGCGCATCGACGTACTGTGTCAGTCAAACGGTTACCGTTATCAAATGAACAGCTCACGGCACACACAAACTGACACTTGTCAATTTGATCAGTTCTGTACTTGCAAAATTTTCTACAACCGTTTGAATACAGCTGAAAATTTGAATTAAAACTTCTGCTTAATTACTCACCGAGTTTATTAATTTCCGATTGAAAGAAAAACTTAGGAACTAGCAGAATGTTCGAGAGCGCTCGCTGCGGCCGCAGCCCAATGTTAATGTATACCTATTGGTATTTTGCAATCAAATAATCAATGCGGATAGGTATATGCAATAACCGAATTACTGTATTTCTTATGAGTTTCATTCCACAGTCTTCGCAGAAACTGATGGGGATCGATCTCCCCAGATAATTAGTTTTCCTTGAGTGTGATAGGACATGTGGCCCCCTTGCACTAGGCCACTAAAGTGCCAGCACAACCTTTATTGCGGACATTTTCAGAGTGTGCACGTCAGCTGTTGCCATTTTACGGATTGATTAACATTGATCAGTAGGCTGTGTGTGGCTTTTTAATTGCTAAGATCATTCACAAACAGATTCTGAAGCGACTCCGTTTAGATAGTCACCGACACGATTCGAGACTTCATTTGTTTATATCCGCTGTACCTCTCCAAGCTATCGAGCATTCAATGGATCATGTCAAGGTGAGCGTCGCTTGCGGGCGCGGTGCGCGGGAGCGAGGGGGGGGGGCAAGCTGCTTCACATCTAATTAATATAATTTAGTTCGGCTTTGATCCACGCCGCAGCGACTTTGTGCAGGCATGCTCGAAGAGTTTATCTTGTAGTGATGCGATGTATCTCTGCGTCGATATCGACATCTCGACAACAAAGTAGTAAGGAAAAGATAAATATATGATAAAACTACGTTACTGAAGCTCTCGTTTACTAACAGTACAGATCGAACATCACTGAAAACTATAAATCATTCAATGTGTAACTTAAATCAAATTATTAATCACTGTGATTGATAGGATATTATCAAATGACTGCTTCCGCTCTAGGCAGAGTGGAAGGGAGTGTCAGACTCTTGTTGATTCAAACCCACCCTCCTTTGCGTTCCAGGGCCGCGGTGACTCTTTCGAACAGATTTCTCAACCCTAGCAGGCACTGAACATATGGGCCCCTTCTTCTTTGCTGTAATCTCTTTGAGCGAACAGGCCACCGGTCGCTCTCGGATAGCGAGCCAACCATCGCCCACACGTACGGTGGACAGGAATCCCAATGTTCGGGACTGCTTTTTCTGTTGCGGCGCCGGTAGTTTTATTCTATTCGAAGTTTATCGATAAACTGGTCAACAAAATCCCTAGTGTAACTAAACGCGGCCCAACTCTAATTAATACCATGGGTCACAGCAGCAGATAATCACCGCAGCTTGCCCCCGCCTACGACACATCTGTGTCACTACCGCGCCGCGCGCCGCTGAAAAAGGCCTGCGGTCGTGAGCTCCGGCTGATCTCCTCAGCTTGCCCCGATAACATCGACTGGAAGTTTTCGCTCAAAGCAACTGTACTGGACGCTCACAAAGTGCGATGTTTAAGTTAATGAGCATATGAGTGTTTCTTTTGTTTTGTTTTCGAGATCTCTTACCCCGTATTCTTCGTAACATTCATACCTACGTGATTATTATTGTTTCAAGTTATTTGATCCCCGTAAGGTGCTGTTGTGTTTTATTAAAAGACTAACTTCTGCGAAAGGTAGTAGAAAATTATCCCAAATGATCATACTCTCGTGATGAATAGTATCCTCCGTCCTAGGGCAGGACAGCGTGCTGTAGACGATACACATACGAGTGCGAAGGTTCATCCTATGTAGTTGAGATGTGAATGTGAATTTGTGCGAAAATCTTGTTTTGTTTGTTTGAAAGTTATGAAAAAATCACTTTCGCATGTGTAATATTAGTTAGAATTTTACATTTTTTTATGTATAAATGTTTGTAATATCGCTTTTAGCGACTTGAGCATTAGTGTCAGTATATTGTATAATTATGTAGTCGTATGTACTCACCGGTCATGTGAAGCTGAACATTCAGCTCACAGATAATATTTAACATTCGGGCGGCAGAGGGCGGCGGGCGGCGGCTAACGACTTCCGCTTCCGGCGGCGGCGGACACCGCTACGGCACGCGCTACGCCGTAGCACTGCTACGAGCTACGAGCACAGCACTCCGCTGAATGGCCGTGTCAGAATGGGAGTCGGAATTATGAGTATATTTCGTGAAATACGAGTGTTTTTATTACGTTTCCAATTTTATAACGAACAATGACACGCGCAGTGCCGGCGGAAGTGCCGGCTGACGTCACAGTGTGTGTGTGTGTGTTCAACTGAGGTATACACAGCGTTCATTCATCGATATGCTTCCGATTTGTGCACAATTTATATTTCCAGTACACCCGGCTAGCAGGCTATGCTTGAATATTCAAATGTACTTTTCATTAAATTCATAAAAAAAAATCAATTGTAGAATTTACTTTTTTTTTGTTAATGTCCGTCTCGACCTCTATGTTGTGCTTATCTTCGTCCAAATCTCTAAACAAACTGTTCGCCTCCATCGTGAATCTCAGCGTCGCAGCGCGCGTGTGTGTGTGCAGGGCGTGCGGCCGGGAGGGGGGCAGGGGAGGAGGGGCGCACTGAATATTTATGCAGCTCGCGAGTGACGCGACAACTTTCCTCCATGAATACGACAATTGAAATTACAGCCGGCAACGAAACAATTTTGTTATTCAAACGCGGCTCGGCTCGTCCCAGAGCAGCGCGGGGGGAGGGGAAGGGCTAATCAAAACAATACGTGATTGAATACAAACATCGTTGTAAAAACGTCACTTATCGCTGCCGAGCCCCCTGAGCCCCCCTGAGCCCCCCTGAGCCCCGGCCCCGGCCGGCCCGCGGCTCGCGGCTCGCTATTGATACGTCAGCGCTAATAAGTTAATCTCCCCTCACCGGCACACGATGACACTGTTGGTCCTCTCAGCAACAGTTGCGATCGGAGCGACTGCATCTAACAAGTACTAGGCGCTCAGCACGGGACGGAGCTCGTCTCACTGAGGTAATGCTAATGCGCGCTACTACTAGCAGTGCTTACCTTACGTTTGTCATTCTTTCTGGTCTTTTTTCCTTCTTTTCCCATAAGAGAATCTAGAATTAAAACATGAAGAAATCTTAGTCCTGGAATCTTATTTCTTGGGTTTGACATTTTAATTGACTCCTGAGGCTCCAAAGGGCTTTCGGTTTGTGTAATAGCTAACTCCAATTTAATAGGAAACCGACCACCTCAAAAATTTTGTCTGGTTAACCATGTAACGCTATACGAGATAAACGTTTTAGTTACCAAACACCCGAACAGTTCCTAGATGACACGTAAAAGCGTCAACTTGTTACTGCTAACACAATGATCTCGCCTCGGGACGACACGCCGCGTACTACGCCTACCTGCGACACGCTCGGTACGTCGCGTACTGCTCAAAATTACGTAATCAATTGGCTGCTCGAGATAACTGCCGCGTGATATGTGAGCAGTGCAAACAATCATGTAAAAGCTTGTTCGTATGTAGATACATTGCCAGGTACGTGTAACACGAGAATGACAAGAATGATATTACCTTTTACAGGCAAGAGAAATAAAAATAACACGTTCCCGGGCAATTTAACCCAGTTGTACAAATAAACAATAACCCACATGTTGACGTCGAGAACACACAACTATTTTTAATGTTATCAAAGCGTCCGTTTCTTTTGAAGCATTCTTAGGCTCGCGCGGGTGGAAGGCGGTGGGCGGCAATCCCTTCGAACACTGAAGGGTATCCCTATCGGGTGTAATCATCCCTCTCGCTGCCCCCTTCTCCTCCCGGCCCTCAGCTTATCGCGCTACAAAAGCGAAAGATTGTGCGCCCGCGGGCAGCCGTGGGCCGCGCCGAGCACACGCGCTACACACAGGGTATAGCAGGGTATAGCAATCCAGTTCAAATAAAAACGTGAGCCTTTGTTTTTCACGTGAGCTGAGACGAGCCCCCCAGACCCGGGGCCCCCGAGCACGTCAAACGCGAACAAACTGAATAAAAGATCCCAGTCAACTATTAACTAAACATGCACCGAACTCTTCAAAGGAGCTGTCATCACAGTCGCCTACGAAATTTTGTTACTTTGAGGCACAATACATATGTATGCGAGTTGGAACGCATCACAAGTGCTTAATACACGAGAGTGTGGAACTCACGCGCGGGGTACGGGACGCGGGGCGCGGCGTGTCGCGGGCAAGTTTAAACTGGCGGCGATTAGCGTGACGAGCGCCGGGAGACGAGCGACCCACAGCGACCCTAGCGGTGCTGGCGGTCCAGACAGCCCAGCGAGCGGCCCGGCGACTACACACAACAAGCGCGCAGCTACGAATACACACTGCCTGCGTGGTAATGAACTTGAATTTTGTAATTTGTTAGGCACCGTCGCGTCGCTTTCCCATTAGTTTACCTATAAAGTAGCGAGTAATTAAAGGTATAATACTCGTAATTGTTGTCTGTGTTCTATTGTACACTCTGTTTTGGAGCGGCGGCGGCGGCTGGCATCATATTAATATTAATCAAATTTACAACAACTATGTTTTCACAACACGTCCAATTAATAATCACTTGAAATTAACAGATAGCGTCGTCATGCAAACTTATACAATGAGTGCTCGAGTACACGGCTGCTTACGGGAGGCTTTGTTACAATTGAATTGTCTACAATTGAATAAGCGAAAAATGATTGACTAAGTTGATGAGAGACACGTTGTTACATCTGAGCATACATAGTTGTGCTGCACTATATCAACAGTTATCTGCGGCGTGTGTCGAGCGATCTGTGTTATGACGAGAGACACGTTGTTACATCTGAGCATACATAGTTGTGCTGCACTATATCAACAGTTACCTGCAGCGTGTGTCGAGCGATCTGTGTTATGACGAGAGACACGTTGTTACATCTGAGCATACATAGTTGTGCTGCACTATATCAACAGTTATCTGCGGCGTGTGTCGAGCGATCTGTGTTATGACGAGAGACACGTTGCTACATCTGAGCATACATAGTTGTGCTGCACTATATCAACAGTTATCTGCGGCGTGTGTCGAGCGATCTGTGTTATGACGAGAGACACGTTGTTACATCTGAGCATACATAGTTGCGCTGCACTATATCAACAGTTATCTGCGGCGTGTGTCGAGCGATCTGTGTTATGACGAGAGACACGTTGTTACATCTGAGCATACATAGTTGTGCTGCACTATATCAACAGTTACCTGCGGCGTGTGTCGAGCGATCTGTGTTATGACGAGAGACACGTTGTTACATCTGAGCATACATAGTTGTGCTGCACTATATCAACAGTTACGTTATGTTAAATCCACAGCTTGGTAATATTTGTTTATAATAATAATAATAAATTGTTTTATTTGGGAACAACATAGGAACCAATTTTTGTTAGTACACACCTTCAATACAATAACTTACACTCTAGGATTAGTAACAAATAAATATGAAAATAAAATACAGTTAATGCGTCATGTACTTACGAGGCATTTCCTGCGAGCAATGATTCCGCAAGAGATGCCTCAGTACAGGAGCTCTCGGGTCTTCAGCCACGACTTTCAGGATGCTATTGCTGCTCCCTCGAATCCTCGTCACAAGAGATGCTACCTTTTTCCTGATGATAGCATGGAAACCATCTGTACTCGCTTGGGCAAACATCCCCGAGGCACTACAGAAACGAGGGAGCTTCAACATCATCCTGAAAACATTGTTATATTGGACGCGCAAAGCATTTAGCGTTCCTTGCGAACAGCTGAACCACAAACTTCCCGTGTACAGGCCTTGACAGTACGCTTTAAACAGGGTTATTTTGACCTGATCGGAACAACGAGAAAATCTGCGTGCCAACATGTTCCCCCGGACCGCCAATGCCCTGCGCTCCCTCTCCACGTCGTCATCGTCCTTAAGGTCGTCGACAAGTATATGGCCCAGATATTTAAATTTTGTCACCTGCTGTATATTAGTGCCATTTAAGGTAATTCTAGGGATAGTGTCAGGGCCCTTGCCGCCGGCCTTGAAGACCATGAACTCCGTTTTCAATACATTATAAATAAGGCCATGTGATGCGGCGTACTTCTCACAAACCTTCAGCATCTCTCTGATTGACCTCGCAGTCGGTCCCAGCAGCACCATATCGTCCGCGTAGCTGATGTTGTTCACACTAACACCACCCACCCGACACCCGACACGCATGCCGCTGAGCTCGACTATGAGGCCATTTACATACAGGTTAAATAGCTTTGGAGAGGACAACCCCCCCTGTCTCACTCCACACTCCAACCTGTATGACTCAGAGAGGCAGTTTGACCACCTAACACAATTAGTCTGATTCGAGTACCAAAATTTAAATATCTGTAATAGTTCCGTCGGTATACCCCTGTCCCTCATCTTTCTCCAAAGCACTTCATACGAAACGAGATCGAAGGCCTTAGAGAGATCCAAAAAACAGGCGTAAACCGGAGTCTTTCGTTCCGTGTAGTATTGGACAGTGTGCTTAAGGGCCAGAATCGCGCTTTCAGTTGAGAGTCCAGGTCTAAACCCGAACTGAGCGTCATGTATGTTTATATACTTATCCAGACATGACTCAAGCACACTATCCAACAGTTTTGCTACAATTGTCGCGAGTGAGATCGGCCGATAATTTCTTTTGTCCGCTATGTCACCCGTCCTGTTCTTCACTATGGGCACCACTGTAGTTTTCATCAAGTCCTCCGGTAAATATGAATGAGTAATGCACATATTGAAGAACATGGACAGTACCCTTGGCGCGTGTACGCCGGCATATTTTAAGTGCTCAATACTAAGCCCATCATGGCCAGGTGATTTACCTCTACGCATACTGTTTATCACTTTTTTAAGTTCCTTCGATGTAAATCTTAGTAAAGGTTCCTCCCCCGCCACGATGGGCCCACTCTCTGGCAAATTGGGCGACGGACCCAGAGGGGAACGTACTTTAAAGTGCTCCATGAACAAATTTGCTATATCCTCAGGGTCCTTATAGCCATCTACATTCGCAGGGAGGCCCGGCTTAACACCAAGCTTATTAGTGGACTTCCAAAATTTTGTAAAATCTTTTTCATCTCTTTGTTTCGTTATTACGTCCATTTTAATTTGGTCCTGATGTTTCTGACACCATTTAAGCCGCCCTTTAAAGATTTTACGTGACTCACACATCTGGTCGTAAACGGGACCAGTACTTGGTCTTCCCAGGACCATCCAGTTTTGGTATTTAAGCCTCGCATCCCGATGCGCTTCCCTCACATGATTGTTCCAGCCGCACAAACGTTTACCATGCCGTTTAATTTTCACATTGATTTTAGATTTAACAGCCGCATCACTTAATATGTCAACAAATGTCTTATACATATTATCTAAGACTAACCTATGGTTAGATAAATTACAAGATCCAAAACCACATGTTTCAAATTCCGTGGGGAAGTCAATGTCCCTCAAGCCTTTGCTACATAAATCCCGATATTTACCAACCTGAGCTTCATCTCTTTCCCCCCAGATTACACCACTATACAATGTGTTTTGAATCTTAGCTGTAGGACTAATTGAACCTAAATTGCACTCGATAAATATCGGTAGATGATCAGAAACAAAAACATCCTCAATTATTCCTACGTTAACTATGGATTGCCAGGCCGCTTGTGAGACAATACAATGATCCAACCAACTTCCCTTACGATGAAACGTGTCAAAATAGGTAAACGTGTTTGAATCAATGCCCAAAAATTCTACGTCTGCACATACCCAAGATCTGTCTCTGCAAAAATTTTTAAGCTCGGTAAAGAATAATTGGCCAGGTTGTGCATTTAAGTCTCCTAAAATAATTACCGATTGAGCATCACTACCCTCTTCTATTGAGCTGATTTCACTAAGAATATCTGTGAAAATAGGTAGGTTTTCTCTCGCTTTTACCGGCATGTATACGCAAAGGACTAGTATGGAGCGACCACCTATCGAAGCATTGATAGCTAATAGTCTGTCACTGTTGCAATGTATAACAGAAACACTATCAAAAATGCCCTTACGCCATAGTATGGCTACGCCGCCATACGGTCTGCCGATCAATAATTCGCCGCTGTCCACTGAACTCTTACCTATATACTCAAAATCAGGAGATACAGTACCCAGCAACGGAAGGTCGTGATTGAGTAACCACGTCTCCTGGAGACAGACTAAATTCGCCGACTTACATAGATTTCTAACATCTTCTATGGAAGTTTTAAAATTTTTACAGTTGAAACTAATGAATTTACAGTTATTACGTGTGCTTTTATGATTACAATCCATAGCGTAAGACATTTAAACTTTAACATTACAATCTTCTTGTTTCGGCCCGTACATAAAATGCACGAAACGCCGGAACGTAATGCCATCAGGCCAAAAATCATCATTCAAAAACAAATACAAATTACTTTTTGAGACAAATAACTTATAAGCATTATATTTCCGGTTCGTTTTCATTTTAATCATTTTCAATGAGACAACCTCGCCGGTTTTATCTTTTATATAACTAACAATGTCCTGCTCACACGTATCTTTAGAGACATTAGAAATAAACAAAGGTACTTTTATGTCGGCGGCTTTAAACTTACCGTCCGGCGCTGTAGAAGCCCGACCTTTTTGGCCGATGAGTTTATATCGCCTAGCAGATTTTGACTGAACAACTTGCCATTCAGAATTCTCTTTAGTCACCCGTGAGCAGTCATTTACAACCTGACTAACATTCGATTTACATAACAAAGAAGGCAACACAGTAGGAACAGCTATTTTCGAGTTCACACTTGGTAATATAACCGATTCGTTGCACGAAGCGCGCGCGCACACAATATGTTCACTATCCGGTGCATTCGAAACCGCGGTACCTTGTAGCTGGGCCTCATGGCCCGTCGCCGTCTCGCTCTCGCCTTTATGTCTCGCGCTTTATGGATTGATTTATTTACTATACGTGCCGCGCCAACCCGCACCACTCCGACCCGCACCACACCGCATCGCACCGGATCGCACCTCATCGCAACGCATCGCACCGCACAGCATAGTTTACTAATTAACACGCGCCGCTATGTGTCTAGTGTTTTTGTAAGTTGCTAGAGGTGGGCTCAACTAAATGCGTTCGTTAGAGAGTTGATGAAAACTACAAGAATAAGTAAATGATAAATCTTGTAAAAAGTAAAAAATAAAAAAACGGTGTTCAAAAAATGAAGTAACAACCAAAAAAAATCGACTTCCGAGATTAAAGTTTTATTTTTTTGAAGTCTGTTAAAAACACCTTACTCAGTATTGTGTGATTCCGCTGACACTTCAGTTGACAACAAGTTGTAATGTTATCACTCAAAGGCACCGCCGCGACGCGACGCGCCGTCACGTGGTGGTAGTATCGAGTTTACACTAACTCCGAGCACTACGTTCGCTTATTTCCTAATTACGCCTATAATTAGTTGGCGCTAAGTTGTGTCACTACCGTGCCTAGCTACCACTAGCACTAGGCAAGTCTGACGCCTACGCCTAGCGACAGACGAACACTGTTTAGTTACCGCTAATGAAGACGACGTTGTCATAATAATTACATTAGGAACTGTAGGAAATTAACAGTTAAGTCAAAGAATCGCAATTAAGCACGCATTTACAGCTTGAATAAAAATTGGACGAATAATTATTTCGTTAGCAAACAAAATAAATAGAGTCGTGTCTGAATGTCAATCTGTCAAATATTTAAATTACTATCACTGTAATATAATGCTGGGTCGACAATTATGTAAATATAATATAATAAATGGTGATGGGACGTCCTTAAAATTGTAAGTCCCTTGAAGTGATATTAGATAAGTGATACTAGAGCGCATTTGCATTAATTGTTTTGCAATAATTGGGTGGTTTTCCAGCTATCGATGGTTCTGAGATTTGATTTTGGTTTTTAACTGACTTCTAAAAAAGGAGCAGGTTCTCGATTAAAAATATTATTATACAAATAAAATTAACTTTAATTTCGGAAGTCGGTGTCATAAAACGCAGAAACAACCAAAAACACAAAGTCGCAAAATTAAATTGATTTTATACTTTTATTTTTTTATTTAGAAGTCGGTTGTATTGTTCATTTTGGTCTTCATTTTTGCGATTCAACAGAATAACACAATTGTTACTTTTTTTTTGTTTTGTGTTGCTAACAGAAACGGCTTTTACTATAAAATAAAGCAAGGTACAATTTGCATGGTACCGACATCGATAGACATGAAATATTTCATGATCAAGCCTACAAAGGCATGGCGGGACGGCATATGATATTGTCATGATCATATGCCGTCATGTGTCTTTGTAGGCTTCGTACAGAACGCTCAGGAAACTGGATCCCTTATAACAGCCCACATTTGCAATTCTGTGTGTATGTTAATGAAGCCAGTACCTACCGCTGTGGCGGGACAGATGGGCGATAAACACGTCGTCGATGTGTGGTGACTTGGCGAGGGGCAACGCCACACAATGCACGCTCCGAACCTTGAGGGCTCACTGCACACTGACCGATATTATATTCAATTACAATAGTGTCGGATGGGTGAGCAGACATGTATATTGTACAGCTCGTGCAGTCGATTACGGTAAGAGCAAAAGTATACCAACTAAAATATATATTTTCACTTCTGGGTTAATTATATTCTCAACCTAATAATTAATTGCGGATAGCAACGATTGCGGGTAATCAGTATGATCTGTAATAATATGCTATCCATGACTATAAAGCGGTCGAGCGATGTGACCGGCGCGCTCGTGACCACACACCAGTGCACCGCCGTCCGACGCGACATCATTATTTCAAATTGGATACTTACGGTTACTGCACAATTCCCAGACGTGCTAATTAGTTAACGCCCAAATATAAATGAAATCTCGCGCCAACAAACATGCCGCGCGCGAATAGCATAATTATTAGTAGCGCAGTAATCGTTACCTACAGCTAACTAGACTCGGTCCTAACGCAGCCACACTCATGAGCACTATGACTGCGCTCTCTGAATATGGATGAACGAATGACAGTTGAATCTAAAAATAAGTGAGGGCCGCTCCCTCATTTACTTTACGCGGCCCACACGCACTCTAAACAATTTGAAGTTAGTTGAAGTAGCGTCGCTCGACGAGAGCAAAAAGACTAATCTGCAAAACTCCATCAAATGTAAATCGGTCGGAGGGACAAAAACCCGAGCAACGGGTTTAGACAACAAATAAAACATAAAGAGCTATGAATAGATTAACTGCGGGTTAATATTTGATCTGTATAATTGACAAAGTTCCGCGCCGCCCGCTCCGTACCCGCACCGCCACGCCGCTACTCGGCTGGTCTAAAGAACTGCTATATTGCAATATTGTTTTGTTTAAGTAGGATGTAATGTAATTTCGATGTAATTAAAAAAAAAGTTTATTTTAAGACGTACAAATAAGAGAAAATCTATGTCTCTATACGCACTCATACACAGTGACACTGTGTCGGGGAACGACTTAGGATCAAGCAATACAACCCTAACGATTTACATGTAACCCGCTAACAAACAAGGGCGGTGTAGTAACTGCTCAATGTAATGGTGTCTGGCTCACCCACGCACCACCACGTGCTCACGGGCAGACGTTCGGGCAACGACTGCCCCCCACTGGGCCCGTACCTTATGACGTATGCGCTCGAGACAAATCATAAGTATATCTACATACACTACATACAGCATCCACGTTGGAACATAGGTACTTGCATACATACACAGACAGCCAAAGTCATTACCCTTCCTTTTGGTTTTGCCGTAGTCAGGTAATAATGTTCTATGGCTAATTGGAGAGCACATTGTAAATACTTGTGTTCTTTTACTCTTTTCGAGAGTTTAATCTCAGTAAAAGTGCGGCCTCACAAGCTGGCCACTCGGAAACAGCGGCCGCTCGGTCGCGAGATTACCGGCCAGAGTGGGAGCCGCCGCGCCACTCGAGCCGCTGGACTCACTCGCGCCGGCTCGAGCCGCCACAGATTTATATAAAGCCAATCTCTACCTCAACACTGTGAGTGTTTGGCTAGGTGTAGACGCCCGCGGTATCGTGGTTGCAACATTATTTATTAGATCTAGCTGTAGTGTGGATAAAATAAGCTAATCTCGTTGGTTCAGTGACAACTTTTTTACATTTTTAAATATTTATTAACAAGAAAACAAAAATCAAATCATTAAAAATCATAGACCACCGGTATCGGGAGCAGGGTCCTAGCTACGGTCAGGGCTGCAGAGAGAGAAACTTCCTAACAATACGAGCCGCGTCCAGAAACAGGTAAGTACTGCTTTCCGAATCACACCCTTGATCCAGCCGCCTAACAAAAGCCTCCTAAGGTGTGTGTCGAGACTCGTTGCTATTTAACCATTACACGACTATCAGTACAACGGTGGATGAGTCCCCATGCCCATGTCGACCACCTCGCGAGCCAATTCAACATATTTGCTTTGTTTATATTTCTCGGCTTTCATGAGGTTCTCATCATGAGGAACGGTTATCTCTAAAACGTCACCACGGCTATATCAGGCTTATTATCCACAAAAGTTCTGTCAGTGATGATGATGCACCGATCCCAGTACAACGTGATATTGCCAATATTGAGAACTGGGTCGGTACCACAAGATAATATTTCAGAATAAGTTAAATCAGATAATTAGTATTATTGAACAAGCTTGCTCGGCGAACTTCATATCGCCTCGGAAACTGATATCGTTCGATTCCATACAAAATGTATTTTCTTCATATTGCTTTAGATTTTTTTGTTGGTTATTTAAGTATTTAGGGCGGAGACAAATCAAATAAATCAAAGGTATTTCGTATTTGTGTTGTGACATTTTGCGTTAATTAATAAAGTCTACCTAAAATGTGAACTTCAATATCCTCGCTCAATATTAGTGATCAGTTGATGAAATGGGCGTCGCTGAGGCGACATCTGACAATGTCGCGTCGCGGACGAGCACTCACCAGCACCATCCGCAGTGTTTTAATTGTTGTTGCTGAGGTGGTAACCCTTTCGGTTCGGGCACGCTCGGTGCATTCTGTAATGTGTCTTTTCTTCTCTTTTAATGTGTGTTTGTAACCGTTGCGCTGTGTCTGTCCTAAATAAAAGTTTTTCTATTATATCCTATTCTAATTGATTCATTGATGACGTAGGTTGCCTATATATACGTAGGTTATAGGTTGCAGATGATTCACCTAATGAGTCTCTAGGTCAGAATCACGAAACTTGAATCACATTCGGTAGCTATCCACAATGTCAAGTGTGTATTTAATGTTTGTGTGTGTTTGCTACACTGAAGGAAATCAAAAGATCTTAAAGATCTCGTAGCTTGTATTTTATTACGACTACTACTTTAACACACATGATATTTTCCGGTTTTATTTTAAAATAGTGTTTAGTGGTTCAACGCTTTTCGAAGTTTGTAATTTCTGAAAGCAATGACCGTGTCCGTGACCGACAAGGGCACCGGACACGTCGACGACACGGCAGCGAGGCGCGCGACAGACCCGCGACCCAAATAATTTGTACACCGACTTGTTAATCCACAGACAAAAGCCTTTGATCTGGAGCACAAACTTCCGCACCTCGCCCCCCTCGCCTCGCCTCGCCTGTAACCTGCCCCCCCCCCCCCGCTGGGTCCCAGCCACGATTAATGCGAGCAGGAATTCGGACGCTTTTATCTTCAAAAGCGAACACTTTTGCGGAGTTTTTAATTCTTTTGCGATGTTGCGCGCACTTCGTTCACTTTGTGGAGCGATTGATTTTATTTATTTTGCGGACTTTTGGAAACTTTTACAACAACGTTATTTCCAATTAAGTTGACATTTAACTTTGGGATGTTATTTTGATTATCTCTACGCAACACACCATTTCATATCCATGTGGTAGTTGGCTTGTGTTGTGCCATTATAATTGGCTTACTTTGAGCGTGCCAGCAAGTTCCATCGTCGACCTTCTCATGGTTCACCAGCAGGTCAAAGAAGAGCCACTTATCGGCCAGAAACAAAAGTTCAATGCGGTAATTTTATTTAAAAAAAACAAAATACTTCTAAAACATCTAGTATGCAAAGTCATTAATACATGACACAGGGGGAAAAAAGAAATATCCAACACGCAAATCATAAATCAATTCACTATAACACATTGTAAAGAGTAGATTAATTCAATAAAGTAAAATCGGATTGGCCTACATAGTCATCAGATTAGCAGCGTACTTTGCCGAAACTGCAACTCTGATATACATACCTATGTACATTGGTAGTGAAGTATATTTTATTCGGGATTTTAATGCAAAATATAATAATGTGTATATTGAGCAACCGCCCCAGCGTGGGTGATCTTCTTCATTCTAGGGTAGCGCTGCTTCACCGCCGGCGGCTGCAGCCCGCCCCCGCCCCGCCCGTCCCCGCTAGCTCCCTGGTGAGTCTGACAACACAGAGCTGTCATTATATCCTAATAATAATTAAAGCCTCTCGCAGAAGTAGCGGTCAAGCGTTCAGCTTTCATTACGTGTGTTGGTGGTGCCCGAGTACTACGAGTATCGCCGCGGCGCGGAGGGACACGCCGGGGTTCATCCCGCGAGCCCCTCCGCCACTCAGGTAGTTAACCTCTGTTTTTTTTTCTGTATGTGTAATCATCATATGGCTTCACCCGCTCTGGGCGGAGCGGAAGGCGGTGTCAGACTCTTACTGACTCTAAAACCCACCCGTGATCCTTCTAGTGCCCTTTGCAGCGGTGACTCTTTCGAACAAATTCCGTAACCCTAGCAAGTACTGACCCTATGTAGCTTCTTTGCGGACAGCTCTTTGAGGCACGCGTGAATCACGACGCGCCGTCAATCCGAGCCTGGTGGCTATCGGACGGCCAAATGTCCTTACTTTGGTATTGTTCGTCACACCGTAGAGTTCCTTAAAGTTCTAAGTTTGAGCTACACGTTAACTGACAAATGCTTGCACTGTCTAGACATGTCCACTCAAATCTGTGCATCTGGGCACTTTCCTCAAAAGGCTACCTCAGACATTAACCTACATAGTTCTCATATGATTTGACCAGTACGGATTGTATGGACTTTAAAAGAGACTTTGACCTCTGAGTTTGTTTCGGTGTTTCTTCTCAGGGTAGCCGGCTAGGAAACAAAGCCTCATCTAGCTTAAAATGACCAGAAATATTTGACATGTAAAAGAGTTATGTTTAACAGAGAGAGGTCGCCGCCGCCGATCGCCTCGAAGGTAGTTAACCCCTTAATTGCGATATTCTCTTCCTTTCAAGTGAATAACAAAACATATAAAACATTAGCTTTATTGAACAACGGCGGCGGATGAGTGTGAATCGATCAACATTTACATGTGGCGGTGACGCGGACGACTCGCTTGCAGGCGGCGGGCAGCGATGCGCTCACTTGCGACCACTCTGTAATCCGACCGCGAGGACACGCTTAATGACTCGGTGTCGTTTTTATAATTATGATTTACACGCAATAATGTTCACGAAATGATCGATTTGCACAAATTAAGCAATTTTCCAGCTCTTACAGATTCGTGAAGCCATTTATCGATAAGTAGTGGTGTCTGCGAGAGCAGCGGCTCGCTCGGACGCGGGGAAATTAAATAATGCACCGGAGTGTGGCCTCAGCCGCGATTGCTACGAGTGAGTGCTACGAGAGCTACAAGCGCTTCGAGTGCTACGAGAGTGCTACGAATGAGCGAGCCCCTCGATCGCAGCAATAACTACGTTAAGTGTCTATCAACACCAGTTTATGCCCGCCTTAACTGCCAACGCGTCAAATCTTATGACAACCGTCATAAGCTTCTTCAAAATACCTTTATTATTTTTAGGGTTCCGTAACTCAAAATGAAAAAAAAAACGGTAAGTACTTACAGCATGACTTTGTTGTCCGTCTGTCTGTTAATACCCTTTATTTTGGGAACGCGTCAAGATGCCTCCACGCGTTCTCGAAATAAAGGGACTTAAGTGTATAATTTTACTTTCAACTATACCGAGTTGAAATTAAAATTATACACTTAAATCTAAAGTCCCTTGAAGCTGTGAAAAAATACGGCCATTTATGTCGCAAAAAATACGTTTTTTTGCGACATAAATGGCCGTATCTTTTCACAGCTTCAAGGGAATTCAAACTTATAGGGTACTTTTCATTGGCCGTTAATATCGTCTTATACTACAAGTTCGGGGAATAATCCGAAAACTATACATTTGCAATTAGATCATAAATAATATAGTCTTTATTTAAAGTACGTAATCAATGCTCGGAAACACTGCGAGACTCGATTCCTGAACTATTTATAATATATTATGTACCGTTGTACGGAACCTTCGGTGGGCCAATCCGACTCGCACTTGTCCGGTTTGTTTATTCACTGATTTGGTTTTCACAGTTTGATAGCTTGACCGATGCCACCGTTTCCATCACGTTTCTTCTTTATTCAAAGTTTAATGTGAGTTAAAATGAGATATTGACTGTTCCTGTCCGAGTATGAGCCATTGAAACGCAACTCGTACAATTAAACAGCGATCAGGTCGCCCCCGTCCCGTCCCGCCCCGTCCCGCCGCGCCGCAAAAGTAATTAGCCAGTGTAATTGTACTCCAACCAAATTTCAATTTAGACATATTAGCTGGACAAATGTTCCGCTCACATAATATGTGATGCTAATCGCTTTTCATTTACCAGCTTTGGAGTCTTTCATGAAGCTAATTACTGCGGTGCTATGCTTGATACATGTAGTCAGTCGAGTTACCTCCGTGTCTCGGGAGGCGCGTCGAACCGTCGAGCGCGGCTGGCACTTGTAGATCTTTGACAGACGTTACTAGTCGGTAATCATAAAAATATCATATGAGTACTAAAAGAAAAGTATAACTTTATGAAACGTTAGACTGAGTGCTTGTCCTGAGCAAGTGTTGGTGCAGTGAGCTCAAGGTTCCGAGCGCCGCGCGGCACCCGCCACGCGCGCCCCACAGCGGCGGCGTACACACGGGAAGCCATCGCGAGTGGATTACTGCGACAGAAGTAAGGCGGCCTCTCCGCTCACCCGTCACCCGGCTTATCATGTTGTTCAAAGGCGCTGCTAAAGAACAACGCGGAAAGTGCATTCCCACAACAGTTCTGGTACTTGTCAGATAACATTTATTTGCTCATACTCAGCACGCGAGAAATGTTAATCGTTACCTTAGACAATTACACGCAAATGTGAATAAAGGATTTAAAAAAGAAAGCTTTTGTTAGAGACTTGGAAGTGACCAAATAGCCTGGTATCAGATAAATTTCTTCCCAGAAAAAAAATCCTAAGATTTGGCTAATGTTATGTATTGCGGGTCTAAATTAATAACAATCAAGTGATACTACTAAACCTATAATTTTCAATCAAACAATACTGTAAGAATCTTTAAGTGAAGTAAGATCAGCGCGCTCCTAATACAAACAAGTTTATTAAACGAACTCAAACCGAGGCCATTAAATCAGCTGTTGTTCCAGTACAAAGGTGGCATTATGTCGGCGATGGTATCGGTCGAAGCGCGAGACGACGAGCCCGGGCGGCCATCACGCGCCGGAAATGAGGAATTATCGCACAGAACGACTGAACGAACTTAGTTGTTGAGGCGGATACCAGCGTTTGGTATAAACTTCTTAATTTCATTAAAGATGTTTTAACTAATTTGGTTACGGTGACAATCTGATAAATCGAGACAATAATTTCGGTAAAAAAAACATATTTCACCTAATCTAACACACAAATTGCACTTTAATCTGAAAATATCAATGAATGGACAAAATAAAATTAATCTCACCAATCTCTTATTGTGCTGGACTCGATACGTGCTTCTCTTAAACAATGATATTGCTGTAAAGATTACAGCGGACATTGTTCCGCTGGTCCCGCGTCCGAAAACTATTTTATGCCATTTTACGATCGCAGTTAACACTTTGTATTCAGTAATAATAAGTCATTTTTAAACGATTTGCCGAAATAATATCAATTTCGTAGGTTGCTGTAATTGCCCCCAGGACATACATTTTCTTTTATTCGTAACATAAATATTGGCATCGTTTTCATTATTGGAACGTTAAGCAAGCATGCGATACGTTCATAAAGGACGCGCGCGTTGCGTTTTTCATGCGGCGATTACAGACGACCGAAATGTAGACACCTATACTGCGACACAGAGTAGAAAGTTACAGAAGGAAAATTGGCACCAGATATATGTTGGAGTTGGCTGGATGATAGAAAATTGTGGCCGCGGTGGCGCAGATAAGGTACGCGGAGAGAAGATCGGTGGGTCGTCGACTTCCCCGTGGACTGCGCTCTCATCAATGTGCTTCCTTTTCTGCTGGTTAGATACACCACGAGTGCACTAGACCATGGTGGACCCAGTTGTGTGGCAGGTCAGTCCAGCGAGTTGGTGTTGGTTATCAGACCTTCAAAACCAGTGGTAACATTATTTAGATGTCTTATTGATACAGATAATGTTGGCAGAAATTAAATCGCTATCTTTTGTGGAAACAGGTTTAAACAGAACCTGATTAGACAATAGTGTTTACTACAGTGTTAGTGAATTAAGACATTGATGTTAATATTCTTAGTAGGTCTTCTGTCATTTGTTACCCAGTGACACAACGCACTACGTATCAATTGGAATCAATTGTCGGGCATCTGCATTGCGATGCGATAAATCTGTTGGTGGCGGCGGGGCGCGGGCGGGGGTGGGGTACAGTGGGATACAGGCCGGGGGCAGGGGTAACGTGTACGATCATACACAGTGACGGGGTGAATGATGGGTAGTGATGTGCCGACGAGCGAACTAACCGGCCAGTGCACCTGCGACCCCACGCTAACGGCCAGCGGTGAATCTGTATCGTTTCATGAATTGATGCCATCAGTAAAATATCTGATGTGTGTTTAACTGTACTTTGATTTGCTGGGTTCATGATAATTGTGTAAAAATTAGACCCTAACAAATCCGATTGCGACCATTGAGGCCTTGTTTCGTTAAACAAATGAATACAAGTTCTACATCCTGGACACAAATTACGGAATGGAAGGTCCTAACAGTTCACCAACTCTTTGTGCTCAGAGCAATTCTCAGGAAACATCAAAGCGTACCATTACCCAACCCCAATAGACGCAGCAAAATGCCTGTGTGCTCTCATGATCCATGTAAAACCTCCTTCGCAAGGAGACAGTACAAGGTCATAAGTTGTAAAATATACAACACCATAAACAAACAGCTCAACATTACTTCTCTTAGCAGACACGAGCTTAAAGGTAAAGTTTCTGGATGGCTTCAGCTATTAGACTATCAGAAGACGGAAGAACTATTGGTATGTATTGCGTAACATATCATACAATGCTGCTAAACAAGCTATCACATACACACGCTCACATACACACATACACACACAAACACAAAAACACATACACACACTTATCACATAATTTGTACATCTGTTAAAAAAAGATTAAGATTAAAAATTAAAAATTAGATTTATTATAGTTTTTAAATAGAATAAGAATTACCGAGAAAATTATCTTAAGAATATTGTATGTCTAATGCAGCGACATTCAACCAATGTATTCGTATTCATTATGTCATAATTTCCGCGGCTGGACACTGTTTCCCATAATACAAGCTCAAGCTTAGCTTGGGAATCAGTAGCAGTACCTCTCGTGCAATACATCAATACGATGCATATGTTAGATTACTCTAAGATGATTGTATTAACTGGCGACAATAAAGAATTTATTATTATTATTATTCCGTTTATTCATATTATATTCCTATAAATTACATTTTTAAATATTTCTTAAAAAAACATAAAAAAAACATTTAAAAATATAAAAAATAGTTGTCCGCCAGTATCGGGAGCAGGGTCCAAGCTACCGGTGGTTAGAGCTGCAGAGAAAGGAACCTCCTCACAATACGAGCCGTATCGAGGAGTATTGCTTTCTGTATCAGACCCTTCACCCAGCCGCGTAACGCCAGCTTCGACAGGTGGTCGTCGAAGCTTTTGGCCATTAGGCCGTTGGCCGTAACGATAATCGGCACAATGACAGCCGAGTCCACATTATTATTATTATTACCGGGGCTCTAGACAAGTAACATTCATCAGTGTTAGCGTAGTTAAAGCAAATGTCTAAGCATCTAAATTGTATAAGATTGAGAAACGCTGTCGAAATGTCACGTGATCGATTCCTTCAGTTTTGCCAATTTGACCATATTGATGTAGCTTTCGCGGGTATACGGGCAGCTTGTCGAGAGCCTCAGCACACATAGCGCCATGGTGCTGACTGTTTCGTGTGGTGACAAACGCAAACCCGGGTGACTGACAGTCGCACAGCCTGCCGTGTGTCACTGTGTCACATGACGGATGACGCAAGACATACGAAGCAATCGTTGTCTACTGACCAGTCTATACAATACAATTCAATATTCACCAGAGTTCACAAATAAACTCTCTAATGACTTTTTACAACGAAAAAGTTACAATGATATTAATGAAAAAAGTTAGAATGGACGGTCAAAAACTTTTTTAATTGTCGGCTGCATAAAAATATTTATTTTGGTATTTTCCTTCCCGGTAACAATACAGCGGATTTTTCAATAAGCTATAAGTTAACCGAGGCTTATTCGCGTTTATATTGGTGCCGCTTTCAGCGATTCGATTCCAGTAAAAGTTACAATTTATTTTAAACAACTTTCGTTTGTAGTCCATACAATCTCGGCTGTAACGAGCGGAGGAGTGGTGGCCCGACGCAGTCTACAGAAGACCCCATCAATGATGACTGGTATAGTTGACATATTAAAAGAAAAATATTATGTCTTGTATGTACCTTATCACAATAATCAGAAGTGTTAGGGTTTTTGAAGGGCCTCTATTTTGTCTTGTCACTTCCAGAATGCGCCTCGTGATCGTTGCCAAGTGGCATCAAGCTTGACGCCAATATTTAGTTCAGTTTTGTCGAGTAATTTTTATTTTATGAGCATTTTTGTTAATTTCAATAAATGATAGCAAATCTGTCGGGATAGCTGAAACCGCATGTTTATTTATTGTTTACACTAATTTATACCACGTACGCTGTGATGGGTATGTTTAGCTGGGAGTGAACCACTAGAAAGTGAAAAATAAAAATTAAACTGTTTACTTACAAAAAAATACAACTGACTTCTAAACAAAATACCAAAAAGTACAAGTCTGTGTTCAAAAAACAAAAAAGCAACCAAAACCACCGAGTCCCAAAATTAAAGTTATTTTGTACTTTTTGTTTTTTTATTTTATTTAGAAGTCGGTAGTATTTTTTTGTAAAAAGTTTTTAATGTTTATACATTAGAAATAACTCAAGACTGATTTTACAATAGAAGTACCAATTATTGATTGTGTCATATTAAAAAAAAAAAAAAAAAAAACTTTAAGATTGCAAAGTTAACCAAGAAGAGAAATTATCGTATTACAACCTAAAAAAAAATTGTTTCTGTTGTAAATCAAGGCTGATTTTGAAATACATGTGATTAAGGAAACTGATTGTGATATTAAAATTATTAAAGACATAAAAAAGTTATATTTTTATCATGTTATTAAACTCGACTGATTTTAACGATTTTTATATTTTGAAGTCTTATAAAAAGTAAACGTCCCAACACTAGTACGTACTTGTTCGTAGGTGCCATTTGTGGAATAAAATTTAAAATAATAAACTATTCCACTAATGGCACCTGCGAAAAATATCGATAGGTGCCGTATGTGGAATAGCTCAGGTGCCATTACCTCAGGTGCCGTTAAAACGGGTGCCCAATGTGGCATACGTCCGATTGAAAACTATTACACATTGTGTATTTACCCACACATTTATTACCTAACCTGTACCGTTCAATCAGAAACACTCGCTTCGAAACTGACGTCGTTTTAATTTACATTTTGCTTTACAAATGCCGAAATAAGGCACCGATGTAAACAAAACGATTAATTCTGTTGACTATTTAAGCGAAATACAGTTAAATCGTAATTGTGAATTACAGCGTTGTCATTGTATTAACGTGAACAAGCGAGCAAATTAAGCGGTAAGCGGCGAGTGCAGCGCTCGAGTGCGGAGCGAGCGAGCGGAGCGGAGACGCGCGGTATTTATCATAATCCCAGTATTTAAAGAGCTCGCCCCAAGAATGTAATAGAGCGGCTTGAAACCGCCAGTGCCGGTGCGGCGGTGCGGGGCGAGGCGGCGGGGAGGTACAACTTTTGAATACATTCGCCGCGCGCGCAATTACTGCAGTTTTATGCAGTCCTGGTACTCTTGGAGCGCACTGTGCACACATTGCGGCATACGCCGGAATATTACTCCACATTCTAATGCGCTTTAGATGCCTGTCATTCTTGTGAAGGGTGAAGGAAAATTGCTAATTTAAATAGCTCAAAGTTACGTCGCATAAGTATCAAACAGTTACGATAGTTTAGGAAAATGAGTGACGTAGAAAAACAACCAATGGGGGCAAAGTCTAAAAAATAAAAGGTAATCTTTAGGTCGCAGACATACTTGGCGGAAATGATTGATTTGGCACAAAAGTAGCTTTGGTATGCTTTTTATATTGGCACGTACAGTTAGTCCTAGTGATAAGACTATATGACAACCTGATCCCTGATATTAGAATATTGGCAGCAGTTCAACTGCACTGCAATCCGAGTGTACGCACTCCCGGCGGCTCAAGGGACCTACTAAATCGATGTCTACTTTATTCATGATGCCCTTTGAACGAAACTTATGCTTACTATTATATACCTATATACTCGAATCTGCTTTTAAATTGAAAAAGGTTCTGGGATGGAGATTACGTTGTCGATAGGGCCACCAGTGAGTCTTTGAGCTTGGAAGTATAATTTTCAAGAAATAAGTTTTGGTTCTTACCTAGCTGCACAGTAGCGATCAGCAATCAACTCGGCCCCAACGAGTAGGGAAAGTCCTGCGTGTGTGAAGATAGTGAAAGTAAAAAGTAGTTGGAGCGCAGCTCGTATATATAGATACGATACGATATAGATGCTGTGGGAATGTTTCATATATCAAATGGATGACGTTGGCTTTTAACATTCCTCGCAACCTTCCAAATCTATTAGAACCTGGATACCTGGTCTCTGACGCGCAAACAAGACCAAACCAATGCGAACTGCCACCAATATTAAGACAGGTAACTGCGTAAGTGCGGTCTCATGACGTCGGGGCAGACGTCCAGCGCGGCCGGAGTTAAGCCGGCCGTAATGCCGGGGTCTCGGCGTAATCACTGCGCTTGGCAGACACCGGCATGTTATTAGTTCGCAGGCAGCGCTCAGGAGTAATCCCTTAGTCCCCCGCGACACCTGAGTGCAATTGATGGGATGACCTGATTGCTACCCTTAAGGTATCTAGCAGATGTAAACACATACATCTTCAAGGTTTTACGTATTACTGAATGCAAAAAATAATGGAAATCAAATGACTTCACACTGGGCACTACACTCACTAACTGGTAGAAAGTCTATAAAACTGACGCGAACATTCGACAGTCAGATAGACATGTAACAAAAGTTTGTTCCCCGAGTGAAAAACTACATTTTCTACTTAAATGGACTGCCGGCAGCCCGCGTCCGGACAGTAAGGAAAGGTAAAACAAAACCTGCGTCCAGTTTTCAACTAGACTCGCCGAATTTAGCCACTGAGTTAGTAGTCATTTACTCCAAGCTGTGCTGACTTCAGTGTTGACAAAGTAATTACAATGGTGACATTGAAATAAGGAAAATGTTCTTCTTACAACAGGTAGGATAAGTAAATCCGATACAATCATTTTCCGCATCCGTGATTGAATAAAATGTTATTATGCTTCATGAAATGGGCTTAGTATTACTCTTATTATTGCAAATCTTCTTTGTTATTGACTTCGTAACGCGACAGTGATATCCTTATCAAACGATGCAAATGAAATTGAAATGCATAATATTACAACTCTACGTCACAAACTGCTAAACAGTACGATTGCCAGCTTTACATCTTTTGAACGAAGTCTCGGCTTCATTGCATGCATTCATTACATGAAAAAAGCAAGTTCAGTAAAATGTGTGAAAAGAGCAACTTCAGTTAAATCGTGCACTGTGACATAGTTGTGATGTAGCCCACCACATCACGATACACCGCACCACACCACACCGCACCGCAATGCACCGCACCGCAACGCACCGCGCCGCAACTCACCGCACCTCACCGCACAGCAGCTCATCGCACCGCACCACCTCGCAACGCACCGCGCTACACCGCACCGCACTGCACCGCATAGTCTAATTGCGACGCGACTGCAGTTATAATATTGTGAGGAGTCGTTACTACTCGCTGTACGCTATTTTGTTCAGGATAACTCACGACTTATAATTTTAGACGTAATAAAGAAACAAAACTGATGATGTGATCGTGGATACGGTAAATTTGAAATTCATTTTCATCACTTAAATGTTTCGGAATTATTGAGATAGAATGTGATAAGGATCAACAACTACCTATCTGTTCATACAGCAAGAGTAAATCACGAACCCTTCCCGATGTATTGTTTTGTGTTGTATGTATTGTTTTGTTTGTTGTGTATGTATGCTCCCTAATAGTGCATAACGTAGTAAGTACACTCCTTTATAATATAAGTATCATTTAAAGCTAAATAAGCAGTTTACATCAATGCGCATTGTAACATAAATTCCCTAGATATATTCATTAAAGTACATTCTACCACGCTGGTTGTCTGATTCTAACGACCCATGAAACCCCAACATTTCAGTAACATCTCGCCTGAACAGTGAGCCTGTACACACGCTACACACAGCGACGTTGGCAACTCTAGCGAGTCGATACAGACGTGCAGGTGACGGTGCCGGGGCTCGAGGCAGTCTATCACCTGCCTCGAGGCACGCGACGTGCTCCAGGAGGTGAGAAGGTGCAGCGGGCTCGTTTCTATAACTGTCACTCAAAAAACATATGTGGGATGTTCTCTGACATACTAGGCGTTCAAAAATTAATTAGAATAGCTATGTTAGAAAATGAAATTATTTAATATTATTTATTTTTTCGTCGTAATCACCCTTTAGGTTAATACATTTAGCAAAACTTTTATCTAGAGCCAACATTCCCTTCTTAAAAAAACTTAATCTTGAGTACTTTAAAAATCGTTTACGGCGGGTTTTACTTCTCCGTCATCTTCAAATTTTGTGCCTCTCAAGTGTCCTTTCAAACACGGAAATCTTTGACCGATGTTCTACCACGTTTAAACTGCACACCACGGAGCCACTGTGAAATATGGAGGAGCAGACTCCTCCAATCGTATGTAAATCTTTAAAAATTTGTTCCATAGGAAAATTTTCAAGCAAAAAGTATTTTATCACCGCACGGATTTCAATTTTAGCGAGAGTTATCGACACGTCACAAACAAATAATTAATACAACTGACACAGACAAGATAGAAAGCAAATTATTTGAGAGTATTATGACAAAAATCTATTCTTTCCGTGATAATATTTTTTTCTTCAAGTACCCCCAGTACTACCTCATTCTCACTACTTTTTGACCGTCCCTCGTATATCATAAGGAACGCTCTAAACATTCCGTCAGTGAATCTAATATTATTATAGTCTATCACGCTAGCACAATCTGGTCGCTGAATGCGATGATAGCGTGCAAGCAACTTGCAAGTCTCGGACAAGTTAATAAGCAGCTCCATAGAATAGTAATCTGTATGCGGCAGGTTCTAAGTCGGTAGACGTCGTGTCGCCGTGTCAGACAGTGTGTGCTCAGCGCGCGCAAACACGACTCCACAGCTAACAGTGCCAGCCGTGTTATTGTAATTATAGCTCAGGCCTCGGAGGCTGCTGATTACTGTGTTCTGTGTATGCAACGGGCCTAAACCTCCTAGGTACCTCACGACGGCGATTTCAAATTGCTTATCTCTCCTATTAAAATTCGATGTGCTGCATTTAAACAACACTGACTATTCATTCCACCAGTTTGAAAGCAAGCGACATTAATAGATCGGAACGATGTTGATACCAAACAATCAAATATGCATGGCTAGTGACAGCAGCCTCTCGCGTTACTCGTAGAGTAGTAAATAGTTAATCAGTCATATCTTATGCAAAACGATACACAGAGGTTCCATAATACATCAGCCGCTGAGCGTCTCAGCCGAGGGTCAGGAAGGTCCTCGCAAGGGGACGATACATAATGTAGGTGGTAACGTTTAGGAGCGTGTTTGTTGCCGGAATGTTTACAGTGTGCTGATATTGTTCGGCGGCGGTCTCTGCCGCCTCGCCGCACAAAGCGCTGGAGCAGGTTCATTAGGTAAACATTTTAGTAAGCTTCACGTCCGGCGCGGCGGGGCAACTATGCGCGCGTGTGGCGGCCGCGTATTGTTCGCGCGCCTAATGTAACTAACCTGTTGTTAATATTTAACCGTCTCTCTGCCTCCTTCCCGCCACACATACCCCTCCGTCGCCCGCATCAGGCCCCTGCTGTTTGACTTTCGTAAAATTAACTTAATAACGTTCTAGGAAGAGGTTTAATAATCGTTACAGTGATAGCAGATTGCACCGTGATCACGTGACGTCTACACCGTTATAAACGATATTTTGTTTGGTTGTCAAACGGCGTTTACCGCATGTTTCATCACGTGTCGTAAAAGTCCCGTGTCTCGCGACCCGGACTCCCGCGGCCGCGTCGTCCCGTCACCCGCGGGCTGTAAAATATTCCATTCTGTTTATAGGCCCAGGGAATAGTATGGAAATATGACTTTTGTATAAAATATAAAGAGAGAGATGTGAGAACCTGTAATTGGCTTTATGTCTCACATACAATTTTTATTCATCTGTTACAGCTATTGGTTCTCCTACAATAAATAAATAAACAGTGTAGCTTTACTAACAATTACAATATAGATAGTTAGTCAGTTTTGTATTTTCTATGATTCGGAACCACTATACATATGAAAAAAACGGAACCCATACGATAACTCGGTTGTCTGTCTGTCTGTCCTTCTGTCAAAGCCAGTTGACAATTAGTATACATATAACCCAAACACGAAAATAAATAAATGTTCGTAAATGGGGTAACTTTTTGGGAGCAAATTAAAAGATTGTAAAACATAGTTTTTCCAATTGTTCTGTGAAACTTATCAAATGAAACGGCATGATGCCTCTCAAAAATATGATAAACTATGTGAAAATATTACATTATAGAAAATAATTTGGAAACCTATTAATTACAGGAAAACTTATAAAAAATATAAAAAATCTATGATTTTAAAGCAACATCTTAAATATGTATTGTTTGTTTGGAACCCTTTCCACGCGAGACCGACTCGCACTTGGCCGATTGTTTCCGTAACACTGGTGCTGGCATCTGGTTTAGTCTTTGGTGTTTTAATTCTAATTAATACTGCATATTTTGTGCAAGATTAGTATAATCCAGTACACATACAAATAGACTGTTAAATGTGAATCGGTGACAGTTCTGCTAAAGGTTGGTAAAAACTTACTTAAACTGCTCTTCAAACACTCTAAATAATGTTATCGTGTTGTCTATAGTACATTATTTGGTAACTTTCACATATTTACTTCGTATTCCTTAAATAACACAGTTATTTATTAATTGTAATTCAAGGACCTACCTGCTTTCATACATTGTAATAAATGCGTGAATTCGCCCATCATGGAGTCGATCGGCCACGATACGTATCGTTTGCTCTGCTTGCTGATGGGATATATTATTCAATTCAGCAATGTTCATGGTATGCGACAGTGGGAACCAGGCGCATAAGAAACGCGAGGAGCTGCCTACATTAACAATTCAGATGCGCACAATACACGGGAACTGATTCGAACGATACAGCCATTATCGTAATGTTCATCTGACTGGGAGTATACACTCTTATAGAGCACCTACCTCCTTACGTGCTGAGAAGGTACCTACTTAGTATAGTAATATCCATCTATTCTGATATTAAAACAATTCTAATGTTCGTGTCGGTAAACCAACTCGCATTATCAGCCTAATTGGCTACTAACACGTTCCGCGGAGGCGTGTGTATTGTATTTGACCGAGCACAACGTGTAATGTTGCTATAATATCCGCCGAGCATTGCGCGAGGCTGCTCGCTGTAATTATAGACATTAGTGGAGAGCGGGCGCTGACTGGCGGTCGCCGACGGAGCCAGCCCGAGTGGACGCCGAGCGCTGGAACAAACCAAACTCCACCACTACACTCCCCAGTTTTTAGCATAAATCATAAGTTCACAGTTTCCTGTACTTGTTGCGAAATTAAATAACCGCTAAGAAAAGTTTCTCGAACGTTCAACAATTAGGCCATGTTTCATGTCTCGCCGCTCGCGGATAAACTTGTAATTTAATAATCCTGCAGATACAGGTAATGGATTAATTCCGCTTTGAGTTTGTGTAGATGAACTTTGGAACTACTTAGCAGACAACGTGAAAATGCTTCACTTCTAATTAATTACGTAGTTTACTAGAGTGTTGTCACATTATGACCTATTTTTTTTTTTTTTTTTTGGATGGGAAATCATCAAATGACCCCTCCCGCCCTGGGTGGAGCGGTAGGGAGTGTCAGACTTTTACTGACTAAAACCCACCCGTGCTCCTCCATGTGCCCTTTGCGTTCCAGGGCCGCGGCAACTCTCTCGAACAAATTCCGCAACCCTAGCAGGCACCGACCCTATGGGGCCCCGTCTCTGGTGCTGACGGCTCCTTGAGGCGCGCGTGAAGCACAACGCGTCGTCGACTCAGCCTGGTATCGGACGGCGATCCACCCACGCTCACCGTCCACAGGCATCAGCCACTGCGCAATAGCACAGCGGCCGACTTGTCTCTGGAGGAGGCCGAAATGGGACCATTACTGGCACTCCATTTCAGCCCCCTCCCGAGTACCGGGAGTCGCAGCACCCACAGCAGAAGCGGCAGAAGCGGCGACGGAAGCCGCGGCGGCGGCAGAGGCGGCGGCGGTGGCGGACCTCTTGCCCTTGATCGGGGCGGATGGCGCGCAGGCCCTTCCCCCAGCCCAGTGCTCGGCCGGCTTGCCAACAGCCGCACATGCACTGCAGTGCGGCGTGGCCTCGCACGAGCCGGCCCGATGACCGGGCTGACCACAGCGGAAACAAAGTCCACTGCGGTCCACCTCCGAGGGGCACATAGCTCCCGTGTGGTTGCCCACATGGCAGCGGTAGCACCTCAGAGGTCTGGGTTCCAGCAGTTTTACCCGCGCAGAAACCCACCCCACCAAGAGCCTTCGACCCTCCGACACTGTTCTGGCCGCCGTCACGGGGCAGCTCACCACAAGGGTTTGCATGCCCGTGTTGTCAGTCCGGAGGGTGCCCGCCTTGACGAGCTCGGCAGAGCACCCCCCAGTCCTGGCGACGGCGGCCACAACCTCCTCCTCCGTCACGGAGTCGTCCAGGCCCACTATGCGCATGTCAATGCACTTAGTCGGCCTGGACACTCGAACCTCGTCCGCGGGGAGGACCTCCTTCAGCCTTTCGGCCAGGGCGTCCGCGAACGGGCCACTCTCCGCTCCGGCGAGCTCGAGCTTCCGGGCACCGGTCAGGGTTCTCCTGATCCCGAGGCCCCCAGTGATGCCCAGCTCCCGGAGGTTCACCGCCTCCTTCGCCCGCTTCATCAGGGCGAGGTACGTCACACCCCTCTGTTCCGCTTCCGGCTGCAGTGTTAAAACCACAGCCGCGGACTTCGGGGCGCGAAGCCTCGCCGCGATGGCGTTGGCCTTCCGCCGCTGCCTCTTGGCCTTGCTCCTGGCCGCCTTTTTGGCCTGCCGCTTTTCTCCAGCAACCTGCCGCCCGGCCCCGGTCGCAGGAGGGTCCGAGGTTGGGGGTGGGGGCGGCTGCGGCGCCACTGACGCAGCAGCTTTAGCCGCTCCCCCTCCAGCCTTCCTCCTTCCCCTCTTCGCCGGGGCCGACTTGGTCGTCGCCGGCGTCGCAGGCGCCGGCGCCACAGGCGCTGGCGCGGCTCCCGCCTTGGCCTTCGCCTGGCCGGACGTTCCCGGGCTAGCAGCCACCGCGGCTGCGTACGAAGCCGCCTTCTGCTGTCCCGGGGGCCTCTGTGCCGCCGCTAACGGGGGACGCCGGACCATGTCCTCCAAAACGGAGAACTGCTTCCGGAAGGGAGCCAGCTCCTGCCGCACCAGGCTCCGCACCTGGCTCAGCACCTGGCTCCCCTCCAGCGCCGCCGGACTCAGCCCCCCCTGCGGCCCCTCAGAGGCCGCTCTGGCCATGTCAGCCAGGTCCCTCCGGAGCGACTCATTCTCCGCGATGAGTCGCTCCGTTACGGCCGCGAGGCGGGCGACCTCCGCCCGCAACTCTGTCGCCTCTCCGGACCCGCCGACGTTGGCCGCCGCCGCCGCCATTATGGAGGCTTTGGCCGCGCTAATGGCCTCCCGCTTGGAGGACTGCTTCCTTTTGAAGGCCACAGCGCGGATCGCGGCCTCCACGACCTCCTCCAGCTTGGCCCTCTTCTCCTCAACCGTGGGACGCACCTCTCCCGGGGGCTCCGAGTCGTCGGAGTCGAGAGTAGGCGGAAGAGTAGAGGGAGCCCTACGACCGCTCCCTCCAGGGCGACGCCCCTCCTCCACCAGCCTCCCGGCCCGACTCTCCACCTCCCGGGTAGAGGGAGCCAGCCCCCTCCCTGCCTCACAGCCCCTGCCCCGCCTTGCGGTGGGGATTTTGCGGGCGGAGGCAAATTCGCCCTCGGAGGACGACCCCCCGGTATCCTCCCGTCTGGGCCGCTTGCGGAAGAACTTGCCGTTCTCCGCAGCAGCCCCCTCTCTTCCGGATCCAGAGCCCGCCGAGCTGACCGTTACTAGGTCTGGCGCGGAGCCGGAATCCGACTCCGCACCACCCCGGCGCTCAGGCGAACCCTCCTCTACAAACTCGTGCGCCATCAGCTCCTTAAAGGAGTCAGATCCGGATGACGACGATGACTCGGAGCCTCCTCGGCTCTTGTTGCCACTGGCAAGCGGAAGACGTTTGGTGCCCACCCCAGAGTACGGAGGGCAGCCCGCCGAAGCGGGGTGGGATTCCCCGACCGCTGAGCAGTCGGGACCCACCTGGGGACTCATTTTGCAAGCGTCTTGTTTTTTCATGTTTTCCTTTTAAGGGTGCGGTCCCTGTTCGCTCCGCCCCTTCTCAGGGCCCTCTCTCCTAACTCACCTCTCCACCTGCTCGCTGCTCCCACAGTCACGTCTGATGATCAGACGCGTACCAGAGAGCAGCGAGCAGGCGTGTGTCTCTCTTGGTCTGATCCCTCACTTGCGACCTTCCGGCATGAGTGGCTCTACCGGGAAAGCTCGCAAGATCATTGGGACACTCAAGCCCCACCACGACGACAACGTGGAGACACATTCGGTGGGGAGACACATTCGGTGGGGGTCACATTATGACCTAACAAAGACTAATTTGCTGGCTATCTGTTTAGTTTTACTTACCTTGTTGTACACGCTGCTGAGTAATATAATAATATAATAAGCCTCCTCCTTCAAGTGCCATGCTGCTCTGCTCTGTAAACCAGTTCTTCCTCGATATAATTGTCTGTCACTGCGGGTACATAATCAAGCTGTAACTAAATCGGAGCTGGCAGCAAACTCACTGCGGGTACACAACCAAGCTATTATCATTTCTGAGCTGGCAGTGCGCTCACTGCGGATCCACAGCTTTACTAAAGGATTAATAGATTCTGTAATTGGATAAGAGAATTGGTACCTACATACGTGTTGCTATAAAGTGAACCCTTCCTTTCCTTTAGTTTTGTCAATATTGCATACGATTATTATATGGACACTTGAATGGAAACTCCTTTTTGAAGTATAGTAGAAGCAACATGATTATAATTGCTACGAGTTACGTAGCGCTACGACCTGCGTAGCGCTACGTAGCACTCGAGAAATATTCGCTTCGGTCACAAAACTGATGTTCTACCTTTCATAACTTCTCAGGGTCTCTAAATTAGAACATTCATAACTCCACTGTGGTACAATAAGAGTCACAAAACCAACAGAAATGGGCCAAAAATCAACAATTGAAAGTGACGCCTGTTCGCAAAGTACAGGAAATGAGCCCGATTTACATTAAAATCAACGAAACGGTTTGACTCGCCCGGAGGTCGCGGGCGGAGGGGGAGGCATGCGGTGTACCGGGAGGGGGCTCGTAATCTCGCTTAATATCAACTAAATAATAAATCAGCTTTGTTTGTTCTTAACTTTACATTATTCAAGCGGCACGAGGTGATCCACTCGACTTCCCTTATTTTCAGATTTCCATCGCTATTGTGTAACGTTACAAGTACGTAAGTACGCGGCACTGTTCAGTAGTTAGCGCTAGTGTAAGTATGTGCGGGATTGAATGCAGCCCGTATTTATTGTAGGAGCGCTTCTCAGAAGTTGCCAATCTCCGCGTCGGCGTTAGATTATGCTCAGTAATAACCAAGTTCGAGGTAAATGAAGCAAATTGTACGCAAAAGCACCACGTGCGACATACATACAGTCATACATCTATTTGCGCTTTTAGTCTCAAGCGTTGGTGAGGTTGATTGTGTCTCTGTGTGATGGTATAGCTAAATAATTGCTCAGAGGATTAGTACTGTTAGTGGAGGAAAAATGTGCTGTCCCAAGCGCTAGCTTTCATACTGGTTTCTGCGCCACGTAAAGTGAAACGAAATAGCCTTTGAAACATCTAGAACTAGGGCACTCAGCTATTCACACTGGGAGCGCTGGCCTAATTGTAAACAGTATTTTCACGCGTGTATTTTTAATTGTGTTGTTTTAATCCATGTTCAAATTGACTGCTAACGAAACATCTTGTGTATTTGTAAAATCGATTAACCACTGTATTCAAGATTTATCAAATAACAAATGATTGAAAAGCTCGCGTCTGACTAGTACTCCACCTGATGGAAAGCGATGATCATACCTAGAACTTGACTATCAGAAAACACAGATTCCAGCAGAAAACTAACTATTTATGCTTCAGGACAGTAACAATTGGAATAACTAATTATATGTATGTATATATGTCACCGGTTAGTTGTAAAACGCGTAAGATTATAAAATATCTTGAGGGATTGTAAACTCTTGGTAAATGGTTAAGTTAACATTTGGGATACATTTAAAAAAAATAATTTGATAGTTTATAATCTACTATCGGATA
This sequence comes from Hecatera dysodea, assembly GCA_905332915.2. Classification (NCBI taxonomy): domain Eukaryota; kingdom Metazoa; phylum Arthropoda; class Insecta; order Lepidoptera; family Noctuidae; genus Hecatera; species Hecatera dysodea. The sequence continues at coordinate 177,118 of HG995304.1, forward strand.
TTGACGCGTAAAAATTTTTTCCAATGTTCAGTTGGCAATTATTTATCGAAAGTTTGCAATCTCTCAAAATTATTTATAATCTGGTGACAAATATATGTACAAAAATAATGATAATTACCGTATAGAGTATTATATTTAAGAAATAGACAATTTTTATCTCCGGCCGCCGTGTGGTGATAGATAACAATTTATTTTCATCACGCTCGTCACGCCGCAGTGATCATCTTGAAGTCATCTTCCGAGAGATGAGCCGCGCGATGCTCACTCAGACCGAACCGGTTCGCCTACTGCCATCTGCAGGAAATTATTTATTGTTTCGCTGCTCACTACGTAATACGCAATCTTTTCCTCCGATCTTTCAATCATCTATTATCAACTGAGATTACGTTTCCTTTTCTTTCGAGACATTATTAGCTACGTATATTATTATCTGTTATGTCGTAAAATGTAATATCAAATTATTGTCTGTTGGCATTGTGACTCATGTTATTGTACATCATTATGTGTACAGTCATACAAGCGATAGGAGGTTGTAACTTAAGAATTGACTGTAATGTCGACGATGACCTGAGGACCGAGCAGTACGAACGTCATAGTAGTCGCATGTCACAACACTACTCATACAATGTCGACGATGACCTGAGGACCGAGCAATACAAACGTCATAGTAGTCGCATGTCACAACACTACTCATACAATGTCGACGATGACCTGAGGACCGAGCAATACAAACGTCATAGTAGTCGCATGTCACAACACTACTCATACAATGTCGACGATGACCTGAGGACCGAGCAATACAAACGTCATAGTAGTCGCATGTCACAACACTACTCATACAATGTCGACGATGACCTGAGGACCGAGCAGTACAAACGTCATAGTAGTCGCATGTCACAACACTACTCATACAACGTCGACGATGACCTGAGGACCGAGCAGTACAAACGTCTAGTAGTCGCATGTCACAACACTACTCATACAATGCATCAATACTCTAAATAAAAGGTTTCACCAAGATTATGTAAACTTTAAAAAGTGTTTGTATATCTTCAATACCTACAAACAATTTTCTTCTAATATAAATTAAATACACAAGTTAACCACACAAGAATTATGAGAGAGAGATTAAGCCGTAGTGAAGAACTTGACTTACGAATCGCTCAGTAGCACAAGCCCGATATAGAGAGTTATCACAAGCAGGCTCAATTGCCAAAACAGACATCCCAAGACAACTATTGAGAAGACATGGCGCAAAAAGTCGTGTCATGTGTCTGTGTTGCAGCTACAGACATTATGACACTTTGGTACAAAGAAGAAGCACGAGTTTCGTGTCTACATTAACACGCAGGCACATGTACACCTTTACCTCCGCTCGGAAATTGGCATTCTACAAAATACAAGTATAAAAAAGACAAATACTTCGTGCACAAACTAGCTCATTATAACTGCGGCGGGTTCTGTGCGACGCTAATTGTGTTTCGCTGCGGCCTCGTCGCCCGCGGCAACTCTTGTGCCGTCTTTATTTCCTTAGTCTTGTGCATTTCAACGCGGAGTTTATTCTGATGCGACAGTTTTACATTCCGCTGAGTTTTTTTTTTTACTTTTCATTTGCTGCGATTTTTTTTCTTGGCGATGATGTCCCACTGCTGGGCAAAGCGAAGAGAAGAATTCCAGAAATTCTTCTCTCCCATCGAAATAACTAGCTCTCATGGCCCGCGGCTTCTTACATTTTAAGAACAATACATTATGAGTTATTTAAATACCCAATCTATTCCGCAATATCAATGATCATTTGTCTTCAAAGCCAACTGACCGTGTAAAAATAAAAAGGCCTACAGTCTGAATCTGTTTAATCTATTCCTACATACTTATAGGTCAGTCCAACTATCAGAAAAGTCTATATGACGCTAAGAGCTCGTTACGGTCCAGATGCGGATCGCATAAATATTATTCATGAAACAATTCAGTTTCAATAACGCACGGAATCCGGCGCGTCTCCGGCCGCCTTCGAGCTCCGGTCTGTAAGACACTCGTGAGACGCTGCTAAATAATTCTCTGTGTGTCGTGAGCCAACCCCCTTCTCCCGGCCCGGCTCCGCGCCGGACGGCCGGCTCTCTTGTAATTGTGCTAACTACAGGAGACGGATTGTGTGAGCAAACCCTCGGGATAAGCGAGCGCATCGTTTAGTCGAGACTGGTTCATTGCGTTCAGTGCTTGTACATTGTACAGTAGCCCGCCCGTCAGTGGTCATAAAACCTGTATAGGCTGGCCTCTTCATAATCAGCCTTTTAACGTTCCCACTGCTGGGACACAGGCTTCCTCTCTAGGAGAGGGAATGGGCCATAATCCACGACGCGGGCCCAGTGCGGGTTGGTGAATGTCACATGTATTCGATTTTTTTTTTTGGATCTAGGACATGCCGGTTTCCTCACGATGTTTTCCTTCACCGTTTTGAGAGCAGTGGTGATGAAATTTACTACACAAAGTAATGCGCTTTGCTGGGTTTGAACCCGCGACCTGCAATTCGTAAGTCGGGGCCGTAACCACTCGGCCACCACTGCTCCCTCTTATTCCATGGCCATTCCAGGCTGGCCTCTTATTCCATTGATACTCCGTGCAATGCTAGTTAACCTCTTACTCAAAGTGTTATCATTGATGTGCGGCTCACTGTACTGCATTGACAAGACGTTTGTGTAGCCTCAGTCGACGTCTCGACCAGATCTGTTTGTTCGGGTAATTGTTTCGGAATGCAGATGACGACGTGTGCTCGCTGTTTACAGGTGCGTGTTGGTTCAGAGCGGGTCAACAGCGGCAGAGAGCATGTTACATTATGTTACGTACAGAATACTAGTGCCTGCACACCAAGCTGACCATCCTAACTTGACATACGTACTTGGGCCGTATTATGACCTCTTAAAACCATCATGTTTTCGGTGTGAAAAAGAGACGGAGCTATACAGGACGAATAGCACTATCCTTTTCTCACACAGAAAACATGATGGTTTTAAGAAGTCATAATACGGCCCCTTAACGCAAATCATTTGTAAGTGCGCTTTCAGTATTAATCTTACTACTATTATAAATGTCATGGTTTGGCTTGATGTTTGTTACTCAAACAAGCCATAATGGATAAACCGATCTGCATTAATTTAGGCACTGAGAAAGATGATAGTCTAGAATAATACTAATAAGGTAATACAGTAATCTGGAGTATCTGCTCTTGAGGTAAGTTGTGTTACACTAGAAGCTAGTGTAACAGAACTCGTGAAGCACGTTGCCATCACATTACCATTTAGTAATTTGACAATTGGAGAGAGTGCATGGCCTACTTACCGCGCGCCACTACAAGCACTTGTACATTCCACAACGAACATCAACCGAGCTCAGAATTAGCGTCAAACCCGGCGACGTTCTCGGCTCCATTTCTTTGGCGCTGCTCGTAATCAAATCAAGCGTCGTGAAATCGCGTTACCTCTAATACAAACAGGGTGAAACAATTAGACTTTAAGGCGGAGATATTTTAAGCTCGTTATAACATGACAACTTTAGACGGACTCAATCGTCAGCTCGTTCCAAAACAAACTCGGACCATTGGGCCGAGTTGACGAATTTCACAATTAATATTTTTTTCGTTCATCATCTCGTCCCACTTTATTTTTCTTCAATATTTTAAGTTGTTTCGGTACAGTCCAAACCAAAACTTTTCACTATATACGTATAAATAAAAGCCAAGAATTCAGGGAATCAACATTTATATAAGTAATAATAAAAATCAAAGTTTATATATTAAAACGCTGGGTAGGGAGAGCTTGACCTTCAGCTCTCTCCTTAGTTTGACGTCCTCTGATTGGATTCCCGATAACCCTTTGTCCAATAACGACGCTTCACTTTCATTGTGCACGGTTGACTTTGACCAATAGTATGACATCAGTGCAGTGTAACACACTAGCGCTAACATACGTCATTTTCAATTTTTTTTGTCTTATTAAAGAAGTTTAAAATAAATCACAGACACTTTTCTTCCTGACTGTTTTTGACGTTTAGCTATTGTTAATATTTAACAGAATTTAGAATGGGACGAGATAACGAACGAAAAAAATATTAATTTTGAAATTCGTCAACTCGGCCCAATGGTCCGAGTTTGTTTTGGGACGAGCTGACGATTGAGTCTTTAGACGCAACACACGCACACTCTTCATGACATTTACTAAAGAAAAAAGTAGTTCGAATTACTGCTTCATAAAAGGTCCTGTACGTCTCGTGAAATTGCTCTAAAACTTTTGGATTTTTAGTAAAATGAAGTGGGTGTCAGATTTAAAGCTGTCTAGTTATAGTTATTTTGTTAGTGGAGACGTTTCAAGCTTGATCGCAGGTGACTCGGGAGGCTCGTCCGTAACTGAGAAGCGACGCGAGTGCCGCCGAGTGATATTAGTAGTGAAGGTAAACGCTTGAACGTGCGCTTGAACATGCTGTCGTTGTAACAACGGTGCCTTACAACTGAATAGAATAAAAAGTGGGTATAGTATTAATTTTGTCGGAATTAGTTCATCAATTATGGCTGGTGTCATACGGGCTTAGTATGAGTGCTGCTTATGACATACCCAGTTTGGTTTGATGTGACGCATGATGGGCTGAACATACCATGGTGCGTGTAATTTCTGCAGGGTTAGGCAGAAGTGCACCCACAGTACCTTACCTACCTATATAACACTTGTTCAGTAAATTTAAGTCGCATGTAACAGAGGGCGAAATAATCACATGTTCGAAAGAGTCACCGCGGCTCTGGAACGCAAAGGATTCAGAATATAAAGAAGGAAATAGGAGAAAAACGGATATGGTTTATTAAAATCTAAACGCACTGCCCAATTGATAGTGCTTAGTTTACGACACAAACAACTCGATGAAGTAATACACGTCAGCGAACTTTTCAATCTTTTCTCTTCTCCTTAAAATAAAACTTGCCATGATTTACTTTATTACGTTAGTATTTTTAAGTGCCTTTGCTCTCAGTAAGTATGAAGATACCTACAATAAATCTCACAAAGGGTATGAAATACACAAACTTTCATGAATTCGAGATGAAGTTTGCGACTTAAAAGTACAATTGTATTGAATGTAAGACGAGCACTGAACACACGCTGAAGTTATAACAAACTAAGTTTTTGCTTCTCTTGTGCGCGCAGAGGATCATACAAATTGAAACTGCCGATCGTGAATAAATCCCACGCACAAGGGCGCGCAACTTGATGAATTTGCAAGGATTATGAAAATCCAGGACTCAATCCTCCCGGTACCCTAGTACTGCGGTGCTTCAGGACCGGTACTGCGGCATGCCGGTATAGTGGTATTCATGTCACCGCTTGCCGAGAGTTCATTAAATAAGTTAGGTGCGTTGCTAAATCGCCGAGTGTGGCGACACTAGCGCCACCTCGTGTGTGCAGAACGACCTCGGCGTCAGGTAAAGTGCCTGCAACTGGTTTTGGTTGTTCACCATATCTCTATTGTAGATACTAGGCCTACCAGGCTAAAATTTTATTTTGATCATCTCTTAATACACAGACTTCAGTTTTTATACGTGAACCTTTTGCTAAAACTTGCTTTACGTCCAATGCTCGGTAACCGAAAATTTTTAACAACCGCGTGAGGGCCGGAGAGGTTCATTAGTGGGCCGCACAACGGGCCGTGCACGGAAACAGGCCGCATCGCGCGCAGTCGGGCCGGAGTGTGGGCGTTGTGTGTCAACTGCGAGTGCGAGCTGCTGGAACATGTGTGATGTCGGCGTAGTTATTGATATTCATTATTTTAAAACTGAAATAACTGTTCAAATTACAGTATTTGGTTCTAATGTGTAAAGAGTTTTATTTGTTAATTATTGCGTTTTAGTTCATCCTTCTTCAAGACTTTTTCTGTTTTCCTAACTGGTGAACACAAAGGAAACAGCTAAATAGTTGCGGTTTGTGCCTCCATGGGGGCTTTGAAATCTACAACAAATCTTAGTACAAACTAAACTAATTACGTGTCCGCAAGCGGAGGAAGTTCATCGAAGCTGAAACCTCCTTAATAAGATAATTTCATCAGTCATTCCGGTTCATCGCACTTGGAGGAAACGCTTTCCAATATAACCTTCAGTTGTCCTTGGCTCTCGAGATTGCATTCTCCGGATGACACAGATGAGCGGTGTGCGTGCGAGCGTGATGACGTCACAGCACAGTTAGCAGGTCACCGCGCGACATAGTGTCGCTCGCGGCGGCAACAATCCGTCGCCCACTTACACAGTCTCGCTCGACGCTACATTATGAGTTTCACACAAAAAGTTTCTCATCTCGCCATTCATGAAGTAAAAGTAAGAGCATTTTATATATGTACGTGTGACACGGTTTCTGTGGAACGTGTGTTGATAAGAAGCATGTAATAAAACGTCGCAATAAATGTCATGTCGGGCGGTGTCGGCGGGGACACAGCACGACACGGACGTATCTCCGCTCCTGGACACACAATGGTCGAGAGCGGCTGCTCGAGGACGCGCTGGATACATTATCCTGTGTGAACATCTACTTGCTCCCATCTCCGGCTTGGATGGCCAAGAAGATATTATATTACTTTACTGTTGATTCAATATAAAATGCTGCATGCTTGCAATGAGTAAGACACAGTGAGTGGGGATTCCAAACTAAGTTATTACTATTATTTTTCTCATCTTTTCCCATGCTGAAAAGAAGATAGATCTTGGAAAGATACACAAAAAGAAGTCTTAGTAGCAATGAGGACACAATGTTTGTCGCACGTCTCTGTACGAACTGTACGGAGTCGCGCGATGCTCTGCGGAGGGCATTAAGTTAACGCGCGGTACCGCTTTGATATGCAAATGTGCGTCGCCCGCGCTCCACTCTCACACGATGTTTTTTTAGGGTTCCGTACATAAAACGATGTCATTGGGACAACAGTCATTACAAGACCTAAATCGACTGTTTGTGAAAGACATCTTCAGCTTTAATACGTTATCACGACCTTACTGCTGGGCATCATTGATAATTTTATTGATATACTAATATAGTATTAACTGCAACTAATATCTACTGTGAACCAAAAGTTGTAGCTATGACTCAATTTTATCATCGTAAGCGGGAGGCTTACGATGATAAAATTGAGTCCGAGTGCCGCCACGTTCCCCAGTCGTGTGCGCCTGGTATCCAGGCCGAGTGGTCGGCTCCCTTTATGGAAGTAGAAATTATCGAAAAATACGTATTACTACAGCAATTGCACATTGTATATATTATATCGCGCTCGTAGCGACTCTTAGTAGGTACCCCCATATTTCGTTACGTTGAAGTCCTACATATGTATACAACAGGGGCGAGCCTGCCATCAATCCGGGCTCCGGGCTGCTACTGGGGAAATTCAGATAAAAGGTCATGGCTGTCATCATAACCAGACAGTTCATAAAGTGTACGGAACCCAGCGTGCACGAGGCCGACGCGCACTAGTCCAGCATCCCGACGGCGCCTGTTTACTTTACTCCTTTATTGCTATTCAAGGAGTATAACAACATTATTGGTCGTGTTCGTGACGAAACGGAACAAAAACTTCGTTTGTCGAACAGGCTCAGTTTAGATAATTATTTTTAGGAGCTTTTTCGAAAACTTTTTTTAGGCACATCTACAATGAAAAGCAAGCAAACAATATTGTTATTAAACTGGGAAGTAGACTGAGATTGAGAACTTGCCCGTTTATCTTTTTCTTCATTTTTAAACGACTTAATAAAAGCTGTGCAATTCTGGCCAAAACCTCTTGTCTGTAACAGCTTTTGAGCATATCATGTGTACCTATGCATAAGTGTAATTTTGTATGGTTGTCGGCGCATATTTTAAAACCTGTACGCCAAATTGCAAAAAATCTTGTTCAACAAACGTTCTCAACATTTGTTGCCAATATAAAGGCTGGCACCGACCTCAACAAAATGTTCACATATTTACTTCAGATTATTTGAAAGACAAAACTTAATATAATAAAATTACAATTTTTCTTAACTATTTTGATATCATCGTTATCTACCGTAAATCATACATTTTACTTAGGAATCAAATAAATCTGTATCACATTACTACAGTAAAGTATTTTTAAATTAACAAATTTTCCTACTTTTATTTATAATATCTTCACGCAACAGTAACTGTAAACGCTATCCCTTTGGCTTATCACCGCACACTCCAAACTACTACTAAAATACCTGCGTAAAAAGAAACGTATCCAATTTTCCGATCGACCAACTCAATTTAGTTTCAGTATCAGCAAAAAGGGCTCTTGAGTAGGTAACCGTCGTAGTGGCTTAGCGCTCGTAGCGCGTAGTCTCGTAGCTCGTAGCGCCGAAGATTGCGTAGCACCGTATTACCTAGCGGGCTACGTCATGATTAGTGGACTCAAATTAACTGAGTTTGGGTCGCTACGAGCTACGAGCTACGCGCTACGAGGCGTCCGCGTTTTCTTTTTATGAGTATTACGAAAGTAAACTATCTTGTACAAAAATGAGGGACGATTTAATTGGAAATAAAGGAGTATTACAAAATATATTGCTTTCAATGAATAATTAGCTCTTGTACGAGTTGTATCTTGAACGAGTTTCCTCAATATATTCAAATTTGAGACTTTCAGACAGCACCAGCTACATACTAAGTAAGTATTTAATCGTTCCGAAGACATAAAAATTATATAGCTACCTCTAGCCGCCCTATATTACAACATCTACATTAAGTAAAGCCTCACCGCGCGGGCGGGCGGCACGCAACGTGCGCGATTTATTGCACAAACAACCTCCGCCCTACGTAGCTACATGGTAAACGATTTCTTATTGCTATTCTTATGAAAATTATAACAAATAATTGTATACATTACTCAGGGTCTAACGTTCTTATTAAAAGCAGACGTTTGTAAGTGTTTGGCGGATCGCTAGCACTTCAATCAGATTTTCGTGATTTGCGGAAAATATCTTGGAAAAGGAGGTGAGCCAGTGAATATCAGCGTCAAGTCAGTAGGGTCACAGCTGAGGAATGAGCACAGTTGTACTGCATTACTTGACTGCTATGTATACTGACACAAATTGAAACTCCGCACCCCTAGACCTTGCGCCTCAGTCTCCGGACAGGGGGTCCGGCCCACTAGGACCCACTGTCCCGACTATCAGAGTATTTGCATCTCAGTGGCAATCTGTCAAAAAATAAAAACAAATTGTTCATACCCTTAGAGAAGTTGAATTGGCACTCTGGAGACTGACTAAGTCTAAGCCACCAGTACTCAATAAAACCTCAGCAGCACTCATGACATAAACAAATGACACAGCACACAGGGTGATTGAATTTGTAATCGATTTCTATGATGGCAGCTTCAGATTCTTAAAATAAACCTTATCAATGCTCCTCAAAATACCAATTAGAAACAAACAACAAGCCGGTCCTCGTGGCGCGCACAATAACAATTGTTGTCACAGTGCATGTCGGGCCGCTCTCCCCGCTCGTACACACAGTCGAGTGGAGCGCGGGGAGAGCGGGCCGAGTTAACCCGATCCCTTTAATTGAATGTGAGCGAGCAGCTCAACATTTTCTTTCCATTTTCCGATCAGTGTGGAGAAAATATTATGGCGCATATTGGATAATTTACCACGTCGCGTTTTAGATGAGGGAAATTATAGCTGATGGGTTTTCGTGTAGAGGAGAAAATAGATGATTTATTTCTGCTGGATATAGGGTAATTAAAGTTCAGTAGTGTTATACACTAAACATACTTGGAAGGGATGTGATTCTGCAAAGATCTATGAAACATTCAGAAGATTACGTGTGTACCAAATTTAAACACATTGTTTAAATTCCTTATACAGCAATTCTGAGGAAATCGGCTGTGGCAGACAGACAGCCGAACAACCGAGTTATCCTTTGAGGGGTTTTCAATGCAATGATTCGGAACCCTAAACGCAAGCTTGTAAAAATTGTCGACAGAGAAATCCCCGGCCACACGGAGTGCGGTATCACTTAGCCTCTGTAGCGCGGTGTAGCTCGGCCGCTCACAAATAAACACGCCACTACTCGCGGTCCATAAATCTCGCAGTAACGCGCGGGGTGGCGCGGTGCAGGGGGTGGCATTAAGACGTACTCGTAATAAAAACGCGCGACTCGCGGCTCATTAATAACGTGCACTTTCCGCGACCTCGCCCCGTGCCCTGCGCTCTGTGCGGAGCGGACACACTATACTTGGTACAAGAAGACGAATAAAGTAATCTAGAGAAAGAGGAACCTGTATGCATTTTTATCTATCTTTATGGTCATATAGTCTTCCACTCTTTGATCAATTCGTTATAAACGCCCCTAAATAGGCACGCCAGTGTTTTTTTGGCCTTCCTCGTCGACTATGCCCTTCCTCTGTTTCCTAACATACATATACATATATATCTAAATGTGAGCATATATAATCAAAATGCAATAAGTCAATGGTACATGTATGTACATATGTATATTTATATATTAACGCTTATATCACTGTGTTTACAAATTGAAAGTAGGCAGGTAGTAACGTGGGCTGAAGAAAAATTAATTTCAGTATCTTAAAAAAAAATTCTACTAGCCCTATAAGATTCTTCCTGGAATCGAATTTTATTAATAACGCGTTTCCAAAAGTATCCAACACAGCAGGCACATCTCCAACTCCTAGCACTCAATATATTCGTAGGTCTACGTAATTCACTTCTGCTGGTGAAATCGCAACGAATCGGCAGCCGGCACCTAGTGTGGACACTGTCGAGTAGAGCCACTTCCTCTGTGTTATGTACGTGCTGCACTCTGCCTGCGCTTTACTCTGTGCGGGCAGGCGGCGCCCATCGCACGACGTGTGACGTCATCGCGCCATGCCGCCCGGCCAGTCCAAACCCATAAGCCACACACACCGACTTTTTAAATCCGTGCGGGGTTCATGCTACTGAATATCAAACTACGCAGTTCGAGCGCTTGAAAAACTGTACACGGTTGTAAAGTCCGTGTGAACTAATTCATCAATCCTCGGAAACTATTGACGACGACTGCAATAATGCGCGCGCGAACGTGAGGGCTCCTTAAGACATATTTTTTCTTTTTATTACAGAACTGTTTTCTCGTTATGAATTTTTTTTAATTTTTTTTTCTTGAAATCTTTCAGTAATTTCTCGTTACAGAAATTGCATTAATATTAAAAACACTGTTGTAATAATACTGGCTTTATACTGCTTCTTTGTATTCAAAATTATTTCTATTCTAATGTTACTAGGTTACTATTTACTTCAAATAATAACAAGCTTGATTTATCATATTTTTCTTTTCTTTTAATCCAAAAAATGCAACAAACAAAATACTGTGACTGTTGCGGGTGGAGGCGGGACTCGAAACGTTGTTTGAGTGGCAACGACTAGTTTTAATTCTTAGTACAACGTCATTGAACATTACGACAAGGCAACTGTAGTCTCCTGAAACACTTGTTCAGCAATAAACGTGGACGCATGCAGTCGGAGCCGCTCGGCATCAGTCGGCACGCTTCGGCTCGGCTCGTGTAATGAATGTAAGAAATAAAAGACGCGCGCGTCTGATTGTCGCCCTCCGCGTCGCGCCGCGCTGTGTGCGGAATGTCAAGTAGAACAACTTAGTTGCGATCAAATGTGCTAAAGTGTCTCGGTACGTAGGTAGATGTTTTTTTGTGAATATGTAGAGATTAAAACTCAAAAATATTTTTTTATTGAACAACAACACAAAGCAATACTTCAACTTTAACTCATCATACGATTCACAGTTATTTCATTAAAAACAATCACGAAGTTTCGTTAGCACGACACTTACGACTTAACTGAATAAAAGACAGTGAAGTTACAAAAAATAATTTGTCAAAAAAATAACAGTTTAGTGATGACTGTGGGCGTGATACGACGTCTTGGTACGAAGATGTCATTCGGCGGTCTATCACGTCACGTGCGGCGGCGGACGCGCGCGGCATACAGCGCGCCGCGTTACCGCGAGGCGTGAGGCGTGAGGCGTGAGGCGCGGCTGTTTGTCGCGTGTCGCGCAAACACGGCGTGTGGCTGAGACCACGCTCGTATTTTTGGAGATATAAATTGAGGTGGATTTTTTGCTATTCTTTTTATATTTCGTCCAAACTGACGTAATACTATACTTACTCGAAAATCAATCTTATAATTTTGTTAATTTGTTTGATATGCGCCATGCTTTGCGCATATAAACTCTTTTTCTTTATTGACTTCTCTCCATCTGCCTATCATTTCCCAACTCTATTGAGGTTGACTTCTGGTCTTACCGGATGCGGCAGAGTACTAGTACTGCATGGAGGACTGCGTATCTGACCTCCACAACTCAGCAACTGGGTAACATAGCCCTTGGCAGAACTGGTATCAGAGTTTCTGGCGTCTGACTATCGGTAACGACAGTCAAAAATCTGCAAATGGAAGACGGGACCAACGGCTTAACGTGCTTTCAGAGTACGGCGGAGTATGGGCATCCATCCATGAACCGACTTCGGTAAGCGATGCTTAACTTCGAAAATCGAACCAGGCGGCTGTTATTACATAGCTCACCTTAAAATAAATTGAATAAATCTCTTCATAATCTGTAAGTACTCAGGTGTTATAAATAAACAATTTATGCGTCCACAGCGGGTCCAATTAATACAAAGCCTTCACAGTAATTTGCGGTAACTGCGAAGCACTAAATTAAAATAAATATCTCCTCATATTTATCGCTGCGCTCCGATTGTGGCGGTTTATGAGAGGCCTCAACATTAGGGCGAGCGCGTAATCCCGCCAGATGAATGTTTGCGAACAAACGTCATACCGCGCGCGAGCCGCCAGCTGCGGGACTGTTATGCGCGTTACACGCACAAACGTGCAGAAGGACCGTAGTAATACTTTAGGCTATTCGTTGTTGTAACGTAGATATTGGCAGACATAAAGCGAAGCCTCTGCCCACTGAATGATATCGGTCTATAGGCTGAAAAGATGTCACTTTGTTTGATCTAAAGTAAATTATCTCGAATTGCGATTGACTATGAATAACCTTGACACCTTGTGTGCTGAAACGAGAACATTCGCTCCCTAAAGAAAGCGACATCGACTTGTGATAGACACACTTTTCGCGCTTAGTGTGAGTGTCACTTCTGCACCAAGTAACAAGTGGTGCATGTTTGAATAGAGATTGTTAAACTGGGTCGCATTCTATTAGTGACGTCACATGCGGCGCTAAACGTCTCGGCTCGCGCGCGTCCGCGTCGTGCCCGCGACGTCTATGTCTATGTCTATTAGACCTTGTTGCGCTGCAGTAGGCACCGCAGGTCACTGTCGCCTGTCATGCTAGCATAATGCAACGTCGTAATTTAGACGGATAGCGAAGACATAGCGATAGTAGTATTTTATCACAATTTTATGACATGGGTAATAAAAGAATAAGTACGTTCTAAATATATCTCTTTGCATAGTTTCAAAATTTTATGTGACGCACCGTAAAAGGCAAAACGTATCCACTTATAATTTATGTACAATGTATACTTACTGTGTATACTTATATGACATTGAACTTCACTTTTGTCCAGACAGCAAAGCTGCGACCGGTACCCCGAGACCCCGAGTCTACGATGCATGATGTCCTAGTCTAAATATATAGCTTTATATTTTGAACGACGCCAAAATGCAAGTATACTTCGCTCTACACTGACTGTCCAGCAGAAATTGCGAGGGCATTTGTCGACCACAAAGCCCACAAGAGGGGCCAGCTAGACGCGCCATGTGCGCGCAATGGAGCGGAACACATCGAACACCGCATACTATCACAGTTATTAACAGAGCCATAGTTAGTCCGTGATTACCGGGACCACGGTGCACCCCACCACGGTGGTCAAACTTAAACAAAAACCGTTCTTAATGCTACGAAATAAAGACGCCGTCAATATCTCATCAGTACATTTGACTGGACTTATCTAATGCACTGTGGAAGCGGGGAGCTGACTGACCCTTATATTGTGGCTGCAGTTAAAGGATCCGTTGACCTGAACACGAAAGAGATTTATTTGTTGATGGTCACTGAGTTGAACGTTCTAAAGTTAATTTGTTCACACATCTGGCTGCTTTGTCATTAGTATACTCGTAGATGGGATGATATTGTGGTAATTGTGAAACAAATCGCCGACAGCTATATTAATTTGCTTCTAGTGGAATCTTTTTCACTCGAAAACTATTATAGCACAATATTTTTTTTCAGGTAATGTCAATAACTATTAAAACAAAACATTCCTTAATAGTTTTATTTTATTGTGACATTTAATACCGAATCAGGTAACCTTGCAGCATTAGAGCAGCGCCTCAATTGATCGCCCATTTACAATCGAGCATCTGACATTCAGTTACAAAGTGTTTATTGTAATAGCCGCGCACCGCCACGGCGCCACTATCGTCAGCCACAAACCCTGCTTACCGCGGACGGCGCGTCGTGAAGCGCTCCTAACTACCTCCGCCGCCATTACAGGGAATTGAATCAATTCCTTCTGCCTCCAGGACATATTTCTTGACAAGCACCCCTTCACCCGACATGTAGCAATTTACTGTCTCTTTATGGAGCTCCAGAATTCGGAAGTCATTTTGTGTGACCCGCACTTTTGTCAGGCTTATTGAAATAGTGAAGTGATGGAATGGTCTGCTGGGAACTTAGTTGGGAGGGTTCGTTGACCTGATTTGAGGTGGTATGTGTATAAATGTAGCAGGTTATATTAATGCGTGTTCATATTGCTACAGGAGTAAAACAGGTGTTAGTTGGTTTAGTTAGTTGTATGAGTTATTCACAATTAATTTATCTGCCATTAAGCTTTTATAGAAAGGCGTTCCTCGGCTGCTTGACACTAACATCTTTGATAACCTTCTTTTCAATTCTGTATTAGCTACATTTATCGCCTCCGCTGAAACTGTTGTTGTATAAATTATCACAATAGCACAGCATCACAGTATCTCATAGTTATTTTATTCAGTCAGTCATTACGCTGAATGTTCAGCGCGGCATGAATGTACGAGCAGCTGTCAGTTCAGTGCGACACAACGTTGTGGTTGCAGCCATTTACTGAACATATTCGTTACAACTAAATGGTGACGCCACTAACGCGCTGGTGACGAATGTGCGCGGGAAGCGGTCGCGTTACGTTACCTATGCATCCGTAATAAGTACAGTGACACGTCCCGAGTGACGGGTCGAGCACGACCCACATTTCTTGTACGCAACTTTCAGCCCCAGGCTATAACAAGTTTCGTAACTAAAAACATCATCATTATTTGTCTACTTTACGACAAAGCGACGAAGATTATTAGCCGAAGATATGGACGATTAATTACGAACGTGATATAATTAAGTATCAACTTCTTTTCTTGCAAATTGTGGCACATTTCTACCTGGCTCAATCCTTGGGGCATTCGACGCGGTTCCTCAAATTGATATAAATGTCCGAGAGGGTCCACTTCGCGCCTCGGCAATAAATCAATAGCTGTCTCGGTGTGACGAGCGAGTGTGCGACTCGTTCGTTCAGCGCCGCGTCCATCGCCCGCGGGACAGCGGCGCGCGCCCCGTGAAATGAAGCCGCCGCCGCCTGGATTGATACATTACGCGATCGTCTGACAGCTTGCATACGGACGCGAATTGTTTCTATTATTTTTTGACGTGGTCTCGGATGTGGAAAATAAAAAAGGAAACCTTTTTCAAAATTGTGACAGGTTTGTTATTGTAAACTAGAGTACGGTGAACCCACGGTTCGGAGGAAACAAAGGGGAAACATTTTTTTTGCACAGCTACGTAGTCTTTCTGGATGGTTTTTGCTGCATACCCAATCAGAAACTTAGCGCTTTTACATTAGCTAATATTAATACCTTTTAAATATTATTTTTAAATGAAACTGAGTGAGTGTCGCTATTTGCTATAGATTTGCTTCCGTAGCCGTACCCTTCTGTACCTAAAAAGGTCCAGAAGCAAGATGACGTTTCACAGCAGAACAACAGTACAGTAGAACAGCCCCACTTGTACATACCGCAGCATGTTGTTAATATCAGAGGTATTATAAAGAGAAATAATCTCCCTGCAAATACTTTTTCTTTACAAGTGCTAAATACTAGTGGACTGTGAGTGGAATGCCAATAGATTAGAAAATAACCTCGAGTAATGCTTATATTTAATAAATTATTATTGGTACCCGACAAGAAATGTACAGCAATGAGCTGATCGTACCGCGGGCTCTTGTTTTTGTCTGGTACTCTGTTTCCAGCAATTATTCATTTTTATGTTTTATCTGCAATCAACATCATCATTTCACGTCTCTGAGATTCGCCATCGCCTATCTGTTCTGCGTCTCAGCCCACTCCAGTTTGACGATTCTTTACTCGAGTCTGCAAATTTATCGCATTTTGAAATCTTTGAGCACTCGCTCGTCGGAGCGATTTACGCAAAGCATTTCGGTTTATGTGAAAATTAGGTAGTTACAAACGGTTGGCTTCAGTAATAAATTAGTTATTCTAGTAGTGGAGGTAGGTAGGTACAGTTGATCCGCAGTTTCCTTTTAGTAGATTGAGGAGTGGCGCGCCCGCTGAGTTATTGTCGTGCGCCACTGCACTCACTAATATTGATGCTAAACGGTAAACTGTGTCGGATTTCTTCCTCGTATTTAATTTAGGTCGATTTAATCAATGTTTTTAAAAAAATGTGACAACTCTTATTAAAAAATACTAGCTTCTGCCAGCGACTTCGTCCGCGTGGAATAGTTACTTTACCCCCGATTTTGAAACTCTCAGCCCGATCGGTTTAAAATTGACAAAGTTTCATACAAACGTTCATCCCCTATTTTATCCCCTTGGGGGTAGAATTAATCAAAATCCTTTCTTAGCGGATGCCTACGTCATAACATCTACCTGCATGCCAAATTTCAGCCCGATCCGACGATGAACGTAAAATTACTGCTAAGCTATCGGGAGTTACACGTGTTATTGTGAGTCAACCATAAAAGCTAGACATATGCTGTAGTGGGATATTTTTTAGATAATATAATGTAAAACATTTCCGTAATACATGATTTCTATGTAACTTTAACCATTAAGGCTACACACGCGATGGAAGCTTAAAAAATGGAGTAACTTCTCCCGTTTTCCCAACATTTTCCTTCACTGCTCTGCTCCTATTGATTGTAGCGTGATGATAAGTATACTATAACCTGCCCAGGAGTATGAAGAATAATTGTACCAAGTTTCGTTAAAATCGGTCGAGTAGTTTTTGTTTCTATAAAGAACATACAGACAGACAGACAGACAGACAAAAATTTTACTGATTGCATTTTTGGCACCAGTATCGATCACTAATCACCCCCTGATAGTTATTTTGAAAATATATTCCTTGTACAGAATTGACCTCTCTACAGATTTATTATAAGTATAGATAAGATATTCTTATACAGGGTTATCTGTAAAACACCAACAACCTCTTAAGAGGTCATTGTAATCATCATCATGAACAACTTTTACGTTGGGACCAAACCTGAAATCGCGAAAAGAAAATCAGCTGTTCCTTACATTTATGTTCGTACTCGTATAACTCATCACAATGTAGGGGACAGTTGATTTTTTTTTTTCGCGATTTCAGGTTTGGTCCCATAGTGATTACTGAACTGTTCAGTAGGTATACCAGGTGGAAGGAACGGTTTACTGTGCATGATCCCGACTATAGACTGCTTAGCGTTGAAATATGTACGTCAGGTCTTGTAATGATCGGGTAGGAAATCGATGTTCGTGTCTAAAATCATATAATGATCTACGGTAAAGTTTTCGGTTACGATCTCACGATACACCGTGTAGGTACAGACGTTTGAAAATTATGGTACAAGTGAGTGATCTGTGCGAAAGGTAGAATAAATATAGAAGTTTAAGACATTATTTTGCTCTTTATTCTCAAAGAACTTTAATAAATTATTAAGTTTTCTATAGAAAATGTGCCTCTGTATCAGGACGTGTTGGTTAGTGGTCTTGCAATTCGTACATGGAACCTGTGAATCCTGCCGAGCTGGTGCGTGAACACTCGCTATATGGCCGTGCAGCCGCTGCAGCGCTGTACCGCGTCGACTGCCAGCTGCTGCTCATTGTAATTTTTCAAATCCACGAGGCGCCTCCAAAAAAAAAGCTCTTCAATCATATCGGGAGATCATTGTGCGCAGGGAACGCGAATTGAAAGGAAATCATTATATTGCGCCCTTATCTGAGACATTTCTTTTAGAACTGCTAACCCGCCTGCATCGCGCCGGAGTGAGTTAGTTCGTGATGGAGATGTTATGTGTTGCTGTTCGGTTGAGTTTATATATGAAGGCGTGTTAATATTTGAAAAACGTTTGGGGGTCTGCTACTCAAATTTGCATAAGAGCCTGCTAATCATTATTTAAATTAATCAAATGAATTTTTTTGTAAACAAAGTTGCTAAAAGTTATATTCAAGGGTGTTTTATTCGTGTTATTCGTATCAAAACCTTGCGGACATTAACAGGGTAGTCTATTTGTCTTGTCACCTATATCTACGAAACTAACTAGACTTGTTAGAAGTGAATGCATTCAATTGTATGTTCAAACATTACATAACAAACAGCACGAAGTCCTCGGCTGCTAAACAAAGTCGCTGGCTAAGCGGCGACACCGTGACAGTGGAGAGGCGCAATGGAGCGGTGCGTGCAATACGTGTTGCGGTTCAATGCCGCACAGTTTTATTGTGCAAGTTGGGCGCCGTCTGTTCCGCGCCGGTGGTGGCGGGGGCAGGTCTCGCGGCGCGCGGACGGCGGCTGAGCAAGTCAGGGCGAATACAGGCCGCAAAGACGAACTAACATGATCTTATCTTTGATGGCTTTAAGTTCTTGATGGCATCATTATTATACTCACTATCCTATCTATACTAATATTATAAAGCTGAAGAGTTTGTTTGTTTGTTTGAACGCGCTAATCTCAGAAACTACTGGTTCGAATTGAAAAATTATTTTTGAGTTGAATAGACCATTTATCGAGGAAGGCTTTAGGCTATATATCATCACGCTTAAGCCAATAGGAGCGGAGCAGCGATAAAGAATGTTTTAAAATCGGGGATTCCACGGGGACGAAGTCGCGGGCAGCAGCTAGTTACATTATAACTTTTCAGTGATTCTTCTGAAATAGTTTTATTTATTTTTTTATTCCGTCTTTGCACTTTCTATTTCCAGGCTTTCTCATAAAAAATCGCAAGTGTTTAGTTTAGCTCTGCCTAGCAGATATTAAATTCAAATTCGTAGTTATTAAATAGAGTCCTAAGAACCTCTAAATTGAGTGGAAGAAACCGCCTCCGAACTTTGGTAAGGCGCTTGACATCAGTCTCCGCTAACAGTCCAACCCACTCCTCCTTGCAGCAGAACACAAAAACAAGGCGTCGAGCGTCAGTGGGCTCGTCTAATGCGATGTATTGAAATGTCCCCCGCGCCGATACATCGCTCGCAGGGCTGGCGCGCCAAGTCGCCGCGGTCTGTTGGTACCGCGTGTCACCCGCGACGAGGTTAGCGCCGTAACAACCTTGCTCTCTGATTTTCATTTGTTGGTTTTGTTGCTTCGTGTTTCATATTCACACATTGACTGCGTACACATGGGGGTGAGTTTTCTGCGGTATGTAGGTGTGTATAAGTACGTAACGTATGTGGAGACTTGTTTATTACGAGATACTTTAATAGAAATGCAAAGCTACAGGAAATCTGAAAGTGAAGCCATCGAGAGTTTGGTTCCTATGCACCCGATTAGACTGGTACCCGACCCTGTCATGCTTGGAAAAAGCTAAGCAGATGACTAATAATGTTCAAGATTGGAATAGTTACAAAACGACTGGCTGTCATTCATTGTGCAAGAATATGTGTATTTTTGACGTACTTAATGGTTTTCACATCATTACTATTGAACGCATTGACACAGTGAACCGACAGGTATCCCACATCCGAAGTATCCGGCTATTCGTTTCACACTACTCCACCGTTCTATTTTAATAGATACAGACACTCGCCCCTCCAGCTCTGCCTGCCCGCGGCAGCCCTGGCTGCGCCGGCAAGTTTCCAAGCAATGTTTTTGCCAACGAGTGAGTTATGCTCGCCGCGCGCCTTCGCCCGACTTCCGACACACTCACACATAATGACTCGCCGACAACTGTTTTCGCAATATCCTCCAGTTCTTACTGTACTTGGTATTCATGTGCAGAAGGACCACCACTTGTGTCGTAATAAACATAAATAAATGGAGATTAGAACTCAGAACTTAGACAGCTTGAATCGCCGCTCCCATCTAGTCTAGTGTTTCCTTATGGTTGATCCATACACATCGGCACGTGCCCGTGTGTGAACGAGTTCATATAAAATGTACGGACCGATATCCGAGCTCCGAACGGACCACGGACCGTCCACGTCCCGGGCACGGCGCGCATACATATGTGAGGGTTAACACATAATGACTACCTATATTTCCCTTAAAATTTGATTTTACATGAATTTTGGTTATGGCCCAACCACTACAAGTTGTTACCTACCGGTGAGCTACATCCCCCCCCCTGCGGCGTGCCCGATCGACTGAACCTTCTGCACTGCTCTATGTCGCGTGAACATGCACAAGTTTGTTTGAGCGTTATATTTTGTTGCGCGAGACATTCGGCTCCACTTCGAACGTTTATTTCCGTCGATCCGAGATGAAGGAATCATATCGAGAGACGGCTCGCTGCACGCTGGCAGGTTGCTCTATACACTGTACTGTAACAGACGCGATATACTGTTGTGAACAGCAGTGAGGTCGGTCTCTGAGCCGCACTCGGTCAGTCATCAAGTAACTTTCCAAGTTAGCTAGGAACTAAATGAGTCATCAATTATCATGAATGCGGAAGTTACTAATAAATGCAGTTAAATAAATTAGTATTTCACCCTTAATCCAGAGAGAAAGGCGAGAATGTTTTTTTTTTAAATTGGTTTGAGTTATAGCGAATATATCAAAATCAATAAAGAGGGAGTTATATGTAGCCACAGTTATACGTGTCCACTGAGAACAGAACTGAAGTCATCAATACGAACTGCGGGCAGACCGAAGGTACGTTCACGTGACTTTGTTTATTGACTCGACTATTTATTTACAAACATACGATACGATGTATGCCATATCTATACTAATATTATAAAGAGGAAAGATTTGTATTTTTGTATGTAACTAATAAACTCAAAATCTATTGGACAGATTTCCAAATTTCTTCCACCATTGGAAAGCTACATTCACCCTGAGTAATATAGGCTATATTTTATCCCCATATTCCCACGGGAACGGGAACTACGCGAGTAAAACCGCGGGGCACTGCTAGTGTTTTATACGACCACAACTTTTAACTCGGGAGTACGTTACCTTTGGATAATTTCCTACTTCTACCCAGGCGAAGCCACTGGCAGAAGCTAGTGTATATTATAAATACATACTTGGCTGTATCTGAAATCACACAGACCACAAGCTCAATATCTTCAAACTATCTTAAAACTCCCACCCTTCTGTCGCCATTCGTCGTGGAAATACATTGTCTCTTCCCAAATTTCATACTATTGATGTAATAACAGAAATTATCGACGATTACAATAACGTGATCCATGAGGTGTCGACCAAGTTCAGTTAATAGTTCTCACAGCAGCACTTCGCAGTCGGCCACTCAACACTGACGCGGACGAATCTTTTCCTCGCCTCGAACATAACACGCTTTTATTGCGAGTCGCCCGAACATAACACTACGATTTGTTCCAACAAACTATTGTTGCAAACTACTGTGTTTGTCACTGAGCTTTCTTACAGACTGTGGACTTGGACCGGTTGTAGTAAACATTTTTCATTCATCAATCATATCCATGGAGTTAGGAAATCGACAGATTTTTAAAATGCAAACTTCAAGTGCTGATCATTATAAAAACTAATTTTAACCATAATTAAATTATGTATTAGCAACTTTTTTTTTTGTTTCAGTTCATGTAGACTTCGTAGGAAACTACTTCAGCAATACTTACCCACTATAATCCCCTCAAGCCAAAACGAAAATGTCGGCAGGCTCCTCAGATAAGCTGGCAGCAGGTCGGCGCGGCGCGCGCTGGTGCCGCGTCATCCGCTCTCTACCAAATTTATTTAATCCGTCAAAGCGAAGACGCGGATATGTTTATTTTCAATTTGCGACTACGACAACTAAACGCGGGGAAAAATAACGCGGCAAAAAGTCGTCTGTTTACCTAAATAAGTTAGTTTGATGATCAAAAGAGCTTTGAAACGTCCAATTAGCGCGAGTCGCTGTCCGCTACCAATCTAGCCTGAGTAAATCTTGGTAAAAACACTGTGATTTGGGTACACAGGATTTTCTCCGTATTTAAAAACACCTCATTTACGTAAAATTTTGCAAACTATATGATCGCACCGTCCGATAGGTTAAAACATACCCCTGATTTTGTATGAAAATAAACTTTCCATATGACTCGCAACAGGCGCAACTCGTTGTTGCACAGAAAATAGACCGCCACTTCATTAAATGGGTCAACATTACACCTAAATAGCATTCCCTTTGTACAACTCAAGCTACTCAAAATACACATAACAATTAAAGGAGAACACAGCTCTCGACGGCACCCCTCGGATCTGCAAAAACTTCATATTTCCATAAGAAAAATTATTCTCTTTGTCATTCATTTATACTTCATAAACCAGAACACAATTTCTCAACAACTTGAGCAGAAACGGAAACAAAAAACCGGCCGGAGTCGGCACATAAATAACTCGGCACAATTCACAACTACTTAGTTATGTGGCGAGCCAACACATTCATAAAATGTTCATTGCTGCTCATAAACGAGGAGCGGTTTTGGCACACGTTGGAGGCCCGCGATGAATTATGAATAGCCGGGATTACCTCACGTCAGCGTGACGTCACGGGCATACATAGCATCGCTAATGTGCCTGTTTAGTCCACTAACCGAGACGAATATGTTAGGAATTAATCTAGCAAATTGCCAGGCTTCAAGCAAATTCAGGAGCATGCATTATGGAGCTGAAATCAGGTCACTGATGTTAACGTTACACAATACTTGTTTTACGTCGTCCTGGTTTAACGCGTTCAACGATAATGATGTGAATAATGAAAACTGTAATAAATTAACTCAATACGAATCGGAGCTAGAATTACTCATTACTTAATCTGATGCTGCTACAGGAAGTCGGCACAGGAACGGAAGGGAACAGAGTCCTCAGCAGTTGGCGAAGTCAATCTGTGGATGATCACGAGGGTTACTCAAAATCTGATCACAAAATAAATGTGCCTGTAGTCGACTCAACTTGGCACGATAAAAGCTGACACGATAAGTCTGAACTCACTACAATTACTAAAGTTTCTCCTAATTGTGTTTTCTGGAACATTGGGAATTAGGACTACTTTTAATAGTTTGTTAGGCTGGGTGTTTTTAAGCTAACTTAGTATACCCAAGACTAATTTGTTTAGTGCCAATCTGTTTTGTTTGTGAAAATCGTTCTAATTCCAAACTTTTAAGGCTAAAACATGTTTCATTTTCTTAACGCTTTTGTTTGTATTTCTTGAATTGTAATCAATCAATTTGCGGAGACTTTCTTCTACTATGTTGTGATCCGGCTCCAGTCTAAGTCTAAGTCAGTTCTAAGTTTGAACTACACGTTAACTGACAAATGCTTGCACTGTCTGGACAGGTCCACTCAAATCTGTGTGGCACTTTCCTCAAAATGCTACCTCAGAAATTAACCTACATGGTTCTCATATGATTTGACCAGTACGGATTGTATGGACTTTAAAAGAGACTCTGAATTTGTTTCGGTGTTTCTTCTCAGGGTAGTCGGTTAGGAAACACCGGCTTCATCTAGCTTAAAATGGCCAGAAATATTTGACGTGTAAAAGTGTTATGTTTAACCTACTTACAAATTATTAAATATAATTTATCGTCTGATTCGACACAGTTGAATACCAATATTTTTAAACGCCTTCAAAAAAATGGAGGTGGTTCTCTCAGCGATATTTTCGAAAATACATGTGAACCGATTTAAAAAAAGTAGGTACTTTTCCCCACACCAGGATTTTCTCCTGTATCTATTAACGATACAGGAGACAAACATATCAACTCAAGTACACCAACAACCATAATTGTCTGTAGGCCATACCTACATATATGTATTTGGTCCATGCGGAAATCGCAAAGGCAACTAGATATTTAACTATCAGGTGATTGGACGAGGTGGTTACTGTAAGAACTGGTCTGTACTTGAATTACGAAGGCACACGAATTAATTCCGAACGGTAAGTAAAGTAACCACTCAATATAGGAATAAAATAATCTCGATTTAGGTGTACCACGATTAAAAAGTGAACAAGATTAATCCTTTTTACAAAAATATACAACCAACTTCCAGATAAAAAACACTATAAAGTATAATATAAGTTTAACTACGGAAGCCAGTTTCAAAAAACGAAGAAACATCCAAAAATACCGAATTCCGAAACTAAAGTAATTTTACAGGTATTATTCTGTACTATCTGAGGGTCGCACGATACCTCTCAGTAAGACCGGTCATTCGACAACCCGCTACGACTGTCAAAGTTCTGTAAATGGCTGCCGAGATCAACGGGTCATCGTGCTTTCTGAGGCATGCTGGCTCTCGATATGTACCTAATTGATGGTCACCCATCTATGGGCGAGCCACAAAAATTATTACTTAACCTTGAAGATCGACCCGTGCTATTAATTAGTCACCATCTGTAGGTCATTATTCTTTTTTGCCTCCGCTATCGGATATCGGTTTCATTTGTAGCATAAATGGTAGATAACTCACAAACAAATATTATCGTTTAGTCAAGCGAATAACTTGTCGATTTACCAAAATAACAGAACAAGACTTGGCGAGCAACAATACCTAGTGAGGTCATTTTATTTGTCAGGACAGACACAACACAGTGTTCCTTTGCCAAGATTCGTTAGTGGAACATGTCGCGTGCTACCTCCTTCGTTTTGCGGCTTCTTCTCATGTGGGCGACATTTTGAAAGAGAGGCACAGTTCTAGTTAGTAGTGTCGTAATTTCATAGCTGTTTGTGCCCGTTGTAATCAAATTAAATGGGACACAATGATACACTAGCGGTCACAACATTTTAGTTCTGTGTTTATTATTCCCCCGTCGTCAGCGAAAACCTAATAACATCGAAAATAATTAGAAAAAGCACAAACTATACCTACCGACGACGCAGTTCGGAGCAGAACGTTTATCTAAATCCATTTCTATAACGTTTTGCTTATTTCAGACAAAATTTGATGTCTTTAACGTACCTACCTAACTAAATTTACATTAGTCAAAAAACAACTGTCTATAGTCGCTTCGTATCACTAGGATTTAACAAACGTTTTGATTTGAAAAAAATATTGACTAACCTACTTTCTTAGTCAGAATCTCTTAATTACGTTGAAAACTAAATCAATTACTCGACTGTCTTTGTTTTTGCTGCAACTTTCTTAAATTTTGAGATATGTGAAGACTGCGACTTCTGAAGTCCACTTGTACATTATGAGAGTCTACATCATATTTCAGTACGACGATGGCGTGATGTATGAAGCCGGGGGTGGCGACAATTGTCACATGTATGCTATACACCGCCGGTCCGCAAGGCCGGCCCGCTCAGCCACGCGGTAACAAGCGTAATTGGATAATGAAGTCGACGCCATGAATATTGTATTAGTGACCCTCGCTCCCGGCAAAGTTTCCCTATTCAATAATTTATTTATTTTGCTGTTCACCGCCAAACTCGGAGTTAGAGGTGAACGTGTATGTATAGTTGATGACCTGGGTTATAATGTGTTGTTCAAAATTATTTTCAAGTATGCAAAGGTATTGCGTCAAGTTGTTATGTGTTTTCATACAACACAACAACAATACAATATGTATATTGATTGTTTTATTATTGTGTATGTATATTTTACAATTCGTAGACGTTCCATAGCTAAAGGTGAACTTAATCAATTAAACTATTAGTCAGTGCAATCAGCTCCATTTGCGGTTGGCCACTTTCTTTTGGGAATCGGTTGATTAAGCTAACAGCATTATTCAGCTTGTAATCTTCTCACTGCTAGGTCACTAGGTGGTTCTCTTTAGAATAAAGACTGCTGTTTTTAGCACGCAGACCCAGCCCGGGTCTCTCGGATATCTCATTCGCATCCACCAAATAAAATATCTCTAAATTATCCAAAGTAAACTGGCCAATCACCCCAGAGAGTTGCCCCCATCACTATGCAGGGGAGTGCATTATGATAATGACGTCACAAGCATGGCGGCGGCCGTACATAATTGATAGTGCAAACAACTACATCATGTAGATATCGCACAGATTACTGCGTGGGGGTTACCGGGGCGTGACGTCACTGAACCGCATTGTTACGGGATGTGATTGCTAAACAATCTAATATTTAATCATACATATATATAATAAAACATTTTATTTATACAGATCATACAATCCAATTTGTTAGAAATCACATACACAACTTAAACACTAATGTTTGTTACATACATTTGGCTTTAGGTAATAATTAATAATCAATTAATAATAATGTCAATACCACCACTATTTGTGTCAAAATAATTATTAATACAATAATCAAATATACTAATACAACATAAATAATTCAAAAAACGCAATAGGTACAAGAATAACTTAAACTCAGCTACACAGGACCTTCCGTTGTTAATTTGTGGTATTTATCGCGCAGCATCTTTTTCTTTCATTCATAATTATTAGTCATCCCAATAAATACTTACTCTCTTGCCATGTAATCTTGCATACTATGCATTCATCGAATGATCCATCCTTCAAATAACTGCAGGAGTGGTGAAGGAATCTTAAATTAGCTGTTTAAGTTTGGTGAGCTATCTTTTAAACAAAGGGCCAATTTCACTATGTCCAAATACCAACCACTTACTGAAAATATATTAATACCAGAACTTAATCGTGGGTGCTGAAGCAGGCCCTGAATCTAATAAGCTTCTGACTCGCTTGTTACTCTAAGATTCCCGTGGTAATCTCAGGCCCACACCAGTCGAAGCTGTAACATTGCCTCTACTCATAAACATAATTATGTTCGTCAACATAACACAAGTGACGTCACATAACTCGCACACATATGAACATAAACACGTAAATATCGCAATAAACAAGCTAATACAACGATATTTACCGGTAACTGCAATAACACGTTAACATAAACCGAGGTAGCGCGGAGAACGTAACGTAAACGCGTACGTATAGGTTGCGTGCAGTTTACGAGCCAACGTCGAGCACTATCAGTAACGTTACGGATTTCATGTTCATGCTGCGTTTAAAATTGATGCATTTGATGATGTCACAGCACCGAGATAACAGACGATCAACGATTGAGACACCGTTTGTAAACCAACTAATTACTAACACTCATTATATGTGAAATATTTGTGTTAGCAAATAACTCGGTGTTAAGTTTTAAGTGCATTCTAACTTGGAGATGACAGTCTCGGAAAAAGACAAAAGAAAGTAGAAAAAAAAACACGCGAGCTCTTGTTCAAAGAAGCAGTCATAGTCCACATAAACCCATCTGCGTTTGTTTCCAGCGTCACCGTATTATAATTTCACGATTGTCAAATGAAAGAATGCAGCCGATCTATTCTATTGCGTGAGTGTTCATCGTGTATAATATACGTGTTCAAGTTAGCTTGAAGTAGACTGTCATTCCACCTTGAATTAATGGATTTACAATTCAAGTGAGTTGTAAGCCACCGTCATCTTTAACGGTAAGATTTTTATAGAACAGTAGTTATTACACGTGTATAAGTAATTAGAGATATTATTATGTTGCAGCATAAAGCGTTGCGGAAATTTCAGAAGCAGCTTTCTGTATTAATTTTGCTTTATTCCAGTGCATATGATAATTATGCAGCTAATTTGCGGCTGGTACATTTACCCATCGCTGCAGCCTCCGCTCCGGTTTCGCCCGTGCGTCGTCGAGAGCCCGCCGTGCGCTGTGCGGGATACGAGCACTACTCACAGGATGCCAAACAGACAGATTTTATTATATCTAAGTCGAGCGTATATATCTAAGTCGAGTGACACCGACCACATATCAACAAACACTGTAATATTCTGAGTTAAAACAAGAATAAGAGCTAAGTTGAGAAAAAGCAATTTAATTTAAAAGATCGAAGCCAGGCTCGGCGAGGTGGAGGCGGAAGCACGCCACCACTCGACTAAACCATTATTGGTTCGGCGCGATGCGAATCAATCGGAATCTTACCAGACGGACCAACAGACAGACTACAATCTCATTATAGACGTTATAAGTGAGTACTTAGAAGTCCGGAACAAACATTATGATATATTTTCTCGATTTGAATTCGCGGAATTGAAATGAATGGGTTGAGAAGTCGCGCCCTGCTCCGGAGCGCTCGGAAAGCGAGCACTTGCCTACGAACCATAACATTCAAGTTAAATTTTACATTATTACTATAACGACACGTTGTTTATGGTTTGCTTTTGTCTTTAAACTACAAAGTCAAACAACGTTATTTAATTGTGCTTTGTTAATGGTACCGAGACTTTGTCCACATAATCGGTACAGGTACAATTGAACTGCTATCGAGATTGCGAGATAGGTTTTAATATCACAGCTTTTCTCAAACTCAAACATTGAGATTGACGGTGTGTTGAGGGAGCATGCTCGCAACAATTTGAATTGCGGTCACTAATCCTTTTGCCATATAGTTATTTTGACCTTCCAGTGAACCATTTTTATGAAGTCGAACTGTAGTAAATCTTCGTTATAATTTGTAAAAAAAAAAGAAAAATCCAATACCTAGACTTATTTGTTAAGTATCTCATTTGATTCCAGAATGTTAAACACAAAGCCACACGGCTTACATTTCCTTCCCAGATCAGCGCAAAATAGGTTCCCCGTGAGCACAGAACGCGGCCGGCGGCGCGGCGCGGGCGGCGGACTTTTTGTTCCTTTCAGCGCGTTATCTCGCTGTAGGCGGCACGGGTAGCCTCGCAGACGCGCGGAGTCCCACAGACGTAGGCACGCGGCGCCTTATCTCTTTGTTGTCTTATTATTTATGTACACACGCGACGTCTTAGCACCAGATACCACAGATTACACGCGGAGAGAAATGTGGA
Organism: Hecatera dysodea; assembly: GCA_905332915.2. Classification (NCBI taxonomy): domain Eukaryota; kingdom Metazoa; phylum Arthropoda; class Insecta; order Lepidoptera; family Noctuidae; genus Hecatera; species Hecatera dysodea. The sequence continues at coordinate 206,400 of HG995304.1, forward strand.
CGTCTTACATTTGGAGACGTCGCGCTCATACAAATGCTTTCTTACACGGAATTAAACGAGCCACGGAGGATATTCATTTGAAAAATATAATTTAAAAGGCAGCGTTCATGTGTGCGTGACCTAAATAACGAATTATACGAAGTCGAGTACCTACTTACGTAGCTACCTGCGTTTTCTGTAATACTTTCCTCACAAAATGTCCAATCGTCTCACGTTAAGAAGATTGTGTTTGTTCGGGGACTGCAAATCGTATGCTTCACTTGTAAGGGAAATATTGAGAGAACCAGCTTTTTGTTCCACATGTTGTGACGTCAGCTCAACGGAAAGGTATGACAATGTCGGAGCGCAGTATCTCAAATGAAATTGTTTAAAATGCTCGTTTGCTCGCTTCGCTTTATGTTACTCAGATATCTGGAGACTATGTAACGAATAATAAGAATAGCTGTCTCTGTAGAATTGGCTTTGTAGGTATATTTCAAATGTTACTCGCCCATTCTTATTATTCTACGACATGTTCATTACATGAACGATTATTTCCTAGTAGGTATCCCTTTAACATAGCCGGTAAAATGACCTATGAACTATTACTCTGAAAATCCAAAAACCAACTTTGTATAGCTCAATATTCGTGAGCAATTTGATGCAATCGATTTATTATAAAGACAGTACGTACTCGGTCGCTAGTTAGTGTTCTACATACCGTTACTACAATATTATCCATAAAAATTATAAATATATGCATAGCCCTAAATTCCCTTAAACGAATTCTCGTTTAAAGCTCATAAAGCGTTGTGCATACAGTCGTGCTTGCCTCTCGAGAGCCGCGGTGCGCGGTTGTCCACTCAGCTTAATATTTTCCTTGGAGAGCTTTTGCGACGTCTCAAGTCGGCGCCTCCTTCAAGCCTGCCTCCCATACAGTGCCGTGCAGAGGATCCACTCCTGGCACCGAGGGAGAATTAGCTATCTTTGCTAGAAGCCTACCTACTACACTGATACTTGATTAAACTATCATTAAGCTCAATATGACATAATGCTTTGTAAGTGTTTTTTTACTACGATGGTTAAGGTTAGATTATGGTCGAAAGCGAGTCTATCAGCCTCGTACACTTCGACTACTATCTCACCTGATGGAATGTGTTGTTGTGGTCGACGATTTAACAACACTACAAGCATTCTATTCGGTCCTTACTTAAAGGCCCAAAGTTGCAATTATCAGGAAACACTCTGACAGGGATTCCACTCCTTAGCTGCACGCACAATGAATGTGTTCCAAAAACGTTTTGTGCGTGTGGGTGGGATGTGGCCGTGTCCCGGTGGTTCATCGCCGCACTTTTTGCAATCCGATAATGGAACAGTCTACGCGGAACTAAATTGTGATTCTACAAAATTGGTATTTCAAACTGTAAGTCGCACTTTAGATAAGTACAACAAAGATTTATGATAGCAACAGTAAAACATGACACGCATCACTCGCTGACTGCACACGTTTCGGCGATAATTTTTTTGATGGACTTTTGGACGTATTATTTAACTTGTTATTCTGTTTTGTAGACCATGAAGTGCCCTAGACCATGAAAAATTGTATGTTTGACAAATTATTTAGCGAGCTGGAAACTTTGTGATGTTTTGACACTACTTAATTGATTTTATTGAGTGGAATGTTTGTAACATAACACTTTTCTACATTTATTATCAAATCATTTGCCTTTTCCTAAACATGTTGTTGTGGCCGGCTTCCAGTCAAACCGAATTTAGCTGGATAGCCGTATCTGACCTCCACAATCCAGAAACTGGCTTCTTGACAAGACTGTGGTCAGATTTTCTGGCTTCTGGCAATCCGTAACGTATCGTAACGTAATCTCCGTTACAAGTGGTCCTTCTGTCCCCGACTGCTTCGCCTCGTGAGCCCAGATCAAAGCCCTCGTTGCGACAGCACCTAAATCTAGCTCGACGTGTCGCCCGCCCTACCTACACGAGTACGCGGTAATAAATCACCGTACACGCGATTAACGTACATGTGCTGATTATCTCATTAATGTTACAAAGGTAAACTATCAGTTTGTAACAGATTGCTACAAGATTATAGAAACTATCGAGTTATTTTGTTGCTATTTTTAACACAATAGTTCAAAGTCAAATTCAAAACGTTTATTGCGATTTAAGTGTACAATGTTTATGTTATGTTATGTTAGTACTGTTGACTTGGCAGCCTTTTTCAAGCATTGCAATTGGTATAGATAGATGCTTTTTTATGGATGGGAAATCATAAAATGACTTCATCCGCTCTGACCGGAGTGGAAGGGAGTGGTAGTCTATAATTGACTAAAACCCATCCGTGTTCCTCCCTTAAATGCCCTTGGCTTTTTACCGCCGCGGTGACTCTTTGCAACAATATCCGCAAAAGGTTGTGGATATTGTTGGAAACGACAAAGACGGCGAGGCCCACTGGTCTTGTCTCCACTGGATTTATAGAAAATTAATTAAATGGGTGCAGTGGCGGCCTAATCACTCTCAAAGATATCTACCAGGTAACGAGCTACAGGAATTAACTTAAAATCTAGGCAAATGTTAAGTTTCATAAAACAATTGAAATAATTAGAACCATAACAATCCATAATTATCTATGTAATGTTTGTGTTGAGGTCAACATCTAAGTTGACTTTTTATTTCCTTGATTGTGCCTGCGGACTAAAATCTGTAATCAGAAGACCTTTTCTTCAGGACAGTGAGCCATTTAAGCCAATCAAATGTCTAATTTTCTTACAACAAAACGTGCTATCTATTATAAGATTGAAGTAGGTACCTATTGCCCCACATGGTCACATGTCGGCTCGTCGTCACACAGAAGGAACAGCAACGGGAAAGGATGGCATCGCGACGCTCATTAGTGAACTGGCTTCCTACTTACATTTTGTTAGTTCAACGGCTTTGTTCCAACAATCTGACAGCGTGCCTAACAAAAGACACAATTAGTTGGTACAGCCAGATGTTTTTGTTACAATAATTTATCCTCAGACCGTACCTACCTACTCTTAGAAGTGTAGAATTTCAAGTAAATACCAAAAATCGTTTCATTGGAAACTTTTCAAAGTGCTGGACGTAGGCCTCCCAATCAACATACAACCTATTTAAACTTTTTAATGCCAACATGGTGCTAGTGTTCTATAGAGATGGAGCTATGCAGCACTAACCTTTATCCACAAGGCAATTATGATGGCATTTATATGTCTCAGCAAGGCTCCCACTATATGGCCTGCTTTATAAAAATAGTACGGACACAAACTACAACGTACAACCAATCAACAATGACGTAGACAGTTGCGATTGATGAACCACCATACTGCCGTCAAACCTACATCCGATTGTACCTCCGCAACCCTGCACAATGAGCCGCTGAGTCCATCTAACAGTGGGCAAAGTTGTGTGCAGTCAAAAACACGCGCCCGCATGCTCGCGTCGGACAGCCGGCGCGGCGAGCAAACACGCGGGCTCTGCCGAGCTGCACAAACAACGCAGATGTACTTCACCTACTGTTGCCTGTATTTACCGATGTTGTTAGAAATTGGAGGTTTTGTTTTTAATTCGAAATTGAGAAACTATATAAATAGACTCGTCGGTGAAATGCCCCGAATAAAATATACATTTTAGGCAATTTTAAATGTTATTGAATTTCCTACATGGCTACATTATCGCAACGTAAACAGTAAATAAACTGAGAAAAAAACAAAATAAATCTTTGAAGTTTGTTCGTAGCACCTGCACTTAGTTCTAAAACCCCGGCGTGTGTCGCAAGCACTCGGCAAGTATCGGGTAGCACAGAGGCGGCTCAAGAGGTGATTGTCTAACACTAAGTAAGATTACGTTAATTTGACACGGACTTAACAGCAGCGGAACTTTGGAACGCGCTCGAGATCACATAGATGAGACGTGCAAGTTTATAACACATCAAACTATGCGGAACTGTTCCCAATATCAGTTCCGTTTGGCTGCGGGCCTGTTGGCGAACGCAAACGAACTGTGGCAGCTGATCGACGGATTGTGGAATGGCAATCACGTCGCCGCGGTGTTATTACTGCGTCGTGAGCTGTGCCGTCGCCGGCGCGCGGCTTGCGGCGGCTGCGGCGACGCCGTCCATCCACGACGAACTGTGCTTAAAAGCGCTTTGACGCGAACTCTGTCGCCGGAACATTCTCAACTTTAGCCCACAATATTGCATTTGCATTTGCACCGATCCCAACCCCCTAACATTAAAGTCTAGTATCGTCTGTGTCGATGCCGTCTTTGGTATGGTGTAACTTAACTCATTACGTAGTAGGCAGAACTATGTCCCCCGAGCGCGTTTCCCCTCGGACTCGTTGAGACAGAAAATCAATGGTTGTGCCGATAGCCCTGTCCTAATGTCGCATTGTACGGGGTTCGATTCGGTGAACACAAATTGTTTTAAGTGTTCGATTGAAAAAGATTAAAAAATTGTGGTCTTTATCTTAGGACAAAAATTTTTTGGGCGGCGCAATTATTTGGTTGAATAATTTATTTTATCTCATATTTTTTCTGAAATGCTCTTAACATTATAATAGTTCAGAAAGCAAATCTGTACTAAAAATTCTATAATTGTAAAATTTGAGTGAGCAAAGAGTATGTACAGATTCTAAAGAAATTGAAAAAAATACTCTTTACTTACTGTAGAACTTTTAAAAATTAATTTTAGAGGGATCTAAACTTAACGTAAGTTTTGAAACCTAGGTATTTTGAAAAGGCTTACCTAAATTATGACTTGCAATTGATATGAAATACCGTGAGGCCGTGGGCTCTTACCAAGTAATCAGCACAGTCAATATATTCTGTGACTCCGAGTCCGACGTGTGGAGCCGCTGCCCGCGCGCCGCAGCGGACACATGGCGATGTTGCAGTAACGCATTACTGCATTACAAGTAATTAATAACTCCGGGGACTGGCGCCCCTGCAGACCGCGCCTCGCGGGGCATTCACTTATTAGGACCCTTCGGAAATATGGTGTTGTTTTTAAAGTTCACGTCTCGAACTTACTCCTCGACATTCAATACAAAGCATGTTCTAGAAATTGCTATAAATAAATTTGAACAAACTAAATGTTAACGATGTGAGAAATAAGAATTGTATTTGACGTCGACGGCGCACCCTCTGTTGTAACGCAGCTTAAAGTGATTCGTAAAAAGTCCTAGGGTGACAGTTGAATTCAATTGCCTATTTGCCAAATTAAGTTTATTAAAATATAATCCCTACCTTACCCTACCTTTGTGCTCTTGATTTTGTACATTTTTTTTTTTAAGTATCTAGTGTGTACATTAATGAATAAATACATAAATAATAAGCCTTTACACACAACATATCCCCTATCATATTTTGTCTCTGTATGTTGTATGTTCTACTCACTGTATCTATTTACCTGTAAGGTTTCCTAAAATAAAATGAAATCAAAATAAAATAATTAAACATTCTAGTAAGTTACGTTTAATAATTCTTTAAAGACCAAGGATGGGTTTTTTATCGTTAATTACAAGTCTCAGGTTAACCATTACCTTCGTCCAACTCAAATAATTAACCTCAATAATGAGGCTCATTACGAGCGGCGCCCCGCGCGCCCCGCGCCCCCCGCGCTCGTCGGAAGAGACATTTTCATATAAATCGAAATGCTCGGCGCCTCACCTCGCCACGATCTGACGCTCAGTTTTATTCGATTCCGATACAATATTGCTCAAATACTTTTTTATTGGCGTTATTAAATGTTATCTAGACTCATTTAAGTCATATTATATTCACGTTGCACGCCTTGAAAATCGTGCGTTATGACTCTGAAAAGTGCTGATATCGTGAACCCTGTAATGTCCACAAAAAACTTTTGAATGTCAGGTTTATGTTACTTTTTTTTTGTAAGGTCTTGGCACTCGTTACCGCGGTGCGTGGCGCGGCGCTCGCACTAACGCGCACCATCGTTAGCTCTAATGCGATCGCGACGAAAACAATCGCGCTCACCCCACGCTCATAAAGCTGGTTCATCGACATATAAATATAACATCTGCGGCGACGTATTAACGATATTTATGACGTGTTTTTGTGATGAAAAAGAAATGTTACTGTAATAAAATGTATTTATTTTGCATCAATTTGTGTTAACAAAGAAAAGACGGTTAAAAAATTGTTATTTTCAGCACAATTGGGACAGTCATCGTCTTCATGTGTTAAATTGAATTAGTCTTGGGACGTAAATCGAAATATTTTCTCAAGTTAGAAAAATTACATTAGAAAAATAAAAATGACACAAATCAAAAAAATGTTTGAGCCTTTGTGATGCGATTTCAACTGTCAACGAATGCCTTCGAGGCACTAAATTTGAATTTCTTTAAATCGCTCATAAATTGAAAATGCAGAACGCTGTAAGAATACTAAAAAAAACATCGACTAAAATGCATGGGCCCAGACGGACCGCGGCGCGTGATGAGCCGCGTGTGGAGGCGCGTGTCACGCGCGCCGCGCGTCCCGGGCGACCGCGACGCCCGCTATCGCACTATCACTGTCTCAGGATACTAACACATAGCGACTGTACAGACAGACAACATTTATTTGGTACAAATATTTATTGTTAAAGTCAAACTGCAGTTCTTAATCAGTTAAAGTCTCACTCTCGTCCGATCCACGCAGAACGGAAGAAGTCATTTGATGATAATTACATTCACATCCATAAAAATTGTGCGTTATTGTAATATAATGAACTGTATTTGTTTTGTTCACTTGTGTATTTCTTTGTTGTGTTATACTTCAATTTTATGAGGTTTCGCTTTTTTATTGATGGTGTGTTGTGCCGAATAAACACTGTATGTTTCGCTTTCTTACGTTCGGGTTTATGATAGTAATTAATATGCATAAAATTCTTACGTTACTGATAAGTGACTGACTGAGTCATTAATGGTCGTAGATTTCCCGAAATATGCGCGCATGAAGTCGCGGGCAAAATCTGGTTAACAATGTATGTACATATATGTTTATAAGAACATATTTCTGAAGACACGTAGTTAGACAATAGCAGGGTTCGCCGAGCTTGTGCGCCGCTGCTACGCCTTACAACGATATTTCTAAGAATAAATAACGCAGTATCCAAGCTTATTGTTACGAACAGAATACGAGCAAACAAATAAAACGCTCTTAGAATTAAAAGCAAACATCTAATTTTATCAGCTGCCTGTCATCCACGCACTTGCAATAACTAAACAAGGGGAGTATCGCATTGTGTAAGAGATTTTCTAGCCGTGACACTATAATCCCGAAGGGTTTACGTTTTTGATTAAAAATATATAGCAACTGGAGACCACCTCGCTCTCGTCATAACTACTATTCTTACGTAACTCTTATCCTGTGTTCACATTTCTAATCTATACTAATATTATAAAGAGGATTTATTTTACCGATTTAAACCATTATTTTTCACCGTTACAATGCTACATTATCAACAGTATTCCCACAGAGATGGGAACCACACGAATAAAACTGTGCGGCACTTCTAGCCTCTTAATATAATAGTATAAAATGGGGAAACAGAGGCAAACCCTTCGTTTACCTCCGTTTTTCTGTTTACTTCTTCCCTAAAGGAATTTGATACAATTTCACTAATAGAAAGAACGCTACATGATGAAGGTAACTGTACCCATGGAAAGCTAGGTTAGGAGAGAAAAAAATTGCCACAGAGCAGACGTACATATATCGTTTCGTTTGTCATTGTGTGGGTCTTTACATCTTAAATAACTCTAGCTCGCCATCCTACGGGGCCGTGTGTCCGCAGTTGCGCCGCCACGAGCAGCTGACTCATGACTCATCGACGCGGCGCTGTCGCTTTTTTGCGATAATTATCTGAACGATGACGCCATTGTTCGAAAGCACTAAGTACCCCACTCCATCACACGCTGCAAGTCACTACCGCCACATTATTCATGAGGCCAGAAGGTCCGTTTTGTAATTTAAGAAGTTTTGCTCACTGTATTCAAAATGTTCACACTAATTTATATTTATCCACTGCTGCACCGGGACAAAAAGCAAAGTGTGATTCTGTTCCCATACTGTAAACTACCACTTGACCTTTCCCTGAACCGAACGTGGAAATGATTATGGTCGAACTGTGAAAAATCGGGCACAAAAATTGCCCGTTCCAAACTTTCTGGGTTAGATATGGCATGTCACGTCGCCTTACCTTGTGCAGAAAGTTCGTTTTTATTTCTCATAATATAATGGCGATCTAATAAATCAGCATCTATTTATGTTGCTTCTTCACAAAATCAGTTTAAAGTTAGTTATTACCGAGCCTTCTGCCCCACTGAACGGACTGAGCCGATCGAGTCACGTCGCCGCGCGTTCGAGCGCCACGCACGGCATGTGTGGGACAGGTGATTCTTATTGAACATGTAATCTGGCTGTTTGAGTGCTGCGCTCTTGAATACCTCTCCACCGGCTCCGTCAGTCACGCTGCGAGTTAGCGAAGATACGGCTCTGTTGGGAATAGCTTTGTTCCTGTTCCTGTACGTATTTGTGAGGTCGACACATAAGCGCCACACGCAAGCGATGTCAACAGCGTTGAAATGCATGTCGATCTCAGATATATAACGACTGTTGCAATTTATATGATATTAGAAATTCATTTCACACTTACCTAAGTCAATTCAATTCCTATTGACTTCTTATTGTAATGCGAGAGATCTCTTTCTGACTACGAATTATTTATTGGAATATGTGTCTGAAAATAAACATTATAACAACAGATTAATACAAAACAATGCGGAAAGAGAGTATCCGACGACATTTAAATTGAACAAAAGATTGTCTTCTAAAATATCTTTGAGCACACAGATGTACGTAAAGGTTGTATTTCCTAAGATACTCGTTACATAAACGGAGATCTATCAAAGGCTCTGACTTTACAGAATCTCTTTGTTCTGTTAACGTAATTGCATCCAAATGAGTCCGGTGAGATGAGTCGCGCAGACGAACACCCATCCGATCTGTTTGTGCGCCGATTGTTTTACTTTCAACTAAATAAAACGGAAAATTCTGATCTTTTGGGGTGCGATGTCGCGGGGTGGGGGCGACTGTTTCATTTTGTCTGATTGTACCCACCAGTATTGTATTTCTGACAACAATTTTGAATGTTCTCGATAATGACGCCCGCTTTGACGCCAAACGATTGCTCGGAGCACTCGAGCTTGTTACTGAATTAAGTCTCTCTGTTAACAAATAAGGCTTTGACTGTTGCTTACCGTTTACTTTCTCTTAGTGATTTAAGAGGCAGTACCGATTCACCATTCAGAAGTAAACTGACAACCAGTCAGAAGAATAGATATAAAGCGCAATAAGTAAGCCATCCGAAAGCAGCGGCGCAGTCGGCTGTGCAGTGGCGTGTGACGTCATAGCTGCACGTGACCGGATTCACTATCGCGTGCCTTGCATCCCCTCACGCTCATTATTTTTATTAGGACTATATTCTAATAGGGTTGAATCTTGCAATTACTTTGGCATGTTTTAACCGAACACTCAACGTAAAATATATGTATATGGTTGGATATATCTATAGATTGTAGATCGGAATGAGAGTAAGCACATATTTGCTAACCTCGAATTGTCAAAAATCAGTAATAAGAGCGGCTTAGCGCCGACAAACCGCAATATGGGAGATCGCTCTCATACAACATAGCATATTTTATTACATTCGGCAAAATATCTGAATGTTTGTGATCACCGCGAGTGAGGCTCTGCGTTTGTAGGGCGCTATTAATCTTAGTCAAATTATTATATTTAATCAATCATGGTACAAAGCTACTGCGGGGCTACGGCGCTACGGTGTATAGGACTACAGTGCTACGGTAACGGTGCTACGGTGCTACGGCGCTACGGTGCTACGGTCTACAGTGCTACGGTCTACGGTGCTACGGTTTACGGTGCTACGGTCTACGGTGCTACGGTCTACGGTGCTACGGTCTACGGTGCTACGGTCTACGGTGCTACGGTCTACGGTGCTACGATCTACGGTGCTACGGTCTACGGTGCTACGGTCTACGGTGCTACGGTCTACGGTGCTATGGTCTACGGTGCTACAGTGCTATGCGGCTCAATAAAACGTGGTAAAGCGCGGCTAAAGTCATTCTCTCAAACGAACATACACATGACGTTTTGATTCGCAATGAACTTTTTTTTTTATCAAGACAGTGATGGTTCACACAACCTGGTAAACTGTAACAGCGTCTTGTTTTGCTGCTCTGTTCTTCTTTTTATAGAGATTATAGTTCCCTTACGTTTTAATTTGTTTTTCTTTTCTTTTCTTTTATCTATGCATATTGTAGTTTCTCTGAATTAAGTTAAAAATTGAACACATTATGGTTAAACAATCGATAAATATTAAAGGTTTCGGTTATAGTAGCATCATCAATACAGTCATGCCAATTTCAGCAACACGAAATTTATTTATTTGGAATAAATTGCAGCTGGAATAAAGCCTTTATTATTAATTAAGGTTCAGCAACGTTTCGTAACGTTTAGTTTCTTTTTTTTTTCAAGGCCTGTCATCTTTTTGTCCAAAATTACAAGTCTACTAAACTCGTTGTATACTTGCTGTTTGGTGATGTTCTTCGGGCGCAGACACAGGTGGCAGCTAACAAAATTCAGTTTTCTTCACTGAAGATATTTCAAAACTATGATAGACAATCGCATTTTCTTCGTAACAATGTTTATTTCTAAATAAATTTGTCTAAAAAACAAGCTAAATTTACTACAGAACTACAAAAAAGAAATATAATTTATTTTAGCGAATTTATCAAATTATTCAATGAGCCACAATTTCCCGCTGTGAAAATATTCAAACATTTTATTGATAAAACTTTGTTTTGGAGACCAAAACTTTGTCAATGTCAATAAACAAGTTAATTTTAATTGGGTTTGTTGTAAGCAATGCTAACTGTAGTTTTAATATAATTAATAGTTTAATATAAATGGTGCTGCAATACTAAAACTTATAACCTTCTGTTTACTAACTCGGTAATTAACAGCTGAATCAAATGTTTTTGACAGTTTATCAACACTTTTCAGCTCAGATATTGTCAAACAAGAGTGCCAAAGTATTTATAGATGAATGTTAAGCCAAACACAAGTTCAATGAGTACGTAAATAAGTAAAAACAAGTACCTAAAGACAATGATCGAAGGCACAACCGCCGAAACGATGTCAAGTTAAAAGTTTGAGCAAACCTCCTTTGTGCATACCAATCAGCTGAGATTGAACCCACCGCAAAATAATACCTTCCATAGTACTGCGGCCTCCCAACTTTGTGCGAAAGTAATCCTCGCTTTTACCATCTTGCAAATAGCCCGAAACGAACGACGAGCCATTCCGATGACGATGCGATTATTACTGATACGACTGAGACAGCTATACTATCATCATATGGGTTTACAGTTAGAGAGAAAGAGATGAAAGACGGATACAATAGTAGGAAGTTGTAAAAGTCAATGTTACGCGACCGAGTCCGAGCGGCGCATGATGTAAGGGTGGGTGTCCAATGGGCTGTAATGCGAGTTATAGTAATGGCAGTTGATTATGTGATTTGCTCACGCGAGTATTGGACGTCATGCAGGAAGATCATCGTGAAAATAAACAGTGTCGTTGAGGCGTTCAATCCCAAATACAATGGACAAAACTTTTGCAAACAAGTGACATCTATTACCAGGCCTGTGCTGTCCGTACGCCTGACTATCAGAAGCCTGCATCTCATGAACCGTAATAGAAATACAGTTAAAAATTTCTCCGAATTTGAATTGACACTGTAAAAACAATGAATACTGCAAAAAATAATTAAATTAAGATTCTCCTTCATACAAAAAACTAAAGGGAATTACAGCGGTTTTTGTTGTATCGTTTGATTTATTTAGTAATGTATTGTAAGCTATTAAAGGTTTTGATATGAATATACTACGCTCCAATTGAACCTACTATAAGCATTTTATAATATCTTTGACGTAATATGTAATTCGTTGTATTACGTATTTCATTTTTGTGTTACTTAGCGTGGGCATCGCGTTACGCGCCGATGGGCGCGCACCCCAACTCGTTCAGCAAACATATCTGTTCTGTGCGGGCTCCTACAAACCGTATTACGTTATTTGTTCTTCATATTTGAGTTGCGAACAACCTTAACATTGTAGAACAAACTGCTGTGTTGGCGCTTCTTTTATTCCACACAATGTTCCTCTGTTTACGTGGGATCAGTCGCTAGGATTGCTGAGTTTTTCATAGAAATTTATGATTAAGCCTGATAAAAGTGGCTCAAATGTTTTTTTTAGGGTTAGTTAACAATTTTCACTGCATTTTAAAAATGTGCTAAAAACTTTATTTTCTAGCTGTTCGTATAGTATAATCATTCTAGCATCATCCTCCACATCCTTTACACCATCCAGGGGAATCTGCTTCACTTGTTCAATTCAGTGTCCACTGTAACGTGCGGCGCCGGCTCCGGGGCGGGTACTCTGTCGTATGGGATCGCGAGTGCGGCGGTGCTTAGTTCTTGGGGTTGCAGGACTAATGACACTGGGGTCGTAATTAGATCTGTATATGCCTGTATAATAAGATAAGATAAGATAAGATTTATTTTTGTAAAACATGAGTACAATACAATTTGTATGGTCTTATAATAACATTTTTAAAAAAGGATCTACATGTTTTGCCATAAATGGCGTACAAAAAAATTGTTGGTCAACTCAGTTAACCTTTTGAATGTATGACATCAAAAAAAAAAATACTACTAAAATATTACAACACAAAAAAAAAATTGTATAAAGGTACAGGTTTGTGATCAAAGAAATGTCATAATAATACTATATATGTAGGTGCAAGCTCAAACTATGTACGATCATTCAAAAATTCTGTTAGGCTATAATAACACTTGCTTATGAGGTATCTTTTTAGATGTAGTTTAAATAGAGTTGTGGGCATTTGTCTAATGGCTTTCGGGATTTTGTTGAAGATAACTGGTGCTAAAGAGAAAACGCTTTTACACATCAATGCCGTGGTTGATCTTACTGCATATAGCTTATTGTTATCCCGCCGATTACGAATTGAGATGTCTGACAATTTTTTAAACAATTTAGGATTGGAATAAGTGAATAAGTGATCTTATATAGGTACTTCATTCAAAATTAACTCATCAAGTCATCAGTCAGCCAAATTACGTCAAGTTTTCCTTACTGGAGGTGGAGAATCACGTATTAAACTAGTGCCAAACTCGAGGTAAGCCAAACAACAGCGGTCACCGCATGGTGGATGCGTGGTCATTTAGTGCATTGTAGAAAATTCTTTGATATATTTTTCGAAATAGTTACTAAGTATGATGACAAGTAGCTATCCGCGATTATGACAGTTATAAAATATATTCACAGGTAAAGGCTTTACCTACGCATTCTAATGTGAGAATTGTTGTATTATTGATGATAATCGTTTGTACGAGAGAATAGCGTAAGTGAGGCATGTGAGCGCGGATGCTAATCGCTTCGTCTCCAACAACAACACTCCGCGAATTCTTCCTGAGCGCCGCGCGACGCGGGACAGACAATTTGCGCCCGCATTCATATTCATACCGCAGTGGCGGCGCAAGGGCGCGCGCACACCAGCGCGGTCGCACAAACGAGCGTTTGATTCCCCTCCGCGCGTCTAATTACCGCGCCGCGCTTTGTTCACGTAATTCGCTAATAATGGCGATTTTTTACGCGTCCCAAAGTAATTTCCTTTTCTACGGGAGCTTGTTCATTTGTTATTCTTTGTCCCTTTCACAAGGAAGGGTTGAGTATTTACATTTTTTCCTGTTGATGTTCCATTTTACCTGAACTGAGTTTCAATAGGTGCACAACGTAACGCTCGAATTATAAATGATTACTTCTCAAATTACTTTGGTCCTTTTATGCAAATTAAAACACACTTCAGGTATCAACATCGTATATTTTCCCTGCAAATGGAAGGAAAATGAACGTTTATGGAAAACTGCCAAATTGAGTTTCAGGAACTGTCATCATTACTCAACTTGGATTTTTCCTCTCCAGTGTTCGGGAACACGAACTTTCTTCGCCGGCTCCAGCAGTGCGAGCTCAACACAGCCATCTAACTACACAGCGCGGAATCTTTCAACATTTCCATTTCAAATCTAGATCTTTTAGTCTGAAACCTTTTAAATTCAGCCAACACAAACACCAAAGGATGAAGGCGTTCGAAGGAGAGGGAACAAAGCGGCGCGAGTGCAACCCCGGCCACCACCGCGCCGCCCGCCGCGGGACCACACTCCGGGATTTAATACTTTTAAAATTGTCACGCCCATCTCTACACTCATTATGATTTTACATTTTATGGGAATTCTGTCGAAAATGAAGTGTTCCGTCTGATTGTGGAGCGACGAGTATGAATATTTGATTCGTGTATCCGATTTATAATGCAATATGACTATTCAATATTCCGTTTAACGGTTATGCAGAATTGAGGAATCGCAACAGACTTTTGTGGAGGTCACATGTTTTTATTAGGAGAATTTGAAATTAACCTATATCGATAAGAATTAAAAAAAAAACTTCATCTTTACCCATTTAATCAGTGTGTTCTTAATACACTGATTACATGGCTAAAGATACCTAAAGTTGTACAAATAGAGCAGTGAACTGTTCCGGGGTTGTCACAGCGAAGACGGTGGTTTCTTGCTATCAAAGTGGTTCTCTCTCAATATTCATTGCGCCGGTCGTCGTGTACAGCGTCTGTACAGAGTCCGCACAAGTTGGCGGCGGTCGGCGTCGGCGGCGGAACTTGCCTCGTTACATTTAATAGTCAGAAAGTTTAGCTTTTATGATTTCACTTGAAAATTCTTGAGGAAGTGAGAAGTATAAATTAGTGGTGAGAAGTGGGAACCGGACTTCGCGGTCGGGTGTTCGGTACAGCCATGCGGTATAGTTAGCTACACGAACCGGCATTTTTTGGTTACATAACTATTACAGCTTCGTAATGAAACTTGGTGGGTGGTAATTGATTGATAGTGTGGTACAAAAAATCCATGTTAATTTAATCAAATTTGTTAATATTTGTCAAAAACTGAATTAGCCATACAATCTTTATTTTTCTCTTCTATAATTGCTGCTGTTGTTTTATATCTTTTAAAAAAATGTTTTCTATTCTATTCCATACATTCTAGTTGCGCGCTGTGGTTTTACCCGCGTAGGTCCCGTTCCCGCGGGAATACGGGGATGAAATAGCCTGTGTAACTCGCTAATAATGTAGCATTCTATTGTTGAAAAAATGGTTAACATCAGTCTAGTGGTCTCGGAACCAATTAATTATTATGTTTATTATAGTTTGCTGCGTCGCTGAACTAGTTCACACATTAAGACTCGCACCTCTCCTCTGGCACTGCCGCAAAGTCGAGCCTAGCAGTTGTGGAAACTTACACATACAGATTTTAAAATATATAATTTTAAGTATTTCTGTAGAAAGTGCAGTTCGGTGGAGTTATTAAAAGGCCACAATGAGCCACTCTGCCTCACGTTCTCGCAACTTCTCGATTTTTATCAACGATCCCGAGAAGGCGAAGTTTAGAAATTAAATTATGTTTCAATCGCGGCGTGACTTTTACAGCTAGTGCTCAACTTTAGTTTGATGAAGTCGTTATTGTTTTAGTGGTAGTAAAACTTATTACTGTTATTTATACAATAATAGTAGCTATGAAACCGTAAAGTTTTGATGTTTACTAATTACATTTAAATTCGTGTTTTGTAGAACTTTGAAATTGTACTATCAACTTAGCTCTCCATTCAACATCAGAAAAACGACAACTTAGTATTCAGAATTCTCAATTCAATGTTGTCGTAAAGTTTCATCTCTTCACAAGATATTTGTCACTAGAAGGCAACGGTTTTTACGTAGCACAAACATAGGGTGACTAACATAATGAAATGCGACATGCATCGTCACCACACACAGTACAACTCTCCAACCAGAACTACAGGTAGGAACTTCCCTACGCCTACAGGTCAAGTTGTATGAACCCCCGCCCTCTCTGCCCCTCCAACACCCCTCGATATCAGAACAAAGCGCGTCCCGGAGATTGCACTCAAATACATTTTTCCGTTTCCGCCGGTCGTTGACGGAATAGAACCGGCTAACGAGCGGCTTTGTTGCACCGCCGACTGATCACTGCGCCACTGTAGGTATTGTGACGTCACAATACAAATAGTTCGCATACTGCGTGTAATGACACGCTTTTAGAGCAGTGTTCCCCCTAATGCCTTTTATGTTCCTGGGCCGCGGTGACTCTTTCGAACAAATTCTGCAACCCTGGCATTCACTGGCCGCACCCACTCAAGCAGAGCAGTCCTCCACCGTGTCCTCCGGGCGATCCACACAGTGTTGACGCCCGGACGTTTTCTCCCGCTGAATCCGAAACAGCCACGTCCGCCGAGTACCTGCATCATGCGGAAGGTGCCGCCGTGACGCTCCTCCAACCACAACTCATAGACCCCTCTATGAGTTGTGGTTGGAGGGGCGTCACGGCGGCATATCGCCACAATGGTGGCGTGTCCAGTTGTGTTGTACCTAGTTTCTCTACTTTATCTTTTCGTGTCGATCAACTGTTTAAATTGTTTGGACTCAGTAAGTGACTATGTTAATTGCAGCACCGGTGGCATTCATTCAATCCGGCACATATTGTGCAGTAGTTTTTAAATAACTACGTATTAGTTTATACTTTTTTTAACTTATATGTATATGCTGCTTTCTATGTATGGTTAAACACAAAACATTAGGCCGGCCTTAGCTGCTGAAATAAGTGATAAGTAAAATAAATCCCCGAATATACAGGTGCATTTGTGCACTTGGGGCACTCTACCATGTGGCCCACCTTCCGAACACGATGCGTGAGTAGCTTCTCTAATATTACTATTGAAATACTGGGATCAGTAAAAAAATTAAGCTCTATTACCTCCATCATCATCTGCCTAGGCTTTTTCCAATCATATTGCGGTCGGCTTCCAGTCATACCGGATTCAGCTGAATACAAAAAAAAAGCAAAAAAAAGCTCAAAAAAAAAGCCCAAAAGCTCTATTACCTAATTCACAAAAAAGAATTGATGAATATTTATTGCCAATAGAGAAAAAGAAAACATTTCCAATAGAGAAGTAATATTTTAATCCTTTAACTGCATGTCTTTTTACACTCAGCTGCCCACATATGCACACAAATCGTCGTTTGTTAAAAGCACAACACGCTCCTAGGTACCGGTGAACTCGCAGACAATCCGTCAGACAATGGCGGCACGAGTGAGTGACGTCACTCGGAGGACGCTCAGCCGAGCAGCGTGCAGAGCAGTCGAGAGGGTAAGTGACTGGAACGACCGCTGGCGGGAGAGTCCACTGGCTATTTGTTCTGAACAGTTTGTGAGTGAACGGCAAGTGGATATGTGAAAACCCGGTCAAGGGCGAGTGGGACGCACGCGTAAAGGGTTTCGAATGAATAATATTTATAGGTTTTCGGCTTTCTATGGTTTTTCTGTTATCTGTTTAACTGTAACGTCAAAAAATGTAACTAATGTGACTAATTTGAGGGATAACTCAAATTACTGTACAAAATACTGAGGGATAATTACTACGTTGATGATGTTCTCATCTTCTCACTGTCGATGTGAAATGAAAAAACAAACTGTACGATAGTTTGGAAGAGCATCTTAGTATTTGAGGGTGTCCCTTTCTAGTCTGGTGAAGATCTGATGAAAAACGGAGATAGGAAACGGAACTCTTCAATAAATGATAACAAATCTTCCGGGATAGCTGAAATAGCATGTCTGTTTATTGTTTACACCAATGTGTACCACTAAAAAGTGAAAAATAAAAATACATTTTTATATTTTTTTGTGTTTCAAAAACGAAGAAACAACCAAAAACACCGTGTTTCGAAATGCAACAGATTTTTTGTGTCCGCACTTTCTTAATTTTCCGATTTGTTACCCAACAGTGACCCCATACTCAAAATTTACTTATTTACATTACGTATTCATGTTTGGTTATAGTTAATTATATTGTGACAGACGGATAGACAGAAACACGAGTGATCCTATAAGGACTCCATTATTTGATAAGGACGTCAGGAAGAGATCTGTATTTCGTCTGCAGATGGGGAAAAGTAAAAATCAAAGTATTTGCAAGCAGAATTAGAAATAATAGAAGATCTAGTATAGACTGTTAAGTAGCCATTGTTGCTGCGTTGATTGTATAAAGAAAAATGTACCACGAAGCAAACGCTAACGAAGCAAATTTGTTGAGAATGAAAAATGTTGAGTTTTCCACGCTTTAGTATAAGAAAATATAACTAACAAGTACCAGCATTATTTACTGCAATATCTTCTAAAATTCAGAGAAGCTACGCTGTTACACGTCCGGTCCGAAGCATAGAGCATTGTTATAACAAATGGCGATAATATCCCAATACACTTGTTGCTTCATACATTTTGTATGACGCTGGCAGACGATTGCAAAAACGTGCTGTAAGCGGTCAAGCTGCCTGCGGCGCGCCGTGCAACACGTTCTGCAACACGTGCTGCGATATGTTCTGCGCGATGAGATACGAAATAAAGTGGTGTGAGCGCTGAAGGTGAAAAGTGTCTTCTTACGAATCAAGGTAATTTACCATTCCTTCACATATTGAGTGCGCTTCTTGGAATTAACCTGTAATAATTTTAATAAAAAATAACAATCTTTTCAATATTCATCGTGTTTTAAATCTTCGAAATGTGATACGATCTTCTACTAAATTATGTTTATGTAAAAGCTAAAAGGCACTAAAGGGTAATATTACCGAAACGCCAGTAACTTTTACTGCAATGTGGCTAGGTCAGCTTACTTTGCGAACTTTCCGGTCAGTCGGCGGCGGTCCGGCGGCGGCCACACGCCCGCGCGCTCTAACATGCAAGCTCAATACGCCACTGTTCTGGAACTTTGCTCACTTCATTATTAAAATTGATTGAGATTTCATTCACCACAGAACACAACTCAATAACGTAAGCCTCGCTTTTATTCTCGCCTGTCAAGTTAAATCAATTCATCGGATTCTGTTTTGACAAATGTGTAATCTATTAAAACGAGGGCGCGGGCCGCGGGGGTGGGGAAGCTTAGAACAAATCCATTTACTGCGGCCACCAGCCCCCTGACCGCTTATTTGTGCCACAAAAGACTCAAAGGCGAGCCATCGGGCCTATTTAACAGAGCTGGTAAGCCGATTTGTAGACAAATTTTATAAGATTTGTTACGACTGGCTGCCCATAGTGAAGGGAGCTCGTGTGATCACACAGAATGAATATTGACGACTTAAAAGGTAGCAGTCAGGGGGCGCCTGGCGGCGTCGCGTCGGGAGATTGACAGGTTTGACAACATATTTTCTATTTCTATAGAAACTCCCTCGCAATTTCGGTCACCCCATCACCTTGGGAAATGATGGTGCATTCCGTCAGTTATTAGAAAATGGATGCAATATTAATTCCGTAATGTAGGCATTAGGGTGGCTGATGTGTCCCCACCGAATGTGTCTCCACGTTGTCGTCGTGGTGGGGCTTGAGCGTCCCAATGATCTTGCGAGCTTTCCCGGTAGAGCCACTCATGCCGGAAGGTCGCAAGTGAGGGATCAGACCAAGAGAGACACACACACGCTTGCTCGCTGCTCTCTGGTACGCGTCTGATCATCAGACGTGACTGTGGGAGCAGCGAGCAAGTGGAGAGGTGAGGTGAGGAGAGGGCCCTGAGAAGGGGCGGAGCGAACAGGGACCGCACCCTTAAAAGGCACATAATATGAATCAAGACGCTTGCAAAATGAGTCCCCAGGTGGGTCCCGACTGCTCAGCGGTCGGGGAATCCCACCCCGCTTCGGCGGGCTGCCCTCCGTACTCTGGGGTGGGCACCAAACGTCTTCCGCTTGCCAGTGGCAACACGAGCCGAGGAGGCTCCCAATCGTCGTCATCCGAGTCCGCTTCCTTTAAGGAGCTGATGGCGTACGGTTGCGTAGAGGAGGGTTCGCCTGAGCGCCGGGGTGGTATGGAGTCGGATTCCGGCTCCGCGCCAGACCTAGTAACGGTCAGCTCGGCGGGCTCTGGAGACGAAAAAGGGGGGGCTGCTGCGGAGAACGTAAAGTTCTTCCGCAAGCGGCCCAGACGGGAGGACGACAAAGAGTCGTCCTCCGAGGGCGAGTTTGCCTCCGCCCGCAAAATACCCACCGCTAGGCGGGGCAGGGGCAGTGAGGCAGGGAGGGGGCTGGCTCCCTCTACCCGGGAGGTAGAGCGTCGGGCCGGGAGGTTGGTGGAGGAGGGGCGTCGCCCTGGAGGGAGCGGTCGTAGGGCTCCCTCTGCTCTTCCGCCTCCTCTCGACTCCGACGACTCGGAGGCCCCGGGAGAGGTGCCTCCCACTTTTGAGGAGCAGAAGGCCCAGTTCGCGGAGGTCGTGGAGGCCGCGATCCGCGCTGTGGCCTTCAAGAGGAAGCAGTCCTCAAAGCGGGAGGCCATCGGCGCGGCCAAAGCCTCCATCCTGGCGGCAGCGGCAGCCAACGCTGGTGGACCTGCCTCAAAGGAGGCGTCGGAGTTGCGGGCGGAGGTCGCCCGCCTCGCAGTCCTTACGGAGCGACTTGTTCGGGAGAATGAGTCGCTCCGGAGGGACCTGGCGGGGATGGCCGGAGCGGCCTCTGCGGAGCCGCGAGGGGGACTGAGTCCGGCAGCGCCGGAGGGAGGCCAAGTGCTGAGCCAGGTACGGGACCTGGTGCGGCAGGAGCTGGCTCCCTTCCGGAGGCAGGTCTCCGTACTGGAGGACATGGTCCGGCGTCCCCCGTTGGCGGCGACGCGGGAACCCCCGGGACAGCAAAAGGCGGCTTCGTACGCGGCCGCCGTGGCTGCCGGCCCGGGAACGTCTGGCCGGGCGAAGGCGAAGGCCAAGGGCGGAGCCGCGCCGGCGCCTGCGCCAGCGCCTGTGACGCCGGCGACTGCGACGCCGGCGACGACCAAGGCGGCCCCGGCGAAGAGGGGTAGGAGGAAGGCTGGAGGAGCGGCTAAGGCTGCGGCGCCAGCGGTGCCACAGCCGCCCCCACCCCCACCCTCGGACCCTCCTGCGGCCGAGGCCGAGTGGCAGGTTGCTGGCCAGAAGCGGCGGGCCGCGAAAGCCGCTAAAAACAAGGCGAGGAGGCAGCGGCGGAAAGCCAACGCCATTGCGGCGAGGCTTCGCGCCCCGAAATCCGCGGCTGTAGTGCTCACACTGCAGCCGGAAGCGGAACAGAGGGGCGTGACGTACCTCGCCGTACTGAAGCGGGCGAAGGAGGCGGTGAGCCTCCAAGAGCTGGGCATCAGCGGGGGCATCGGGGTCAGGAGGACCTTAACCGGTGCCCGCAAGCTCGAGCTCGCCGGAGCGGAGAGTGGCCCGTTCGCGGACGCCCTGGCCGAAAGGCTGAGGGCGGTCTTACCCGCGGACGAGGTCCGGGTGTCCAGGCCGACTAAGCGCATCGACATGCGCATAGTGGGCCTGGATGACTCCGTGACGGAGGAGGAAGTTGTGGCCGCCGTCGCCAGGACTGGGGGGTGCTCTGCCGAGCTCGTCAAGGCGGGCACCCTCCGGCCTGACAACACGGGCATGCAAACCCTTGTGGTGAGCTGCCCCGTGACGGCGGCCAGAACTGTGTCGGAGGGCCGAAGGCTCTTGGTGGGATGGGTGTCTGCGCGGGTAAAACTGCTGGAACCCAGACCTCTGAGGTGCTACCGCTGCCATGTGGGCAACCACACGGGAGCTATGTGCCCCTCGGAGGTCGACCGCAGCGGACTCTGTTTCCGCTGTGGTCAGCCCGGTCATAAGGCCGGCTCTTGCGAGGCCACGCCGCACTGCAGTGCATGTGCGGCTGTTGGCAAGCCGGCCGAGCACTGGGCTGGGGGAAGGGCCTGCGCGCCATCCGCCCCGACCAGGGGCAAGAGGTCCGCCGCCACCGCCGCCTCTGCCGCCGCCGCGGCTTCTGTCGCCGCCACTGCCGCTTCTGCTGCGGGTGCTGCGGCTCCCAACGCTCGGGAGGGTGCTGAGATGGAGTGCCAGTAATGGTCCCATTTCGGCCCCCTCCAGAGACAAGTCGGCCGCTGTGCTATCGCGCAGTGGCTGACGCCTGGGGACGGTGAGCGTGGGTGGCTCGCCGTCCGATACCAGGTTGAGTCGACGACGCGTTGTGTTCCACGCGCGTCACAAGGAGCCGTCAGCACCGAGGACGGGGCCCCATAGGGTCGGTGCCTGCTAGGGTTGCGGAATTTGTTCGAAAGAGTTACCGCGGCCCTGGAACGCATAGGGCACAAGAAGGATCACGGGTGGGTTTTAGTCAGTAAAAGTCTGACACTCCCTACCGCTCCACCCAGGGCGGGAGGGGTCATTTGATGATTTCCCATCCAGAAAAAAAAAAAAAAAAAAAAAGGGTGGCTGATGTGTAGGTAACAACAACTTTTTGTACGACCCTCCCACGTAGGAGCATGTATCTACATGTCACCCGGGAACTCTGTTAGACTGTGCCTGTGGAAATAAAACTTTTAATAACTGTATTTCAAATTGGACGAGTGGCAGTTCGTTATTAAACTAAATATGTCTCTTTCATAATTACATCAATTAAAAGTTATCTCAGTTACTGAGCTCTATCAAGTGAAGGCGCGGAACAGGTGAACCTGTCTGGAACGTATCTACCTGCTTGATATATTAAAATCACATTACACATAGACCCGAATGAAACTACACTTACAGCAACGCTTCATAAATCAGTTAACTACAAGTAAATAATTAATATTTGATAACCCGCCGAGCGGCAACGATTGCTTTTTACTGAAGCGAACCTCTGCATTAATTAATTTGTGGAACAACTCGATGAAAAACTCGGCGCCCCGGGACAAGACGGCGGCACGGACCGGACCGGGTCGTAGCGGGACGTACCGGCGCGGAAATGGGAAATATTTACCGTAAAAAGTTTTTGTGTATCGGTAACTGAATATCGATTGTGGCGGAGTTCGTTTTTATTGAGGGGAAATTTCGGTGTTGATTTATTTTGGGCGTGCAAATTGAGATCTTTGTTGGGCAGTAATATTTCTCTTCCCGTTTAGAAACATTTTTTATAACTGGGCTGTCAGGTCAAGCCAGATGGAAAGTAAGTACCAATACTGAAAACCAGCGATGATGGATCTATGAAACGTTCTTGGCTTAGCAAAAAACTGAAATATTTCTTCGTTACATGAATGTCTCAGTTTCCCAGGTGGTAGATAGTCCTCTCGCACATAGCTTGTCGCTGAACACAGCACGCATCAAAAAAGATCTGTCATTTAAATATGAGAAATCAGCGTTCATATGCATCAGCCATCACACCGTGACGTCATTAACATTGCTGACGATTTGCGACGAAAATGCACTGGTATGAATGTAGAAAGACGTGGTACAAACATTAACATGGTTTTAATTATAAAAATCAAGACTTCTATAGAATCTAATTACATAAACCTTATTTAAAATCGATTCTTTTATTCGATTTTATTCGAAGCGCGTCTGACAAAAAAATACCAGCATATTTCTGTATGAAACTTCTAGCTTTTGCTCACGTTATATAACTATTTCCAGTATTTATCTCAAAATTTCTCCAACTCTTAAAATTGTATTCATAAACTGCTGTATTTTTTATTTTTTTAGTATTTTTAATTGTTGTTGTTCGTTGTATTTATTGTTCTAACATATCATATAACCACACATTGTGTATGTGGTGTTAACATTTAATTAATTGTTACACTTATAAATGAAGTTAAAATGAATTTGAAAACGTACCGTGTAAACAATTGTTGGTTAACCAAATAAATAAATTAGTTAGAAATCCAAAAATCAAAAAACTGTAGGCAATAGGAATTCAACATAAACATGAACTAGGTATGTACCTACGTGATGGTGGTACAGTTTCCCGTGAGCGCGAGTGGAGCAGTAACTCTCAGCTCCGGCTGATGTGGGTCAAGTGCGCGACGCCCTCGCTCGCCGCGTCGCTCGCCGTGCATCGAGCCGCCTGAAATCAGAGGACGGCTGTACTCAGGCGCCACTGAGCTGGCTCAATAGGTATCATGGTTTTGAACTACTCCTTTAGTGTGACTCTATGAAAGTATTTTTAGATACTTACTACTACTACTTTGGGATACTGATGAAAAAACGAGTTTCTAAGCGAAATCTCTTTTTTTTCTGTATTAAACAACAGAAATTTTTATCCTATTACACTAATTAAAATGTTCAGTAGACCGAGAATATTACTTTTTTCTATATAGCTCGCTAGTTTTTAGATTCTAATCTATTGTCATTGAATTGTTTCATGAAATAGTAAAAAAGTATTTAACTAGTTTGTCTTGAATAGCAACTTACATAAAAAGCTATAGACTCAAGGATCAAGGAAGGAAGGACAAGGATGGAGGAGAAAAAATAACTTCTCAACAAGTTCGGTTTTCTAGAACAAGTCATATGACTGTGTAAAGCTTCTGCGGCGTCTTTTATTATAGTGGAGTGTATTTTTAGTATTTAATTAGAAAACCTAGGCGCTGGAGCTAGACTTTACTGCGATAAGCTCAAACTAAGGCTTACTAAGCGTGAGTAAAGAAACTGAAAGTGGAGCGAGCTAATTAAAAGTTTTCTAGATTACTCGGAGTGTTTCAGTCCCCAGAATTAGTGTTAGGACTTGTTATCTTCTCTGCGCCAATTCAATGAGACTGACTTTTTTTTTGGGATGAGTGTTTTGTTTGTAAAACTACCAAGGCTTTGTTTTAAAATTGTTAACGTGATAATATTACTTGAGTAAATTGCCAGACTCAATAAATCCCGTTCTAGAAAATAAAATTATTAAAAAAAAAGATGATATTAGTTGCCTTATCAATATAGACAACTCACAGCCAAAGCGATAGGTCATAGAGAGCTGAAATTTAGCATGTAGAATCCTTGGGGGTGTAGGATTTTCTGAAATTTCTAGGGTAAGAGGAAAAAACGGGATATGCGCATACGCAGTCGCGGGCAAAGATAGTTTATTAAACTATGTTTAAATAAAATGCTTCGGTTGCTAAGTGACTGGCTGACACCGTACAGCCGAAACTATTGGTTGTATAAAACTGAAATTGGCACTAAGAGCACCGACTAAGAATTTCTCAAAATTCCTACGGGACATGCGCGTACACAGTCGCGGATAAAAGCAAGTATACAATATAACACCTTTAACGCTGGCCGGGCCATAACCAGTGTATTCAGTAGTAGTAGCAGTATTATTAATTTGTCACGAAAAGTGCCTGCGTTGTTACGTACTACATCGTAAAGGATTTCCGAAAACATAATGTACCGAAGTTCAATTGTTCATCTTTGTTATAGTGCTGAAAAAAAAAATATTGCGTAGCGATGGTTTAGTTTAAAGACCGATACCAATACCTCTGTTTCATTTGAAGAAACTCAAATAAAACAGAGGTATTGGCATCGGTTATGAAGGGTGCCCCTACTGTCTCTTTATAGTTCGATATCGGTACAAGCGTTTGTGCTCGGCACAGATTCGATTTCCGTGCAGCACGGCGCAGCACGCGTGCGGCGCGGTGCTGCTCGAACAATAAGATCTCGCATCAGCCGACAGCTCGGCGCAGCATCCGATGGAATGTCTTTTGTGCCGCAGTAGTCTTCACGAAAGCTGAACTATTTATTTTATTGAAAAAGATTTTTGAAAATAATAAAGTACAAGTATTTTATAACTTTTCTAAGATTACACAAATAAAAAGCTTTACCACAAAACATGAAGTTTTAGTGCGCTGCTGTTACAAATCACCACGCTTTGTAGACAAAATCCTAAAGTCGTGTGTAATAGCTGCACTTAAATAAAGGGGTGTTTATTCTAAGCTGTAGAATGAATAAACGGGATGATGGTCTGCTAATAGAGACCACGATTTAAAGCAAAGTGTAGCAAAGTATATATAAATTATTTGTAGTAAATAGCTTAACGTTTGAAAGAAATGTGTAGCAAATCTAGTTGCTACGCCGCGCACCGTAGCACTTCAGCTACGCCGTAGCAATAACCAGATTTATGAAATATTTAATCTTTGTTAGTTATTATGTATTAAAGGGTAAGAAAATAATACAATAGGGTTCAATTTATATAACATTATGTATTTATAGATCTTGTGTTATATAACAACTAAGTAGTGTATATAACAAAACTTTACGTTATAATATACCAGCCACAATTGATAAATAAGAAATTAAAATAAAAATTAAAATAAACCAATCCTCATAATAAATAACATTACATAATTGGTGAATATAATATAATATAAATATACATAATTAAATCAACAATAATCAGAATAATAATTATCATACCTTAGATGTTAACACCTTGAAAGTCGAAGAGCAACTTTTTTTTTTTTGAAGGACCACTCTCAGTTCAGCACATTAAGGCTGGTTACTGCTTAACCGGGCAATCCTGTGGTGGCTGGTGGGTAGTTAGATTTTAAGGCCCCCAGCCAGGGCTTAAAACTACTTAAAAACTAAATGACCGCTCGCTAAGGGCATCCCCTGTGGGACACGGGCCTCGGCTTAGCGGGGTCATTGAGGGGGGACAGCAAGGGACAGGCTGGGTCTGATTGATATTATTTAGGGCATTTAACGCTAATGGCTCAGCAGCGCGGGCTGGCTCGTTAGGCAAAAGTCGGGGAGGGTTTTGACGGGGGCGTCGCGAACGCTTTGAAAAACGTTTCATGAACTGTTTGATGGTGGGGATACGGAGGTCGACATGGAGACGCTCATTTCTAACGTACCACGGGGCTCCCGTAGCCTTTCGGATAAAACCGGTTTTGGATGACCTGCAACCTATGGATCTGGTGGGGCTTAGCGTGTGCGAAGGCTACACACGCATAAGTCACTATCGGGCGTATGCACGTGGTGAACATGCGTAGTTTGCATTTCAGGGATAGCTTGCTGCGAGCGTTCAGCATGTAATGAAGCCTACCGAGATCGAAAGCGGCACGATTGCGCACCGTCTTTATGTGCTCTCTGAAAGTAAGCTTCCGATCAAGGATCACACCTAGATATTTGGCTTGCTCAGCACACGTCCATTGCGTGCCCAGGGGATCGGTTTGCCAAATAACGTGATCGAACTGGGACGGGGGGGGGAAGAGACGAGTCTGGGGCTTGTAAAACAAGATCGCCTGACTCTTCTCTGGGTTGACTTCCACTCTCCATGGCCTACTCCACTCTGGCTCCGCTCTTTTATACCCGTTAACAAACAAGTATGATTCACAAGTGACCGTTGAGTCAAATCATTGTTTGACTTATAGAAAAATAAGTTTGTTATTTAATAAAAATCCATTAGTAAATTAATTAATTCATTTTAACAACTGTATATAAAATATTAAACCGATACTAATTACATTTATAGGTATATCAAGTACTTATTTTTAAATATCCGATAAATAAATAATTACATTTATATATCACATGCACCCAAATTATATTTACCAACTAACTACCTCACAACAATCGATAAAAGAAAAATTGCAAAGAAACCCGCACAGTAGGAAGTTGCTAATACATTCCACACACGTCCAGGGAGTTGCAGCGTTGGGCGCAAAGGAGCAATTGTATCGATACACGTACTTACGTTACGCGATATCGAGCGCTGCGCTGTAATGAAACTGTGTAACAAGATATCGAGCCGGAGAGATTCAGTGCGGGGCGGCTCGCGACAAGAGTCGATCTAGACGCGATAATGCTATTGACCATGACCATGCTCATGGCTCGCGGTGGCTCTATGCTGGTAGTCGATAATAGGGTTTAAGATACAGTGTTCTGATTAATTATTGTGCAGCCTCATGTTAAATTATATGCTGCTTACGAAAGTAAGTGTTAGAATACTGAAAATTCTCTTCCTGGAAATTTTACAGCACATCTTCTAATATTAATTGCAGGGTATTTTGTTTCGCGAATCTCCCCTATCCACTGCTTAGAGTAAGATCCCTTAATTCTTCGACTTAGGGAGTCTCGACAAGACAGACGCCCACGTGATGAGATTAACTGTATAATGTATGTATGTCTGTAATTCCGTATAGAAGGGCCGTTAAGTATAAACTCATCCGAATGCGCGGCTCGTACAACAAAGAATATTAAGTCAGATAAGATCTTCATTCGGTGGTTGTGGAGAGACTTTATTCAGTATCGGAAGTGATTTTTTTAAATTAAGGGGCAATATTTTCACCAAGAATAGGTATATACATATGTATACATTTTTTTTTTCATGACCGGTTTCTATTTGAATTTTCTAGAGACTGAAATATACGTAAGCATGACAACATAGGCTAGATTTTTGCCGACAAATTTCAGTCTTTTGAGCCTCACAATCATGCATGATGCATACCAGGTAAACCAAAAAGTTCAATATAAACGCTAACATTTTAATATGGCTGGCTGTTACGTCCCAAGCCTCTAAAGCCGAAAAGTCTCCAAAACGAAGCACAAAGCAGCTCACAATGCCGGCTGGAGTGTTTAATTTGGGCGCTGTTTAGCATTTTTCCGTCACAATCAGCTCTAGACTCAATCTGGTCGTGAGCGCACGCCAAACAGTCGCCGAGCCTACTACACACGGCACGAGCTGTGAGCGCCGCCGCCGGCCCGCAATATCCGGCTCGAGGGATGCGGCACAAGAGCACTGGTGATGGCGCGGGCGTACGGGATGCACAACTTTGGATCTAATAGAGATAGCTAGTGTAGTAGTAAGAATGCTAGCAACCTTTAATTTTGTTATATATATCGTAATTTGATTCTTATAAGAATCGACATTAAGCATGAGATAAAATTTTCACGTTTGCCTTTAATTCTGTTTATTTTAATAAAATAAATATATTAGACTCGATTTCCTCCAGTTAGGTATAAATAAAAAAGTATGCAGTAAACGAAATATCAAGAACAAAAATTGCATACGTATCAATCTCGTCCCATATTAATTTCCATACACTGTCAATCCCGCATCAGTTCCCGGCCACACTATCCCGCGTGTCGCGAGTCGCGTCACTAGCGGTGCGCCACAAGACGTCGGTTATCGCGCGGATAATTGCCGCTTTTACACGCGCGTTGGCAATTACATCTCTGTCTCTTATTGAAACTGTGCTGTACTGCAGCCCAAGTTATCGTCACTAAAACGAGGCGGTTAGGGCCCAGAAACGAGATATTGTTGCCATGGGGAATTTTATTATATTACTATACTTCAGTCACAACATTGGAGAAGAACAATTAAGAGAGCTGACCCCAATTAGAAATGAGACACGGAAGAATAGAAGAACAAGATACAGTGTTGGTAGCATAATGAACACAGAGCTCTCGACTTAACTTTTTGAAAACATACACAACATAAATGTTCATCCAATGCAATGTCATTTAACATTTTTCTAAAAGATATTAACTACATTATAATATTGAAATTTAAATGATTAGGAAAGGCCACATTATTATTTAGGTATATTGTTGAACAAGTGAACGTAAACATACACGAGTGCTACACGGATGTGGAACGTGCACCCGTGTACATCAACATACACCCTGTATGTACATACAGATGTTTACAATCTGCTCGAAGGCATTTTAAATCCCGCCGCCCCGCCATTACTTTGATCACCAGACATTAGTGGTTGTGACGGATGTTTCTAAACGACGCGGCGACGCCAGAACCCGCCGACATCTGTTTTATCTGGCAGGCCATCACTACGTCAATCTAAGAAATAATAATTTAACAATACATACAATTTCAAATTATTCATTTGCTGTCAATTTTACTATATACTACATTAAATGCAAAAGTTTGGATGTTTGTTACTCAATCACGCCAGAACGGCTGAATAGATCTTTGGTACACAGATAGATTAGGTATACTCTGGATATGCTTTCTATAGTATATATTTTTACCCATGACGGAACGGAGACAGTGTATGCGTTTGGGGTGAAAGGATGTTTGTTTGTTTGTGCAAACCAATGTTCCCATTTATCTCCAGTACTACTAGTCCGGTTTTCATGTAGTTTTCAGTGATGGGTTCGGATTTGATTGGTGCATGTTCTTAGATAGGTGTTACGGTGACAACTCACCAGGGGGCGCTGCAGTCAAAGATATTTGGGCAAACCAATGTTGCCATTTATATTCAAAATACTATTCCAATTTTGATGCAGTTTTCAGTGATGGGTTAAGGTTTGATTGGTGCATGTTCTTAGGTATGTGTTACGGTGATAACTCACGAGGGGGCGCTGCAGTAAACATATATGTTTTTGCAAAAAACAATATTCCGATATTGATACGGTTTTTAGTAATAGGTTTGTAGTTGTATCTACATATATGTAGTACAATGTTCATAATAAAGTTCTCTCTAAAAAGTTTGTAATAAAAGGCAAAATTGAAAATTTTGAAAAAACTCACGACGTTAACGACGGTTTACAGTTTTTTGACGGTTTTTTTTTTAAGTTTTGAATGTAAAAAAATCACATTTGGAATTATTGAGGTTTAAGCTAATGGATGGAAACTGCCTTTTCAGAAATAGTAAATCTTTCAATACGGTGTCTACGTCAACTCTCAGTGTTCCAACAAGATGAGATATCTATACTTATAATAAATCTGTAGAGAGGTCAATTCTGTACAAGGAATATATTTTCAAAATAACTATCAGGGGGTGATTAGTGATCGATACTGGTGCCAAAAATGCAATCAGTAAAATTTTTGTCTGTCTGTCTGTCTTTCTGTCTGTCTGTCTGTCTGTCTGTCTGTCTGTATGTTCTTTATAGAAACAAAAACTACTCGACTGATTTTAACGAAACTTGGTGCAATTATTCTTCATACTCCTGGGCAGGTTATAGTATACTTTTCATCACGCTACAATCAATAGGAGCAGAGCAGTGAAGGAAAATTTTGGGAAAACGGAAGAAGTCATCTACATAAAATTTTCTAAAAAACATCCCGAAACAGCATGTCTATCTTTTGTCAATTTTAAACCGATCGGGCTGAGAGTTTCAAAATCGGGGGTAAAGTAACTATTCCACGCGGACGAAGTCGCTGGCAGAAGCTAGTAATTAATAAATGGCGTACTTTCAATACACGACAGTTGTAGCAGTGTTGTACTAGTGTATGTAGAATTGTAGAAATTGTACAGTCAATAAACAAAACGGATATATTTTTCCCGCGAGTGCACGTCGCGCGGTCGCGTCGGTCGCGCGTCATATGTCGCGCGTCATCTGTCGCGGTGACGCGCCGTCGCACCGCTATGATTTGATCGCTCGCCGGAAAGTCAACGTGTGGTCAACTAAACTCGCGACACTTATTGAAAATAAATCCGGTACAGCTTCACAAACGAATAATGATTTGTTGCTATCGGTATTACTCAGACGTAGTTGAATTTTGCACGAAATGGGAAGCGTTAAAATATATAAATAAGGATTACTCCTTTACAAAACAGACGGAGACAAATTTGTAAGTGATCTAAGAGTTTTGATCCCGTGGCAAGAAAAGCGGTTCGAGCGATTCCGTTTTAACCCCATGAAGAATTCATCGGGGTTTTGTTAAGATGACTAATCAAATCAACATCAAATTAATTATAGTCAATAATAATGACAGGCGCATCTCGCGTATCAAACGCTCGACGATCGCGTGAGCACCGCGTCAGTATGACACGCGCGCGACCGCGGCATACGTGGCGCGGTGATTGATGCGAAATTCATTGCTCGTTTATTTACATCCACTAATATCTTACATTTTATATGAGTTTATTATTTTTTTAATGTAATTGGACATTCTGACATTTTTTAAATATATTCATACCTGAGCTGATTTAATTGCGAAATACAGATTATAACTTTAATATTAACTATGCTCGTATAGCTTGAGGCTTCGGACAGTAAAAACTCGTTATAGAAGTTAAAACAAGCACGGTTGTTCTCTATTCATTATTAAAATCTATGTCACATAATATCAAGCTAGCAATAACATAGCCAAACAAACTACATTCGAAGCTGAATATTTCAGTATCCATTGTCCAATACAGAGTATATTGTATCAACCGCTTTATTTTATTTTCAATCCCGCAACGAAATAAAACGCTCGCGACTAATATGTTTGTACCAGGGACACAAACGCGTGTAGCTGACGGTCAAATGACTAAATACATTGTTCGATTGTTTATTTATGTCGCGATGTCGCATGTCGGCGCGGCAACGCCTGCGTGTCGCCCGCGCGTCGCCCGCTCGCGTGTGAAATTCACTTTGTGTTCTGCAATATTAAATAGTTTACCTAAACTAGCTTTTGTTGGACCCGCATGGATAGTGATTTTGTGTACTGCGGACATTTGCACCGGTAACGTGTGTATCCGCGTTTTGAGGATTATTTACTTTTGATTTGTGAAATGATTCACCAAATGCGTTTATGTTATGATGAATGCTTTTGTTATTTACAATTTGCAACCTAGACTGGCCTGTTCCAATGATTATGTTATTAGTTTGAATTATTTGCACCACGTTGGTCTAAAATTAAAGCTTCGTTAGCGCAATGTTTTTTCACATTTTTAGGTCCATTTCTGTACAATAGATTAAATAGAAAATTAAGTATCTATAAGTTAAATTATTATAGCTGTAAAAAGATAATTGTGCAATATTTACAAAACATCTCTTACGAAGAGACAGAAGATCTTTTTTGTGTCTGTAAATAAAACATGATGTGTTCTTTAATTTAAGTTTTAATTATATAGTCATTGATTCATTGTTAATTTATTATTTTAAGTTAGTATAAGCACTGTCTAGCCTGAAACACAGGTTCAACCTAGTTCAGGCATATAATTAATCGTGTTCTGTATAAAAAATGCAAGTTATTTTATTGTATATGTGCCCTGTTTTATAAATAAACAATTATTATTATTATATATTATTATTATTAATTATTAATGTATAATGTTAACGCAATCACTACAAAAATCCTTTGTTCTTTATAACAAAGATAATCCAAAGCACTCCCACACAGATCTAGCGCAAAGGATCGTTCCAGATCGTGTTTGAGTTCTCTGAACATCTTAAGCTGACTTATTCGATGAAGTAGGAGAACAAATAGTGTAGTAATAAGACAAAACAAAGGCGGACTCGCAAACATCCTAAACAAACGGAGGCCCGGGGGATCGCGCGGCTCGGAAGCCGACCGAGCGGCCGCGCGGGCGAGCGGTCGCGCGACCGCGCCGCACTCACTTCTGAACTGTGAGCACTAGTTTTAGGTTACAGCTTAAGACCTAAATAATGCGGTGACGCGGTGTTTGCTGGCTCGGTTACATTTCGTGTTTCATAAAGTTGGCATACAATTTTAGAACTATATTTTGTGCCGAAATAAATAAAGGTTGTAGTTAGTAAGCTAAGAGTTTATTTAATGACGTAATTCCTTGAGGTAACAGAGCAACCACGATGTCTTTATAACAGAGCTCCGAGGCGGACGAGTCATTTTGTTAAACATCACTCTTATACCTTGCTCGGGATATTACAAACTAGTGCATGGTATTTCTCTTTTCCTTCTTATTAATTTTAAAGTTTTTAATGAACAAAAGTTTGTTCCACGAGTAAAACATAGTGGTACAACACAAAACACACGAAACGTATTCCTGGAAGACACGGCGAAATATAAAACATGTCGTGCACCCAAACTTTCTTATCTCAATACAGCGACGTCAGAAACTAAAAGCTTAATAACGTAACTTCTCCATATTCAGTGCTGGCCAAGTTTAAAGTAGGCCTTATTAATTTTTCAACTGCTGGCTTTGGAGTCGGGAGATCTTTGCAAAGTTTACAGTAGCGTGTATCTTTTTAATACTTTCTGGCTTCGTGTGCTGTCGGCGAAGTTCGGAACAGTTCGGGGCACTCCAGAGATCAGAGCGCTGAACGCTTTTGAACAACTGTTAAATCAATTTCGATGAATTTTCTGAAGTTTTATTTTATTTATAAGCGATACTTTACCCTCGTGGTTTTAAGACGCGGTTCGATACATCACTTGGAAGTGCTTACTGGTCGTTCGCACACTCGATATACGCTTTACACTTGTGGCTTTTCTTCAATTCCATAGCTATTGTTGCTGCCTTTTTTATGTTTGGGAAATCATCAAATGACTTCTTCTGCTCTAGGTGGAGCAGAAGGGAATTTTAGACTCTTACTAACTAAAACCCAATCGTGTTCCTCCTAATGCCCTTAGCGTTTCAGGGCCCCTGTGACTGTATCGAACAAATTCCGCAACCCTTCTCTAATCTATACAGTACTTCGCAGAGCAATTTTATGGAAAAAACAATGACTAGCTAATTGAAAAAAAGTTATGATTATAAAATGAATGAATATTATATTTATTGTCGGCCCAACATATGTGGTGTAGGTATATGAGGATCAGCCGAATCAATCAATTGCCCAGATGTCGATGGTTGCGAAAAAGCAAAAAATCCATTAAACGTTGTTGTTTGACGGGCGTGGGCCCACACGGGGCGTACAGTTGGGCGTACGGATGATACGCCCGAGCTGCTACCCACATCAAACTGTGACAGAACTCAAACAAATACCACAAACAGTTTACACGAGCAAACAGCTCCGCGATCTATGACGCTTTGACGACCCTTCAACGATGAGATTTTTTGTCAACATTAGGACCTTAGACATACACCAGCGCCTTACACACACAAAACCCGTATCACTTACACCATAGAGTTGTAAATTCACTGGCTTCAATTTTCGGGTTTGGAGGTATAAGATGGCAGTTGTTGAGAAGATGTTTGCATTGGATTTTACGGCGATACTGAGACAATTTTTGTTGTCAAATATTGCGGCGATCTCTCTTCGTGTTTATGTGTTTAGCGAGAGCTCCACTTGTGAGCCACAGCTCAGCTGCAGTCAATTTGTGATGCGAACACTCCTGGGCCTCAAACATAACCGAATGTGGCTGCGACAATAATGTATTACGCTCTTCAAAGGATGTAATATAAAAATAGGTGCCATTTTTTTAGGTTTATTTCGGGTTTTTGGTTAATTTAATAATAATATTGTTTATTTATAAAACAGGGCACATATGTATATGGCAAAATATCTTACATTTTTTTAAAGAACACCGTTGCTTGTATGCTTGAACTCGGTTCAATCTCTGTTTCAGGCTATACTATATAGCTTATACTAACTTAAAATAATAAATGAACAACGAATCAATAACCATATAATTAAAACTTAAATTACAGAACACATCATGTTTTATTTACAGATACAAAAAACGATCCTATGTCTCGTTGTAACAGATGCTTTTTTGCTTTTTATGTGGAAAGCATTGGTATTTAATGAATATGAGATAGCATGTATAGAACAGCATTCAGTAAAGCTGTAAAGGAAAACCGGAACCTGATCTAACCCAATCTCACAATGTATTCTGTGTGACCCAATTTCTCACGATCGGATGCCATTAGCTAGCTATAAAGTATTGATGACGAGCTGTACCTGATTAGGTATATGGCACACGCAAAGCTGAAGCCACGCTAAGCTGTTATAATTAGTTCGCAGGTATGTCGCACACTCGCAGTGACGCATCGGCATGCAGCCCGGGAATGTGCGGCATTCTGGATCACTAGGCTGTGCACGCAGTATGTAAGCGGTCGGGCTAGCTCTACATGTTATCTAGTGCTTACTTGAACGCATGCTACCTGATGGTGGAGGATAGTATCCTAGTTTTAGATGTAGGCAGTACCTTCACTGCGGCCCTGGAACGCAAAGGGCATAAGGAGGAACACAGATGGGATTTAGTCAGTAAGATCTGACGCTCCCTTCCACTTCGCCCAGAGCGGAAGAATTCATTTAATGATTTACCATCAATTAAAAAGGTAGTACATGTTATTTTTGCAAAAGTCATGCTAGAGTAACTGATAACATTTCTCAATATACTTTCCACTACCATTATTTTCGAAACCAGTAAATAGCGACTTTAGACCGTCTCAGTTAGGTACTGAACCGGTCACCAGCAGGCCTGCGGCCTACGAGGTAACGTGCCCTTTTCTTTTTCAGGAGACTAGCCTTTTCAGTTTCAGTCATGAAAACCACGTTAACCGGTTCCATCCAACGCATTTCTGTCAGCAACAGTATTGCCTGAGACGCCTCCGCCATTCGTGAACAAACTGAGAGAAATATTGCTTATTAAGTTTTAGGAAGCAACTTTTAAACTTGAAAATTAATTATCTGCGAATGAATTTCCTCTGTATTATGTACTTAATTGTTTTTGGATGTTGTTGGGAGTTTGTTTCGCTCTATTTTGTTAGAACGAGGCGGCAGTGTTTGATGTTGTGACTTTCTGCCGGAGGGCGTGAGGGCGCATTTCCCTGACGTATCGTATCGTCTTTGGTCTTATGAATCTGGAGGTAGATATTGAGATTTATGAACGTGTGTTTGTTTTTATAAGATCAAATATTATGTTACGCTGTATGACTTGTTGGTTTTTCTCTCCACTATCTTGTAGGTATTTTAAGACGGTTTTAGTCTACTGTGACCATTACTCAATATTTTAGCCTAAAGTTAACCTAATATAACGAAATACCTATCCAGCTTTAAGTAGAAAAATCGATACCAGAAGTACAACCTCACGAAGGCACAGAAACTCGCATATTAGCAACAAGTACTTCCCAAACAGTCAGTGCAAGTACCCACATTAAACTCGGCGCTAAATATCAAAGTAAACACGAAGACAACAGGCTCCGAACTCCGACAAAGTACTCCACACATTACTTCAACAGTCGAAATCCCCCAAAATGCACATTCAACAGTTTTCGCGTCATTTTCTGCGAGGCCTCCTAACGAAGAGTCCTTGCCTTTAACTTAACCAACATAACTGTACCAGCCACCCACTGGAAAACCACTCTTATTTCTATATAGCTACGGTGCATGCCAGCGTATGAGATAAGGTGGTTTTGGTAAGTTCACACTCGTCGCAGCCGCTCTCGGCTGAGCGGTAAGGAAATGTTGCTGTCAAGTATCTTTCAAACGGAAAACGGTAGAAAATATATACTTACGAAAGTATTTTATTTAACGTTTGAGGGAGCCTTTAACATGCTTAAAGGTACGTTTTGAATTTGTGAGCAATTTAACTATTCGGATTCTCGGAACTCGGAGGTTGTCAGAAGTGTATCGTTGTGCACCCTTTTGAGTTCGTCTGGCTAATGATATTAAATTGATGATTTTGAATTTGATGGAAAGCGTAGATACTTATCTCCTTACATGTGGATTAAAAAATAAATAAATAAGAACATCTGTGAGAAACTGAAATCGTATAGGATGGCACTTGGGTGCCTGTCCGCCTATCACAGATAATTTCTTCAAAAAATCTATTGGACCGATTCTATTGAAATTTGGTACACTTGAACTTGACTTGTTTGGGCCAAACACTGACGCGTTACGTAAATATATACATTTTGAGCCTGGGAATTGGGAATCACTTTTGGGAGACAAACTAAAAATAAAAAATCCTAAAATAAAATTTGTAACTATAGCATATGACTTATGAAATAAAAAAAGCTTATTTTGAGAATTCTAATATTTTTTCATAGTTTTGAGAAGACTGTAGTGTTGTAATGTTGAAGTAACATATAACAAAAATTAAATTCGTTCGGAACCCTTTGCACGCGAGTCCAACTCGCACTGGCCAGTTTTTTATTTATTGACAGGCTTATGTTTGACCATTACCTTAATACTTAATGGAAACTGATGATGTGGTTGACCATGGAGCACGCTTGCTAAACAGAAACCTATTCACTGGTGACCATAGGAGGTTGTAACTATTAGATAATTCAGACTCCAGCAGGGAATCCGAGTGAGTGAGCAGTGGTGGCCGAGTGGTAACCGCCCCGACTTACGAATTGTAGGTCGCGGGTTCATACCCAGCCAAACGCATTACTTTGTGTAATTAATTTCATCACCACTGCTCTTAAAAACGGTGAAGGAAAGCATCGTGAGGATACCGGCATGTCCTAGAACCATAAATTCGAAGACATGTGACATTCACCAACCCGCACTGGGCCCGCGTGGTGGATTACGTTCCATACCCTCTCCTAGAGAGGAGGCTTATATCTCAGCAGTAGGAACATTAAAAGGCTGATTATGCTTATGCTTATGCAGGGAATCCGACTGCCATTGTTATTCTTTCATATTAATTACCGAGCACAAAAATACTGTCTCACTTATTAAAACTGAGCGCCAAGCATTTTACACGTGTGTCCAGCAGTCCCGAAAGCCGCACTGAAAGCAAGGTCACTTCCCATTCGTTTACCGTGCTTGCAAGTAGTTAAACTTACTAATTAGCTCATCCTCATTAGTTTACCTGCTCCCGTTAACCACTTCAGCCAACTAGCTATCCCGGGTAGCAACACATTAACGACTTTCAAGTTTAGCGCAGTTTTAGCTCTAGTTACACTGGCGAGTTTATCCACATTGTCTGCTCTAATATGCTAAGGTCATTCTAATAGCTATTTTGTTAAAAACACATGTTTATTAAAATAACTAACAGTTTTAGTGTATGTATAACTCCTCAGTATAACAATTGAAATATACAAAAATACTTTTATTAAACAATTTATTATAATTATTAAAAAAAATCTTCCGGACAACTTGGGGATGGAGAAAGCCGATGTAGACACACATTTTCTGCATTTGTTTACCCGAGACTTAATATTATAATTATGTAGATATGCTTCTAATTGGAAGGTGTGTGATATATACAGTATGTTAACTAACAGAGGGCGTTCCCATTAACGCGCAATAGTATAGCATCCATATATTATAAAAAATGTTAACATTCAAAAACAAAATGTTTTAATTTTTTTTAATATTAAAATATTCACTAAAAATATTAAATTGATACCTTAAAGAAACACTCTGTACACGCGTACTTGCCGGTTTGTGGGCATTGCTACTACGAGTAGGTACTATTCCGCGCTACTATTTTGATTTTAGACAGGATGTTTCGAATTTATCGTCATTTTTTTTAAATTCGGATTAGGTATTTTATGCTTATTTTTCTATTCTGATATTTTTATTTTAATCTATTAATGATATAGATGAATGAATTTAAGGGAACGCCCTCTGTTATTTAACATACTGTATATATTTTTTTTTAAATTACTCACCTAATATTTAACCTTTTTTGCTCGCGCTGTGAAAACTTCGTCCTAACGTTAATAAGGGTCTGGACACCAACTATTAACTTAACGATAATTCTTCACCCGGCTCCGCTTATCACCATAAAAAATTCACGGCAAGTGCGCAACCCACATTAAGTTTTAATTCAATAACGCGCCCATGGACTAGGCCTGCTTGTAATTTGTAAGATTAAGTCAGTCCCGGGGCGTCCCGGGGTCTCGGGCCGTAAGCCGGGACTTACGGACCGCGGCCGGGACGCGGCTCGGAGGACCACTTACAAATTAATTCGACAAGGTACTAGCGGCCTGTGATTTGCATACATTCTGCGGCAAGTGTTTAAGATTGGTCTCCACGTAATCTGCTCGTAAACTTCCGGAGTCAATATTGACTGAGCTGTTGTCGATGACCGCGCCTATTAGCGCGAGTACGGAATTAGGAGCGGGTTTGTCTTACCGTGTGAGTGTGCGCTGTCTCCGCTATAGTTTCGCCGTACTGTCCTAACAATAATATATTCCAGCTGTGAATTTTCTCACGTAAGTTGTGATATAATTAAGCACAGGAAATTAAGAGGGGATCTTGTAGGGGCGACGTAATGTGTTATCATTACTTGCATTATTTCCATGTGCTCGAATTGTGACGCGTCATTTAATTATTTAAGTTCTTGTTATTCAAGCTTAATGGGTTCTGTTCTAAAATAACTCCTGTTACAAGTTCATTTAACCGCCGAACCGTTCAGGGTATATTTATTACTGACAGACTTTACAACATTAAAGTCACAGTGACTCTCTGAAACGTCCTAAAAGGAGACTCCGGAACAATTAGGGTGGCACCCAATTAGCAGGCGTTTACGCGCCGCTCATAAAACAAGCGCAGCGAGCGAGTGCGCCGCGCCGTGTGCCGCGTCATCTCGTCACCACGAGTAATGATCCCACTTGATCCGTCGCTGCGCTTTGTGTAATTAATAACGAAATTAATTACTGGAATGGCCGGTAGTGTACGCGACATTTTGTTATTTTGCTAATAACCGATATTGGCCGGCCATGTTCGCGTCAGTACTTCATTACGGACAGTGACGCGCCCCGGCTCCACCCGCCGTGTTAGAGCGAGCACTCGCGGTCAATATTTAGGCAGCTTCATTAAAATATCAAATAACTCCGCTGTAATTACACGACTAACGAGTAATGTATGTAAAATTGATATTTAAATTGCGACATTTAACAGTTTGTTTTCATTTCGCGTTGATTTTAAGTAGTAAAAAATAATTTGGGGCATTGAATAATTAGTTACTATGAATTTTTTAGGTTGACTGATGTACACGCCATTTTTCTTCCAAATATTAAATCTTTTTGAAATTCACTAATTTTTTAACTTTTATGAAAGATAAGTGAAAATTCACAAAGGTAAAGCAGTGAATTCTGCATACTCAAAATATGTAAATTGGCACAATGTCTTGACCGCTCCCAACAGTTACTTACTAGTGCCCACACTAAACAAAACACGCCGTTCAGCTCCTTTATGTTATTCTGGCTTTGTGCAGGTTTAAGTGCCTTTGTGCCGCGCCGGACCTTCCCAGGCGGATTTCCGAAAACCCTTCCTTGGGTAGATTTTCTTCTGCTTAAGATAAAGCGGATTGGCGCAGTAAGACAAAATAAGGATTACTCTGCCACGGAATAGAAAAGAGGAAATTATTATTTATTGATGGTATTTTTGAAAATTGGGACAATGAAAAATAACTTGATGAAATCTGAAAATACCAAGACGCTGCGATAGAACCATTTTTTTATGTGTGCCAAGTTTTCCACTGCTCGTAAAATGATTTAATTCTAAAGAACCATTTCGCGAAGAGAAAAAG
Organism: Hecatera dysodea; assembly: GCA_905332915.2. Classification (NCBI taxonomy): domain Eukaryota; kingdom Metazoa; phylum Arthropoda; class Insecta; order Lepidoptera; family Noctuidae; genus Hecatera; species Hecatera dysodea. Next base: position 247,509 of record HG995304.1, read on the forward strand.
GACGACTTTCAAGATCACAAACTTTGTCATTTCCTGAAACAAAGTTATTCAATTGTTTGTTACATTATTTCTTTCAAGTATTCCTCGTTATAATGTTTAATTCAGTCGATCTGCTTAGCAAACAGTTTGTTATTGTTAACTTGGCGCACTTATCGAGTTCTATGTGGAAGCTCAGGGCTCAGGGCAGGAGGTGCTCCTCGCTGGGAGTATTGCTCTGATCATGATGATTATTTTTGCGTTGGGTTTAGTTAAATATATTGAATTGGTATTGAATGTTGAACTTCAAAGATAAGTGACTTTCTCATCTTGAAATCAATAAAACCTAGTTAAATGAGATATTCTTATGGCAAGCCCATAAAAAAGTAGATATCTATACTAATATTATAAAGCTGAAGAGTTTGTTTGTTTGAACGCGCTAATCTCAGGAACTGCTGGTTCGAATTGAAAAAATCTTTTTGGGTTGAATAGACCATTTATCAAGGAAGGCTTTAGGCTATATATCATCACGCTTAAGCCAATAGGAGCGGAGCAGCGATAAATAATGTTTTAAAATCGAGGATTCCACGGGGACGAAGTCGCGGCAGCTAGTTTAGCTATAAGCTGGTCTGGGCTCGATTTATGAAGGTACACACAGTACCACTCTGTATGGGAACAATGTTATTGTGTGGTTACCACCACTAAAAAGTGGAACCGACCAATAACAACCAACTTCCAAACGAAAAGTGTAGTGGTACGGTGTCATAAAACGAAGAAACAACCAAAATACCGGCCTGTGATATTAAAATTATTTTATCCTTTGTAATGTCTTTATTTGGAAGTCAGTGGTTTCTTTTTATTCTTGTAAAAAGTTTTTTCTTTTCACTTTTTAGTGGTGATACTCCACAACTAAATTAACTATTAAAAATGTTTTTCATTGTATACGTAAACCTTATTTAAAGTAGTCGCTTTCCCTTCACGAGTGGCCCCACTACAGGGACAGAGTAGACAGGCCAAAGCTTAGGAGTTTTCTTGTCATCTATTCTAATATTAAAAAGTGGAAAGATTTGTATTTTTGTATGTAACGAATAAACTCAACAACTATGTACTGGACCGATTTAAAAAATTCTTTCACCATTAGAAAGCTACATTCACCTTGAGTAACATAGGTTATATTTTATCTCCGTATTCCCACGGGGACGGGAATTACGCGGGTGAACCCGCGAGGCGCTGCTAGTACTTAATAATAGCTTTTTAATTTCATACTTCTAATCTTGAAAAATCCTCTAAAATCACTACTTTCCTTGACTAATCGTAGACCTTTAACTATACCCTTTTTTTTTTTTTTTTGGATGGGAAATCATCAAATGACCCCTCCCGCCCTGGGTGGAGCGGTAGGGAGTGTCAGACTTTTACTGACTAAAACCCACCCGTGATCCTTCTTGTGCCCTATGCGTTCCAGGGCCGCGGCAACTCTTTCGAACAAATTCCGCAACCCTAGCAGGCACCGACCCTATGGGGCCCCGTCCTTGGTGCTGACGGCTCCTTGAGGCGCGCGTGGAACACAACGCGTCGTCGACTTAACCTGGTATCGGACGGCGAGCCACCCACGCTCACCGTCCCCAGGCATCAGCCACTGCGCAATAGCACAGCGGCCGACTTGTCTCTGGAGGAGGCCGAAATGGGACCATTACTGGCACTCCATTTCAGCCCCCTCCCGAGTACCGGGAGTCGCAGCACCCACAGCAGAAGCGGCAGAAGCGGCGACGGAAGCCGCGGCGGCGGCAGAGGCGGCGGCGGCGGCGGACCTCTTGCCCTTGGTCGGGGCGGATGGCGCGCAGGCCCTTCCCCCAGCCCAGTGCTCGGCCGGCTTGCCAACAGCCGCACATGCACTGCAGTGCGGCGTGGCCTCGCACGAGCCGGCCCGATGACCGGGCTGACCACAGCGGAAACAAAGTCCGCTGCGGTCCACCTCCGAGGGGCACATAGCTCCCGTGTGGTTGCCCACATGGCAGCGGTAGCACCTCAGAGGTCTGGGTTCCAGCAGTTTTACCCGCGCAGAAACCCACCCCACCAAGAGCCTTCGACCCTCCGACACTGTTCTGGCCGCCGTCACGGGGCAGCTCACCACAAGGGTTTGCATGCCCGTGTTGTCAGGCCGGAGGGTGCCCGCCTTGACGAGCTCGGCAGAGCACCCCCCAGTTCTGGCGACGGCGGCCACAACTTCCTCCTCCGTCACGGAGTCATCCAGGCCCACTATGCGCATGTCGATGCGCTTAGTCGGCCTGGACACCCGGACCTCGTCCGCGGGTAAGACCGCCCTCAGCCTTTCAGCCAGGGCGTCCGCGAACGGGCCACTCTCCGCTCCGGCGAGCTCGAGCTTCCGGGCACCGGTCAAGGTCCTCCTGACCCCGATGCCCCCGCTGATGCCCAGCTCTTGGAGGCTCACCGCCTCCTTCGCCCGCTTCAGTACGGCGAGATACGTCACGCCCCTCTGTTCCGCTTCCGGCTGCAGTGTGAGCACTACAGCCGCGGATTTCGGGGCGCGAAGCCTCGCCGCAATGGCGTTGGCCTTCCGCCGCTGCTTCTTGGCCTTGTTTTTGGCCGCCTTTTTTTGTCGCCGCTTCTCTCCGGCAACCTGCCACTCGGCCTCGGCCGCAGGAGGGTCCGAGGGTGGGGGTGGGGGCGGCTGCGGCACCACTGGCGCTGCAACCTTAGCTCCTCCTCCAGCCTTCCTCCTACCCCTCTTCGCCGGGGCCGACTTGGTCGTCGCCGGCGTCGCAGCCGCCGGCGTCACAGGCGCCGGCGCGGCTCCCCCCTTTGCTTTCGCCTTCGCCTGGCCGGACGTTCCCGGGCTGGCAGCCACGGCAGCCGCGTACGAAGCCGCCTTCTGCTGCTGGCCCGGGGCCTTCTGAGTCGCCGCCGTTGGGGGCCGCCGGACCATGTCCTCCAGGGTGGAGAACTGCCTCCGGAAGGGAGCCAGCTCCTGCCGCACCAGGTTCCGCACCTGGCTCAGCACTAGGCTCCCCTCCAGCGCCGCCGGACTCAGCCCCCCCTGCGGCTCCTCGGAGGCCGCTCTGGCCATCCCCGCCAGGTCCCTCCGGAGCGACTCATTCTCCCGAACGAGTCGCTCCGTAAGAACCGCGAGGCGGGCGACCTCCGCCCGCAGCTCAGACGCCTCCTTTGCCTCTCTTGTCTCGCCGTTGGCCGCCGCTGCCGCCAGAATGGAGGCTTTGACCGCGCTTATGGCCTCCCGCTTTGAGGACTGCTTCCTCTTGAAGGCCACAGCGCGGATCGCGGCCTCCACCACCTCCTCAAATTTTTTGGCTCTCTGCTCCTCAGCAACGGGAGGTACCTCTCCCGGGGACTCCGAGTCGTCAGAGTCGAGAGGAGGCGGAATGGTAGAGGGAGCCCCACGACCGCTCCCTCCAGGGCGACGCCCCTCCTCCACCAACCTCTCGGCCCGACGCCCCGCCTCCCGGGTAGAGGGAGCCAGCCCCCTCCCCGCCTCACTGCCCCTGCCCCGCCTTGCGGTGGGGATCTTGCGGGCGGAGGCAAACTCGCCCTCGGAGGACGACTCCTGGTCATCCTCCCGTCTGGGCCGCTTGCGGAAGAACTTAACGTTCTCCGCAGCAGCCCCCCCTCGTCCGTCTTCAGAGCCCGCCGAGCTGACCGTTACTAGGTCTGGCGCGGAGCCGAAATCCGACTCCGCACCACCCCGGCGCTCAGGCGAACCCTCCTCTTCAAACTCGTACGCCATCAGCTCCTTAAAGGAGGCGGATCCGGATGACGACGATGACTCGGAGCCTCCTCGGCTCTTGTTGCCACTGGCAAGCGGAAGGCCTTTGTTGCCCACCCCAGAGTACGGAGGGCAGCCCGCCGAAGCGGGGTGGGATTCCCCGACCGCCGAGCAGTCGGGACCCACCTGGGGACTCATTTTGCAAAGATCTTGGTTCATTATGTGCCTTTTAAGGGTGCGGTCCCTGTTTGCTCTGCCCCTTCTCAGGGCCCACTCTCCTCACCTCACCTCTCCACCTGCTCGCTGCTCTCACAGTCACGTCTGATGATCAGACGCGTACCAGAGAGCAGCGAGCAAGCGTGTGTCTCTCTTGGTCTGATCCCTCACTTGCGACCTTCCGGCATGAGTGGCTCTACCGGGAAAGCTCGCAAGGTCATTGGGACGCTCAAGCCCCACCACGACGACAACGTGGAGACACATTCGGTGGGGACCTTTAACTATACCCTAGTGTTCTACCAAAATAGTCAAAATATAAATACCCTCTTTTTAATACCTTTGTTTTTAAACGAATGGATGCTACAAAGTGCTGCAGATTTTAGCTAATATCACGTAATGAGGAGACTCGCATCCCACACTTTGTGTTTAAACAATTACATGGGCGGATGAAAAAACGCACGGTTCATAATTAAATTCCGCGATGGTCGACGTGACCAAATTATAAACTTCTGTGTAATTGTTTTTTTTTTCAGCGTTGTTGGTTTTTAATATATTAAACGTTTTATTTTCGCTGGGTGGGCGGTTATTCTTTGGTTTAGATTTTCATTGTAGATTAATAACCTATAATTAAAATAATTTATTTATGTATCTTTGTCATGTTCAAGTGTTACAATACTGGATACGGATCAAAACTATAATGAAAAACTACAGCGGAAGCTCTCTCTCAGAATAAATATTTCACGAATCAATTTTCCCATATTGTAAAAATTGACAGTGAAATATTTATAGGGAAGTGTAACGAACTATGCAATTCTGTGTATAATTCAGGTTAACAGTGAATTTAAATTTCAGTGTCTCTATCCTTTTACAGTACTGTAGTGAACTGCAAAAGTTCATGTAGGACCTTCATAATATTTAAGCTTGCCGAAAAATAAATCTTAAAAACTAAACATAAGAACATAATGATAATTATTATTAGTAGACTAAGTGCTGGGCTGACAGGTCAAGTAGTAAATTCCTATCTCAGTGTTAAAACTCTTTTATTATTTACTGACGTCGATTCCGGCGCAGCACAACCGTCTCATGGCATACTGCATTATATAACATCTAAGACTCCTCAGTTAGGCAGTGCTCTAAGATAGGTTAGTACTATAAGAGACAAGTATGTACATCGGGCAGGCTCGTCCGCGGTCACTCCGCTCCATGACGATGACGTCCGAGCACGCTGACGTCTGCCCCCTAGCCAAGTTGATAATCTGCAATCGTTAACGCTATTCGAAAACGAATCAAATGTATGAAAATGAAATCATCTCAAAGTTAAGTCACGTGATTAGAACAAACGAATAGAAAATTCGTAGCCAAGTTCACATCGTTCAAAATGATAGAATGAATTGTTATCGTTTCTACAATGTTCAACGCTACATCCTTTGTTAAAATGTTTAAAGCATTTAAACAGAGTTTAACATTTTAACCTGTTTGACGTTTATAGGATCAATCGCCAGAGACTAAAAAATAAGTCGTTTTTCTAAAGACATTGTAGAACGAGCGGCCGACTCAGGCGCGTCAACATGGCTACCAACTTATAGTTTTCTACAGTTGCTGACGCCGAGGCGTTACCGATTGAAGAACAGAATTCGACACGAAATGTTTGTAACTAGGCTGGCTCTCATGGGTACTACGTTGTATATCCTGTAAAAGACAGTTAGTACCCTGGACTGGTCGGCAGCGGATCGTCCGCGTCCGCTCCGCCTCGTGACGTCCGAGCTCGCTGTTGTCTGATTGGTTGAATATATGTATATTGTAAGAGACAATTCTGTTATTTGCCTGAGCTGGTCCGCAGCGAATCGTCTGCGTCCGCTGCGCTCCGTGCGTATATACGTCCGAGCTCGCTGACATCCGGCTCTTATAGGAACTGTGTCGTTCGCTTTGTGCAGCGCTCGTTAGCGGTAGCCATTCGATAATCAAGTAGCGAAGGACCACTTTGTACTCGAAATTAATTCAGTTGAACATGATGAATCAGAAAGGCAGAGCAGCAACGGGTACAAAAAAGTATTCGGATGGCGTTATTTTTTTTGGAAAATGGTATAGAAACAACCCTTTGTTTGTTTTGCTTATATCGCGCTGCCCGCAATTCTTTGTAGCTTTACACAAAGATCCTAAAATAACAAACACAGTATTGAAAACCTAAACATTGAAAAACACAAATTGCGTATATTTTTATATTACAGTAGTAGTTTATTTTAACAGTAAAATAGATATAAAACCGTCGGTACCCCTGGTCGTTCTCCATAGACAACGGTGGCAGTGACCACTCAGCACCCGTGGGCCGCCTGCTGGTCGAACCCACGAACGCCGATGTTCTGCACTCGCGATACAATGATCCTTCGGCCCGTACTCTGTGTAGGTAGCCCAGTTCCAGAGTAATGGCGAGCGAGACTTCACTTTGACGTATTTATTTCATTATTTGACAAAAAGAAATTAAATGGATTTACTGTGCTAGTGTGGACGTTAAAGAGAAACGGATTTAAAGTGAAAATAGCTTGAAAAATGCACTCAAACTGGTTACACTAGAAGTCTTTTAACTCCACTATAGGGTGCAGGGTACTAGGTCTTCAACTGACGTAGCGAAACTTCTAGGTTTACGTATTTACAGATTTAATTCGTACTAGTCACTGGTAGCGTGAACTAATGTGCAAAAGTTTATCGACATGTTTATAATAAAACTGGCTCCGGCTTTGCACGGGTGCAATGTAGATACTAATGTTTCCTCTACTATAATATGCATGTCTTATACGTATAAACCTTCCTCTTCAATCACTCTATCTGTTAAAAAATACCGCATCAAAATCCGTTGCGTAGTTTTAAAGATTTAAGCATACATAGGGATACAGGGATAGAGAAAGCGACTTTGTTTTATACTATGTAATGATAACCACTGGCTTTAATAACAAATACGTCGAAAATTAAACTTTGCCCTTCTTATTTTATAGCTTCTTAGTCGAAAAACGTCTCTGAAGTTGAAGTATAATCCTGTACTAGATTTTGTCATTGTTGGTTTATTTTGTTAACTTTTCCTATACTTTCGCAATATCTTTCAAATATTCTAAAGATAGTTAAAACTCTTTGAAACTTGTGTATGCAAGAGTAACAAATCTCGTAAGGCTAGTAAAGCGACTCGCTCAGTTCGGAGAGTTCGGCTCGACAGCTGTTCGACTTAATTACGACAAGCGTGAACTTAACTTGGTGTAAACCGTGAACTTCTTTTTTTCATTCTAAAAATTGAAAAGGACGTTTTCCATGGGAAGAAAACTAACCATGAGGAAACGTAAGTGATTCGCATAGTTTTGTAATAATTAAAGTTTTTTTTTTTAAATTGATAAACATAGATATCCGCGAGATCCTTTAGGGTTCTACGGACGTTCGGAACATGGACAAAAACTGATTCGTTAAAGACACTATTTTTCTATACTAATATCATATTAAAGAGGAAAGATTTGATTGTTTGTTTGTTTGCATTAAAAAGGCTCCGAAACTACTGAACCGATTTGAAAAAATCTTTCACTGTTGGGAAGCTACACTATCCTCGGGTGATAAAGGCTATATTTTATCCTAGTATTCCCACGAGAACGGGTACTACGCGGGTGAAACCGTGCTATATAATGTACTGTATACAAATGACTAACACACGTGTCGCTATTTTCAACGTTTTATGTTGAATATAGAATAAATCCTAATCGAGTGCGGATGCAAATCACAATGGGCCACTATCTACTATTTAATTAGAAGTGTAATCAACGTCCCCCCAAGTCAATCGCATGTCCGCAGCCTGACGTGGTGGCGCTGAATATCGAATCTATTTGCAGCTCGCATTTATTGCCGACCGAATTGTCGCTCGGACGCTCCACAAATATAGGAAAAATGGAAAAGACATATTGCTGTATCTTACTGCTACCACGTACTTTAAACTTTACTGCTCGACATTACAGTTGGTTTTCGGGTGTTGGATTACTTAATAATGGTAGAAAGATTGGCAAAGTTTGTTGACACGGCTGACTTGATGCGTAATCTCGTCTGGAGCAGTCGTTTTGTGAACACGCGGCTCGGCTCGAGTGGGTGACGGAATGGAAGATGGCTTTTTATTATCGCTCTTCGTTTTGTTCGAACAACAGCGGTTTTGTGCGGCTCAAAGGCCCGGATGCCGAGTCAAAGCGTATTACAGCAATTAAAAGTATTAGGAACGTTGAGAGGTTTTCTTAACGATGGGAGTAATTAAAGCTTTAATTTGCTGCTGTTTTCGACGTTAATGTTCTTGAAATACTGAGAACTACTTATCAGGTTGGAGGGTATTTTAGTACTAAAACCAACTTTGAACATACTTCTTTGAGAATTAATGACAAATAAAAATTAGCTTTTCAGTTTCTAGCTTCTGTAATAAAATTTCATGAATAGCTTCATCATTCTCTTTTGATCATTCCTAAATACACTAGAGGTTTAATGCCGTTATATTTATCCTAGTTTCTAACCTCTGCTCATAACGTAACCCAGCTTGTTTGCCAACAGAAAAGTACAAAAGTATTGAATCAAAGTGTACGAAGCACTCTCAGTGTGACGTGGCGGCAGTGATGAATGTGCTAACGTACACTTTTGAAACGTGTTCCAGTATTGAGTAAGTCACGGCTTGTAGCGGGTCCAGTGTTAGATACTAAAGTAATTAATTATCTTGCAACACCACTGGCACAATACTAAATAATCTATGCCCTTTGGAATGACTTTTAACCAACTTCAAAAAGGGAAATTCTGTATTCAACCCGAATGTATGTATGTTTAGATGTCTACGATTTTCTCAAAAACAGACTGATTCTATTTGGTTGGAGTTTTCGTTATATAAATGCATATTTTGTAAGAATGTTTTAAATACATATTTCATTAGGATCTGATGTAGATATTCGGAGATAGACTATAGAACTCTTCAATTACTAACAGCAAATGATTCGCAATTGCGGCGAACATATGAGCAGTTTTGGCGAGTAGCGTAGCGAGTGCAGCACACCCTTATTTTGCCAGCTATGTTGAATTTCCATATCAATAAAAGCAAAGTAAGAAAATGACACACTAAAAAGATTTTTTTTTTTTCTAAAGAAAAAAGACTCGCCATTTTCAAAACAACACGAACTCAAACATAAAGTAACTTCAATTTCGGCAACTGGTGTCAAAAAACAAACCAAAAACAACACTTACACACTACTGGCGCAGTACTAAACGGCTTTAGCCCCTCGTAATTATTTTGTTAAGTTAAAATATTGCACTGGTGAGGCGTGTAAATAGCCTGCACCTTTGTGTAGGTTGTGAGAGAATTTGAATTACGAACCTATGTTAAAAAGTGTAATGGCGGACCTCAAAATAAATTAATTTCCCCTTTGATGAATCCGCGAGAAACCAATACCAAAAGACTTATTAGCAGCAAAACATGCCCACGTACCTTGGCAATCCAGAGATCTCACTCAGACCCAGGGTAACGGGAAGATACCACGTTCATGCGCGCTTGATGGTCTTGTAGGTATAGGCTGCCGGCCGGCGAGCAAAATCTTGTTGAATCCACCGGTGCAATGGTTAAAACTCCAAAAATCAACACTGCACTATAAGTTCTCAATGAAGCACAGATGCAGGTCCAATTATTTTACGAGTATCATCAAGGTTTCACCAAAAAAGGAATTTTCAAAAGGCGGAGCGACCGCACATACAGCGTTGCGCACGGTCACGCGAAGAGGTCTGTCCGCTAACGCCCTCTATCGGCCTCATGGCGAGAAAACTCAAGAAAGTTTAGATATATGGGCGCTGCGGCAACAAAGATTGGTGCGAGGATTCATCAATTGAGAAACTAAATTATTTAATTTGAGATACTAACATATTATGCGTATTATATGACGAATCCTAAAATATAATTATTTTATTTTTTTATATTGAAAAAGGCATTGACGCTTCACCAGCACTTTTTAACCGACTTCTAAAAAAGGAGGAGGTTCTCAATTCGGAAGTTTGTATTTTTTTTTATGTTTGTTCGCGCATAACTCCGTCGCTTGTCAACCGATTTGAAAAATTCTTTTTTTGTTCCCAAATGGTTCCATGAAAATTTTATTGAAATCGACCAAGCGGTTTTCGAAAAATCTATAAAAAATATCTACATTGTTTACATTGACGACCTCTTAGTTTACTCTGCAAAGGAGCAGTACGTTTTTTTTTACACCAATGTGATTGGTTCGTTTAGGTATGGGGAGGGGAGGGGTTTTAGGTACCACTAAAAAGTGAAAAATAAAAAACTTTTTACAAAAAAATACAACCGAATTTTACACAAAAAATCAAAAAAGTGCAAAATAACTTTAATTTCGGAAGTCGGTGTTCAAAAAACGAAAAAGCAACCACAAACACCGAGTTCCGAAATTAAAGTTATTTTGCACTTTTTGTGTAAAAGTCGGTTGTATTTTTTTGTAAAAAGTTTTTTTTAAAACTGCAAAATAAATCCTATACAAGCTATAAATCGTTTCTAGTAAGTACAAGAGTGGATGGAAGGCTTTATATCTGGTATGGGTACTCCAAACCACGACACGCGTAGGCAGCCGCTATTATAAACGTCGCTGTCACAAGTTACATACAAACCAGTAAAAATGCAAACACGAATGTTATGGACACACAACTCGTGTGTGTCCATAACATTCGTGTTACAGTTCACTGCAGCCAATCCGCTCATCTCTTCCAACTTAATCTGTAACAACAAAGAAATAAGAAAACTCTTATTTTCTGGGCTTTGTTTGGTAACTTGTCGAGAGCGCGTGATTTGCATGGGACTCATGCACTGCTTACCGCTCATATACGAGTACGCGTTGTGGGCTTTGTCATTTAAATCATGTGTATTATTAAATCACGGTTCTTTATTGTTTTAGGCGTCTGTTGGTTTCATCGTGGATATAAGAAATTTTAAAAGTGAATTAGTAATGTACCTATTTTACTCCTCTTTTTTAAAATTTTCTCATCAGCCTTTTTTTTATAAATACCAATGAATTGGTTCCTTTTGGGTGTAGCGTAGAATTCAGAATGCTTTGAATATAAATGATTTTTCTCAATAATTCTGAATATCGTTTCTCTCCAATTTAACAGGTTCACTGTACGCACGGCAGACCAATAGACAATCGGCGAAAACCACATATTCATAGAACTGTGAACTCAACTGTTCAAGTATGAAAGCTAAAAAGCCAAATAAGAACACAATTATTTTTACGAAGCTATACGTATAGGTAAATTAATTGTTCAAATTGCTATAAAATTCGAACAGTTTCCTATTTCGAAGCCAACACCGCCCTTAGCGGCGTCCCATCTGGCCGGGGGCTCGTCTCATGCTATTCAACGTCATCGTCGCGCGGTCGTGTCGCTCGTGTTGCTCGCGTCGCTCGCGTCGATCGCATCGCCCGCAGACAATGCGCTGCGGCCGCGCAATAAGAAATACCCATTAGTACGGTCCCGCCACCTGAGCCGGGCCTCAGTCTACGACGTACATATGTGCATAATTGAGCAGTAGAGCGACAACTGATAGGCGGTGAATTTTATTAAAGAAAGGATGATTATTATCCGGTAAAGTTCATTAGCAGAAGCAGAATAAACTTTGCCTCTTTCGTCGCGTATGTGAATCCATAATGTCCATCGTTAGTCATTTCAATTTATTTTAGCACGCACACTCCTCGGAAGTTTAGGCGTAATACTAAGGGTATAATGTTTCTTAAATTACTTAACTGATACGTAAACATAGTTTCCTAAAATAACCTGCCAATTAACTATAATAAAAATACCGTGGTACTAAAAGCCAGCTGAGCACACGGCGAAACCACTACAGTCGGCGCGGCTCGGCGGTGCTCTACTCGACAAATTAAAATATTCCGCGCGAGATGTCGCGCCACAATGGCAGCCGCTGATTGAACACCCGCACCTCACCGCCACCACACGGTGAATAAGTTCTAGAAGGCTTGTTACAAACAACGAGCGAAAACCGGTGCACGTAAAGATACGCGATTTAAGGCCGTAATACACAAATGCTTGCATGCTATATGCACACTGTTGAGCCAATAATTCTTACTGTAACCTGTAAGCATGTGAGTTACGGCCTTTACGTGTGCAACTGGCATTCGTTTGCAGGCTCCGACATAAGAGGAGGCGACTAGTTAGTGTGTCAGTGCATAAATAAATATTGTTAAATCTGTAGACAAATATCTGAAACGGTGTACCTACTTGCGGCATCTGTCTGAAATAGTTTGAAATCGCCTACATACATGGATGTATCTATGTATTGCTAGATCTCCCAGAAAGCTGGTGAAAGCTATCATAATTTGCTAGATAACAAAACTCTAAAAAATCTTTGAAGAAAGTCGTGTCGCTTAAGATGATAATGACACGCACGTTCCAGTGCCTATGTTGCGTGTGTTAACCTTCTGCGCTATCTATTCCGTGTGACCGCGCCTTCGATCTGATCCGCCCTTTCTAATTACTCAGAAGACTTTTGATTTTCACGCGCCGGTATACAAATGTACTCATTGTGTTCTCGATTCTTTGGGTTCTTCGATGACTTTGATGTATTGCTGTTTCTCAATGGTGGAGATTGAAATGGAATGGAATGGGTCAGATGTGGAAAATGAGACCGGAATTACGGCGGAGCCATCTTTATCATGAAATGATAAAAGATTCAGAAGATATGACTTCTATAGTTACAGTTTTAATCTAATTGGAACAGCTACGTTTTTCATTTATAACTTACTTTATATAAATAAACTGCCAAAACTGAGAGCCTTACTCATGAGAGAAACTAATTTTAAATTACTTTACTAAGATCCCTTAAAGAAATTCTAAATATTTACCAACTAGTTTGCAAAGTACGGGACCCCACATTTTGTAAATTGCCGACTTAATGAGCTCTAAATAATTTCGCTTTACTTAAACAATCTAAGTTTATTTATTAAAACCAATATCTTTAAGGGTTCTAATTAAATACTTTGTGAAGTATTTCTATCGAGAGGGCAGCCACTTTGGGGGAGTTTTAACAAAATCCCGCTAAGCCGAGGACTACTACTAAATAACAATAACCGACAGAGATCCTTTGAAAGCATAACTTACAAGTGAACTGTACTTGTAAAGAACGCAATAATACGTTCCTCGTAGAATTGTTGATAATTTATAGACTAAAGTATTCTTCTAAAACCTTATTTTAAGTTAAACCATGTTCGAAAAACATTCAATTTTACTGTTATTTCATTGGCATCTAAATCAACGATTTTCACATTAACGCATGCATTAATCTTTCGTTTTATCGGGGAGATAAATCTAAGCTAGTAAATCGGCCGGCCATATATTATATTGCGAAAAAAAATACTCCATTCCATTAGCCGGTCCATTTAGTGAAGCCTCCGCCCGTGAGTACACATTAGCTAACTAACGCGTGGTTTACACGTACGTATGTGAGTAAAACTAGGAACTACCTTTTCATAATACTGGTTCATGGAAAAGTTATGCGCTCATGAAGGCAAATAATTTATAGTTCATTACAGAGTTCCTTTCGTGCCTCGGAAAGCACGTTAATATGGCTGCCAGATGTCATTTGAAGATATTCAACAGTTTTATCGGGTAGTCAAAGGCCAGAACAAAAACAAACACACAGTTACTGGGTGGAGGTCAGATAAACAATCGGTCCATGTAAAATACTGGTACACAGCACCATCTGGTTAGACTGGAAGCTGACCACAACAGAGTTGGGGAATCGCGCAGATTGAGTGTTAGGATTGCTTGGTGGCAAGTGTAAGCCAGGCCTCTCAATGTGTCCATTATTATTAACTCAAATTCAAGATACCTCAAGAAGGCCAACAATTACAATCCTACTGCGCGACGCTAAAGTGTAACGAGTGTACATAATAGTCGCGCGTTAACAACAACAGTAATTTGGCCAGTCGATATGTCGAAGGTGGTCTCTAAGACAGTTTGATTAGTTGAGAACTTCCCCATTTCGAGGGGTTGGAGGGGTGTAGGGGCATATGGCAGGCAGAGCGGTTGTTTCGCCCATTTTCCGAGCCATTGGCGACGATGACGCGACTCGATGAGGATACAATAGTTATTCATGACTTTGTCCGAAATATAAGTGACGTTTGGCACTCGCCTGAATGGTCTCGTGAAAGTCAATGGGTTGAAACTTTTATTGAATTAGGAATGTCTTTGCCTGCGTCGGGAATGCTTTGTTATAGGGCTCCTCGATTGGCTGGATCATGGTTATGTATTGGTAGGAATGTCTTTAGCTGGATGTTGAGCGAAAGTAACGAGCGAATAACTGTGCACTCTTTGATACAATCCGCAAAAAACTGAGTTTTACATCCACGATGCTGAGTTACTTATTTCTATCACCAATACATTAAGTCAGCTTATTAGCGAAAAAGTTTCCTGAACTGTGTTCCATATTCAAATATTGTCTGTCCAGTTCTTAAGACCGACCTATAACAATTTCAATGTTACAGCAGGCGCTAATAAAAGTATGTATTCCGTGAGTGTATACATCACAGGCCCTATCAGAACACCAGCGCTGTGGTATTTATCATTTGATTAAATATCGGAGCAGATGCTGAGATAGGGACCTTTTGTGGCCTCACACAGTTTAAATTTAATATTAAGCTTTTAATTATGTTTTTTTTTTTAATTTGTTTTGTGCGAGTCCTAAATAAACATTTTTCTTTAATAAGGCCAATTCCTTTACTACCAATCTAAATGATTTGCTGTCCTTTGGCTTCCCCTTTCTATTTTACACATTTCTTTTAAACCCAGTTTCTTATCATTGCGCATCAGCCCTGCACAGCACGAGGGGATAATGCGGGGTATTACAGTGCATTCAGAGCGAGTCGCTGTGAGCGCGCCCAGATATGCGGCCACCCGGAGAACACCCTGTGTAGGACTACAGGCTGCTTACAATAGATTGTATTCATATGAGAGATACAGTTCTGATGGACTTATTAAGATTAAGAAATGATCAAATTTCTGTAGCTGTGAGGGCGTTATCGGTGCTGGGGTTACTCCTGGTGACTTTAATAGAAAACTTACTTCGCGAGAAAGTTTATAGAACTGTGTACCTAATCATTCATTTGATTTGGATAACTATTACGAGTAAACGACTCTTATCTTTACTATTATTATAAAGAGGAAATATTATTATTATTATTATTAATTAAGGATCGAAGGCCTAGGAATCGGAAATATCCCTTAAAAAAAAAACAAGTATTATTCATGGCCGTTTGGAATAAATTTCTCGTACACTTTCTACACTAAGGCAGCGGTGTTCCCATTTACAACGCTCGCCGCAGACCATTATCTCGCCGTGCACGGGATATCGAACACCCAATCAACCACAACCCCGCAGTATGATCGCTAAGACCCGCTCCGGACGGAACACTCCGTAATGAGGCGACCCGATACCGCGCGGGCGCTGCAGCCCGGAGGTATGACGGAAACCGCTTGCATTAGGACATAGCGCAGAAGTTCTATGATCAACCAATTTTCAGACCTTAGCTTCTTCTTAAATGAACAGGCTAGCAAATTCTGAAACCATGCCAAATATTGTGCGTGCGTCATGATAGAAGGGAGGTGAAGGAAGTTGTGGTAGCTGCTCCGATGGTATACTAATTGTAAGTATGAAATCATTTTTTACGATTTCAGTAGTTTGAAGGTTCATTTAAGGCGTATCATTGAATTGCATCATCCTTTTAAGAACATGAATAAAACATCTGGAAGAAAAAGTTCTGAGTGCGCCTCTGATAAAGATCTTGTCCCGCTGACCCTCGGACCTTGTCTGATGTTGATACTGCTGGGCGGTAAACCAACGTAAAGTTTAAGTAAAACAGCTTAATTCGTCTTTCCACTGATCTAAATAAATTAACAATCTCTTAACACCTGATTAGAAGCAAAACTTCTGCTTTTTGTTGTCGTGTCCGACTCCACTTCACCTTTATGCCAGCTGTACATATTCGAGCGAGCACCTCCCGCCGCGCGCGGGAGGCTTCTGAACCTAATCCGTCTGTAATGTGGAAACATTCTGCGGCCAGGAGCGTTTGTGAGGAGCCATGCGGGCGGCGGCTGTGCCTACTCTACCCTACACTTTGTTGATGTGAGTAAGGTGTGCTTTTTTATAAATATGGCAGAATTATGCCTGCATGATCTAATTATGTGATGCGACAACTCAAGTAAAAAGTTGTTATTCTTTCTATTTTACTATCTTTTAATACGTCCAAAGGTTGTCTGGTAAATATTTCCGTTGTTGTGGAATTTGTTCGAAAGAGTCACCGCGGGCCTGGAACGCATTGGGCACTTGTAGAAATACAGGTGGGTTTTAATCAGCAAGAGTCTGACACTCCCTTCCACTCCACTCAGAGCGGGAGAAGTCATTTGATGATTTCCCATCCAAAAAAAAGGTATTGCCGCTAGCGACAATACCGTCATTCTAACTATAGAATTAAGTTTGGTCAATTATGTTTATTTTACACCAAATAAAGTCAGAGAATACAATAAAGGATATTCAACATATTTATGAGATCATTGTTAGAAATATAGATGTAGGTAGCGTAGAAAATGCATAATTATTTAATTCTGATCTTTGTAATAGATGTTATACATTTTATTAAAATGTATCTGAGTTATCTTTTGAGTCAGAAATTGAGTCAGAAACTAACCAAAAATACCTTTGAATTTTTTTGTTCAGAATCTATTATATTTTGTAAAATCGGGTTTAAAATTTAACACGAAAAGCTTAAAGTTTCCTAAGCGGAAACATCTAAAAGCATCCCCTCAAAAATCATTCCGAGCGACGTGTGCCTCTTCAAGCTAACACTATGAGCGAGGAGCGCACAACTAAGCAGTTTCCGCGCGGCCGAGCCAGCTCGCGGAAGATCAATCTTCCAATTTCGCGGTCGGGCTGCGGGGTGAGCCGAGCTGCCGATAGTTTCAATAACACTCGCTAATTTGCATGGAGCCACCCTCATCATGCCGCGTCACTAATAATAATTCAAAGAGTCCACCCGAGCGCGCGCTCGGCTTGTTCAACCCTACAAATGCGATCTAATCGGTCTGCTAAGCCGTACAAATTCAATTAGCGGGATTAAAAGCGCCATGCGAAGCTAGACTAGGAACATCGCACGGCACATTGGATATTTTAAAAGTCCCCTCCGTCGTGTTGTTCCTTTGTGTCCGTGCCCTCGATTTGTGCCTTTGTGCTATTGTCACGCGCAAATATTGTCTAAATAAATAAACAATAGACGAGCTAATCGGTGTAATATTTTGACAGATTATTATGAAATTGCCGAATTAATTATGTTTGTTTTGTACTCGTATGTTTATTTACTATAGTTTAAATATTGAATCGTAGTTTGCATGTTTAAGTATTGTACCAGTGCAGTGTGAACTAGTAGTGAGGAGGTTTTAATTAATGATCAGCTAACAACGTAATACCGAAGCAAAGCTCCTTTTTATTATAAGTTATTCCAGTCCATCCAATCGTTGTCTGGTAGATATTATAACTGTCTGAGATAAGGCCGCCATCGAACCTTAAGTTAGTATAAAAGAGTTGTGCCATTATTTTTGGTCAACAATTAAGTACATTATATCCATAATGTCTCCTTATTTATACTGTAGGTGTCCCAGACACAAGAGTTTAAAACAGAGTCACATTGTTATAGTTATTGTACTCAAGAAAATGTTGGAAAGCACGGAATCAATTCCTGTATCCATAAACACAGCAAGTCAGCTTCTAGACGAGCCACGGCGGTGTGAGGCGCAGTCTGACCCTCGCATCTAAAGTGAAACCAGATAGTTGCGGGTGTATGTTGGGTCACATAGAGCACAACACTGCCCTCTCCACACACGACCGCTTTAACGTCTATTCACAAATTAGTTGTACGACATAAGGATCATAGTATTGGGTTTATATATAATACCGTTCAAAGGAGATCGAGATAGTTATGTTTGTTTGAGTTTGGAACTGTGCGTATTTGTATGTTACCTATAGAAATAAATGTCAGATCTGAATGTTTCGCTGTAAGAAAGCTTTTAACATGCACGTCAGTTACATTTTTGAGGATGCACTATGCCTGAAAAAAAAACGGTATTCTCAGCATTTAATTACTGAAACCATTGAGCTGACAATAGTTCATTACCTACAGGAAAACCTATAAGAGGTATTCGGTTTTTAAATAACATGGTTAACAAAAATATGATTCGTCATCCTGATTAGGACGATATTTTGATCAAGAAGTTTTTAAGAAACTTCTCCTTTTTTGGTGAAGTGTTTTTTTTTTCCTACAGACGCTCATCTTTCCAATGCCTACGTCTTTCCAATTAGTCGCCCACGCTTTACAAAGGGTCGCGCGACTATTAGCGTCCCTCATCAGGTCCGTTCTCTCCCCGCGCCGCGCCGGTCCGGTCCGGGCCGGTCCGGTCCGGGCCGGGCCGCGGTCAGCGCGCGCATCGAAGGGTTGCGTGATTGATGGGTTCGGCACACTTGACTTCTGAATTTATTAACGAGGATGAGTATGTATGATCTCGTTTGATGATTTAACTAAACATGCCGATGAGATTGTGCTGGAAGGGTTCTTGGATAGGGGGAAAGAACATTGATCACATTCTCGGCCAGCTAGGAATCCTTTATATACATATAAAATGATTAAATTGAGTACAGATTTTTTGAGGTTAAAGTTTTTAGTTTCAATAATAATAATAAATCATTTATTCAGATAACCAAGATCCGTTGTGTTAGTAATTACAATATTGACTTATAACTATTGTTAGTTTTATTCTCATGTATTTTACTAACACTACTTATGGACAAAAATAGTCTGAAATAAAAATACATTGAAAAATAGGCAGATTCACATAGTAAACGAATTTTTGACAAGTTTTCATAATAACTGAAATTCCTGGCAAATATTTCACTTTGTCCGTCACGTGCGTAAATGTCGTTATAAAGGTGGCTGCACACTCCTCCGGCGCGGCACGGAGCGGTCACGCGGCAAAAAATCGCTTGTTTTCACAAACAGCGGCGCGCGGCGCTCTGATTGCGCGCTTGTTACCGCAATAGTAACGCGGCAGTTGTTGCACGCACTCGGCTGGAATGGCGGCGCGGTTTCAACCAAATGTTGAGATTTTTGTCATCAAGTGCATGCATTTTCAAAGTGATTTAAATGCCGAATGGATGGATGCTTTTCCTTTCTTATATATAAAAATAGAGGAGCTTTATCGTTTGCCTGTTGTTTTAGTTAAAAAAATTAATAAGAAAGTATTATGATTCAAAACAAGAGTGCTATAAAGATATTTAACTACATTTTAGTTGGATATCTTTATCTCACTCTATATATTAGCTCAATACCTGCCGTACCTATCCAATCTACCGCAGCGTCCATTTAAGGTAGTCGATCGAACAAGTTGGATATATTTCTTAAAAAAAATCTAGAGACTTTCTTTATTTCAGCGTGTTTCCACGCCAGTGCGCGCTTACGCACAGAAGCGCGAGCGCGCAAGCCTAGCGCGCCCGTCGGCGTCGCCTGCACAAACACGCGGTCGGAATGTTACAAAGCGAACAATTTGCTTTGTCCGACCATGCGTCGTGTTATTGCAACGCTTCCAACAACCGTTTTATTTAGTCTTGTTGCGCGCATGTTGTTGCCCGAAAGTGATGAAAAATGTTGGAATATTGGCTGTAGCTTAAACATTTAAAAACATAGTGATTTCGATACCTTTTTTTTTTTTTTTTTTGGATGGGAAATCATCAAATGACCCCTCCCGCCCTGGGTGGAGCGGTAGGGAGTGTCAGACTTTTACTGACTAAAACCCACCCGTGATCCTTCTTGTGCCCTATGCGTTCCAGGGCCGCGGCAACTCTTTCGAACAAATTACGCAACCCTAGCAGGCACCGACCCTATGGGGCCCCGTCCTTGGTGCTGACGGCTCCTTGAGGCGCGCGTGGAACACAACGCGTCGTCGACTCAACCTGGTATCGGACGGCGAGCCACCCACGCTCACCGTCCCCAGGCATCAGCCACTGCGCAATAGCACAGCGGCCGACTTGTCTCTGGAGGAGGCCACGATGGGACCATTACTGGCACTCCATCTCGGCCCCCTCCCGAGAACCAGGAGTCGCAGCACCCACAGCAGTAGCGGCAGAAGCGGCGACGGAAGCCGCGGCGGCGGCAGAGGCGGCGGTGGCGGCGGACCTCTTGCCCCCGGTCGAGGTGGATGGCGCGCAGGCCCTTCCCCCAGCCCAGTGCTCGGCCGGCTTGCCAGCAGCCGCACATGCACTGCAGTGCGGCGTGGCCTCACACGAGCCGGCCCGATGACCGGGCTGACCACAGCGGAAACAAAGACCGCTGCGGTCCACCTCCGAGGGGCACATAGCTCCCGTGTGGTTGCCCACATGGCAGCGGTAGCACCTCAGAGGCCTGGGTTCCAGCAGTTTTACCCGCGCAGACACCCATCCCACCAAGAGCCTTCGGCCCTCCGACACAGTTCTGGCCGCCGTCACGGGGCAGCTCACCACAAGAGTTTGCATGCCCGTGTTGTCAGGCCGGAGGGTGCCCGCCTTGACGAGCTCGGCAGAGCACCCCCCAGTCCTGGCGACGGCGGCCACAACTTCCTCCTCCGTAACGGAGTCATCCAGGCCCACTATGCGCATGTCGATGCGCTTAGTCGGCCTGGACACCCGGACCTCGTCCGCGGGTAAGACCGCCCTCAGCCTTTCGGCCAGGGCGTCCGCGAACGGGCCACTCTCCGCTCCGGCGAGCTCGAGCTTGCGGGCACCGGTTAGGGTCCTCCTGACCCCGATGCCCCCGCTGATGCCCAGCTCTTGGAGGCTCACCGCCTCCTTCGCCCGCTTCAGTACGGCGAGATACGTCACGCCCCTCTGTTCCGCTTCCGGCTGCAGTGTTAACACCACAGCCGCGGACTTCGGGGCGCGAAGCCTCGCCGCAATAGTATTGGCCTTCCGCCGCTGCTTCTTGGCCTTGCTCTTAGCCGCTTTCTTGGCCCGCCGCTTCTCTCCAGCAACCTGCCACTCGGCCTCGGCCGCAGGAGGGTCCGAGGGTGGGGGTGGGGGCGGTTGCGGCGCCACTGGCGCAGCAGCCTTAGCCGCTCCCCCTCCAGCCTTCCTCCTACCCCTCTTCGCCGGGGCCGACTTCGTCGTCGCCGGCGTCGCAGGTGCCGGCGCCACAGGCACTGGCGCGGCTCCTCCCTTGTCCTTCGCCGCCTGGCCAGACGTTGCCGGGCCGGCAGCCACCGCGGCTGCGTAAGAGGCCGCCTTCTGCCGGCCCGGGGCCTTCTGTGTCGCCGCTGTTGGGGGGCGCCGGACCATGTCCTCCAGGGTGGAGAACTGCCTCCGGAAGGGAGCCAGCTCCTGCCGCACCAGGTTTCGCACCTGGCTCAGCACTAGGCTCCCCTCCAGAGGCGCCGGACTCAGCCCCCCTTGCAGCTCCTCAGAGGCCGCTCTGGCCATCCCCGCCAGGTCCCTCCGGAGCGACTCATTCTCCCGAACGAGTCGCTCCGTAAGAACCGCGAGGCGGGCGACCTCCGCCCGCAACTCAGTCGCCTCTTTGGCCTCCTTTGCCCCGCCGGCGTTGGTTGCCGCTGCCGCCAGGATGGAGGCTTTGGCCGCGCTGATGGCCTCCCGCTTCGAGGACTGCTTCCTCTTGAAGGCCACAGCGCGAATCGCGGCCTCCACCACCTCCTCAAAAATTTTTTCTGCCTCTCTCAGCAGCGGGAGGTACCTCTCCCGGGGGCTCTGAGTCGTCAGAGTCGAGAGGAGGCGGAAGAGTAGAGGGAGCCCCACGACCGCTCCCTCCAGGGCGACGCCCCTCCTCCACCAACCTCTCGGCCCGACGCTCCGCCTCCCGGGTAGAGGGAGCCAGCCCCCTCCCTGCCTCACTGCCCCTGCCCCGCCTAGCGGTGGGGATTTTGCGGGCGGAGGCGAACTCGCTCTCGGAGGACGACTCCTTGTCATCCTCCCGTCTGGGCCGCTTGCGGAAGAACCTCACGCTCTCCGCAGCAGCCCCCCCTCCCTCGTCTCCAGAGCCCGCCGAGCTGACCGTTACTAGGTCTGGCGCGGAGCCGGAATCCGACTCCGCACCACCCCGGCGCTCAGGCGAACCCTCCTCTTCGCAACCGTACGCCATCAGCTCCTTAAAGGAAGCGGACTCGGATGACGACGATTGGGAGCCTCCTCGGCTCGTGTTGCCACTGGCAAGCGGAAGGCGTTTGGTGCCCACCCCAGAGTACGGAGGGCAGCCCGCCGAAGCGGGGTGGGATTCCCCGACCGCTGAGCAGTCGGGACCCACCTGGGGACTCATTTTACAATCGCCTTTTTTCATGTTTTGTTCCTTTTAAGGGTGCGGTCCCTTTTCGCTCCGCCCCTTCTCAGGGCCCTCTCTCCTAACCTCACCTCTCCACCTGCTCGCTGCTCTCATAGTCACGTCTGATGATCAGACGCGTACCAAAGAGCAGCGAGCAAGCGTGTGTCTCTCTTGGTCTGATCCCTCACTTGCGACCTTCCGGCATGAGTGGCTCTAACGGGAAAGCTCGCAAGATCATTGGGACGCTCAAGCCCCACCACGACGACAACGTGGAGACACATTCGGTGGGGAGTGATTTCGATACCTACACCTCGATGCAGGTATCAAAATCACCACATTTTTAAATGTTGTTGTTGGAGAGTCGGCAATCCCAATTTCGGCGTGAAAATTTTTATAAAATGATTTTACAAGAAGAACATTCGTTGCAATCTGAACAATTAGAGCGGTTCAACAAAATCCATTGAAACAAGAAAATCACTTAAAAAAAATACCGTCTAGCAACGTTTGCCCAGAGCAAACTACCTGAGTGGAGCGATTATATTGCTCATCAAAGTAGGCTGGCTGCAAACTTCGCGAGGCGCGGCGCGGCGCGGGCGCGGGCGCGGGCCGCAATCATTTTAATTGGCTCGCCTCAGCGGCCCACTTCCCTCATTATCTCTGAGATTACTCTTCGCCATGAATATTTCGAGATCCCTACTCCCTTCCCCCTTCGAGGCTAGAGGGGGTGGTCGGTTAATGCATTCCCCGATTACACTTTTAATTAGTTTGAACTTGACCCGACGGAACTTCATTACATTAAAAACGAGTCATCGCTGTCTTCACAAGAAAAATTAGAGCGAGGAAATAATTTTTAGAATTTAATATCAGTTCTGTAATGTCTCCCGAGATTAATGGACTTAGTTGGCTGCAGTTCTGTAATCGCTGCTTTCATAAATCCTATCACAATGTTGGATTCTGGTGCAGAAGTAACGGGGAATGGTTGAAAAAGTAAAACTTTTAATACTCGTATAAATCATGCTGATCTGAATATGACGGATAAAAATTTACCTGTTCTTGTTTGCAAGTCAGCTCTATAGAGTCTAGTGGCAAAGATAGGTAAATAAGTAAGTTCAGTTGAGTCGAAGAAATCCTTATATTTCGGTAGAACTTTATATTTAATAGTCCACCACTGTGACCATCCGTTACATACCGAGTTTCCTGCGTATCTCAGACAGCGCGTTAAGCCGTCAGTTCCGGCTGTCATTGCTATGGATCAAAAGCCAATTGACACTAGTCTTACTAATGACTATCTGATTTTGGAGTTGCTGAGTTGTGGAAGTGTGTTTATGTAAACTTCTAGTATTCAGCTACACGGGTTAAATTAGAAGGCAACCTCAAAATTGCTCGGAAAAAGCGATGCAGATTGAATTATATAACACAAGTAAATGACCTCCATTCCTGAAAATACCCCCGTAACACTGTCAACATTTCACATTATTGCAAGTACCGGTAAAGAGCTGAATTTCAAATAAACCCGCGTGCTACAGCAAGCGGGAGGCAGTGGAGCGACGACAACGAGACGGATGATATTCATGGCGGATCTGACGGAGCCTCGGTTTTTCATTGCTCTCGCGAATGAATAGTTAATGTTTCAAGTCGTAGACTCGCAACGCTTAGAGAAGTTTAAAAGTAGTTTAAGACTTGTGGCGAGTGATTCTAGTTGGGTTAACGTTGGTAGCTGAGTGTTCTATAGGAATTTACATTCTACAACTGCATTACGAAGTGTTTTGTATTCCTCTTTTTTTTTATATGTCAGGTTTTCTCTACATATAAATATTTTGTAATTTTGCAATAGCTTAATTATTGATATTTCGGATTTTACAATAGTTTGAGAGACTTTGAAAGAAACGGTTATTGCCTATGTACATTGTACTTTGCATAGTCTTCAAAGTTGCAATTCCAATCATTGTAATATTATTTATTTTATACTGTCCCACTGCAAGGAATAATAAATATTTTGAAGGGTTTTGGGAGATAACCCTTCAAAATGTCTCAGTCTCGAGCCACCTAAAACTAGCTCTAGCGGCCATCTTTTCTGGTCTGGACTCGGCGTCACCGTCCAAGCTGATAACTAAAATCTGTAATATCCATAATCTTATTTTCAAGAAAATCTCCATATTCATCAGTCCTCTCTTCCTCAAATCTCTTCAAGGAACGCATTTGACAAATAGCTACTTCTAAGAACGAATGGAGCACACAGCCTCGATACAACAGTTTCCGACGACGCGCTGTTTTGCGCGGACAAGCGGCTTGCATTGTTAATGTTGATAACAAGTAGATAGGACAAAAGGACAGTTGAATATCGTCGATTAAAATAAAAAATAAATAAAATAGAATAGTTTATTTCTTTAACATTTCTTTACAATATTATTCAGTGGCTAGAACCACCCAGTAAGCATGTAGTAATGCTTGTATTGGGTGGTTCTGCTCCTCCCAGGGATCAATACAGTTATTTTTAGGTAGGTCTACATAGCTAAACTATTTTAAGTAATTTTTACAAACAAGAACAGAATGAAAGAAAAGATACTGGTATGACTCTTTGTATGTGTGTGTGTATGTATGTGTATGTGTAAGTAAGTGTATGTGTGCGTGTATATATGTGTGTTGTGAATTATCTTGGTTGGGTGATTTCTAGCCCTGCGATGCAGTATCTTGGGATCAGGAAGTACCACTAGAAATCATGTGTAGGTATTGTCTAGAGTTAGTTTTTAAATAATAAGTTCTCAATATCACAATATCCAAGCGGCTCGAGTTTTTGGACAATTGTTTTTTTACATTCATTGTATTGAAGGTTATAGATAGAATATTTGTTGTGAAGCTCATTATAAAGATAAGCAGAATGGGCCAGAAATTGACGCTTGGCAAAGAGAGTTCTGCAGGAAGGAGTAGTGGCGACTTTACACTTTCTTCTTCCAGTTTGCGCTTTATATACGTAAGGTAGGCTTTTATGTAGTTTAAGTATTGAGTTAATAATATAAAGTTTTCTAAGTGATAATATTTTATGAATTAGGTATAGTTCGTCAGTAGGAAATCTAAATGGCTTAAAGAACATCGTCTTCAACAAGCATCTCTGGGCTCTTTCTGCTTCAAGGAATTTAATTTTAGTGGCACCACCCCAGACCGTAATACAATAGCACATAACTGATTGGGCTAGTGCAATGTAAGTACGCTTTAGGAGGTCTTGGGAGGTGACATGTCTCAGTTTTTTAAAGACCCATATGAGTTTACGGATCCTATTACTTATAGCTTCAATTTGAGGGTGCCAGGAAAGTAGATGGTCCAAAATTACTCCAAGGTATTTAGTGGATTTAACACGTGCAATCTCATCGCACCCACATAGCGTAGTATTAGTGAAGTCACAAGTATGAATCCGCAATACTGAGTGTAGGGGCGGAAGTGTACGCTTGTTTATAGCAAAGCAAATATAATTTGTTTTGGCGATATTAAGGGTAAGAAGGGCAGATTTGAGCCAGTTTGCGACTTTATGGAGACCATCTTCTGCAGCTTTAAAAACGGAGTTCCAGGAAGTACCATTAAATACAACGGCAGTATCATCCGCATATGAGAATACTTGCCCCTTCTTAATCTCGAGATTAGTTAGGTCGTTAAGGTATATCAAAAATAATGTGGGGCCCTAAACGCTTCCCTGGGGCACGCCATACTCAATTTTAGTGTCAACTAGAGAAACTATCAATTTTTACACTTTGGGTGCGGTCTTGTAGGTAATCAGTTAAGAGTTTTAATGGTGTACCCCTAATGCCTATATACTCCATCTTTTTCACAAGAATCGGAATAGAAACTGTGTCGAAAGCTTTTTTTAGATCTAGGAAGACTGCCAGACACTTTTCTCCACGGTCTAAATACTGAGTTACTAAGGAGGACAATCATACGATGGCGTCTTCTGTGGATTTTGATTTTCTGAATCCGAATTGTGAACTTGATAGAATATTGAATTTTTCGAGATAAGTTATTAGGCGTGAATTGATTAATCTTTCAATAACCTTAGCGATAACTGACAAGACTGAAATAGGTCGATAATTATTGAAATCTTTTTTATCACCACTTTTGTAGACGGGGGTAACAATAGATTTTTTAAGTAAGATAGGGAATATACCTTTTGTAAAGCAGAGGTTAGCTAGGTGGCTGATGACGGGAACAACAAGCGGTTTAACCATTTTTACGAATTTAGTCTGGATACCGTCCCAACCGGGAGCACTCTCAGATTTCAAATTTGATATTACACAGTCGACTTCCCATTGGTCAGTCTCCAGGAGAACGAAAGAAGATAGGTGGGTATTTGGAGTAGATATAAGGCCGTCAGCCGACTGCGGCGATCCACTAGGTATACTATCCGCGAGACGCTTGCCGACACTGGCGAAGAAACCATTTACACAATTTACTGACTCTATTGGGGAACTACGAGTGTTGAGTAATTCACTACTTCCAATTTTTGATTTGTTTAGTTGTGTTGTTTGTTTGATGGATTTCCATAGCGCTTTAGAGTTTTTAATATTAGTTTTTAGTAGGTCAGATTCATATTTTTGTTTTAATTTTTTAAGTAATTTGTTACAATAATTACGGTACCTAGTAAATGTTATTTTTAATATTACATTAAACGGATCGGTCTTCAATTTTAGTTGCATTCTGTTTCTGGTTCTAATACAGCGTAATAGACCACTGGTGATCCAGGGCTTGATAATGCGTTGTTTGCTAGATAACCTCTTTACCTTAACACTCTCGTCCAGGGATGCTTTAAGTTTATTAATTAAATGTTCGATCACAAAATTTGGGTCGTCACTTAATAATAAATTGGATAGGTTTTTGTTTATAAGCTTTTCAGCAGCTTCTTCAAGGTCGATGTAGGTCTTGATAGTTGGAGAACGGAATTTAGTTTTTACTTTGGATATGCTCATAAACACGGAGGCGTGATCAGTTATAGCAGTGTTTAAGACTGCAATACTGGCAGATAGCTTGGTTTTATCAATCTTTAATATGAAATGGTCAAGACAGCTATTCTCTCTTGTAGGAATTATGTGTCCGGGTAGAAGACCATGTGAGGACAACATGTTTAGGTAAGAGGCCCGATTGCTACATTCGTATGAAGATTCATTATATTTTATGGCTAGGTTAATATGTATATCACCACATACTATAATATTGCGATTGCGTTTAATTGTGACTAGTAAGGCATTTAGTGAGGTAATAAAATCAGATGCATTCCGATGTGAAGGCGACCGGTATATGCCCAGTATTGTACTCCCACATATACTTAACTGTATGCACGAAGCATTAACCAGGTAATGTTCCTTAAAAACTGGATTAAGCTTAGATTTAGCGTATACATATAACTACTCCATCATTTTGATTACAACTGTAGGTGGTAGCATAATGAGTATAGTTTCTTACAGAGGGGACGGGTTTGATTGTGCTGAGGCGACATTCGGTAAGTATTATAACGTCAATTTCTGAGTTAAGATAGTAGTATAGTATAGTGAGAGAGTAAATACTTCTTATATTTTGTTGAATTGCAGTTAGATCGTTTTTGTTAAACTTTATATGTTTTTTTAAGTCCATTATGTCATATGTCACCGACTTTGCCACCGCGATGTCGTCTATTTCATTTGAATTTCGATTACACTGGTTCTGCATTGTTGAGCACTTTGACGTCGATGAAATGCGAAAGTGAATTGTTTATTGTATAACAAATTTAATTCACGTTTGAATTGCCGAAAGGAGTATTATGGAATGGAGGAATCCTGGAGACGGCTATATCTATGAGCTACTTTTGTTTTCGGAACTTTTAATAACGGGAGCGAAAACACAGGAAAAAGCTATAGATATAACAGTGATATTCATCCAAGTAAAAGCTCGTCATTTGGTTTTAAATTTCAAGAATTGGAGTGCTTGTATTGTATTGTTCTTCGATGTCGCGCAGATGCGGCGTCAGATCGCGTGAATCAGCGAGATATTGCGCCTGTCATGAATACAATTGCGGAATTCTTGAATCCGAAATGAATTTAGGTATTCAAATATTTGAATTAGATTTTAAGGTCAGAGGTTAAGACAAAGGATCGGTTTCGAAATTGTTATATTTATTCAATATTCGCAGATTTTCAATTAATATTGCTATTTGTACTTTGTAGAAAGGCGCGACGGAGCTGCGGTTACATTGTTTCATAGTGAACCTGATTGGGAAACATTATAACTGTAAGCCATGAAACCATCACAAGACCAATACCACTAATTTTTAAGCAACGTTCAAAAGCCACAATTTTATTCGAGGTTCGAGGGTAACGATGCTTAAAAATTAGTAGAATTATCAGCCAGTTTTCATTTTTTTAGTGTTAGTCGTCTTTTAGTTAGAATTATAGAATTCCAACCTAATGTTTTTTATTTTATACTAGCAGCGCCCCGTGGTATCACCCGGTGGGAATACGGGAATAAAAGCCTATATTACCCGGGGATAGTGTAGCTTCCCAACAGTGAAAGAATTTTTCATATCGGTTCAGTAGTTTCGGAGCATATTCTATACAAACAAACAATCAAATATTTCCTCTTTATATTATTAGTATAGACTAACTGATCCGCGCGACTTCATCTGCGTTAGATTTTTCATGAATGCTCCGCTCCTATTGGCCATAGCGTAGTTCCTGAGATTAGCGCGTTCAAGCAAACAAACAAACTGTTCAGGTTTATATATTAAGTATAGACAGAATATGTTTCTCATCTACCATTTCATGTATCTAGTCTCTAGTCTATAGACAGTACTGCATTAAACCTTTCACAGTCATTAAGAAGACAGTGCTCTGTATCAGTGTTCCCAGCAGTGTGCAGTGTACAACTAAAGGAGTTCCGTGGATTACTCTAACGAGCCATTCCTTCGGATCTCGCGTTAAACACTCAAAGGCGCAAAGGAATACGGGCTCCGGAACTGGAATCAGCTTCACACTACTTTGCGGTCCTAGCACGAATTAATGTCCTCGTTTATTTCGTTAGCATCCACCCGTCCCTCCTCCTCCCTCGTAAAAGATAAATAATATCATCAAACGTACCGACTGTTTATATTTTATTTTATCCACGTTTGTGTCAAAGGGTCCTCGACTTACACCAGTATAATTCGGGTCGCTTACGTTTTAAACTGGGTCGGATGATATCTCCGAGCAATCTAACTCCTTACAAGCTTGATGTGCGAATTTAGATTCTATTTTTACACAAATAAGGTTCGATTGGAATGCAAATGGATCCTATGCAAGGTTTAACAGACGAATTTGGGTGCTGCGTTCTTGAAGTTGTAATTTAGACTGTATACGTTTGCAATAGAGATAGTGTTGGATTGTGGTGTGTGTTTGTCAAGCACTCGAGGTAAATTTGCAAAGGTGTAGGCGAGTATGTCATTGGAGCCGGTATTTCGTTTCCCAGGAGCGAAACAAGCCGTCACACAATAGCTTCGGCTCGGGATACATGACGTCGCGTTCACTTTGACGTGTCGTGTGTAACGTGCGGTAGTAGACGCACGCGGGGACATGTCGGCCTGTTTACTCTCACTGTAATACGGAAAAATGTTAATTTCGCACAATGTTATGCTTAATACGTTTTCTTAGTCGCCGTCTGGAGAGCCACTTGAGGTCGTCTTCACTTGGATGTCTTCTGTAATTGGAGCCGCTACAGACAGACTTTTATTTTTACATCGGACCGCATCCTGACAATTTTATGGGATGGCCAGTAGCATTAACGTAGTAACTGAGTACCTACATTGACTTAGTTTTTAATTAATTTCGGTTCATAACAAGCTTTTGTAAGGCATTCGGATCTATTTGATTAAGTACCAACAAAAGTCGGTCTAGGCAGACCATTTATCTGGAAAAAAAAAAGATTTTTTTTCATCTGTCTTAACGGTGTAGTCTTTTTAACCGATTTCCAAAAAAGTAGGAGGTTCTCAATTCGACTGTATTTTGTTTTATGTGTCTCACAACTTTGGACTTGGTGTCCCGATTTTGATTATTATTTTTGTATTCAAAAACTGGTGTTTGTCGTATAGTCCCATTAAAATTTGATTGAGATCTGACGACGAGTATTTGAGTTATCCTTAATAATGCGTGGCTTAGTCTACATTGGTGATATTCTCATTCCTTCTTGTCGATGTAAAATGAAAAAAAATAAATTGTATACGATGGTTTGGAAGAGCATCTTAGTATTTCAACGTGGTACCCAATAAAAAAAAACAATATAATTGTACTTTTTATTGTTTAGAAGTCGGTTGTTTTTTTTGTAATAGGTTTTTTGTGGATCCTAAATATTAGATACACATCATGTTTAAAACCCACTCTCAACTCTTCCATCATATTTCCAATATATTCTTGACATGTTTACATTGACTGCGAGCATCTAATTGTGTGTATGAGGTGTACATCATTGTGCTCATATTATATCGGTATAGTCTATACCTGGTGGTATACGTTCAATAGGCTTAGCTTGTGGCCAGATTGGATTCCCAATGAATAGGTCAGAGCTAGTGTGTTCATGACGCGATACTGATATGTGTTGTTTTATAATATTAATCATGGTAGGTACAGCTAACGTAAGCAAGCAACTTGAAAGTATTTTACTGAATCTTGGTAATCTAGTGAATTGTATCAAAAGATAAGTAAGTAACATAACTTTAATTTGATTATTTGTAATTTTATGTCGTAATTCCTTTGTCAAGATTTTAATAGCTAATAATAATTAAGTGTTATTTTACTCACTTAGAATATTGGTCGACCTATTTTGGCGACTGTATAAGTCTGATGCTTTTGATACTATTATTCTTATGTAATGCTGTATACAGAAGCTGTAGGTTTGCCTTTAATAAATATATAAAAATAAATAAATAACTGTGTTACCTAATAGCTATAACTTTTTCCACTGTCGAACATGTCCTAGCTTTTCTTATTACTATTTGATGTTGTGCTGCCAATTCAGTCACAATCACAGGTTTTTTCATCAGGTATGAATCAATAAAAAAGATTTATACTTGTTTTATTTCCCAATCTTTTCCGATTCACAGCAAATAAATACATAATAATTGATCAGTGTCTGTAAAAGTGGAGTGGAAGCTACAAAAGCAAAAATGAAACACTTGATGTAATGAAAGGCCCACTTAAACCAAAAACTTAATTAAAGGCTCGCTTCACGTATATTCTTTATTTCCGATGAACCAAAACTGAATTTACGGTCGCGCGTATCAATTGATCGCTCGATATTTTATTTCCCGCCGTATGATTTGCACTGACAGCGATGGAAATTAAATCTTTTGATGGGATGTTGCGTTTTCATTTTAACAGCCATGTTTTAAAGTGATGTGGAAATTGTTTTATTTGAAAATGGAACGCTTTCTTTTTTATTTGCGCGCCGAATGTTGAGCGGGTTTAGATATTCTGTTTGGTGCGAGGTTTTAGTTGTAGAGTGCAGATTGAAAACTTTTGGATTTGGTCGATCTTTTATTCAAGAATCTGTGGACTTTGCCAAGTAAACTAGTCTATAAAAACGTGTTATGCCTTTTTAAGCTTTTTAGCATAAAATAATGCAAGTATTTTTCATTCTAAAATAAAAGATCATCAAGATGATTCCAATTGTTTCTGGGTCAACACAATCCTAGCGAAACGAAAAGAGTGATTCATTAAAATTGACACAGTTTCTACTGGCAGTTTATTTCCCATTTGCATAGAATGTTTTTGTACAAAGCATGCGATGAACATCAAACATCACAGCTACGGAAAACTCATTCAACTCAATGTACAGTTCTAAACATTCTTTATTCAAATTAAAAGCGCGCCAAAGCATAGGCTGAATGTTGTACCATTCAGTGCCCGTCTCATTGAGTTTGTGCGCTAAAGAGATAGACGCAGAAGTACTAATTCAAGCTAATCCCATTTTACTAATTATATCATTCGAAGAGTTGAGAAATTTGAGTAGTAAAAAGTTGAGAAATTTGTTTTGCTAAATTGTTCTAATAGTTTACTCCACTTGATAAAGTCTTGTCACTCCTCTCTTTAACCTATTCTTTAACCGTGGCCCTGAAACGCAAAGGGGAACTCGGATGGCTTTCAGTCAGCAAGAGTTTGATGGGAAGCAATCATTTGATGATTTCCCATCCTTTAAAAAAGCCTCTTGTAAGTGTCGCCAAAAATACCGCTCGCAGAACAAATATGCTGAAATGATAACCCGGCTGAAAAAATAACTGAAAAAATTACCCAGTCATGTCCCAAACTAATTTTGCTTTCTTTGGACCTTCTGTAACCTGTTCAGTGTCGTGCACGTTAAACGCTCGCTCATTACGCTGGCTGAATGGCACCGCCCTTGCCTCACATTACGAGCCTAACTTCATTACGGCGCGTATTTTTGTTTGGTTGGTGCATTGATACGCCGCTTGTGTTGGCAGGTTGGCACCATTGTGAGCTGAACTGGCTTGTTACTTTGTTAGTGTATCGTATTACATTGTGGGGGGAAGTTAAACGGTCGACAAAGTATCGGTGTTTTACTAAGTTTATTATGCTATTATAGAAAGTAGAAATTCAACTAAATGGCCAATAGATTGATTATGTAAGGGTCACCAAAACTGGACTGACTTTTACATTCTTACTAGTACTTGCCCATGGTTTCGTTCGCTTCAATGTGGAATAAGTAGCTTATAATAACCATTTCTGTGGTATCTCATTTACCTCTACGCCAAAATTCATCAAAATCGGTATAGGTATTAAGGTGTAAAATCGCGAAAAATTAACAAACTCTCTTTGGCATTATATTAGTTACGATTGAAATACCGAGGGAAACTACATAAATAACAGATGTATCAGGCTCGTTAAAACTATACTGACTTTCTAACTTGAGACGTACCCTGTAACTCTGATAGTTCTAGTTCGAGCCTATATTTCCCAGTCAAGCCAGCCAACAGGCCGGATTACTCCAAGGCTCTGTATTGACGCACTAATAACAATATGATTGCTCCCGCAGTTACAGCCAAGCGATTAAGTCATGACGCCGTCTGTCCTGGGGCAGGCTTACATGTTACATGCTTGTACATATTGTAGAGTAGATTCCTGACTACTACACGCACACGTTCGGGGATTCCTATGTCCGAGCGCTGATAACATGAGGCATGTGAGCGTTTACTCAGGAGGGGCCGTGATGTAATTAATAAGGTACCTACATAGACTTCTAGAGATAATCTGGAATTCTATTTCTTGTATACTATGACCGCAATAATGTAGATCGATAAACTAACCTACCTACCACTATACCTACCTAGTACTTACTTCTTTAATGTACCTAAGTATAAAACAATATCCCAATATATGTCTAAACGTATGTAAAAAAAACATGAGAAAAATATACATAACTAGCTTCTGCCAGCGACTTCGTCCGCGTGGAATAGTTACTTTACCCCCGATTTTGAAATTCTCAGCCCAGAGTATTATAAACGTAAGAGTAAACAAATATAATCAGCAGGCTCCGAACTGCTAAGCTATCGGGAGTTACACGTGCTATTGTGAGTCAACCATAAAAGATAGACATATGCTGTTTCGGGATATTTTTTAGATAATTTTATGTAGAACATTTCCGTCATACATGATTTCTATGTAACTTTAACCATTAAGGCTACACACGCGACGGAAGCTTAGAAAATGGAGTAACTTATCCCGTTTTCCCAACATTTCCCTTCACTGCTCTGCTCCTATTGATTGTAGCGTGATGAAAAGTATACTATAACCTGCCCAGGAGTATGAAGAATAATTGCATCAAGTTTCGTTAAAATCCGTCGAGTAGTTTTTGTTTCTATAAAGAACATACAGACAGACAGACAGACAGAAAGACAGACAGACAGACAGACAAAAATTTTACTGATTGCATTTTTGGCACCAGTATCGATCACTAATCACCCCCTGATAGTTATTTTGAAAATATATTCCCTGTACAGAATTGACCTCTCTACAGATTTATTATAAGTATAGATTATGATTTTGATTTATCCACTGAGTAGATAAGTTTTGAAAACTATTACAAATAATTAAAGAAGCGACAAGAGTTACTCACACATTAAAGCAAGTTTACTAACACAAGAATCACTAAATTTTATACATAAAATTGGGAGGTTTTTGTAGTTGCAAAGTACTCGTGTAAACTGTAGCGAAGCTAAGTGTAGTCTAACCCCACTGTAAGCCAATTTTGCTGCGAACGCTACAAACGGATGTAAGGGTCGGCCATGCTCGGAGACTACGCTTCGTAATTGCTAAAGTTCACTCAAAAAACTCAACGGCAGGCTTTTCCTGTAGTAGGTACAATTTTGATAGTTATTAAAACTTTCATTTTACTACTGTTATATTACAAATGCAAATATTTGGATGGATGAATGTTTGTTACTCAAAGACGCAAAAACGAACTGACTGAAACTGGGTGAAATTTGGCACAGAGATAGGTCATAGTATGAAATACTATATAGGCTATTGATGTTTTATCCCGGGAATAACCCCGGAATAAAACATCAACAGCCTATAATAGAAACATAAGTTCCGGTGTTATACTCTACTACGAGTACGAGTACCAAGATCCGCGCGGGCAACGCCGCTGGCAGAAGTTAGTCTCTTAAATGTCATTAAAGATTAAATTATAAAATGTCAAATGAAAGCAGCTTAATAATTTCTAGGTGAATTATTAAACAGTCTAGATCTTCAAGACATACCTACTTCATTAAAATGATTCAATTTATCTAATGGCAATCTTTCTACAATATCTTTGGGCTCAATTGTGCGTTAACTCCGTTCCAGCTCTTTTCTTTCGCATAAAATTTACGCGGCGTCATCCAAATTGCGATGTTATCATTTATCAGCCATCGCGACTGTTTTAATTAACGTTTGTAATCATAGAAAATTAATGTGATGGCACGGTTTCATCTCGATTGTATCTGAGTGCTCGTGATTGATTCGAAATTGGTTTCGTCTGTCTGTCGTTGTAAAATAGTTACTATTTAGAAAGTAACGGCTAACTGAGGCAGGTGAATTTTTAAATGTAATTTTTATCTCTTTTGTGATTTATTTATATTTATAAGTTACAATAGGGTATTTTACTGTAAAAATCTAATTAGTCCTTCTGATAGATTTACAAAAAATATTGGACACGTATTTTTTCTTTTTTCACGTATTAAACAAAAAATGAAGACGATATAGTGCATTGAAAACTCACGTGACGTCACTACGTTGCTACAATTTTTACCAGCGACGTGACGTCACGTGAGTTTTCAACGCACTGTATCGTCTTCATTTTTTGTTTAATACGTGAAAAAAGAAAAAATACGTGTCCAATATTTTTTGTAAATCTATCAGACGGACTAATTAGATTTTTACAGTAAAATACCCTATTGAAATGTGGCAGCGAGTTTTTTTGTTACGCTTTCACGTTTAAATCGTTGAACCGACTTTGATGAATATTGTGGTCCAGAGATTTATGTATATGGAATTCTAGAAACGGCTATAATTATGTACGTTACTTATTTTGTAAAAAAATAATATTTTTGACGAACAAAGTCACGGGCGGCGGCTTGTTGCCAATAAATTTGAGCTTTCTGTAAGGTTAAGGAAAAATAAAAAGCATTTTCCTCGTCGGCCAGTGACCAGTGACTACTCAACCTAATGACATGAATGTAATTGCTATGTTCCCAATACCATCTTATATTATAACAGACCATTAGGTTTGTCAGCTTCAGGAAATTACCAAAAGTATCTTACGATAAAGTACTAGTTTCTGCCAGGGGCTGCGCCCGACTTAAATATCGGAAATTATCTCGGAGGAACTAGCGACCACGTGACAGAAAGTAGCTATTTCTATTCTATCTCTGTGCTAAATTTCATCCAGATACGTTCAGTCTTTCTGGCGTGATTAAATAACAACTGCATATAAATATTATAGTAGTAGGTAAGATTATTTCACTAGCCTGGTTGACGCCAAATATTGGTTATGGCTCGTCAAACGTTGGCCCCAACGCAGCTAAGCCAGCCGCCCGGCTGACTGGCGGGTACCGTTGGCAGCCGCAGTAATCCTTAGCCATCACCTCCTTGTATCGATTAGCCGCTATCTGTACAGGCCTCACTAGTGTAATTCTCATAACGGTACACATTTCTCTTGTCTCCTTGCCAACAGCCATTACGAGCTAACGATATGAGCGCGCCGCTCGTTTGTCAACGCTTTGTTACCGACTGTACTTCGACGTACGTGCTCCTCACAAAATGAACCTTATGAACAACACGGTAAGGCTTGGTTTGGAAGACGAGTAACTCATAAAATTCTATACAGAATTAACAGGAACGGAATTTGAGATGGTGTAAAAATTATTCTTGTGAATTTTAACCGAAGACGACCATCATCTTAATGTATGAATATGGAAAAATATTAAAATAACTAAAGCTTTATCATAACATAAACGTTGTTATATGAAAATTTGCCCCTTCTTTTGATGTAGTAAAGCAAGGTTTGCTGGTTTCTGGAACCCTCGTAAAACCTGAAAACTTCAATAGTTATCCTTTCATCTTGTAAACATAACGTGTGGTCCTTATGTACGACTTCGGTCCTAATCCCCGCATCGATGAAAAGACTTGGCTTTTACAAGCTACCCTTAAGATAAGCTGAAATCTTATCTGTAGGGTTATAAGGGCCAGGTGGGGATCGCTCTTCGAACCTTTGGGAGCTTTTATGTTATCCTAAATTTACTTAGAGTATGAATGTGTTAAGGTCCGAGTGAAGGAAAGGTGTTGCCACCCCGGCCTCATCGCCTCACCAGCTTCCTTAAGTATAAAGAGTTATAGGATCGATCTTAGCTTTTGGTACCTATTGATCAACAACGGTCAAACAGTTTTAAGATTGTTTCCATTGTTAGAGGCAATTCAAATAATAAATATGCAGCAGTGTCAAGAATGAATACGGCCGAGCGAATCAACGACGGTGCCAATGCATCTGCAGCTGGGGTGATTAAAATTATGAAAATATTCCCCGTTACGTACACACATTCACGTATAACTCACAGCATTGTCCATGACACAGACACATTGGATTTTGTCAGTGTTTTAAACAAGATCCTACTCCATTTTTATCAATGATTCCACAGCTTGTTATATTCATACTCAATCATGAGCAACTCTTTCAGCGGGGCAATCAAACACCCCTTGTTGGTTCAATAAAGCCGGCTCGCAGCGAACACGGCTCGTGCCGGAGTGTTCGCCGGACGGTCGGCAATGCCCAGGAGATTCATCCGTTTGGCAGCCGTCACAGCACGGATATGCTGTTCTATTGATTTCTATCTTTTATGTTTGCCTTGGATTTTGGACGACAGGTTTTTGATCACATGTCTGTTTCTGTAAAAATTTAGTTAACTACATGGCAAATGTTTGAAACTTAATGAAGACGAACAAAGACTAACTGTTTAGATGAAAATAGAAATAGATGGAAAACTTACAGTACCTATCTATCATAAAACGAATACAATGAAGTAAAATTTCTCCACAGGATAAAATCTTTTTAGTTCAACCTACAGATTACCGAGCCATAAAATCTCTAAAAAAGATTTCTCTCTCTCAAAAACTACCATCATATTTATCTACCCTAAAATCTGAAATAAAAACTAGCCGGCAAGGAGGCTTAAGTGCGGTTCGAGACCGGAAGCGGCAGTGACGTCATTGTGACTCGGTAAGCCCTGATAACGAAGCTCACCAGATTTGTAACTTGAGATAGAAAGTAGACTGCTATAACATCTTTGTATAGGACACTGTTCATCGTATGTCACGGTCTTATGACGCTTCCTTTTCTTTGGGGCTTTAAGTCTGAATTGGGTCCAAACATAGGTCAGAATCAATTAGTACCTTATGTTCTTGTTTTCATTACCGATTGAAGCAAACCCAAGAAAAGTTTCGCTGTAATCAGCTTGTTTCTTCAAGAAAGCAACGGCATTTTGTTTGAGAATGAAATATGAATTATTTGTATAACAATTGTAAGAAACTCCATCTCATGTGCATGTGACAATAGAAAATATTAGTATGGCATTTCTGACCTTTCTTGCAGCTCATGAACACAAAATTGGTCGCCATCCCTCCAACCCCCCATTTGTCACCCAAATCCCTCGACTTCGACGTCGCATCAAGTCCGACTTCCTAAGACTTCCATCTGCGCCAACTTACTCCAAGTGTCTTTACTTCGCTGAGTACACGTCGGTATTGCTTCGATAATATAAATGCAAGCGGAACTAAGAACCGAGTCGTAAGGACCGGGTAATAAGGACCAAAGTAATAAGGTCCTAAAGACAAACTATAACAGATCCGATAGTGAGGCTTCCGAGATTTATAACGGCAGATAAGAATTAAGGAGGGTTTTTGTCTCAATTGGGAATGCCGCGTTCCAGATCGGATCAGATTACAAAGCATTGGTTTGGGATGAATAGGAATATTTATTTATGAAAATAATGTTATTAGAATTACCGTTACTTAAATCTATACATTAATGAAACTTGG
Source organism: Hecatera dysodea (assembly GCA_905332915.2). Lineage (NCBI taxonomy): Eukaryota > Metazoa > Arthropoda > Insecta > Lepidoptera > Noctuidae > Hecatera > Hecatera dysodea. The sequence continues at coordinate 286,403 of HG995304.1, forward strand.
GCACACAATTAAATCATGTCCAGATATAGAAAATATTGTTGCGCGCCAGAATTAAGTTAGGATGATAGCGGCATTCGGTACCACTAGCGCCATCTAGTATCGAGTAGCGGAACTAGTGAAGTCAAGGACCTTCGAGATTTATCTATGCTAGAATTCTCGGACCTTAGTCGGTCGCGACCGATATGTACGCGAACTTTCTGGAGTTCTACTCGGCACCCTATATAAGGCCGGCACATGTGCCGACCGAGTCAGTATTGGATTTGCGATACAAGTGATAACTTCGAGAGCGATCTTCGACTGCGAACTCAAGTGATTAATAGTGCGATTGTGTTTTGTGATTAGTGCGTTTATAGTGTAATTAGTGTGGTGTAAATTAAAGTGTCATCCTTGTTTATTTAATCGGCTGATTTTATTGTAACGAACCCGAAGCTCGTAACAATTGGTGTCAGAAGAGTGGATTTAAAAGATGCCGATTCTACCAAAGGACGACACTGAGGGTATCCGTACCCGTAGTCAACGCCAGCAAGAGACGGACCAGAGGCGTTTTGGAGGTGCAACACCCCAGACGACGGAGAGACAGAAGCCGACCATGGAGGCCGGCTCGTCCGCAGTAGCTCCAGCGTCATCATCAGCACCAGACTTTGCTGCTCTGATGATGATGCTGCAGGAGCAGACTCGCCGCCAGGAGGAACAGGCCCGCCGCCAGGAAGAGCTGGCCCGTCGTTTAGAAGAGCAGCTGCAGCGTGACAAGGAGGAGCAGGCCCGCCGCCAGGAGGAACGGGTCCGTCGTCAGGAGGAACAGGCTCGTCGGTTGGAAGAACAGCTGCAGTATGACAAGGAGGAACAGGCCCGCCGACAGGAGGAACAGGCGCGTCGCCAGGAAGAACAGATGTTCCTCATCAAGGATCTGCACGCCACTTTCGGCAAGGAAATGAAGGTTGTAAAAGATAAGGTGATTCAACATGAAAACCGCCTGATAGAAGCTGAAACCCAGATTGTGGAAATAAAGAAAGCAATGGACAACCTTAAAGTAGGAGATGGAATTGTAACCTCTGTAGCTACTACACCTTCTCTACGGGGATTCAAAGTGCCACCGTTCGATGGAACATCTTCCTGGTCGGCATACAAAAAGCAATTTGACGCTGTTATGAAGGCGAACGGGTGGAGTAAGGACCAGGCCATGACTGCTCTCACCCTAGGCCTCCGCGACCAGGCCCTCACTATCCTGGAAGCCCTCGGTAACGAGGTAACTTACGAACAGCTGGTTGAGGCACTGGAAGCTAGGTATGGCGACGCTCATCTAGAACACGTGTTTCGGGCGCAGCTAAAGGATCGCGTGCAACGCAGCGGTGAAAACCTACAGCAGTGGGCCCTCGAAGTAGAGAAGCTTGTTAGAAAAGCATACCAGTCTGTACCTGCGCTCATTCAAGGGAACCTGGTGCAGGCTTTCATTGACGGCATCCGCGACCTTGAAGTTAGAGCTGCCGTGAGGCTCGGGCACCACGAGAAGCTTAAAGACGCCTTGGCGCATGCATTGGAGGTGGAAGCTGCGCGGCACGATTATCGTTCCCATTGCGTCAGGGAGGTTGCAGCGGCTACAGTTCGCGACCGTTTTAAAGGATACAGCCCTCGATGCTATGGTTGTGGGGAAAGGGGCCACCTAAGGTCCAGTTGCCCTAGGCGAACTTCAGAAGGAGAAGCTGTGCGGCAGAACCATCGTTCCCACTATAGCAGGGAGGTTGCAGCAGCTGCAGTTCGTGACCATTATAAAGGGCGCAGCCCTAGATGCTACGGCTGTGGTGAAAGGGGCCACTTGAGGCCCAGTTGCCCTAAACGAACGGCTCAAAGGGCAGACAGCCGACCTCTAGCAGGTAGAGCGGCTGACAATCGCGGACAGCGATTGGAAGAATACGACTATGTGATTGAACATCGCAGCGGGAAAACTCATGGCAACGCAGATGCATTATCAAGAAGACCTTGCCCTGAAGACTGCAAGCATTGTACTCGGCAAGAGGGTAAAGAAGTCGTGCCTGTGAGGATGCTCAAGACAGACCTCAGCAACGAGTGGAAGGAAAGCATACAATGTGCACAGCGGGAAGATTCGGACATCAAGCCGATCCTGGAGTGGATGAAGGCCAGTGCTCCGAAGCCTACGTGGAGTGATGTCTCAGCGATGAGTTCGATCACCAAAAGCTATTGGGCACAATGGGACAGTTTAGTGATTCAGGATGGAGTCCTGTGCCGTAAAAGGGAAAATGCTCGGGGAGACAACTGTCATTTGCAAATGGTTGTCCCTAAGGCTAAAATACCGGATGTTCTACAGCTGTACCATAATGGTTGTTCAGGAGGCCATATGGGAGTTAAACGAACTCTACTGAAGATACGGGAACGGTTTTACTGGGTCCACTGTCGTGACGATGTTGAGGGCTGGTGTCGCAAGTGTACAAGTTGTGCGGCTGTAAAAGGACCTCAGACTCGTAGCAGAGGTGCATTGAAATTGTACAATGTTGGTGCACCATGGGAAAGGATAGCGCTAGACGTTGCGGGACCGTTTCCGGAAAGTGAAAGTGGTAATAAGTATTTCATGGTTGTTATGGATTACTTCACTAAGTGGCCATTCCAAACCAAGAAGCTTCAACAGTTGCGGATAGACTAGTTCATGAAGTCTTCTGTCGTTTTGGAGTACCCTTGGAGATTCACAGCGATCAAGGAAGGAATTTTGAGTCCCAAATATTCCAGGAAACTTGCCGAGTTATGGGTACTCATAAAACGAGGACAACTTCTTACCACCCACAATCGGATGGAATGGTGGAACGATTTAATCAGACATTGGAAAGATATCTGGCCAAAGTTGTGGAAAACCGGCAACGGGATTGGGATAAGCACATACAACCGTTTTTGCTGTCATACCGAAGTGCTGTTCATGAAAGCACGTCAGTGACACCAGCTTTCGCAAACTTTGGAAGAGAATTGCGGCTGCCTGCAGACCTGATCACCGGAATACCACCTGATGCCCCACGCAGTATAACCGATTATGCGAATGACTTGCGGAACAAAATGAACGACATTCATGAGCATGTCAGACAATCGGGCCAGCAAATGTCTGAAAAGATGAAAACCCGCTATGACCGCAAAATGAACAATAAAGGGTTCGAGGAAGGTTCACTAGTGTGGTTGCACAATCCAGTTCGCAGCAAAGGGAAATCTCCTAAGCTTCAAGCTAAATGGGACGGACCGTACCGGATTGTGACGAAGATCAATGACGTGACCTACCGTATACAGAAAGGTACAAGAAGCGCTCCTAAGATCGTCCATGTTGATCGACTGGCGCGTTATTATGGCGCTGATAATGCTCGGGACGAGCATGTCTTAGGAGGGGGCAGTGTTGCGCGCCAGAATTAAGTTAGGATGATAGCGGCATTCGGTACCACTAGCGCCATCTAGTATCGAGTAGCAGAACTAGTGAAGTCAAGGACCTTCGAGATTTATCTATGCTAGAATTCTCGGACCTTAGTCGGTCGCGACCGATATGTACGCGAACTTTCTGGAGTTCTACTCGGCACCCTATATAAGGCCGGCACATGTGCCGACCGAGTCAGTATTGGATTTGCGATACAAGTGATAACTTCGAGAGCGATCTTCGACTGCGAACTCAAGTGATTAATAGTGCGATTGTGTTTTGTGATTAGTGCGTTTATAGTGTAATTAGTGTGGTGTAAATTAAAGTGTCATCCTTGTTTATTTAATCGGCTGATTTTATTGTAACGAACCCGAAGCTCGTAACAATATGTACATCTGACATTGAATAGAACATAGGAGACTTTTCATACCGATAGTAGAGTCCTTTTGGGATATCTACTATAAAGAAAAAATCTGTTAAGATCGTACCTTAATTTACCATCATCATCATCCAACTTCCAAGACAACATTAATTGCTCCATGCGCAGCTACAAAACTGATTAACAAAAACTTCTACAACGTTCGCGTCTCCGCCAAAAATGTCAGACATTTTCAGGCTCATCTAAAAGTCATTAGGATCTGATAGGCTATCACTTACTAATGTAGCTATAGCCGACTTCAAGCCCAAGTATTTGGAAGCCTGCCTACTGCGCAAGGAAGTGATACATAAACACGTATAGATACTGAAGCCTGGGCGCCAATATCTGGCAGTAAATCAGCTCAAGACTTAGTGCGTTGAGCCAGCCCCCTCGTAATTTACGCCGGGCGCCGTGCCTCCGTCCAGGGGATGGAATGGATAAAACATTTAATTACTGCACATATCTTGCCGTGAGCTAGTCTTAGATGAACATTGTGGTGTAGTGTGTGGAACAAGGCGATGTGCTTATAATTTTAGATGGAAAATCTTTTCGTGCATATCTGTGCGCTTTTTACACGACTGCCCGAAAAGAGGAGTGTTGTTATTAGGGTTTATGTATGTATGTACATAATTATGTTTGTGAGTTTTTTTTTATTCCATCATAACTTCTCAACGGTTTAACCGATACCATTGTATGTGGTATCGTTAGAAGCGTTGAGTTATTCCGGGTAACATAGGCTAGCGAACATTTTATAAATAAAAAGGGGGAACCATGGTTTACAAATAAAAAAAAACTAATTATGATTTATATTTCTTAACCCGCATCATTTTGTCTTACTGTTCCAATTAGGTCCAATTTATTTTTAACCGACTTCTAAAAAAAGAAGGAGATTCTCAATTCGGATGTTTGTATGTTTTTTTTTTTTATTTTTTTTTTTTATTGTTTGTTCGTGCATAACTCCGTCGCTTGTCAACCGATTTGAAAAATTCTTTTTTTGTTGGAAAGGGTATACTTCCCAAATGGTCCCATGAAAATTTTATCGAAATCAACCAAGTGGTTTTCGAAAAATCAACAAAAATCTAAAAAAATGTCTACATTGTCTACATTGATGACCTCTTAGTTTACTCTGCAAAGGAGCAGTACGTTTTTTTTTTACACCAATGTGATTGGTTCGTTTAGGTGGGGGAGGGGAGGGGGTGTAGGTACCACTAAAAAGTGAAAAATAAAAAAAACTTTTTACAAAAAATAAAACCGACTTTTAAACAAAAAAACCAAAAAGTATAAAATAACTTTAATTTCGGAAGTCGGTGTGTTCAACAACAAAAAAGCAACCAAAAACACCGAGTTCCGAAATTAAAGTTATTTTATACATTTTGGTTTTTTTGTTTAAAAGTCGGTTTTATTTTTTGTAAAAAGTTTTTTCATAAAATTTTATTAGAGATGGACTTTCCTTTAATTAAAAAAAATAATACTTGGTGCTCTAGTTCCATTTTGTTCTATATCTGATAGGTATAAGGATACAATTAACTTGCCAGTAATTTAATCTCGACGTGACAGCTGGCATGAGTTACCATAACACGCAGGTAGGGACGTGAAGAATTGAGTACATATGTTAGAAGGGAGCGAAGGACCCGACATTGTGACAAGGTATTTCTGTTCAATGCTTTGATTAATGACTTCTAAGGCAGTTACTCGGAAACTAATAACATTAATATGTTAAAACTAATAATTATGAAGTGTAATATTTGTTAAAAGTAGAATAAAAAATAATGAATAAGTAACAAATAAACGCTAAATAAAACTCGGGATAGCATTTAATATTTGTAAGAACATAAATTTGAAATCCGATCAGTGGATTTTGCGTAATCCTTCCACAAACATACAGACAAATATTGCATTTTTTTACTATATACTGTCTTTTTCCCAACGTTTCCTTTTTTATGCAAAATATTCAATGATCAGGCTCATCAGACACGGCAAGTCAAGCAATGGTGGCCGAGTAGTAACGGCCTCGACTTAAGAATTCTAGGTCGCGGGTTCAAACCCAGCTAGGCGCATTGATTTGCGTAATTAATTTGATCATCACTATCAAAACGGTGAAGGCAAACATCGTGAAGAAACCAGCATGTCCTAGAACCAAAAATTCGACGACATGTGACATTCACCAACCCGTACTGGGCCCGCGTGGTGGATTACGGCCCATTCCCTCTCCTAGAGAGGAGGCCTGTGTCCCAGCAGTGTGAACATTAAAAAGGCTAATTATGATTTTATGTTAAGACACAGCAAGTCTACGACTTTATTATATGTATAGATAATAGCCCCGAGAACTGGCTCGGACTCAAAACACACGCTGGTGGTGGCTGGTCCGCCATCTCCCGTAGCTTGTGCCCTCGGTAAGCGGGTGAAGTTGCGTTAGAGCAATAACGCGGCGTGCTCTCATTACTCTGTTATTAGTGCCGCAGAGTTCGGCGGAGAACTATCAAGAGATGCTCACCTCGCGAACGCAAGATTGTGGCGGGAATATTATTTGAGGTTGTGTGTTGGTGTATAAGAACAATACCTTTGAAAGAGTATTTCCAAATCTCTAAGAGTGGTTCGAGTTTAGATTTGTGGTAATAGACGACTTGAACAAGACTGGCTGATTGTGGTGGTACTTTGGGTATACTTACATACCTCTACTACTATCGTAAGTTATGTTACCTTTAGCAAAATTAAAAACAATTAGAAAGTTGATTCTCCCAGCTACATTGAAAATACAAGAGTTCAACTGGATCTATATAGATTGACGAACGTAACAAATAAAAAACTGCACTAAAATCTGGTTTCAAGCTGGAAAAATATCGAAATTTCACAAATTAAACGCTTGTCACCAGCTGCTGAAAAATCATTCAACGGGTCTCAGTTAAATTATACGCTTTGGACTATCTAAAACTAGTTTTCGTTCAAGAAACTAAGTCATTTAAAGACTCATTTAGTTAAAAAGATGAGCTTATTTAGCATGAAATAGAACAGATAATAATATTCTAAACGAAGTCAATAACATTATGTTGCTTCAACTCGAGCACCGAGTTGCAGGAATACTTGTGTTATGACTATGAGTAAGTTAGTCGGCTGGCGGGCGCAGTGCGTTGCTCGCTCCGGCTGCAGACGGATCAAGTATTGCGGTGCATATGAGGCGATGTATAGCTAACTAACAAAACTTTGTAATTACTTGCTGTTATTAGTAATGTTGCACTGAAGAGGTTTGGCTAGATGCAGTTGGTTTTGTGGAAGATAGGAATATTTTAAGTGAACACCACCCAAAAGGTAGCTGTCTTATTTTATCTGTAATGAGAAAATTGCACAAACCATAATTATATTTGTACATATGTATGTACTCACTTAATTCTTTTAGAAAACTCAAAAATCTATAATTTTACTTTTTGCTGAAACAAACAAAAACCGTCCAGTTATAGCTATCACTATATATTTCTACACATAACGAATATTTTGATCCCCAACATATTTATAACCCACCATTTCTCAACGGACCACTATGCACTTCAATAAAGCAGCAGGCACGTCTCCGTCCATACATCGCGTCGATACAGGCGGCGCGCGGCGTGCCAACTCTGCCGGCTCCGCTCGCTACCCTGACGCCGTAATGTTTAAAAGAAAGCAGTTTGGCCGCTCGCCGCCCGACGCCTGCACTGCCACTATTAAGATATGTGCAGAAGACCGGCTTCATAAAACGACCCGAAATAGGCTCATACACAATACGCGTACTTATGGCGATCTCAAAACAACAGAGCTTTCTTGCTTTATAGTTGATAACGGTTCGATGGAATTTTGAACAGTTCCCAGGTATTACAGATAGTTCAACATTTACACCTACTAAATTATGACGATACAGACTTTGCATGTGACGGTTAAAACTTGTGTCTCTGTTTACTGCCGAGGCTACTGCTAAATTCATACTCTGTGTCAAAAACAGATACCCAACATGAATGCCCGCTCGGCGTAACATTATGTCGAAGCGCGACTTTATGTGACCTTCTGCATTAGACTTTTAGTTGAGCCGCCAGCCGACGCCCGCGCCGCCGCCGCCGCGCACTTTATGGCCCGACGCTGCCAACGAACGCATAATTGTTTTTAATGGCACGCACTTGTCTTTGCGGAGCACGAGATTTAGATGTAGTCGCTTTTATCGTTGTTTTCAAGTGATTTCTGCTGTAATTACACACACATACCAACACAATCTGAAGCTCTAAATAATATACATACAATGCGATGGCAGGCACATTATATCAACACTTCAACATATTTTGCTTCGATTCAAAAGTTAAAAGATGTCTTAATGTCTTGAAGCGTTTTATATTGCGACACCGGAAAATGACAAACTTTGTAAAATTTAAAAATTTCTTGAGTGGTTGTAAACTCTTAATAAATTGTCAACTGAACATTAGAATACCGTTTTACGCATACAATTTGTTAGTATATAATCTCTCGTCATTTTGGGAAATTGTGAACTGGTATAAACTGACGACATGTTGGCGACCTATCAGTGTACGGTTCTACAATTTATTCTAGTTATTGTCTAGTCAAGCGGAATTTGCAGTTAACAACTAGTGACATATATATTACAATTATACATGTACAACGTGTCACAGAATAAACGCAATACCTACCTCTTAAAAGGTCAATGTACTCATCGTTATGAAAAACTTTTACTATAGGACAGACACTGAAATCGACAAAAAAAAATACTCCCCATATGTACATTTATGTACGCGTAACTGGACAACTGATTTATTTTAGCGATTTCGGGGGTTTTCCCATAGTAAAGTTGTTCATAATGAGTACAATGATCCCTTAAGATGTATATTATAGATGTATGTATGAGATGTATGTTATAGATGTTCATGCAATAAAGATTATTATTATTATTATTATTATTGCGTTTACACGTTGTATGTAGGTACACATAATATTGATTTACCAATCGTAATTTAATCTATCTTTTTTCTATTTACTCTATCTTTTTTCTATTTAATCTATCTCTATCAAAAGCAAATACCTAGTTTGAAAAAAAAATGCAAACTTTGAAGTGTGTCTTTCAAAATAAAATTTAAAATTTTCAAAACGATGGCACGTCTGGAAACTTACAGAGATGTTTGCAAGTACTTACAGATGTCAGTTACTCAATGTTTCTCGTAAACAACGAAACACTGTCTACAAAGAGCAACAGTCAACACTTACATTCATGGGAAAAGTTTCAAAACTTTCAGTTACTTTTCACATTTTCATGTCCTGTGGTACGAATTTAGGAAACGGCAATTTGGAACTGTGCGCCTAAGTTTTTACTTTTCAAAAGTTATACTAAAGTTTTAAATGTTTGTAAAATTCTTAGTGAAAGGTCCAATTAGGCGTCTGTTGCAACCCAGCGCTGGGCACGCCACCATTGCGGCGATAAGTCCCCTCCTTGAGGAGTGGTTGCAGATTGTAGTGTTGTACCTTTCGCCTGACACAGTTACTCAACTCCACGGCTATTTCGGGAGGTACCTGTTTCGGATTCAGCGGGAGGACACGTCCGGGTGTCAACACTGTGTGGATCGCCCGAAGGATACGGTGGAGCATACGGTGGAGGTCTGCCCTACTTGGGCGGAGCAACGCCGTGTCCTCGTCGAGGCGATCGGCGGCGGCGACCTCTCGCGTCCGGCCCTGGTTCATTCCATGGTCCGGAGCGAGGAGGCATGGGAAGCGTGCTTCTGCGAAGCAGTAATGCTAGCGAAGGAGGACGCGGAACGCGTGCGGGAAAGGGAAACCTCATACTCTAGCCGCCGCAACAGAAGAAGACGCCCCGGGCGTCGAGAAACGCAGTGATTCCCGGCCACCGTAAGCGCGAGCTTGCGGACGGTGAGCTAGGGGCCCGGGTCGACAAAGAGCTGTCAACAAAGACGACGGCCCCCCATAGGGTCAGTGCCTGCTAGGGTTGCGGAAGTTGTTCGAAAGAGCCACCGCGGCCCTGGAACGCAAAGGGCACTAGAAGGATCACGGGTGGGTTTTGGTCAGTATGATTCTGACACTCCCTTCCACTCCACCCAGAGCGGGAGAAGTTATTTGATGATTTCCCACCCAGAAAAAGAAGGTCCAATTAGGAGTAAACACGGTATAATGTGGACAGAAGCCATGATAATTATTTGCCAGTCCTATTTCGGAGAACTGAAATAACTAAAACGTATTACAATAAGTACGTAGAAGCAGAAAGTAAGTATATCAATTAATTTGTTGAAACCAAATTTCTAGGAAATGTTCCCTTCAACAAATAAATAATTTACAATTGAACATGAATTATAATATAACTTTAAAGCATTATTGACATGAATTAATTAATGTTATATTTAGATACCTAATTATATTTATGTTAAAATATATTTACATTTAAAAATGTATCAAAATCATTATTTTTCCGTTGATTGCTGCACCATACATAAGCTGATTGTGATTTATTTAACAGCCATTTTAACATTTTTCTGGTGGATTTATGAAATGTCAAGAATGTACCTAACTACGATTGCATAGTACAGACATATGTATAGGTATTCTATTCTATTATTAGGTTAGTTAGTTATTCTATTCTATTATTAGGTTAGTTAGTTATTCTATTCTATTATTAGGTTAGTTAGTTATTCTATTCTATTATTAGGTAGTTTAAAACGTCTCATATTATGGCAATTGCAGTCACAACTATTGTCAAATATCTCCTATCAGATTGCATGCAAATACCCACGTGACACGTCTCGTATTTATCTTACTGACGAGCTCCTGAGTTAACATCAAACAATCTGATTTCAAGTCTATAACACTATACCATAATTTGTACTGCACAATATTTCCACTCACTATTCACCCCAAAACCAACGTTACGAGTTGCAAGTAAAGTTTAGTTTACATTGTAGTAATTTGAGGTCGTGAATGTAAGGCTAAGTACACACGGGCGGGACAGCCGATCAAATAGTTTGTCGTCCAATTACGGGCGCGCGACTAGTGTCGGTTAATGGCGAGGCGGCGCACAATGAAACTGGACGGTGCATGCCACCGAGAGCAACACTCCGGTGCCTATTGCGACGGTTAACGGACAGGTTTGCTTAAGGATGAAAGTAATGATTTCACGTGACGTTGCTTTTTTACTGGGGGGACTTTTTTCGTCGAGGGTGAGCCTTAACGGTACTTAACGTGTGCTTTGAAACCTTATACTTGATGTACCGTTTAAAATTCGGATGTCGATAATGATGTTATTATTTTAATGGGTAGTTATTTTCAATCATTTTGGTAATCCGGTGATAATGCATTGCCAAGTAAGGTAGTTTGATATCTGAAATTGCAACGAATTAACTTATTAATCCATAATAACTGTAATTAAAAATGACGTGACATCGTCATTGACACGTAAATTAAAGCATACCTATCACTCACATACAACATTTTATACCCATTGCACGCAATTATAAAGCTCAGTACACACTATTAACCTATCTTTATTCGAATAGCCTCCACGCGTCGCCAGCCGCTGTATCGGTGACGGATGGCTGGACGCAGGTGTAACCCGCACCTTACAATGCAACAAACACTTACACACCACACACACCTAATACCTACGAGATAAAGTATATTTTTGTATGTGTTATGAATGAGATAACTTTGTAATCCTCGTTACAACTTGATATAGGGCGATTGACACAGGTATGTGGGATGTGGGGATGAACGAATAAATATATCTCTGCTGAAGCTATTTTTATCCACATAAGGGGTAACACCCTGTGAACGATAGGGAAGTGAGATAGTGACCGTAAAACTCGTTGTATTGTTAAATAAGTATACATTTCTTTCCTTATTTTTTGTTATCTCTGACAGATAAGGTTCTGTTGTGTTTGATATTTTTTTCTGTTGCCTTAAGATCCATGTGGATCTGATATCTTAACGAAATATCCAAATAAAAATAAACACATCAAAAGTATCTAGGGATCAACATATATTTTTGCAATAACTTTCCTCCTGATTGATATTAATTAAAATTTTCTTTAAGGATTCATCAAATAAAGTGTTTTCGTTTGTCACAGTAACGATAAACCAAGTCACCTTAGTTGCATTAATAAAGAAATTTGCCATTTTCCTAATAAAGGGATTTTTGACATTTGAACCACTAACATTAAAGTTCGAAAAAAAGACTGAAATAACAGTTTTCTTTAAAATTTTATTGGGTAACTTAAACAATTAATAATCCGTGTTTCTACCGCGAACACTAACAACACAAGAACATCGGTTTGGCATACTCAAAATGAGTTCATCCAAATCACGCTGTGGAATGGCCGCCCATGTTCGTTGCAACAACAAAAAAAGGTCTTCTTGCGACTGGATACCCTCCATATTCGGCAGAGCTCTTCTCTGTAGCATATCCCATGCATGCTCAATCGGGTTCAAGTCTGGCGACTGAGCAGGCCAGGGCAGGACATTGATGTTAGCTGCGGCGAGAGTCTGTCTTACAACTCTTGCGGTGTGCGGTCGTGCATTATCATGCATTAACTGAAATAAGGGACCGATTTGCACTTGTAGAGGAACGATGACGTCTGATACAATCGTCTCAGCATAAATTTGAGCGTTGAGGTTGCCTCTGATCCAAATCAACTCAGTTCTTCCGCCGATCCAAATACCCGCCCATACTATGATGGTTCCACCACTATAAGGATGGACTTCCTGGCAGGATTTTAATCGCTGTTGGCGTCCAGGGGTTCTCCAGTGTCGTATACGTCTTGTATCCGGTCTCATACCAAAACGAGACTCATCAGAAAAGCACACGAAACGCCATTGTTCTTCTGCCCAATTTCTGTGTTCAAGAGCCCATTGATATCGAATCCTACGATTGTGCATTGCTATAGGTGGTACCCGTAGCGGTCTTCGGGAATGAAGGTTCACTTCATGCAAGCGGTTTCTGACTGTTTGGTCGCTAATTAAGTTCCCTGAAGAGTGATGAAGCCTCACGGCTAACATCATGGCGGTTATTGTTGGAGCTCTTCGAGTTAAGATTTGAATGTATCGGTCTTGTCTCCGTGTGGTGCAGCGATACCGTCCTCCATGGCGCTCAGCCAAGGTAAGCGAAGAGCTCTGCCGAATATGGAGGGTATCCAGTCGCAAGAAGACCTTTTTTTGTTGTTGCAACGAACATGGGCGGCCATTCCACAGCGTGATTTGGATGAACTCATTTTGAGTATGCCAAACCGATGTTCTTGTGTTGTTAGTGTTCGCGGTAGAAACACGGATTATTAATTGTTTAAGTTACCCAATAAAATTTTAAAGAAAACTGTTATTTCAGTCTTTTTTTCGAACTTTAATGTTAGTGGTTCAAATGTCAAAAATCCCTTTATTAGGAAAATGGCAAATTTCTTTATTAATGCAAAGGTGACTTGGTTTATCGTTACTGTGACAAACGAAAACACTTTATTTGATGAATCCTTAAAGAAAATTTTAATTAATATCAATCAGGAGAAAAGTTATTGCAAAAATATATGTTGATCCCTAGATACTTTTGATGTGTTTATATCAGAATACGTATGTAGGTACGACTAGTTGCTTGATTTTTAGTTATCATGGTGTACAATAAAAATATTATAATTAAGAATAAATAAATAGCCATGAAAATAAAAACTTACTGACGAAACTTTAGTATATTTTACCACGATAAAAGCCTCTATATTTTCCGTTCAACATCAAAGGCCACCAAAGGATCATCTTTTATCATTTCCCCATACATCAGCAAACTCGACTGCTAAGTTAACTAGTGGCACAATCGCGTATCAATCATCCACTCCCGTATTTAACGAACCAAAAAACTCAGCCTCACAATGGGGCATGACTTTGAATAAGCCCCCTACCCCTCGGGGTGGGGGATGGGGGTAAAAGGCTATCAAAAACACATGTCCTGTAACGTAGCGCCTATCGGCTTGCTGGGGAATCTTTCAATCGTTATCTTTTATTCTGTGCCGAGCCCCCGTTGTGATAGGGACGCGGTTTATGGAGTGAGAGAAAAGCGAGAAACTAATGAAAGTGCTGCTCGACCACAAGTTCCACACAAGGGACAATATGCGCACCGCTGACTCGTGCGCTGCGCACTCTCAACACGGTGGCGGATGCCATAGATATATTCAGCTGAACACTGGGAGAGTTCACAAGGACCACGTACTGTGTAGCGTGTAAGATATAGTTAAGTGTATTTTTTAAGTTACTTTGTAGCATTAGATTATATCTGTAATTACACACGTAACATTTGATGTAAATAAATTTTAAAAAATGTCAGTGGTAACATGGCGGAGGTGTTGTCAAAATGTCAAAAATAGATGGGATTGACAAGCGCTGTTGAAATGTCAAAGTTGAAAGTCACGTGATCAATCCCTTATATTCTGATAATTGGGACGTTTCCTGAGTAAAAATAGTATGATTCTATGTAATCCATCAATTAGATTATAGAAAAATATTGGACACGTGTTTTTTGCTTTATAAAATCTATGAAAATTGAAGAAGATAAAAAGCATCAAAGATCAGAAATGGGGGCTTGTAACGTCATATCGTTGTAAAATTCTAGCACGCGTCACACGACTTTTTACACACTATATAGTCTTCATTTTTTGTTTACGTGAAAAAAGATAAAGGACGTGTTCCTTATTGTTTTGGAAATCTATGTGACGAACTAAAACTTGCTCTCCCCGTTTTATACGCGCATATTCCCAATTATTATTATTGGTTGGTTTATGGCATCCAGTTTATTATTCCTTATTATACTTGTTATTTTAAATAACATTTTCAGTAGGTTTATGCATCCATTGAATCATGCAGCCGAATTAAAAATCGCAGAGTTGCTAAAATTAAATCAACTAGCGGGTGTAATTGTATATCTCAGACAGCTGATGCTTGTCAAATTGATTGAAGCACATAATCTATATAATAAATACCAAGAGGCACTAACATAACATATCAGGCTTTTAACGTTCCCACTGCTGGGACACAGGCCTCCTCTCTAGGAGAGGGAATGGGCCTTAATCCACCACGCGGGCCCAGTGCGGGTTGGTGAATGTCACATGTCTTCGAATTTTTGGTTCTGGGACATGCCGGTTTCGTCACGATGTTTTCCTTCACCGTTTTGAGAGCAGTAGTGATGAAATTAATTACACAAAGTAATGCGCCTGGCTGGGTTTGAACCCGCGACCTACAATACGTAAGTCGGGGGGGGTAATGTTTGTTGATAGAATCAAGCCATACTAACATAATCTGGCTCGAAGGACAAAGAAATTACTGTTTCAGATACAATCTTGTGTTATTAATCTTTCATCAATACACGTTAAATAGTCGTCCAGTTTAACCGAATTCAGCTGGGTACCAGTATTTTACATGGAGCAAATACTTGTCTGATTTCCATAACCCAGTATCTCGGTAACTGTACCCCTTTGACAAGACTGCTGTCAGATATTCTAACTTTCGGAGCAATGTTGTTAATTTATTATGTAATCCATTTTTTTTTAATTCTGAAGAGAAGGGGTTTTATAGAAGGATAAGATAAGGGGAAAAAGTGGCTTCGCCACCAAAGCCCATCCCAACTATGTGGGGTTACTTTCCATTGTAACCGGATGCAGTTGAGAAAAATAATAATTAGTTAACTTTACTCTACACATATCTCGCTTCCGATTCTTCCTTGGGTCACTCTCAACAATACTCAAGTCGGCGTTTAGTGAATTTATAGCGGTTACCTACGGCGCGGCATCTGCGTGAGATTTATGAAAGTGTGCCACTCGAACACTTACACTTTTTGTGCCGCGCCGCGCCGCGCCGGACCTGACAGTGATGGAGCGGGTGACGCGGGATGAAACTAGTGTGACAGCGGCCCATGGGGGAAAAGGCAACGCTAGCGGTCGCGCAAGCAGTTGCAAATCATTTTCATGGTTTATTGTCAAACAAAACGAACGGGTAATTTTCTTTTGCAATGTAATAAATACGCAGTTTATCAACGTATGTATACTAAAGGTACAGGGCTCAAAAGTAATATCAAAAAAAGGACTATCTACACTTGCCGGTCAAGATTAAACATTTCTACTACAATACCTATTTTATTCCGCTATTTCCCGTTATGTCACATTCCCGATTCGTCAAAATATCAAAAGTTTTAAAAACAACTGAACACAAGTGGCGTTTGGTCAAGATTTTTCGACCCACTTACTCATGGAAAGAGGAGAGGACGAGCGGAGTTCGTTACACGTATCGTGACAAAGTGTTTGTTCAGTGAGCAGTACCCGGCGGCGATGGTCCCCGCCACCATTCGCAGACTGCCTCTATCCAGGCGCAGAAGGCGCCTGGTTAGTTTCCTGTCCAAGGCTGGCATAGTCTGTTTGGACTGTACCAGCGTTCTGCGTGTGTGTGCATGATGCGACCCACTTTCTGATACTAACTCAAGTCAATGAACATAGGTACATACATAATGTACGTTATATTTATTGTTTTTATTTCTTATATTTAGTTAAAAAAATATTAAAATATTATCAGTTGAGAATATATTTACAAAAAAAAATTTTTTATTATTGTGATGTCTTAATATATCGGATATTTTGTAATATATCGTTGAATTATATGAACACATACAAATTCTGACAACACGACTGAGTGCGGCGACAGACACCCGCTGTGGCGGGTTATTTTCTAAATCACTAGATATTTATTGGCAAAAAGCGTATTCGCTTCTTTTTGCGAGGTAAACATTCAAATAACAGCACTGATGAGGAAATACAAGGAATATTGGCGATAAATTCAAGGAAAGTAATTTAAACAGGTTCTAGAGATAGAATTAGACCTAAGTTTGCTGTAACTTATTGAGTAAGCTATCAACATTAATTTCAAACTTTTTTACCGACTGACTATATTGATATTTTAGTAAAACAACATCAATTTTGGCCTCATAACGCCATCTATTGAGTCCAATTTCAAATAAAATTATCATGATCAATAGAATAGTAAAAACTGAGTCAATGTTATCCATTTCTGATAACTGATAACATACGAAGGTCATTCGCAACACTTATCATAAAAAAATAAGTACCTAGATTCAATTAAGTCATAAAAAATTAAAAACAAGAAAATGATCGATTTTGTTCCAATTTACCTACAGAGATTATTTAATTTGATATTGAACTATAAAAAAATAATTTAACTGTCGTGTTCAGGGCGTGTTTAGATAAAGCTAATACTTTAATCTTATCGTATGGGTAAAGATTATTATTGATGTATTTCCGTTATCATCACTTTATTAGTGCAATAAGAGATCCTAAGATTATGATTACGCAAAATATGTAAATGCCCTGAGCCATTACTATAATAATGTATATGTGTGTGTGCTTAGGACCCTAACAGGGTTACTTGAAAAACACCAACAACCTTTTAAGTCATTGTACTCATCATTATGAACAACTTTAACAATGGGACCAAACCTGACATAGCGAAAAAAAAAATGAGCTGTTCCCTATATTTTGATAAGTTATACGAACAGCTGATTTTTTTGCGATTTCAGGTTTGGTCCCATAGTAAAAGTTGTTCCTAATGCTGAGTATAATGACCTCATAAGAGGTTGTTGGTGTTTTTCAAATAACCCTATATACAGAGGTTGTCTTATTTTGGCGTGAATGCGTGGGGGCTTATTTATGTACACACACAAATTAAAACACAAATTACGTAAGCATTCTATTTAAAACCAACTATATATTCACTAGTGGCGTCCTGTGGTTTCACCCGCTTATTTCCCGTTCCCGTGGGAAGACGGGAATAAAGTATGGTCTTATGTTACTCGCTGATAATTTAGTTTTCCATTGGTAAAAATATGGATAAGATCGGTCTAGGAGTTGCGGAGCTTATTCGGTACAAACAACAAATCTTTGTAATATTAGTATAGATTACTAAAGAAAATTGTTACTGCGGCTGAGGTATTTGTTAAATATAGCATTATCCCAATCGAAAATCCAATAACATTTTGCTTATCCTGCGCCTATTCAGCAGACTATAGATCAGTTCAATCAAACAGTTTTTATTCAAGAGATTCGAACAAGTTCCTAACGACCAAATTAGCTTCTCCAACAATATTCACCCAGTTCAACCGAGCAACGATTGCGCAACTATCGCACGAGAGGGACGCTCCCCCGCCGCGTGTCACGGCCGTTAGTTGCAACTTTATGATGCCGAAGATAAATTATATCTGTAGGTGTCAGTTTTTGTGAATAGCACAAACAAATGGGTACCTATGTATGTGTACTCGGGAGCATCCCGGTTTTTGTGCCAGAAAAATACGCGAACGCTGCATCGATGTGACGGTGTCGTGATGTAATGTTTTCATGTTCGTTTGGGAATAGGTTGCCGACAGGAAATAATGGCTATTTTGAAATTTTTAACCGAATTCAAAAAAAAAGAGGAAGTTCTCAAGTCGACTGTACTTTTTATTTTATTTTTAATAATAAGAACCAACGAACGACTACAATATATAAAGTAGGAAACTACTAGTTTTCAAGCAGACGTTGCTTAAAAATGAACAACGTGAAAGGCTTTTCTTTTTTGACAGATTGCGACCGAGATGCGAATGCAAACATTACTTGAAAATGAGTAGATTTGTCTCTCAGATGCATCTACTAAGAAATTGGCAGATCTTATGTCATAAATTCATATGAAAAACAGAATGTATAACATTAATATGAATATTATCGATCACATAAACGTATTACCACCCGGAAATCGGTGAACAAATTCTTTTGTCACTTTCATTTATTTTATTATATCTGCAAAAGTTTAAGGAAAATTGAAAATAAAATTGTGGGTAGTCGATGGACTAGTAAGTATGAACACGTTCCAAGGTTTACGTGGTTTTCCTTGCAGAAACGCAGAAATATAAAAAAGAAACTGCGTAGAAACTTTAACGGAAATTGAAAGACTGAAATTGTTTATTGTAAATTTGCAATAAAGCTATATTATTCAAAAAATTATAGACTCTATGTATGTGCTTTTAAACTAAAAAACGTAAGCAAAGAAAAAATTACATAACAACAATGCCATACTATAGTTTGTTATTTCACGTGTCATAGAATTACTCTACCTAGACACAGAACTTTAAAATTATACCTATTTAATTATATCAGTGCCTACATATGTATGTATATCAGTAGCCTAAACCTACTACAGTATCTTTTATAATCTAACTAGGGATTAACTAGATTAGTAATAAGTCCACATCACACACTCGCTCTACTTCGTGTTGTTTTGAAACGGTTCACGTGCTCGTGATTACCACATAGCTTTACAATTATATTGTTTGAAGGCGTAGGCAGGGGTTTACCTTATGAAGGAACAGGTACACTTTTTATCAGTTTTCCTAGGCCCCACGGAATAAGGAACGAGACTCCGGGCTGCTCTGTGAAGTATAAGACGACAAAACCGATTAACAGTTTGCCAGACCTGAGAATCAAACTTGGAGCACTCGAAAACTGGAAGTAATAATATTCTTTCATGACTTTCAGCTCGCCTGTGCTTGCAAGCCCTTGATCGAGCACAAATCTTAATTTTAAGCAAACCAATGTGTTAAAGTATCAAAATAAATAAAACAAAATATAAAGAAACCTTCAATTGACTAACGCACAATCACACAATTTCCTCATTCAAAGCCATTCCTACATTCCGTTCATTTATTTCCTCCCTTCTGCATTCATGTCAATCCTTTGATAACTCACTCTCAAGAACTCAACGAAAAAATGGCGCGTGCGATCCTCTGCCGGCTATAAATTATAAATGAACAATGTTGTAACCAAACCCACCTACGAAGACTTTCAACAATTCAGTGAAGTGTTAAGTGACAAACGAGGGACGTCCGCGGACTGTATTGGAGTGGCGCCACGAGAAAATCGTCGTTTGTGAAGAATACCCGTAAGTACCTGCCTTTCAATCCCAGTTTTTCCCGTGATTGTGCTCGACTTAAGGTCGCCTATGGCCACAGTTCCATCGAAGGTTTTTACTCAACATTTAACAAAACACGATGAAACAAAATTGCCCCGGTTTACTTTAGCTAAAAACATTTAAAAAAAGCCCAAACGATACTCTCGTACCGGCCAATATTACCTTCGTTACACAAAGACGTTGCAAACCGCTTTACAACGAATGTTTCATACAGCCGCGGTTTGTATTTGACTGAGTCTTGCCGCTAAAATTATTGCTACTTCTGCTATTTGCTGAGAGCTGCGCTTAACCCACCCCCTCACCCTTTGGGGGGATGATATTAAACAGGAAATGATGCAACTGTAGGTATTTTCTGGTCCAGTTACTAGATGATAAATAAGTAATGTCGCTGTGACGTAGGAGTTTTAATCTGGTGCGATCAATAGCTATTAGGATTTAGATATGGAAACGCGTATTATTTGCGCACGTTGTGTTAGATCTGTGTAACGGCTATTTGCTGATAGTCGGATCACGTTCGCAGATAGGTATAGAGAGGTGTGAAGGACGTTATCGAGTTTCAAATCCAGTCTTTTGGTACATTAGTAAACAGATAGTGGAGTGTTCACGTGATCAGAGGGCTGGGCTTTTTATCGGTCAAAGCTATGCAACGCCATTCAACGCGGCAATACTGTCATTTTGCAGGTGCTGTTTCCACTGTTTAATGTCATTGCCAAATGTAATATTTTTTATGCTTGCCTGTGATAAAGTGACAAATATAATATATTTAAAAGAAGGTGTGTTTTCCAAATAAAACAAAATAAAAGAAATTAGATAAGAGATTCAGGTGCCATGGAGATTGCACACATGATAATAAAGATTGCCGGAAAGAATAATTGATCGGAAGAGTCAGATTTTTAATCTGCCGATGGGAGGCTAAATAAAGAAATAAAACGATTGAAATTCTTTTGTCTCTTCTCTATTTAATGGCCCGCAGCATCGCTGTCGATGTTTCTTTTTATGATTTTATTTTCTGGTATTTAGTAATAACATTAGATTGCCTGTACATAACATATTGTGAATACAATTCAAATGTTTGTGTGCTAGAATTACATTATTTATTTATTTACTTCTAAAGTACCCGTTTAAATAACTACACAAACTTTTATCTAAGTATCTTCATACAGAACTCTTCTTCCGCGATAAATAATTAAATACATATTTTGTAAGCGTTCGTCTGTCAGTCGGTCTAGAGCAAGCGAAGTTTCAACTTGTACAGTTCTCCTTTGAATAAAATATAAATCTTAGTTCCGCAAGTAAAAAGAGAATACAACTGAAAATACATTTTACTTCAAAAGAGCGGCGAGAACACTAGCGCGAGCGGACCGATGAGAATAAATTGCTTACACATACAGACATTACAATATTTTAGAGTAGCGACGGCAACTTGAGTGTTAACGATTGTCAGTAACATTACTGATTCAGCAATGTTTTACTGTCTAGTTTGTTGCTTTGGTAATGTGCTACTCATGATCCACCTTTTATCAGTCGTATTATCATAAACGTAGGCCTAGACATTCTGTCAGTAATGAAGCCGGGGCCCCATATGGTCAGTGTCGGTTAAGGTTGGGGCATTTGTTTGAAAGTGTCACCGCGGCCCGGGAAAGCGGCGGGCACTATTAGGATCACGGGTGGGTTTTAATCAGTAAGAGTTGAATACTCCCTTCCGCTCCGCCCAGAGCGAGAGAAGTCATTTGATGATTTCTCATCCAGAAAAAAAGGCCTAGACATTCAAGGAAAAGATTTTGTATTTCCTTACAGTCTAATGACTAAGCAGCCCACATTGGCTGCTTAGTCATTAGACTGTCTATCAGTTAACGTAGGTAATCTATTTTAATATAGTAAAGGTGAAGAATTTGTTTGTTTGTCCGCGATCATTTCCGAAACTATATGGATTGGAAAATTATGGATATGCGCGAACGATGTCGCGGGCAAAAGCTAGTTTAAAATATTACGTTAATTATCTTCTTTTTAGCATGACATTCATGTGTAGATATTGTGTTCAAATCGTTAAGTATTGTATGGTACTTATTGTCAATGAGTAAATAAGAAAAAATCGTACATGATATTTTCGTACTGGCTTCCAGTCGAACCGGATGCAGCTCTGTTCCAGTATTTTATATAGAGCTCTGTCTCACCTCCACAAACCAGTAACTGGGTAATACACCAGCAGTTACTGGTTTGTGGAGGTAGTACCAACTACCAGTAGCTGGTAGTAACGTGCTTTCCGAGGCACGTTGGAGACTCGGTATGTAACGGATGGTCACCCATCCCTGGAACGAACTCGGGCAGTGCACCGTAAGCAAATTTCGACCAGTGCGGCCGTTGTTATTTAGACACGGGCTCCTCTTTTTCCTGTTCATTAAAAAAGACCATTAAAATACCTTCAAGGGAAACTTCCAGGACTAAATATTCTCGTTATAACAAATTAGTTTTGTTCTGAGAGTTTTGGAAATAAAACAACAAGTCTTGAAGATTCTACCAAGATATTTTAGTAGTTTTTGTTTAAGTCTATCAAAAAACGTTAAAGAAGACTTCTTTAGGGGTTGTTTATGGTTCATTTATAGTGAGTGAGAGTAGTCAGAGTGACTTTTATTTAATAATTTTCTATGTATTTCGATAAAATTCATGAGGCAGAGTCGGTACGGGCTGCCATTTGTCATTTGGAAATCTTTGGCAGTCGTTACGGATTGTTAGAACCTAGAAAATTTGACACCAGTCTTGGCAAGAAGTACCGGGTTACCCAGTTAATGGGTTGTGGAGGTCTGGTAGGTAGCCGCTCCACATAAAATACTAGTATTCAGCTGAGTCCGGTTTGACTGGGAGCTGACCTCAATATAATTTGTAAGGCTAAGCAGATGATGAGTAAATAATCCGAGTAATCTTGTTTAGATACTAGATTCCCTCTAACCTATTCAAAGATATTCGGAGACAGCATCAGCAACAGCTGAACACATGAACTAAATTAAATGATTTCTAGCTAGCTGTACCCGTGGCTTCGCTCGCGTGAAAACGTATCTAGATGGACTCTCACTTCAAAATGTACTTTGTATCAAATCATACTCGGCGATATTTGTCCTTGTAATGTAAAACACGAGTAGAGTCGTGTTCATTATCGCTGTGTCGGCTAGTTCGTCCGTCCGATCGTATCGACACGATCGCAGGTCGTTAGCCGCCTGATACGACTGATTTACTGGCGATACACTGTTACATGCGATCTGCTGATATAGGGGACTGCGCAACTCTGTGTCAAATGGACGGATAATTGGATCTAGTTGAAGAGGGAAAGTTGTGTTTTTACACTTTCAGTATAGAATTTTGTTTGGAGATCATACGTATGAAGGGACAAGTTGTTTAGGTAGGTACCTCTTGTTTCGCAAATTGTGCATAGCATAGCATAATCAGCCTCTTAATGTTCCCACTGCTGGGACACAGGCCTCCACTCTAGGAGAGGGAATGGGCCGTAATCCACCACGCGGGCCCAGTGCGGGTTAGTGAATGTCACATGTCTTCGAATGTTTGGTTCTAGGATATGCCGGTTTCCTCACGATGTTTTCTTTCGCCGTTTTGAGAGCAGTGGTGATGAAATTAATTACACATTAATTGCGCCTGACTGGGTTTGAACCCGCGACTTGCAGTTCGTAAGTCGGGGCCGTTACCACTCGGCCACCACTGCTCTCTAATTTCGCAAATCGCAAATTGTGCTCCTGCAGAAATTATGAATTTGCACAGCTAAAGTTGATAATAAAGCGTTCAGAAAACTAAAATGTCAATCGTATTTCTACTACTGAGCGTCTATTAGTTCTTCGCCCACTCTTCGAAATAATAATCATATTCTTGTAAGCAAATTAAATATCTTGACTTGGCTCGCAAGGTTGTCGCAAGTGAACTACTTGACTATTAAGTCACAGTACAAAGATTGCCGAGTTCACTTGTTGACAACCCTGCAAGCCAAGTTGACTTGTTATATGTATGTTACATAATAAAAGAAAGTATTACTTAAACATTTGTTAGTTTCATTTATCCAGTAAATTAACGAATAATAACTGTTTATTTGTTAGAGTGGCCTTCCATGGTTCACCCACCTTATATAGAACTAGCAGCACCCCGCAGTTTCACACGCGTAGTTCCCGTTCCAGTGGGAATATGGGGATAAAATATAGCCTATGTCACCCGGGGATAGCGTAGCTTCCAAACAGTGAAAGAATTGTTCAAATCGGTTCAGTAGTTTCGGAGTCTATTTAATACAAACAAACAAACAAATCTTTCCTCTTTATAATATTAGTATAGATAATAAACAGTTGGCCACCAAAAACGTAAGACAACTTCATCAGTATTCATCATCCACAAAAACAAAAAGCCCCAAATCCACACGCCCACTTACGAGGTCACCTAATAAACCGTACCTCATGTAACTAACCCAACTAAGCATAAAACCCGGTGGGTGACGTCACACGCATCACTTGGAGAAACCATCGCTAGCCGCAGTTACGGCGCGGCGGCGGTTGCATATTCATGCGGCCGGACCGCGCGATCGGCAGCCGGCGAATGTGAGCGGTCCCTAATATCCATTAGCGATAGCGGATTGTCCCGCTCCTAATTAATATCGAGATATAATTATGAGTGATGGTCGGCTTGTCTGTGTGTTGAGAGGGTTTTTTGTGAAGTGATTTTAACTGAAACACAAAGCACTCTAGGTATCTTTATATAGGGTTATTTGAAAAAACACCAACAACCTCTTAACCTGAAATTGCGAAAAAAATCAGGTGTTTCCTACATTTATGTTCGTATAACTCATCAAAATGTAGGGAACAGCTGCCTTTTTTTCGCGATTTCAGGTTTGTTCCCAGAGTAAAAGTTGTTTATAATGATGAGTACAATGACCTCTTAAGAAGCTGTTGGTGTTTTTCAAATAATCCGGTTTAAAACCTAGCGTTGTCATGTTTGTTTTACAATATTTTATGTTTGGTCCTCTAGGACACAGTATATTTTCCAGAAACCTAAACAACACAGATTTTTTTTTACTATTGTGATTATTTTAAACATGTACAAGCATGCAAGAAAACAGGAAATAAAAAAAGAATTTACCCGTTTTAAGAATAAGAAGTTGCTCAAGTATTTTTTAGTTATTAAGCATTTACTTCCCCACTGTTGGGCCAAGTAATATGACTTTTAACATGATAAGACTAAATTTATATCTTCTAAAAAAATAAAAAGTACATGTAAATAAATCTCTCCAAAAGCAAAACCGGGTCACGAACTAACACTACACATAAACAGCCTGCCATCCATCCGCCTCAGATCTGTGCAGTAGATATTTGCTAATTTATGTAATTAAGATGTATCGGCACATCTGTCCCGCCCACCTATGTATAATACAGTATATAGAACGAATAATTAATAGCACTCGTACTAACGAGCTATTTATTAGACGGAGATCATATTTAGTGACGAAGTTACTGGATTAGTTATTTTGGGAACGTTTGTAGCTTTATCTACTTCCTGTTATAGAAAATAGCTTATGGGATCTTTGCGTGTGCCTATCAAATACTGAGTGCCTATTAAGTGCCTATTTAGTGTGTCTACCAAATAGAAGGTTTTATAAAACTTATATTTGGTAGAGACTTTATATTTTAGTGTGAGGTTACTCTGTTTTCTGAAAGGACAATCGAACTTCCTTGCTTTATCCCAGCTGTGTTGGAATTGGCTTCCAGTCTAACGGGATACAGATGAATAGCTTTTTTTGTTATAGATGAGAAATTATCAAATGATTTCATCCGCTAATCCGCTCTGGGAGCAGAAGGGACTGACTAAAACCCATATGTGCTCCTCTTAATGCTCTTCGCGTTCCAGGGCCACGGTAACGCTTTCGAATAAATTCCTAAATATAGCCGGTTATACGCATCGCATGCATCTCGTCCTGATCCCGAAAATGAGGGTTCTAGAGCCACATTGACACGCCATTTCACCGAAGACCTGCCAGAAGTCAGTACTGGCGAAATCGAGATCGCTCTTGGGCAGCTTAAAAATGGAAAAGCCCCTGGAGAAGATGGCGTTACCACAGAGCTGCTGAAAGCTGGGGGTAACCCCGTACTGAGGGAGCTCCAGAAGCTGTTCAACGCTGTCCTTTTTGAAGGGAGAACTCCAGAGGCGTGGAGTAGAAGTGTGGTCGTCTTGTTCTTCAAAAAAGGAGACAAGACCCTGTTGAAGAACTATCGACCCATATCCCTTCTAAGCCACGTCTATAAGCTGTTCTCAAGAGTGATCACGAACCGTCTTGCGCGAAGACTCGACGAACTCCAATCACCGGAGCAGGCTGGATTTCGGAGCGGATACGGCACCATAGACCACATTCACACAGTGCGGCAGATTATACAGAAGACCGAAGAGTATAATCAGCCCCTGTGTCTAGCATTTGTGGACTATGAAAAGGCCTTTGACTTGGTTGAAATCTGGTCTGTTCTGGAGTCCCTGCAGCGCTGCCAAGTAGACTGGCGATACATCCAAGTGATGAGATGTCTCTACGAGGCCGCCACCATGTCCGTTCAAGTACAGAATCAGCAAACAAGTCCCATACCGTTGCATCGAGGAGTGAGACAAGGGGATGTTATTTCCCCGAAATTGTTCACTAATGCAATGGAGGATATGTTCAAGACGCTGAACTGGAAAGAACGTGGCATTAACATCAATGGCGAATACATCTCTCACTTGCGATTCGCAGACGATATCGTCATTATGGCAGAAACGCTGCAGGACCTACAACAGATGCTGAATGACCTGGCTGACTCTTCTGTACGCATCGGCCTACGGATGAACTTGGATAAAACCACGGTCATGTTCAACGAACATGTTCTACCGGACCCGATTGCGATTCACGGTGCCGTTCTCGAAGTTGTTCAAAAATATGTGTACCTCGGGCAGTCATTGCAGTTAGGTTAAGAATTCAGTTGGGTTGGGCAGCATTTGGGAAGCTACGTCGAGTCTTTACATCGTCGATCCCACAGTGCCCAAAGACGAAAGTCTTCAATCAGTGCGTCCTACCCGTCATGGCATACGGAGCCGAAACGTGGACACTGACGGCTCGTATGGTCCATAAGCTCAAAGTCGCTCAGCGGGCTATGGAAAGGGCTATGCTCGGTGTGTCTCTGAGGGATCGCATCAGAAATGAGGTGATCCGTCAGAGAAGCAAGGTAATTGATATAGCCCACCGGATTAGTAAGCTGAAGTGGCAGTGGGCTGGCCATATTAGTCGTAGAACCGACAACCGTTGGGGTAAACGAGTTCTAGAGTGGAGACCGCGTCTCGGCAAACGTAGTGTAGGACGTCCTCAGGCACGGTGGAGTGACGATTTGCGCAGGACGGCTGGCAGACACTGGATGCGAGAAGCCGAAAATAGATCTAAGTGGCGTGCAATTGGAAAGGCCTATGTCCAGCAGTGGACTGCAACAGGCTGTTGATGATTGCTGAGACATCTCTTTGAGTCACGCGTGGAACACAGCGCGCCTGGGTTCCGAGCCTGTTTGTCATCGGACGGCGAGCCACCCAACGCTCGCCGTAATATAAAATAGTGTAATAAAACTAAACTTTTGACAGTGATGTATGGATTTGAGATGCATTGATAGCCTTGTTGTTAAATTGTTAATAGTTAGGTAAATAAATAGCCACATGTGCATTATTACTGCAATAATGGACAAGACAGTTTTGGTATGCAACTGTAATATTTAGATAATCTACCATGTAAAGGAATCAGAGAGCCCGTTTAGGTATGTTTTATTAATTGTAAACACTTTTAAGAGAAAAAAAATATCTCTTCACCATCTTCAGTTGACAAGTGACAAATGCTTTTTAATGTTTCTGATACCTAAATAAATAAAAAGAAAATAAATATTGCAGCACTTTCTCTTCTTTATTTCATTTTATTTTCCCACTGGGTCACACAAAATCTCAAAAATCAAAAGGAATACCGTCAGTACACGTTGAAAGCCCTGATTAAAGTTTCATACATTTGCGAAGAAAACACGGTAACTGGAGGAAATTGCTCGCACGCCCGCTTCGAGTAAATTTCCACCATTGAAGGCTTCAAATAGCGATAATCATACTAGATGACGTCGCCGTGACTCGCGCCGGAATCTTGGTTAAATATAAATAACCATAACGTCTGTATTACATGAAGATATATTTTATTAATATTTTAAGATACCAATCA
Source organism: Hecatera dysodea (assembly GCA_905332915.2). NCBI lineage: Eukaryota > Metazoa > Arthropoda > Insecta > Lepidoptera > Noctuidae > Hecatera > Hecatera dysodea. Next base: position 314,465 of record HG995304.1, read on the forward strand.
TTTGCCATACTTGTGTGACAGTGGGTAGTGCATATATTACTGACAGCCAATTCATCATCATCCACCTAGCCTTTTTCCCAACTATATTGGGGTCGGCTTCCAGTCATACCGGATTCAGCTGAATACCAGTATTTAACGTGGAGCGGCTGCCTACCAGACCTCTACAACCCAATAACTGGGGAACATGGTACTTCTTGGCAAGACTGGTGTCAGATTTTCTGGCTTCTGACAATCCGTAACGACTGTCAAAGATCTACAAATGACAGCCGGGACCAACGGTTTAACGTGCTTTCCGAAGCACGGAGGAAACTCGGTATGATAAGATGGACACCCATCCACAGACCAGCCTTGGCAAGCGTTGCTTAACCTTGAAGATTGACCTGTGCGACTATTAATCTTTAGCCACGAGCTCGACGGATGGCCAATTGGGTTGAAAAATTTTGGAGTACCGTTTAGAGGAAGAGGCGGCGTTTGAAGACATGCCACAAAATGTATAGATGACCTAGCGAGGCCGTGGGAATCTACTTGAATCAAAAGACACTGGGTTGTTGAAGTGGGGACGCAGGATGTCCAGCAGTGGACATTTTTTCCCGATGAAACTTTGATGAAGTTGTCTACATCAAGGGGCATTATGTCCGACCATTGATTTTTATTGATATATACATAGGTATTACATTGTTTTAGGGTTCCAAGTATCCGTAAGAAACGGAAAGTCTTTTTTTTTCTGGATGCGAATGTGAAATCATCAAATTTGTGAATTGTCCCACCTTGGGCGGAGCGGATGGGAGTGTAGCACTGAACTAAAACCCACCCATGTTCCTCCTAGAGCCCTTTCGTGACTCCTTCGATCAAATTCCGCAACAGAAACGGATCCCTTATAGGATCACTCGGGTATCTATCTGTCTGTCTGTCTGTATATTCGTCTGTTACAGGACATACTCTCCGAATCTACTGGACTGATACTGTTGACCTCAACAAGATAGGGGAAAGTCTGGACTTTCCCCTATTCTGTTGAGATCGGCGTCTAGCCCAAATTGAGGCAGCTCAGTGCCAGTGACGAACGCAGACTGCCACTCCATTCCATTAATAAAGCTCAAATATTAACATTCCATTATTGCAAGTATCGATTTCAGAAAAAGTTTTCGAAAAACAGCCAGCCCTCATATCGAAAACCGAAAACAAGTAACAAAACTACGTATTTTAAAACATGCAACTGTATATTAATCAAATTAAGGAAATCATTTTCCATCAGCGTCACTGCTACGGCGTAGCACCGCTGCTACGAGCTACGAGCGCCGGTGCTACGTCGCTACGAGGCGGTCGTTATGTGAAAAGTTACCAATTGGAGCGCGCATTTTTAATTAATAGAGAATGTTTTTATCTCTGTTTTTTTTTCTTTTTTCCGATGTCGCGTAATACGAATGATGGTTTTTATTTATCAACGCAGGATCTGCTATTGTTTCTGATCTGTGACTATTCCAATAGGTATTGCTACTTTTCTGTGATGTAACTAGCAGAAATGCTTATAATACTTATTTATTTTAAAAATTTAACTAGATACTTATCATGGCGACAATATCGACTTACCTAATACTGAACAAAGAGTGAGTATTTGGATCAGGTTTGGATTGTGAGACTAATTTTCCGCAACTCGTTAAGAGCGTATACGCCACGGCATTTCATACAAATTTTCAAGTCCTTATTTTCCGAAATGACTAAAACATTTTTATTGAAACTTTACACACATAAGCAGGAAACATAGGTCTTAAAAGTTAGTTGAAAACATTTTCGATTAGTAGTGTTACAGTTAAATTAGACCCATTTTAAATTTTCCATACAAACACAATTTCCAGTTATATATTTTTTAAATAAGACATTTCGAAATTGTTTTTAGGTATCTTGCTTATATGTATGAAGTTTCATTACAATGGTTCAGTTATTTCGCAAAATAGTGACTTGAAAATTTGTATGAAATGCCATACAACGTACACGCTCTTTAATCAACAGTTTAACTTTATTTTTCTCAAACGACAACTAATTATTGGAATCCACAGTAATTAATTTCACCAATTACATGATCTGAATCGATTAAATTAGGATCACCTCTAATTTAAGCCTCGAAAACCTGAGCACCCGCACTCAGGCGACGACCACGTGATGTTCCGTGACGCGAATCTTACGCTCGAAATATAAAACAGTAAAGCATCACGGCATTTAATTAATAGTGGGTAGGCAGCGCGGCTTTAATTCAGGAAATCCATTTGTATGATAAATGCGCGCTGTTTAGTGCCAGTGCTTTAGTGGAGGGTTAACTGCCGTTACTTAACGTCGGTTAAATACTGCCGGGCTCCGGGACCACGGTTAATTAGGATTAGGGAAAAGGAATTAATGCTCAATACAATACGTTTGTTTGTAAGATATAAGAATGAAGTACGTGATGTTGGTCGATTTTTATTGCTTATGATGAATATACATTTCAAAGAGTTTTCTATTTAACGCCTTATATTGATAAGTCGTTAAATAGAAAACTAACACACATACTCGTAAATATTGATTTACGAGTATAAGTGTTAATTTAAATGAACTTTACCACGTACATACTATAAGAGTAATATCTCCTTTACTTTGTGTAATGTTTAATTATATATAAATAAAAAAATAAATTTATTATTTATACTTAAACTTACTAAGTAAATGTGAAAAAATACATACATACACTCTGGCGTCAAGGAACCCCTCTAAGATAGTAAAAACAATGAAATGATAGATGCTCGGGTTAAAATTTTTCCCAGATCTGCAAGAAATAACTTCCGCACTAAAACTTTTAAAACCTCCACTGTAGCCCGTAACAGAAAACCGCACGTTCAACTACAAGACGTACAACTAAGACTATAGAAATAAAAGCTTCTTTAAAACATTTCTCCTTTAACTGCAGTTACAGCCGGTGGCACCCGGCCTCGCCTGCAATAGAGACGTACAGATGAATTTTAATGCTGTAGTTACGCATTCAGTGCTAATGGCTCCTTGAGTGGGACACACAGACACACAGACAGACGGACCAGGCGAGAGTCACAGTAAACAGTCTGGGGCACTCGAGACGCAAATGTACTCTTTTAATATGCACGTCTTTTTGAGAGTCCGCTGTTTTGAGATTTGGATTCCGTCAAGGTAAGGTTTGACTTGAGAGGAAACGTTAGAAACGTTACTGGGGACATTTAGAGCATCAAGCTCAACATTTCCTCAGTAACTTAGTAACAAAGAGACTAAGTAACATGACGTGTGTTGTGAAGTAGACCGTCGGTAACTGCGCATGTTGTGTTGTGTATGTTCTTGTTATTGTTTGAGTATGTATTGTGTGTTGTCTATAATTTGTATTTTATTCATGTTGGTTCTTTCTTTTTCTACGAAAGTATATTTGAAGAAGAATACCTTGAAAGAAGATTTCATAAATCTTTCTTAGTATAAGTACCTACGATTTAAAAAATATGAAAAATAAACCAAATGAGGGATTCATCATGAAAATCGGCAATTTACTCAAATAAATAGCATAATTTTTAGGAGTGCTTTAACAAATTCTTTTTTATCACCGAGAGCTTATTTTAGAACATTAATTTGCTCAACTAGGCAACAGTTTGACCATAAAGAAACTACTCAAGTTACTAACAACGTTATCAAACTAAAACCAGCACAATATATGTATCTACAAACGCAAACACTATATCCCGTTACACAGCTGTTAGCTATAATCTATTACATAAAATCATAGTTCGCAATTTACGGCGCCTAGCGCAAAACGCTTTCCAAACACATTAACTAATAAAAGCTCTAGTTTTACACGTGGCTCCTGATTCGTGAAATTGCTAACTAGTTGATGTTTTGATGTAAAAGGGTAAGTTTATAATATCGTTTTTAACCTGTGGTACAATATAAGCTAGGAGCTGTCTAGCACTGCGCAAAGGTTTATTTATTATATAATTTATTGTACACCTTGTAATAATAACAGGAAAAACATAAAAATAAAAATTGTACAATGGGCGGTCTTATTGCACAAGACAATCTCTTACAGACAACCTTTGGATGGACTGAACGAAAGGAGATAGATTTAGGGCTGTCAGTGTACAATCGTTATGAATAATACTAGGTATTTAGACATAATAATATAAAATATATAAATAAAATATAATATAGGTACTAATAAATATCAAATAGGCATATAGTTGAGAAAGGAGCGGAAAAATTATAGAGAAAAGTAATGCTCCTTCACCATTTTTTAAACGTTGGTAGGGTTTGAGCACGTCTCACTTCTATGGGTAATTAATTCCATAAACGAGCTGCTTGTACACTAAAAGGTTATACCTATGAAGAAAAAAAAAACTAAGTTTCATAAAAAACAAAGATTGATTGTGCCCAGTAGGTTGCTAGGCTGTTTGCAGCGGTAATGTCATTAATGTAGAACTCCACAGTGTGTGTGGGTATCTAAGAGGAGCATAAAAATCCCGTTTTACCAAGCTCTGTTGGTAGCGGCCTACACTTTTTTTTTATGGGAAATCATCAAATGACTTTTCCCGCTCTGGGCGGGGTGGAACGGAGTGCCAGACTCTTACTGACTAAAGCCCACCCGTATTCCTTCTTGTGCCCTTTGCGTTCCAGGGCCGCTGTGACTCTTTCGAACAAATTCCGCAACCTTAGCAAGCACTGACCCTATGGGGTCCCGTCTTCTTGGCTGACGGCTCTTTGAGGCGCGCGTGGAACACAACGCGCCGTCGACTCGGGCCTGGTTGCTATCGGATGGCGAGCCATGGCAGCGGCCTACCCTGGGTGCACAACCGATTGAGTGCTTACCAAATAGGCCACGCAATAGAGATCGTTGACGATCGCTTATTACTACGCACAGTAGATTTAATTAGTATGTTATGACAGCATTGATTTGCGAGGAAGAAGCCAAATCTGTTACCAGAAATATTCGTCGAAATTACTTCGAGAGCGCGTGAATCTTCTGGATTTATCCCAATTGATTTTGGATTCGTGCCGTTGATTTAGTTTTTTCTGTGTCAGAATTCCTATAGTAAAAATAGTTTTCAAGTTACATATGCCTTATTTCTGCAACATCCTGTACAAAGCGGACAAGTAAGATATGAGTTTCAAGTAAGCTTAATATAATTTAAGATTAACGACAGTGACCCATTGAAACGGTGCGTCCGGCCCTAAATAAAACGCTTTGACTGAAGCACGCGTTAACGTGATTACCCGCGGATTAGCGACGTAATGCTGGTTTAGTGCTTGCGGTATGCGTCCGTGTAGACGAGGTAAACCGGTAATGGATGTGTCAGCGTTTCTATATTGTCGCCTAATTACTTTAGGTGTGTTGTCTTATAGCCACAAATGGGAGGAGAATTGGTCGAGTCTGTCTGTTGTAATGATGACAGGCTCATTTCTATGCTAGGTCTTAAAAAATGACTCATTATTTTAGGCGAGTAGTGATTTACCTTCTGCTTAATATTATTGGAATAAAATTTGATATCAAAATCAGAAATAGTAAATGCTCCTCTTTTTTTTATTTGTTTCAAGAAAGAACTGATTGGTTTTATTTGTTTTTAAATATTGTCTGATGTGATCTGACACAACACACACACTCACATTTATTGACACATGTCTGTAAAATTAATATTTCAATCGACAATTACATGTAAACCTATCACCAGATCTAAAATTAATGTAAATCCCTGGAATAGTAATTGAATGTGTTGATGAACGTTAGAATCAATTATTATCACGATTATAATGTATATTGTGTTGTTGATTATAATGTATAATATTATTTTATCATTAAACCGGTGTCAGTCGGTAAACTGATCCCTCGTTTGATTTGTGGCAATAGGCTAGTGTGCTATATAGTTAAGCGATTGCTTTTGTGATTAATTAATTCATATTATATAGCTCTCTTGTTTTCTACTTAAGGGAAGGTTAACGTGGCTAAAGAATAACAGCCGCACGAGTCGAACTTCCAGGTTAAGCAATGTTTTCCGAGGTCGGTGTGTAGATCGGTGACCATCCATTACATATTGAGTTTCCTACGTGCCTCGAAAGCACGTCAAGCTGTTGTTGGTGTCGGTTGTCATTTGAACATCTTTGATAGTCATTATCACAAGTCGGAAGACAGAAAATCTGCAGTCTTACAAAGTGGTATTGTTTTACCCAGATACTGGGTTGTGGAGGTCTAATAGGCAGTCGCTTCATGTAAAACACTGCATCTTGTTATTTGATTGTTCGTTCTTCAACCTGATACATATATGTATGTATCTGAAAATAAAACAACAACAAACAAACAACAAGTAAAAGATCATTCTCATCATCATCATCATCTGTCCACTATACTGTGATTCTGTGTATATTATTGGTATGTATCATTTTATTATAAGGTAAAGGTAAAATAAAGTAAATTTATTTGTGTATATTTGTTTGTATGTTCATTTTAATTTGATTTATATGTATAAATATATAATAATAATAATAAGTTTTAGTTAAGTTAGTAAAGTCTATTTTATGTTTCCTTCTCTGTCTCTTTACACACTGTGTCTACATTTCTTATCCCACTCTTCTGTCGCAGGTCTGCTGGAAGGGAGAAGTCATTTGATGATTTCCCATCCAGAAAAAAAAAAGGTCTGCTGGAAGGAATTTCTATTGAAATAAGCAGTACTTTTGTGTTCTTGGTTTCTGTACAAAATTTTCTATTTTAAGTATATTGTGTGTACATAAACAAACAGCTTTTTTGTCATCCAAACCAGTACAAATAGGCATCATCGTACTTCTGTAAACGACACCAAACTGCAAACATCAATCAGATCGTTACGTCTGTAACTGCAGCAGTTGTTGGGAGTTCAAATTGCAGTCGACGTTATTATAGTCTGCTATTATTTACGATGAAGACGCTACCCGTACATAAAACAGATTTCCAACTATCCAATAATCTTTTGATCCTCGGGCGCGAACTTTGTTCATAACATTAGCTAATACGTTCTGTAAGCGACTGAGAGTCTGATCAATGTAAAACTTTACGCTGGAGTTGTTGCTAAATATTTCAACAACGCGATTAATTAGCTGCACAAAGATAACCCGTTATTAATATTAGAGCGAGGTGCGGCGGCGGCGCGGGGGCGTGGCTGCTGCGGCCCGGCTGCGTGGCGTGTGCGTGGTGGTCGCGCTATCTTTAAGAAGCGCAGATTTAATAGCTCCTTGACTCGTTAATTAAAATTTTAATTAAGTAGAGGTAAATGAGAAGTAGATTGAAGACGAAAGTTTGTCATCTCCGAGAGTCATCGCGTCGCGGTCGGTGCAAACATGTTGTTTTATTTGAACGATTCTGCAAGGCGACGCTGGGAATGTTTTAATCAATTTGTAGTAAATGTAGTCGGTCGATAGAAGCAAGTTATTGGCTCCGCGATATTTTTTAGTTAGTGCCGCCTAGGTACAAATGGGAGCTTTGCCGGTACCTTATTTTTTATTTCTTTGAAGTAGTTTTAGTAATTAATGAAACGTATAAAGATTGGTAACACTAACGCAAGTAGTTATATTTTCGGTATACCAGTGAAGACTATTGACATACTCGTACTTAGGGAATATTATAAACAATCTTCAAGGAGCATTTCACAGATAACGTGCAGGCAGCAATGATGTGGAGAGCAATATTTTAATTAAATTTCTGTTCATTATGGAATAGCAATAATACACAGTTCGATCAGGTTGGCTGATCAATATTAAAGGCGCCAAAATTATACCTATTCACTTTTACTTAAACACGATTTATTTTGTTCCTAATCTTGGATTATCTCCAGATGATTATACTGAAATAATTAGCAAGCTAGAACTACCTACGTACAACAGATCAGGAACACCCCACTCGACGCGTTACCTTTACAATAAACGTTATTTTATAGCGTCTATTCAAAACCACTCGAAAACAGCAATCTTCTAAATATTTAAAACTCGCAACTCTCAAGAGTGCAGTAGGTCAAGTCACTCAATAAACATCCCTGTAACATGATGGATGTCTGTCGCTCGTGACGTCACTGAGTGCTCGACCCGCGACAACGCGACACGACATAAATCACGCGCGACGTCGCTTGTCGCAACCATTACGTGTTTTTGTCGCGCACATTATACCCGGTCTACATTACGTTAAGATATTGTTACAGATTGCCGGTTATTTTTCTCTTGCATGCTGCTTTTATTTTCCTATTGTTCGGGTGAAATATGGAATATGAGTGCGATTGTTATGACATCGGTGTGAGAGTATCTTATTCTGTTTTCTTGCCTAGCAACATAAACATTTAATACTGTGAGAATAAACGAAAATGAACGGCACAACACTACTCGCAGTAGTTTGAAGAAATTATACTTGTTGACTTGTGTTGCAGTGGTAGCCGAGTGGTAACGGCCCCGACTTACGAATAATTGTAGGTCGCGAGTTCAAACCCAGCTAGGCGCATTACTTTATGGAATTTATTTCATCACCACTGCTCTCAAAACGGTGAAGGAAAATATCGTGAGGAAACCGGCATGTCCTAGAACCAAAAATTCAAAGACCAACCACCAAACATTCACCAACCCGCACTGGGCCCGCGTGGTGGATTACGGCCCATTCCCTCTCCTAGAGAGAAGGCCTGTGTCCCAGCAGTGGGAACGTTAAAAGGCTGATTATGTTGTGTTATGTGTACTTATTAAATGCACACAAAGCAATGAAGAAATCACTACAGCAACTTTGAAAAGAATTAAATAGAATTAGCAATTTAAAATTCAATTGTTCAGATGCGACCATCTTGAATTAAATGCTCGCTAAATAAAATTAATGCTCATAACAAAAAGTAGAACGCACACAGAGGAAATTTCCATTCTAAATGCAACGACGCTAAAGTATGAATAAATTAACGAACAAAGATGAGGCTGAAAAATAAAAAAGACAACGCAAACATTCAATTCTTTTCTTGTGTGGTAGGGGAGAAACAAATTATAGTTCGGAATGTTTGTACACATGGTGTTCATAAAGTATTGTTAATAATCCATGTATCCACAGATAATGAAATTTTGCAATATGGGGCGAAAGTATGGGCTGTATGGGACAAAACACACATGAGATTTTTGAGACAATCTTCACTGGAAATTGGTTTTCTTTCCTAAGGGGGTGTCCTTACATTCATACCAAACACGAACGTAAGTACTTGTAAGCCATGTGCTAGTGGCTCCGCTATCCTCATTCGAATTTGATGCATTCACAAGTACATAGAGCTGTTATTTTGGGATCTTTAGACTTAAAAATTAATCTTGATGACATTTAAGTTAAATAAATTCAAGGTAAGAGGAGAACAAGGCCAAAGAATGGAAAGATTTTTATCGTTTTAGAAAGAATGCGACTATGTGATTTGGAAAAAGATGCATCATCTTTTTCAATTCACTTAGGCACATTCCCAGCCTCAATCACCTGACTCCCTCTTGATTGACTGACCTGACACTCTCACCTCACTTAGTGAAAACTTGTGAATCATTTTCGATTCGCCATTAAGTGAGTGTGAGTGGTAGTGGCTACTTCAAAAATATGTGATAATGTAAAATCGTCTTCATAAGTTTTTAATTTTGGTTCAGTAACCAATATGAGCAAGATTATGAAAAATGTATGCCCTCCGCAGGTAAATATAGTGATAATCCAGGCGGATACAGATGCGGGGCGAGGGGCGGGGAGGCTGCAACAAATTGGACGCTACACGTTCGTGCCGCACGTAAGCCGCGCCGGGAAGCGCGGTGACAGCGCGCGGAATTGTTGCTCATTTGTACGCATCGATATTACGAGGCAATGAGGGCAATCATGTAAGTATGGGAACCATTTTTGGAAGAAAACTTTATTATTACCTTCTATAAAACGTCACGTTTATATACGGCATTGTTTTCTGAAAGTTAATTGGACTCTTGAATATCTATCCAATTACAATAGTAAACTTGAGATTAGTTAAAGATGAAAAGCTTTGTAAAGCTTTGGGTGCCACGTTTTGATTTATGTGGATATGACTTACCTTACTATTAATCATGACAGCATTGTGCTTCTCTATCCATCTGTATCTAAAAGCATTATTTCATAAATCACCAAGACTTCCGCGATTAGGCAGGGAACCTTCCACATTACTTCTCAACTTTTATTAAAACAAGCGCCAAATAAATTCCTGCCACTTGTCTTCACGAGGGTTGCTAAAGATGCCGTCAAATACCAGACAGGTATTTAAATATCCCAACAAAATAGACGGAACCCATTAATCAGGGGCCCAGGTGCGTCGTAGGGCACCTAAAATTAGATGTACGCGGGCCCAGAGACGGGGCCCTCGGGTACTCGTTATTTATAGGGACCCAAACACGTGGCGGCCCCTCGTTTACATTTACACCGTGTATTCTGCTCTCGTGGAGTGTAATTTTGAAGGCTCACGGTTTATTAAAACCTTAATACGAACCAAATTGATATTCACCCTTTGGGCGGGCCTCGAGTGGTAATTGCTGGCACACTCAAAGGTGTTCCTACTAGGAGATGTGGAGCGGCATTTGTACAGAGATACCATTACAAAGTCGTGTTTACTATGTCAGTCTAAATTTTTTAAATTAGGTTTGTAATGTAATGTCTATTCTTGTACACTCGGCTAATATTCAATAAAAAATATCTAACTCACTTTACTAAAACCGTTCCCAGATCTTTAATTCAAAAGTCTATAAACTACAATAATCTGCGCCACAGCCATTCCGAGCGATATCACTAAACTGCTTAAACTACGTCTAAATTTAAACGCAATCAAGTGGCACGTAGGTTCGCCGAAGCGATTTTTACTTAAGATTCAGTAGTAGAGCGAGCGTGCCAAGCGCGGCTCACTGGCAAGCCAAGACATTCCCAGGCCGCCAAGTATTGGGCGCGCCAATCTTGGCCAAACCAGCCAGTGCTCCAATTACTCACAATGAGAATGCATGACTTGGAATAAAAAGAGGATGTTACGATCACAGTTTTTTTACGTTTTAAGGAAAAAAGTGTAAGAGTTCTGGCAGTCACGCAATAGTAATAAGTTTTGTCCGGAAGTTGGTAGATATTTTAGTTTATTTTATGACTAGCTTCTGCCAGCGACTTCGTCCGCGTGGAATAGTTACTTTACCCCCGATTTTGAAACTCTCAGCCCGATCGGTTTAAAATTGACAAAAGATAGACATATGCTGTTTCGGGATATTTTTTAGATAATTTTATGAAGAAAATTTCCGTAATACATGATTTCTATGTAACTTTAACCATTAAGGCTACACACGCGACGGAAGCTTAAAAAATGGAGTAACTTCTCCCGTTTTCCCAACATTTTCCTTCACTGCTCTGCTCCTATTGATTGTAGCGTGATGAAAAGTATACTATAACCTGCCCAGGAGTATGAAGAATAATTGCACCAAGTTTCGTTAAAATCGGTCAAGTAGTTTTTGTTTCTATAAAGAACATACAGACAGACAGACAGACAGACAGACAAAAATTTTACTGATTGCATTTTTGGCACCAGTATCGATCACTAATCACCCCCTGATAGTTATTTTGAAAATATATTCCTTGTACAGAATTGACCTCTCTACAGATTTATTATAAGTATAGAAGATGTGTGCAGTACAAAAAAAAAAAAAAGAATGAGGACGATAGTTTACTGTTCTATTTTAACGGATGCAAAATATTTATTTTCCTTTATCAGTTATACCAATTTAGAATCTACATTTTCTCATCCATATGACGGTTTTTGGTGCCACGCTACCCCGGATTTTCAACTGCCACTGAAATGCAAATCATGAACGAGCATATTTAGAGTTCAAAATGGCATCCACGCAATAAAACAATAAACAAAATAATAACAACGCCAGTTATTACTCATTCCAATTCAAAATATTCTTGCAATGTCATTAATAAGAACAAGGGGAGCGTTGATCTCCAACGTCACTCAAAACTCATCCTTACTGACTTCAGAATTGACTGCATACATTTCAATCTTCCTTGTACTGTAGATATCAATTAAAACATGAGAACAGTTTCCATCCATCTGTAAATAGCAACAAATGAGTGTATAATTGCAGTAATCCGTCTGTCCCGCGGGTGTGCGAGGCAATCAGTCGCTGGCGCCGCGGGCGGACATTTGCATCGCGGAGGATGCATTCGCCCCGGTCGTGCCGTCGCCTCACTCGCCCCGGCCGTGCGACTGTCGGTCGGCCGTCGTCGGTCGGCTGTCGGTTGAAACACTGCTGAATATTAATACGTACTTGCATCACTTTGATATTTGGCGGATGGCCTTTAAAGTTTCTTGTGTGTTTGTGTAATAAGTGTTGTAAGATGGACTGGGCTTCATTTTGATTGTGGCTAACTTATAACTTGATTTATACGTACTTTTAACCAAAACGGATTTTGTTCTTTACCTGCAAAGTGGAGAAAAAGTTACATATCTCCAAATAGTATCAAAGGAAAGTCTACATAAAAATATAAAATCTCTATAAATCACCGCAGACTGCGTACACCCACAAGTCTGCTTACCCCGTTGGAAATCACAGGCGTTATGCTAGGAGAGCGTTAGTTGCAAGCGGCACTAATATTCGAGCTGTGTTAATGAGACCACAGAGTATAAGTTTTCAGAAGGTTTACTCTGTACAAATGTCACTCGTCTAGTTTATGATATAGCAAGAAATATCGGGACGCCATAATGTTGATTCCGTAAATAATATTGATTCCTCAGAATGTTTTGATACTGAGCAGTCTAATCCAACGTTCCTTGTAGCCTTGTGTGTTCATTGGTTAATGAATCTACTTAACCCTTAGCCAGTTATGTTGGGGGAGACTTCTAGTCTAGCTGGGTGCAGCTGACTACTAGCACTTTGCATGGAACGATTGTGTTTCTGACCTACATAATATAGTTACTCGGTAACATTTCCTCTTGGCAAGACGGGTGTCGGATTTTCTAGCTTCTGACCACCCGTTATAACTGTCAAAGATCTGCAAATGACAGTCGTGCTTTCCGACGCTCTGAAAAGACTATGTTATGGATGGTCACCCATCTACGTATCGACTTTGGCAAAACATTGCCTGCCCTTGAAGTTTAAACTAAGATTCAGTGTTCAGTGTTGTAATTTGCTTTTGCTGAAAATATAAGGTTGTGTTGCTATGTACTCCATGTGACAGCTGTATGTCAAAAATTGAGTGGACCTTCTGTCACTTGCTACCATGTAATCAGACGCCCAGTATCCTTTGACGCGCGTTTAACCTAGAAAGGAGAAAAAGCGTGGGTTTTACACACATTCAGACATTTCTATGTCTGTCTACACCATATTATTTTTTATTTGTAGACATACCTTTGTGAAGTGGTTTCTGTAGAAATGCCAGCATTACTCTCTGCTCTGTTTTGTAATCTGAATTTGTGTCAAATGATTCTGACATGTTTTCATCTTGACACTTTTTTCATGGTTACGATATAACAAGATGTACTGTGACTTGTTGGTTGTAACTTAATCAATGACTTATTCACACTTTACAATGTAACACTATGCAACGTGGCACTTTTTAATATGTTAATCAAGACTCACAAATCAAAATCAATCATATTCACAAAACAACGTTTTTCACATCATTCTTAAAACGTAAGCCATCACACTTGCTACCAAAAACACCCTCCCACAAAATTAAATGAGTGCATCACAAACTGGCGACCTCTAAGGATAGTAGATAAAAGCCATCGTGTGTTCCGTCGCCGCAGCCGATGGAGCCAGCGATAAGTAACAGCAGCTGGCGAGCTACTGGCGCGAGTTGCGGTACAATACACAAATAGATACCTATGTGAAAAGTCTTTGCTGAAATATTGTAAGGTGTCTTAAATATTTAGCTAATGACTGGCTAATCTACTTTCGTATTTAATTGAAGTTCAATGTGAGATGACTGAATTGTAAGAATGTCTTATTTGTTTTACAGAACGCGGTGGAGATTTTGATTCGTATATTAATTTGTCTTAATCTCGCGAGTCACTAAACACATGATATTTCATCAAAGTTCAGTATAGTGACAACCTGACGCTAGACGATTTTTCTTAATAGCACCTAGCGTTGAAAATGTCAAAAATTAGTATTTGATTTTTTTGACAAAGAAGAAAGCTTGTTTATTTTTATTTATTTTTTTCACTCAATAAAATGGAGGATATTTTATTATATTAGGTATGTATTATTATGGAAAGAGCTAAAGCATAATATGTAAATGTAAGTTAAATATAGTAAGTACGTATTCTAAAAAAAAAACGTACGTGCTAAGTTTCCCGTTTCACATAATATTCTTCAGTTTATTTCGGTATTGATACGAAAAGAAACAAAAAATTAAATATATACTGGTTAAATTTTTTTGAAACATTCGAACGAAACTTAAAAAAAGAACAACAGAATTAGACAGAAACGGAATTTTTTCCTGCTTTTTGCAAAGCTACACCTTACTTCCAAACAATAAAATTTCCTTCCCACAAACTCTGAACATTACCATTAGCGGAAAATCCAAGAAACGAGTGAATGCATCACACAGAACATGTCTATTGTTAGCAACAGCGTCTCATGTTATTAATGTGGCTGCTCCGCGGCGCGTCAGCAGTACTCGGGACCCTACGCATATAATCGTGTTTACTCCTTAACTGATATCCGCGCCATTAAGTAATGATGTGATGAGCAGAGTTCAAAGTGCTGATTTATTGCAGTCGAGAGATAGTAACGCGTCGCTTGCACTGATATTATGGATGTGTGGGGCTTTAATGGTGTATGAGTAATATATGGAGATTACTTACCCTCAATAACAAAAATAAAATTAAAGTTAACCTATAAACTGAACATCAAAATATTTGAGTCAGTAACTGTTTTCATTCGTTTCACCTGCGATTTTAGTTATTAATTTTTCTTAGCTTAACTTTACATAATATGTAAATGTGGCTATGATAGTTTTTATATCACAGGCAGAAAATATAGACACAAACCTATATCACCAAAAAGTAGAAGATCAACTTAAGAACCACCACAAATCACCGCACGACTCAATCTTTACTGATATTATAAAATGTAAAAATGATAATCTTGCTTATTTTGGTATAGAGATAGCTTGTACCTTGGAGAAAGGTAAAATATACAGGGTTATTGAAAAACACCAACAACCTCTTAAGAGGTCATTTTAATCATCATTATGAACAACTTTTAGGTACTATGGGACCAGACCTGAAATCGCGAAAAAAAAAATCAGCTGTTCCTTACATTTAAGTTCGGTAACTCATCAAAATGAGGGAAAAGCTGTTTTTTTTTCGCGATTTCAGGTAGAAAGGTTGTCTTGAAAATATCGCTTTTAGCTATAAAGCCGCCCATTATGTCACCCTATGCAATGTTTTCTGCATCTTATATTTTCTGTAACTTATATGTGTACATAATAAAGAGTATTCTATTCTATACTTTTTATCTCGGAATTATTCACATTCTCATTTTCATCTAGTAGGTACCCAATTAAAAGTATTTTTATTTTTTATTGATCGGTTGAGGTAAAAATTATTTAATTAATATAATAAGTCAGCAATGATACATTATAACTGTAATAATGATGTGTGAAAATGAAATGGGTTGGTTTTTAATTGTTTGTGTTTAATTTAATAGGGTTGCGGGAGAATAAATCTAATTTATTGCTTTTAAACCTTTTGTGTGTTACAATTTAATGAAACAATTAACTTTTAAACCGTAATACATTACTAGATTATATTAGCCTTTTTTGTTCACTGAATCTTTTCGCCAAATTAATCTTTTACATAGTTTTGTATCATGTACCACATCAGCTTGGACCCAAATAATAACAGCCGCACGGGTCGATCTCCCAAGGTTAAGCAACAAAAAAAAAATCAAAAGTCATTTATTCAAACTAGGCTGTCTTTATGTAAAATTTGACGTACAAAAAGTGCTGTCTATCACTTTTTGAACGTCAAATTTTACATAAAGACAGTCCCCCAAAACGCCCCCCGTCACCACTTCCTAGTGTTTTAGCTGGGACGAAGAAGTGGCGCAACAAACTCCCCAGCAACACATCTCGATGATCAACGATGGGGTGACCATTGTAACATATCGAGACTCCTCCATGCTTCGGAAAGCATGCTAAGCCGTTGGTCCCGGCTGTCATTTGTGTAGATCTATAGCAGTTGTTACGGATTGTCGAAGAAGTACCGTGTTACCCAGTTATGGAGTGGGTTGTGGGTTGTGGAGGTCTGGTAGGCAGCCACTCCATGTAAAATATTGGTGTTAAGCTGAGTTCACTTTCACTGGAAGGTGACGCCAATATAGTTGGGAAAAGGCTCTGATGATGTACTATGTACCATATTCCGCAACAAAAAAGCATTGGGGAGCCTCCCACGAGGTGAACCGATAATTATAATCTGCTGAAGGTCGCGGGAATTCGCTGATTGCGAGACACGCAAGACTGCGAGCCTTTGTCCAGCAGTGGACATCTTACGGCTTGCTAAGACTTAACTTACTTTTATCCATAGGTACATAGGTATTTATAATTAGGTTTATGCATAGGTAGTTATTACATAGTACTAGTATTTCAAAACTTGAGCATCACTTCAGATTCCTCTCATACGTATACCTTCACTTACTTAAAACAAACAGACCCGGGTCTCGTCCGTAGCCACAATACACATCACAAACAAAGCAAGTGACTATCACGCACACACACGCGCACCCGATATAACCCTGCGCCGCCACATCTCCGCCGGCGCTAAAAATGAATTTTAATGGTCACTTAGACCGCCATGATGAAGACAGCCCGCTTAGCCCGCGGCTAACACTCCCCCGCTATTCTATGTTTGAAGTTATTTCCATTGAGGGACGTTTTTGAAGTAGTTTAGACTTTGGACCCCGCTTAAGTAAACGTCGTGTCCTCTGTCACTGATATGTCACGCTATTATTCGTGTCTCTTTTGTTTTTAGAATAACTTTACTGAGGCATTTGTGTTTCATGCATAAGTAGTACTTTGCTCGCGACTTTGTCCGCGCGGATTTTGTAGGTACTCCAAAACGCCCCGATAAGGGGGTCATATGTAGTAATGTCACCCCTTAAAAACTTTATCACCTCTTTAGAAGTTTATTTTAGAAAAATCCAAACAAACATGTTATTTTAACACCACCAGTGATGTTAAAATAACAAACCATTTCAATGGATAAGGAGTAATATAACATCATGAGACCAAAATCCCCACTAACCCATTCCAGCCAGATTTTGACTGAATAATTTGAACTTAAAGCGGTCATTTTTACCTAACGATATTCCATTTTTTTGTAAAATAATGTAGAACTATGTTTGAAGTGTTTACCCACACAGATCCGATAATATAGCCTATTTTACTCGCTAATAATGTAGTTTTCCATTAGTGAAAGAATTTTTAAAATTAGTCTAATGTTCGTGAAACCGTAAGAAACAAACAAACTGACACTCACATTTATATTATTAAGTTAGGATTATTGCTTGAGATAAGTGTGAGGTCGGGATGTGGTGGCTGGGGGCTGTGGGACCGCGCGTCTGTCTAAGGACCAATAATATTGCAAAAAGGAAACAAAGTTAAAGAAAAGTCAATAATTTAGCTACACGCAGTTTTACGGAAAAGGTTATCCGGAATTGCTCCCGGCAGTAAAAATGAGCGCAGCGAACCTTATTTTTACAGGAATTTATTTGCGCTATTACTTTATTTTATTTTTATTTTCGAAACATAAATTCATAAGGAATATCAATTCAAACACAATAAACATTATTCATAACAAGCTGTTCCGAAGTGATTCGGTGAATCAATCCGTAAGAAGATTTGAACAAACATAATGTTATCAATATTCTACAAGTTCCCGAAAATACACGAGGTCGTGTTTTGGTAAAAGGAATTATTCATGTCTCTTAATTTGATAAATGTATCGAATGTTTTAGTCCAACTCAGTTTAGAAGGACGCAATTTCGAATATAAATAAGTTAGTGAGAACTGAATGAAAAATAATTGTAAGCAAACTATTACAATTTAGGAAACCCCACAGCAAGTCCTCAAAATTTTCCCCCGAGGACCGTTCAAACACAAATACATACACTAACAACATACAAACACAAGACAGCCAACAAAAACTACACATAACGACGCGTCAAGTCAAGCACTCAGCTCTGTCGATAACAAGAGCTGGATGATAAATCCGCGTCAACTGTCAGCGTGACACGCGACCCGCGTCACGCCGCGCCAGTGTGTCATATTGACGCGCATTCACGTCCCGTCGCCGCTGAAGGGTTAAGGTATTTTTGGATGTTCGATTTTTCGGGACCGTGTGCTATGATTTTTAAGCGGCCGTGTTGAAAAGCGTTCCAGATGTGTTATGTGCTTTATGAATTTTGTGTGGCAGTAATTTTGTATTAAGTTTTTAATCTGTAACATGTCGTTTTGAGGTGAAATATGAACGAATTGAGCATCAAAATATGCTGGGATGACACGCCGGGCACATAGCTTTTATTTGTGATTTTGTCTTTTGAAACTGAGAAATTGAATAATACTAAACGAATTGAATAAATATCTCATTTTCGTATTGAAATCATAAAATAAACTATTAAAAAATTATCGAGCCTCATGTTTTCTCTGAGATAGAGTGTTTTCCATGAACTAATTCATTCGAGCCAGTTGAGAGCGCAATAGAAAAAAGGTAATGTTCTGTAAGCCGAAGCAAATGAGTCCTACTTGTCTACTGTAAAAATTACCTCATGGCTCGTTTCGTTTCGGCAATACGGATAAGTATAATGAAAACACCTACATACATAAACAAGGCTAAGTAGCTCGCTACAATTCAGACCTAAACGTTTTACACAGAAACTTTGCGTACATTAACATTCAAGAAGTACTAGGATAGGAGCAGAAAGCAGGAGCGTCGGGAGAAATAAAAGTGATTGGAACGTCGGGTACCCCACGCGCTGGCCGGGCGCACAGGTGGCCGCGATTTGAATTTTTAACGGCGCCCGCAGCCGCCATTACCGCGCCCCGCCGTCGACCGCTAAATACTTCAAACTCTAATTGAATAAACGTGTCGTGAATTCAGTATAATCGACGAACGGCACCGATGAGACGGACGACGCTTCGTAATCCGATTGTCCGAGTTTTAAATTTATTTAGATTGGTGAAAGGATTTCCGAATATCCGTCCCCTCCCCCCGCGCGCCCCGCCCGCCGTCTAACAAGGCCCTTGTTTCACCAACTTTGGTTGAATATCAAAATATCAAATAACTCTTCCCCGTTACGTTTGTGTAATTACTTCGGTGTATTTTATATTAGCTACAGCGACAGAGAAATTAACATTTTAATAATTCACTTGTTATGGCTTGTTAATAATTTAGATTGAGATTCGCTAAAATTCGTGCATTGTCAGCAACTAGATTAGACGCGACTGACGCAGATATGCTGAATAATTAATGTTTGTTTAGTTAGGTAAGTTTGAAGTAGGTAGTAGTGCTCATTAAGCAATCTGAGCGAGGAACAGCTCGTTAAAACAAAATCTGGAGTTGCTATCTCAAGTTACCTGTTGAAGTTAAAAATTTACCAAGCAACGAAACGCTTTCAGAGCAACTCTACCTGTTCAAAATGTATAGATAAAAGAGCTACGAAGAAAGTTACTTAATTATAGCATTGCATCGCGAGCGAGACGTTTCCTCGAACGAAACCATTTTTCAAAACTTATCTCTCTCGCTCCTCGGCGCGTCTCGTCATCCGCAAAGTGGCTAGATCTACATAATTGCAAAGATACGGCTCCACATCGTTCGTCCGATGTCGGTATTTGTATTCAAATCTGTGACCAAACCGCTGTTAACCGTGCGAACGAAGCGGGGTCTCCCGTACCCCCGCCATTACCGTAATCTCGAAGACTGAGCTAATGGCAGACCCCGTCCCCCGCGCCCCGCAAACGGCCCGCATTCGTCTTCGCTGATGTAAGACGACAATTTTAATGAGACACCTACAGTGTACGTACGCATTAGTTTTAGGAAAGCTCGAGTTAAGTGCGGCCGGCCACACCGCTCTTATATCCTCTCTGGCGATATTGTGTTTACCCTTCCAATTACATAACCCGTACATTCTACGGACTTACATTAACTTCATTTTGTTTGTATATCTTTGAAGGTCAAGTCTTTTTATTTACAAATCTCTTTTATATTTGTTTCAGGTTTTTGTGAAAAAACAAAACACATTATTCATGAAAAGAACATCTTTATGCTAAAATGTCAAATAAAAGTCAATCGGATTTATTCTTTAAAAACTTGAAATATTAAACAATACGTGTAGGTGGTTTCGGAAAAATAAAAAGGAAAAAATCTACATACATTTTGTTTGTGTCTTCAAAATATTTTGTCAAATAAAGGGGTGTATTTGAATATGTTTTGCACAGAATGCGGGACATCGAGGGGTCTTTGAGAGTGGTCGATCGTTAAGCTGGTGCCGTAATACTTGTTCGATAAAACGACCACTGCAAAGCGATGAAATGCTGGCGACGTCAAAAGGACCCGACGCTGCACTGATAGCTAAGCTTTTACGCTGAATTACTGAATTTTCTCTTTAGACGCCAGCGGGTTTGGTTCATTCATCTAATTTGAAAAGTAAATATTTTATGTTGAGCTTCTGTTATGTTTGCTTTAAAATTGTCTGAGATGTTTGCATTTCTCTGTTGCATGAATCTACTGATAATATCATTTCAATTTTGTAATTTTTCATTAAATAAGAGGGGCTTTCTTTCAAGCGGTTACCGTAAAATTCCACCCATAAAATTAAAAAAAAAGCTCAAATAAAACGCAAAAGCGAAAAATAAATAAATTTTGAACTAGATAAAAGTGATTTGGGGTGAAGCCGCTCGGCATCTGGCAATAAAATTAACTCTCGATATAATATCATTTGCTTAGAGGAAACAAAATAAAAAGAAAGGAACTCATCGGCGCGTAAAGAGGGCGCGTTGGGTCTCACGGACCCCGTCCATGTCACGAGCGGCAGCGGGACGTGGACAGCGTTTCAAGGATTATCTTTTTTTATAAATTTTACAAACATATTTTTGGCCGTTATTTTATTACTTTTATTTATTACTGTCCCGTACGTTTAATAACAGATGATAAAATGTGTTGTAGATGGGAATGTACGATTTTCAATACCCAATAGTTATACTAAAAAAAACTGACTAAATGCTAGTCGTAGAAATTTAATCGCGTCGCGTGTAAAGGGTTCCAAACTAACTAATTATATAATTTATCATGTTAGATTGAAACCACAGACTTTTTAACAGGTTTTCCTGAAATCTCTCTAAACGAACAATTATTTTCGTGTTATTTTTTTCTACATTATTCATAGTCACTAGTTTCAGAGGCAGAGGGGAGATAAATTTTCATCTATTTTCTTAAATATAATTGAGACTTTTACAATAAGCCCTATTCACACTGGTACTTGTATCACAACGGTTGTTCCTCCTCGACGATCCGCTAATCATTCACACTTAGCACCACGCCATAAAGCCGAAACACAAGGCAAGGGTGAAATAACGAGCTTACAGCTAAACAAAGGGAGGAGCGGGTTTTTTGCGGACACCCCCCCTAGGGGTGGCCTCATTCCCCTCGGCCCTCTGCGACGCTGGGCAGATGCTCAGCATTCCTCACTCGTCTTACAGATTTTATTGAGGATCAATAATTATAAATACGAAACGCCTCTTTCTTAGTTTTCATCTAATCTCTAAAAGATAATATTCATGTTTACGTAGGTACGCAGACTGAACAAGCATTGAATTCAATTTTTGCATAAGTTTGTAGGCCAGTAACGGTAAACGTCCAGCAACCCTAACCATTTCAAATTATAAGTCTGAAATTACAAAGGTCAACGTTAAGTACATTTTAAACACATTTCTCACATGTTATAAGTAAAGATTGACGTGTAAAAGTGTTTTTTACAACCTACTTACAAAAATAAAATCATTTATTATTTATCATTATCATTTATCAGTCCATCAGTACACTCACTCAAACTCTCAAACTCAAACCGTTTATTTCAATTAGGCCATTAACGGCACTTTTGAACGTCATCAATAAAAATGATAATAAATTAAGTGACTCTAGCGTCCATTCGCAAAGGTAGATTCTTATGGAGAAGAACGGACAAGAAACTCCATAGTTACTCTTTAGTTACATTCAAAACTCAGGAACCCCAAGATACAGGTTCTACCTACAACATTCTGATTTTAAATAGTTACAGATACTACGAGCCTTGATGTGGAGCAGAGGTGGCCGAGTGGTAAAGGCCCCGACTTACGAATCGTAGGTCGCGGGTTCAAACCCAGCCAGGCGCATTACTTTGTGTAATTCATTTCTTCACCACTGCTCTCAAAACGGTGAAGGAAAACATCGTGAGGAAACCGGCATGTCCTAGAACCAAAAATTCGAAGACATGTAACATTCACCAAACCGCACTGGGCCCGCGTGCTGGATTACGGCCCATTCACTCTCCTAGAGAGGAGGCCTGCGTCCCAGCAGTGCAGCAGTGGGAACATTAAAAGACTGATTATGCTTATGCTTATGCTAGATGAATTTTTTGATGCTCTATGCATATACGCGTTTGTAAATAATGGTTATATGTACATAATATAAGATATTCTTTATAAGGTCATCTTATTATCACTGAACGAATAAACTTCTTCTTATTAGATTCACTATTACTTAATTACTCAAAGATTCGAGCAAATGACCAGCAAGGTACTAAAACAGACTTCATTATAAGTGTCTTTAACAGACCAATTTTCGGAGATAAAATATTCCTCACTGCTTCAAGAGTACTTGTAAGCTAATAAAACGAAAAAGAAATGTTCTATAAGACTATTTTATTTCATCACGGTAATGCCTTGTATTTCGCTAGAAAGAAAAGTTGTGCACTAATACTAAACGCTGAAACGGCTACTTCCCGTTATGTCACATTCCCGATTCGTCAACATGTCAAAACTTTTTAAAACAACTGAACACTCTTGACTTTCGTCAAGATTTTGATCTTTATACATTCCTCTATACATTTTGTAAGGTACAGTCAACTACAAAAGGTAGGTACTACTAAATAAAGGTAGTACTCCATTTTAACGCTCTTTTATTATTAAAAAATTATAACCACTTACATTATGTGAGTGACATGCATGTATTTCCTGTGCACGTAGTGTACAGTTTTATGGTTGAAGGTATCGAATAATTAATCTTTACACCCTAATTACCAAAGGACTGGTTGTGAAAACAAGATGAGCCCAACTTTTTCCATATTTTATTTTACATGTTGACGAATCGGGAAAGTGACATATTGGGAAGTAGCCGCTGAAACTGAGCTAACGAAGTTTATATTAGACATTTCTAGCTAAAACAAGGTTAGTGTACGACGAGAACAAAGAGTTGCTAATAAAACAGCCGAGGTTTAAGACGCAGAAAATAAAGGGTTAGAAGATCAACACGTCTACACACGAAGCATTCCGTGAATACTAAGCAGTGAAAATGGACGCGTGGGGTTATTTTATATAGGTATATCGCATTATTTTTCGTATGCTTGATTGTGTTGTGAAACAATAAGTAATATCTACCTATAGTGTTTCTAAAATATTTCGGATCAATCAGTCTATTGGGCATTCTCCTAACTATGATGGAGTCATGCTTACCAGTAACTTACATTCACAACACAGTAACTGGTAAACCGGTTTGAATATTAACTGTTTAGTTTGATTTGATTTTGGATACTCTGTAATCATTGTCCAAAAGGGTATTTTTAGTTGGTTGCTTTGCTTTCCATTCTCATTTTAAACTGCAATTTCCACAGTACGTAATGAAATAATGAATGACCGTTCATTCCTGTTCTTCTGTACGTTTTATCTGGTGTCTTGATTTATTCACTTATTTTACACACACTGGCCACACGATGCAATAGTTAATTAACCCTCCAGTAAATTAAAGGAAGTCGCGATGTAAGGCTGCAATGTGGGTTTATATAGAGATAGCGAGTTTTTTTTACTGAACACGTTAGTGTCTCGTGTAGCTATTATTTAAATTATTTTCTTCACAGTACAGCAGTGGTAACGGGTATGTAGAAGACAATAGGGCTACAAAGAGATTATATTACCTAAGAGGAAGACTGATAGACACGAACATAGATATGAAAAAAAATGGCTGAACGCAGTCATAATAAATTGGAAAAAAGAGTGAAGAGAAATACTATAAAACATCTCGATCTCGATCACGAAACTATAAAACATCGATACCAGAAGTTTCAATTAACATAAGGGACATTTAACCAAAAAGCCGAAATATCCCTTATGACTGTTGGCATAAGGTACATTTATTTTAAATGCCGATATGTCTCTTACGTTAATTGAAATTTCCAGTATCAACATGTTTTAACTAATCATTACTTTGTTTTAGTTTTAAACTATATACCGACCAAAGTGACGTCGTTATTAGCAAAAGCATTGACAGTTATGTGACTGCTATTCGTTTTTAGTTAGTCCCTTGTCCCGCGCATTGGATCAACTAATTGATTTCAATGCTGAAAGCGTTAGCATTATCCCCGCGTCAATATATTCAGAACGCTCACTAAGCACGCGATTGGTCTGCGCAGAAGTCACCAGTGTCTATTTATATCAGGGAGTTCAAATGCGGCGCAAAGCTACTTCTAGACTGTTCTAGCTATACACTTTAAGGATGGACGGGTAGGCAAATGTTTCCTTATACGGTAGGTCGAAATACAAGTCGTCGGAGAACTTAAATACGCCTATATTATTAATTTTATTATAATAGAATACCTATTAACGTGATGTAAATCTTCATTATGATAATTGTAATATCTAATATTAGCAGTTTTTTTTTATTTTATTCTTGTGAAATGGACTTGCTCTTGACTCTTGTCTAGGTCACAGGTAACAGAGACAGTTGCAGAATTTGTTCGAAAGAGTCACCGCGGCCCTGGAACGCAAAGGGCACAAGAAGGGTCACGGGTGGGTTTTAGTCAGTAAGAGTCTGACACTCCCTTCCGCTCCGCCCAGAGCAGGAGAAGTCATTTGATGATTTCCCATCCAAAAAAAAAAGGTAACAGAGACAAAATCTACGATGGAATGAGCTGAAATGGATGGAAAATAAATTAATCATCATTGATCAT
Source organism: Hecatera dysodea (assembly GCA_905332915.2). Taxonomy (NCBI): domain Eukaryota; kingdom Metazoa; phylum Arthropoda; class Insecta; order Lepidoptera; family Noctuidae; genus Hecatera; species Hecatera dysodea. Next base: position 339,704 of record HG995304.1, read on the forward strand.
TGTATAATGTAAATGATTGAATATAATATATGTTATATTCAAAATAAAAATATAATACAAACGTTTAACGGTGACTGTTATTTAATCTTTAGGTGCAAAAATTACCCCACCGAATGTGTCTCCACGTTGTCGTCGTGGTGGGGCTTGAGCGTCCCAATGATCTTGCGAGCTTTCCCGGTAGAGCCACTCATGCCGGAAGGTCGCAAGTGAGGGATCAGACCAAGAGAGACACACGCTTGCTCGCTGCTCTCTGGTACGCGTCTGATCATCAGACGTGACTGTGAGAGCAGCGAGCAGGTGGAGAGGTGAGGTTAGGAGAGAGGGCCCTGAGAAGGGGTGGAGCGAAAAGGGACCGCACCCTTAAAAGGAACAAAAAATGAAAAAAGACGATTGCAAAATGAGTCCCCAGGTGGGTCCCGACTGCTCAGCGGTCGGGGAATCCCACCCCGCTTCGGCGGGCTGCCCTCCGTACTCTGGGGTGGGCACCAACCGTCTTCCGCTTGCCAGTGGCAACAAGAGCCGAGGAGGCTCAGAATCGACGTCATCCGGATCCGCCTCCTTCAAGGAGCTGATGGCGTTCGGTTGTGATGCGGGGAGTTCGCCTGAGCGCCGGGGAGGTGCAGGGTCAGATTCTGGCTCTGGACTTGACCTAGTAACGGTCAGCTCGGCGGGCTCTGGAGACAGAGGAGGGGGGGCCGCTGCGGAGAAGTTCTTCCGCAAGCGACCCAGACGGGAGGATGACAAGGAGTCGTCCTCCGAGGGCGAGTTTGCCTCCGCCCGAAAAATCCCCACCGCAAGGCGGGGCAGGGGCAGTGAGGCAGGGAGGGGGCTGGCTCCCTCTACCCGGGAGGCGGGCCGTCGGGCCGAGAGGTCGGTGGAGGAGGGGCGTCGCCCTGGAGGGAGCGGTCGTGGGGCTCCCTCTACTCTTCCGCCCCCTCTCGACTCTGACGACGAAGAGTCCCCGAGAGAGGAACCGCCCGCTGCCGAGGAGCAGAGGGCCCAGTTCGAAGAGGTAGTGGAGGCCGCGATCCGCGCTGTGGCCTTCAAGAGGAAGCAGTCCTCTAAGAGGGAAGCCATCAGCGCGGCCAAGGCCTCCATTTTGGCGGCAGCGGCGGCCAACAACGGCGGGTCCGGAGAGGCGACAGAGCTGCGGGCGGAGGTCGCCCGCCTCGCGGCCGTAACGGAGCGACTCATAGCGGAGAATGAGTCGCTCCGGAGGGACCTGGCTGGCATGGCCAGGGCGGCCTCGGAGGAGCCGCAGGGGGGGCCGAGTCCGGCGGCGCTGGAGGGGAGCCAAGTGCTGAGCCAGGTGCGGAGCCTGGTGCGGCAGGAGCTGGCTCCCTTCCGGAGGCAGGTGTCCGTCTTGGAGGACATGATCCGGCGTCCCCCGTTGGCGGCGGCACAGAGGCCCCCGGGACAGCAGAAGGCGGCTTCGTACGCAGCCGCGGTAGCTGCTGGCCCGGGAACGTCCGGCCGGGCGAAGGCCAAGGCGGGAGCCGCGCCAGCGCCTGTGACGCCGGCGCCCGCGACGCCGGCGACGACCAAGTCGGCCCCGGCGAAGAGGGGTAGGAGGAAGGCTGGAGGAGGAGCGGCTAAGGCTGCAGCGCCAGTGGTGCCGCAGCCGCCCCCACCCCCACCCTCGGACCCTCCTGCGGCCGAGGCCGAGTGGCAGGTTGCTGGCCAGAAGAGAAAGGCCAAAGAGGCGGCCAAGAAGAAAGCGAGGAAGCAGCGGCGGAAGGCCAATGCCATTGCGGCGAGGCTTCGCGCCCCGAAGTCCGCGGCTGTAGTATTAACACTGCAGCCGGAAGCGGAACAGAGGGGCGTGACTTACCTCGCCGTATTGAAGCGGGCGAAGGAGGCGGTGAGCCTCCAAGAGCTGGGCATCAGCGGGGGCATCGGGGTCAGGAGGACCTTGACCGGTGCCCGGAAGCTCGAGCTCGCCGGAGCGGAGAGTGGCCCGTTCGCGGACGCCCTGGCCGAAAGGCTGAGGGCGGTCTTACCCGCGGACGAGGTCCGGGTGTCCAGGCCGACTAAGCGCATCGACATGCGCATAGTGGGCCTGGATGACTCCGTGACGGAGGAGGAGGTTGTGGCCGCCGTCGCCAGGACTGGGGGGTGCTCTGCCGAGCTCGTCAAGGCGGGCACCCTCCGGCCTGACAGCACGGGCATGCAAACCCTTGTGGTGAGCTGCCCCGTGACGGCGGCCAGAACTGTGTCGGAGGGCCGAAGGCTCTTGGTGGGATGGGTGTCTGCGCGGGTAAAACTGCTGGAACCCAGGCCTCTGAGGTGCTACCGCTGCCATGTGGGCAACCACACGGGAGCTATGTGCCCCTCGGAGGTGGACCGCAGCGGTCTTTGTTTCCGCTGTGGTCAGCCCGGTCATCGGGCCGGCTCGTGTGAGGCCACGCCGCACTGCAGTGCATGTGCGGCTGCTGGCAAGCCGGCCGAGCACTGGGCTGGGGGAAGGGCCTGCGCGCCATCCGCCCCGACCAGGGGCAAGAGGTCCGCCGCCGCCGCCGCCTCTGCCGCCGCCGCGGCTTCCGTCGCCGCTTCTGCCGCTTCTGCTGCGGGTGCTGCGACTCCCAACGCTCGGGAGGGTGCTGAGATGGAGTGCCAGTAATGGTCCCATTTCGGCCTCCTCCAGAGACAAGTCGGCCGCTGTGCTGCTGCGCAGTGGCTGATGCCTGGGGACGGTGAGCGTGGGTGGCTCGCCGTCCGATACCAGGTTGAGTCGACGACGCGTTGTGTTCCACGCGCGCCGAAGGAGCCGTCAGCACCAAGGACGGGACCCCATAGGGTCGGTGCCTGCTAGGGTTGCGGAATTTGTTCGAAAGAGTTGCCGCGGCCCTGGAACGCATAGGGCACAAGAAGGATCACGGGTGGGTTTTAGTCAGTAAAAGTCTGACACTCCCTACCGCTCCACCCAGGGCGGGAGGGGTCATTTGATGATTTCCCATCCAGAAAAAAAAAAAAAAAAAAAGGTGCAAAAATTAAAAATCATTGTTTCAATAGTTGTACCTAAAAATATTTGGCACGATATGTCGTAAGCCAGTCTTATACACCGCTAGTTTTTAATTAGTACAAAAAAAAAACAGGGCTCTGTCCGTACCCGTTACTGATCATATTTGTGTAGTCAAAAGTAAAAAAAATAAAAACCTAAAATTTTCCACGGAGGTTTTTAATAATTGGTAAATTCATAATAGAATCAACATTCATAACAATTGGTACTAGAAAATACTACGCAGTGTTTTTCCATTTTAATCGTCATTTATTCATTCATAAATCAATAGCCCGTACCTACAATATTCTTATAAGTTGAGTGGCATTTTAGGATATAAAACACGCTAATAACTTTGCTGTTTATGAACATAATTTTTTGAGACTTTTCTTAAATAAGAACAAGACCTTTTCTAATAAGCCATTAAAGTATTTGTACTAATTAAAAACTAGGGGTGTATAAGATCTTGTATACATGTATTATTTTAATTCTCTGTATACACATGTTTGAGCAAATATTTATTCACGTTTTCAGACAGACAGATTTTGTATTTTCAATATTCCCATTATAATATAAACGATATCAATTTCCTAACCAGCAACAATAACACCGAAACCCAGTACAGAATTCCACAACACACTTGTAACGCACCTGCACAGCGCCAGCACACTCCACCGCCGCGCGCCGGTTTAAGAAGCTAATTATCCCCGAATTAGAGCAGCTGCGCTAATTGTCTCGTTTACTCACATAATTATATTGTACTGGCTTTGTCTTTGAAGTCGAGATTATAATCGCATTGTTAGGATCAGCGGAGACGCTTTGAAGATGTTGTTGTGCCTGCAGATCATTAGATAAGCGCTTATCTGTAGCCATGCTTCGTGGACCACATTTTAAGCCATCTTGATTCGTAATCATAGGATCATCATATGATGTTCTGTATTTGCTGCCTATCCCATAGGAAATTGCATGGATTTACGGTGACAAATCATTGGGATTTATTTGGTATGGAAAGAGCCTTAATTTTTGCTTTAATCGATTGGCATTGCACGGTACAGTAAGCCAAAAATCAGTGGTATCATAAAGTAACGGCCATTCCCTAAAGGTAACATCGACGGCGACATTCACTCAAGTTTACCAAGCCTGCCTGCCTAGCCTTTTCCCAACTATATTGGGCTCGACTTCCAGTCATACTGGATTCAGCTGAATACCAGTACCTATTTAACGTGGAGAGGCTGCCTACCAGACCTCCACAACCCAATAACTGGGGAACACGGTATTTCTTGGCAAGACTAGTTTCCGATTTTTGGCTTCTGACAATCCGTAACGACTGCCAAAGATCTACAAATGACAGCCGGGACCAACTGCTTAACGTGCTTTCCAAGGCATGGAGGAAACTCGGTATGTTAAGATGGTCACCCATCCACAGACCAACCTTGGCAAGCTTTGCTTAACCTTGAAGATCGCCCTGTGCGGCCTGAATAAAGATGATAAGTATATAAAACAACTACAATAAAGACTAACTTTCTCATGGACTGCTAAATAATAAAGGATAAGAAAAATCATTCCACTAAAGTACATACTCGTAACACCACGTAAAAATATCTCGTCACAGAAACTTCTCAAGTTTCAGTGTCAACAAAACGTCCAATGAATAAAACATACAGAGATGAAACACGAGCTGAGAGATAGCCGGTAGGTGGCACAGGGCCGGCCCGGCCGGTCTCGCGGCCCGTCGGACTCAATAGCCCGCCAGCCTATAAAGAAGGTCTTATTTTCTCGTTAAGATACATAAGCTAGACCCGAGGTACGTGCGGGGACGCTGGAATCTAGTGAGGGATTTAGGTTAACGCTTTATGAGTATTGATTTGGTTTACGGATAGAAATATTGATGGTTAGGTTTTGGGTGAGGTTGTCTGGATGCTAGATAAAATGCTCTGATATCGATGATGGATTGCGCGCTGTCCAATCGCGAACACGTTTTTGTTCTCATAGAGATTTCTGACAAAGGAACGATTCATATAAAAACGTGTTTTTTGACGTGATTTACCTGGAAAAATCTTCTGTAACTTTGTTCATTTACCAACCCTAATCGAAGCAACTCCGAAACTGCATCAGCAATTTCCTATTTCTCGGAACAATCACCCTCCTTGACTTTAGTAACAGTACTCAATCTTCGGAAGGGTTTGATTCTCAAAACTCGTTTTCCCTTCGATCCGTGAATTGCAGCTGATCACCGGCGCTCGTCGTCCCTGGCCATAAAACGAGTGGGCTCCGCAGTAATGACACTATAACCTGGCTCGTTGACGGCGAGAACCCGTGAAGTGGCCATAGCTCACATCTGCCACCAGTCGCGACGGCCTTAAGTATAAAGAATCTGAAACGATGAACTATTTGTAGAGGTGCCTTGCGAAGCGTCAAGATATCTATACTAATACTAGCTGACCCAGCAAACGTTGTTTTACCAAATATGTATATTTAAAAAAAAATAGGGTATGAAAAATAGCTGGTAGCCGATTCTCAGACCTACTGAATACAATTACTCAATTTCATAAAAATCGGTCAAGCCGTTTCTGAGGATTATGGTAACTAATATTGTGACACAAGAATTTTAGTGTAAGATATTACAAAGAAGAAAGATTTGTATTTTTGTATGTAACGATTAAACTCAAAAACTACTGGACCGATAAAAAAATTCTTTCAGCATTAGAAAGCTACGTTCACCCTGAGTAACATATATTTTATCCCCGTATTCCCATGGGAACGGGAACTACGCGGGTGAAACCACGGGGCGCTGCTAGTTACATATAATATTTATCCGTTTAACTCATGAAAATATCAAGGGCAATGAGGTTTAACAGAGTATGGAGATGATGTTATGTTTTTAATGCATAAGTAATAATCTAACAAATTTGTTTATACTACGAGTAAATTTATACATAATCAAAAAAGAGCGTGGATTACAAATCATATTAAGTTCAGTGACCGAGTTTTTATTGAACGCGAAGAAAAAAACATAAAAAATCAAAAGCATTGTACAATCATATTGTAAGCAATTCACAGAGATACATATCAAAGTTGTACTTTCAAAAAGTAATGCAAAAATTTAAACCTAAGTAAATTAAAAATAATACAAAATATATCTCAAACCATCGCCTCTCACAGACCAAAGTAATCGCCTGCCAACTTATCACTAAAATAAATATATTTCTATCAGACTGCAATATCATAAAGCCCAGTAAGTGTGAGTGCTCGTCCCCACTCGAGCGAGTGCTCAGAAAACAATCAGTAGGCGAGCACTAAATCACTTGATACATTAAGTTTACACGCGACGGGAGATCACAGCAATCCCATTCAAACGGAACCCCATATCCAATAGTTTTTACTTTAATGCCTTTTGGGGATGCAAAAAACTAGCGAATAAGTTCTTCATTATTCGTGTAAGTGTTTGGATTTCTGCCAAATCTTCAAGATCAATAGCGTGACGATTCAAAGGAAATGTTTTGACTTTAGTAAGAACATTTGTCCACGAAAACGAGCTCTTAATTCGATTATAAATAGTTTTTGACCTCGTTGCTGAAGTTGCTACAAATATGTATATCTGTCGTAACTAAGTTACGCCCTGTTTTCGCGAAGTTTCATTCAAATTTATTTAGTGTCAAAGGGAGTTATTGTTGAATTGCTCAACATCGCATGCGAGCACTTCATCGGAGAAAGAATTTGTTCTTACTTTGCGAAATTCATTTTGTATACAGAAATTGAATCGAACTCGTGAAATTTTCAGACAAGTAAATTTTATCACAGTGAGTATTTGAGCGTCTATTTTGTATTCTATCGTTTTGTTCACTTCAAAGAGTTTCGGGACTTTAGTGTGAGGCGTGTGAGCTTCGGAGCCTATACGATGAAGATGAATTATCTTTCCAACTTAATAGAGCTCTGGGGCTGAAGGGCATTTACGTCTCCTAAAGCTATTCAAAGCGTATGCAAATATCTCGTGTGCTAAATAAAAATAAAATTACATTACGTTTGATTGCATGTAAATCTATGTAAAACGCTAATAACATACTTAATTTTGATTAATATTCTAACTTTTTTTTTGTATCGGTTTATCGTCTCTCTTAAATCGGAATCTTATCCGAAATATTGAATCTGTATCTCCGAGCCTCTATAATCAAATTAAATATCGATTTCAAGTATCCAAAACACTCGAAGATAAACCCCAACAGTTTTAAGAGTTGACACTGATACCCTCAGATTTATGAGTGGAGATACCCTCCGCGGGTAGCGTCGAGGTTGCCCTCTCGCTGCCTCTCCCCTCACATTGTTAAAGAAATCGTCAGTTACCGCCGACTTGCGATTGATACCCATAACGTTTGCGGCACTCTAACTAAGTTAGCAGTTTTATTTGAATTATGAATTTTCGTAATTGGTGTTAGTATTGCTGTTACTAAGTTTATCTGAAAGAATCTTTTCAAAGTACTCGGTTATGTTCACGACGTAATAGTTCTATGAAGTAGTTCGGTAGACTCGAATTGATTCGTGGAAAACTGCGGAAAGTTTTTGTGATGTTCACGACTTGATGTAGGTTGTTTTCCCAGAATACTTAGTTATAGTATGTTAGTTTGAGATTAATAGCAATTTAGGTAACATCGACACAGGCATAGGTTTAAATCAAATACCTTTTAGAGCTTGATTAATTTAGAGATAACAAAAAACCTACATACATACATGTTCAATTTAAGGCCAAATTAAGTTGCCAAAATGTTGTTATTAAAAGCCGTAGCAAGAGGGCCGTCGCCCCGGGCCGCGAGTGTAGGCCTGGGCGGCCGCGCTACATGTCGTCCAATTAACTGGGGCCGGGCTTTTTGTTAATTATCGCCGTTTGTTGTGTGAAAGGCGATGGGATGTTTAAGATATAATCATTAAGGATAAGATGCCGAGATTGTGGGGTTTTGTAAGGAAAAGATTATGTTTTCATATTTTTTGGCTTACGAGAAATACGGATAAAAGTATGAGTTATTTATAATTACATTTTATTTAATCTTCAGTCACTTTCGTTTCAAAGCGTACTAAGACATTTTTCTGGCAATGATTTTATTATTTTTTCAAAGCTTCTTTTAGGCTCGGCACGATTAATCCTAAGTTAATCTTGGTACTACGGAATATACACCGTTGTTTTAATTTTTTATTGCCCGTTTACCTCGATCTAAGCTACGGAACCTCTCCGCAATGCTGCCGCCTTGGTAATCACTTGATCTTCACCATGCGCTCGGAAAAGTATTACACTGCTTAAGTACTTGGAATCACCATTTTTGTAGCAAATATTTATGAGCTTTAATCTATACTAATATTATAAAGCCGAAGAGTTTGTTTGTTTGTTTGTTTGTTTGAACGCGCTAATCTCAGGAACTACTGGTTCGAATTGAAAAATATATATCATCACGCTTAAGCCAATAGGAGCGGAGCAGCGATAAAGAATGTTTTAAAATCGGGAATTCCACGGGGACGAAGTCGCGGGCAGCAGCTAGTTATAAAGAAATGAGAAAATGTTATGTAAATGTTTTATGATTTCTTTTATAAAGTAAAATATAAGCAATTGTATTTAACGTCTCGTTAGTTGTTATCAATATCTATAATATTGATCCAGATTTCCCGTGTATTAAGTACTAGTGTTTTCCTCTTGCAAGGTGCATCGCAAGGGAATTTGCTTTATAATTAAAATATCTGAGATTGCGCTTAATTATGGCATTGCATCTCTTGGGAGATCTCTCATCCTAGTACACACGATACACATAGAACATGATGGAATTATAGGTACTTACCTGTTTGGGTTACGAGCAGATTAATAATTTGTAGGTTTAATAGATTATTTGATTTTAATAGTTTCTTTGATAACAAAAAAGTTACAAGTTATTCCTAACATCAACAATATATAGTAAGGAAAGCTTTCTAAACTTATCGGTAAACGACTGATTTCAAAGAAAATATCAAGTTCAACTTCATTACATTTTTCTCGAACAGCTAACAATCTTCATTAAAATTATTTCAAAAGCTACCGAGCTCTGCAGTTGCTTTGTGTGAGTCGACTTCTCAGTTCCCAGTAATCAACGACGTCATATTAATTAAGAACATTCCATTACCTCCGAGGCGACCTAGTACATTCTGAATGGAATTTCTTATTGCTCTTTATTAGACCGATTAATTTGAGCTAACATTAAGATTTGTTTGTTCTTTTACGGCTTGGCTGTTTAATCGATCTTAATCAAATTAATTGTAAACAATCTGTTAGTATTAGCTGCCTAATATAATTTAGATATATCTAAAAAAGATCCATAAAAATAAGATATTATTCTGACATGAGTGTAAGGAATTATTATTGCATGACAAATGAGTATTATTCATATTGACCTTGTAATATTGATGAATTATAAAAAAAAACGTATTTTACGTAAAGTCACGCGTCATGGCAAGTATCTTAGATACTAATATTATAAAGAGGAAAGATTTGATTGTTTGTTTGTATTGAATAGGCCTCCAAACTACTGAACCGATTTGAAAAATATTTCACTGTTAAGGAGCTACACTATACCCGGGTGACATAGACTATATTTTGGAACGGGAACTATGCGGGTGAAACTACGGGGCGCTGTTACAATTCTAAATGCAGCCCCCGTTGCAATTGTATCAGAAGTAAGTCGTAGCCCCACAGTGCTGTGATTCAACTCGGCGTACTAATCACGGAGCCAGAGAGCTCCGCACTGCCCCTTAGGATTTCTGCTGCCCTAGTACAATTTACTTGAGATAGTTATTTACTAGAGACAAACTAATGATACTAGACTCTCAAAGACTAAAGTTTTTGCTTAACTACGACGCTGCTAATGGTTTAACTTAGATAATTGATCCACCAGTATTTGAATTGAAAATTATGGTGTTCGAGAAATAAATAGGGTTGGTTGTCACCTTGTAATGTAGAAACTATGAATAAGCCTTATAACCTAGCAGGGAAAGCTGCTATTATAAACTTTCAAACTGTTTGTTATTGGTCAATTAGGTACTAATTAACAAAAAAGTTTGTAGTTTTAAATAACGATTTTATTTAGTACACCATTTTATCCCCAAATATTATTTATAAGTAAAGGTTCAGTACACGTAAGTATGATTTACGAAGTAAACAACTGACCTACAATCAGCACCCTCACTAACCCCAACAATAGTAATAAACCACAATAAAACTAAGAACAAGAAGAAAAAATCTCACGAATTAAAACATTTCAAGTAACAAAGTGCTGCTCGCGAACAATAAAAAGCGAGTCACATTAACAGTAGAGAAAACAATTGAAAGCTAAAAAACGGTCGAGTGCGTGGCTGGAGCGCTGCCAGCGACCGCTCAGCGGTTCCAAGAAACATACCCCGAGTATTGAGAATAAATGCCCCTTTGTATGTAGCGATGTGCAGCGCTTTATAGCTGGATTGTTTTGCTTTTAATCGTGATGGTAGGTGTTGTTTTAGTGTGTAAGTTGTTTGTGTCTATTCAGTGAGAGAGTTTGGAAAAGTCAACGTTATTTTGAGGTGGATCACAAAACGAACAAGTTCTGGTCGGCCACGACCAGGTCTTGATTGACCACGGCTTGAAATCTGCGTACATATAGCTTAGGCGTGTAATTCTTTGACAGAGACTGTGTTTCCTCGTAGCTAAAACCTGGGAATCTTTAAGTTAAGAGTGAATAAATGTCTCCTAGGCAAACGTACTACATGATGATATTAGATAAAAAAAATAAAACAAAATCAGCTAACTTCTATGAAACTTTGCAAATGTAGGTACTGTAAATCACAATATCTATTACAAATATGTTAAGTAAAATGACAACGGTAATTTGGTTACGGGTCCCTAATATCTCTCATTGGGACAATAAATTGACTTTTACAATAATCCTTTCTAATCACCGTTTATAAAAGACATTTTATTTTTATAAACGGCGATTCTGGATATAAAAGTACTTTATTTAATTTTTGAAAGGCCAAGTGGGTCGATAAACTGTATTTCTAAACTAAAACAAAATTATTCAAAAAATGGAACTGAAAAATAACACGCAAGCATTATTTGGCGATCTTATAAGCGGACTATCACTTTGCCCGCGACGGTATCTGCGCATATTTAATACAGCTTCTGTCCGCGACTTCATCCGCGTGGAATAGTTACTTTAACCCCGATTTTGAAACTCTCAGCCCGATCGGTTTAAAATTGACAAAGTTTAATACAAACTTTCATCCCTTTCGACCAAATTTGATTACCATAAAAACGGTTCTAGTGAGTTAATCTTAAAAGATAGACATATACTGTAGAGGACATTTTTTTAGATCATTTTAAGAGGAATAATTCTTTTCTACATATTTTTTGGTATCTTGAACCGTTGTCGCAGCGCACGCAACGGAAGCCCTTAAAGATGAATAATTTTCCCCGTTTTTTCCACATTTTCCATATTTCTTCGCTCCTATTACTCATAGCGTGATGTTATATAGCCTAAAGACTTCCTCGATAAATGGTCTATTCAACCCAAAAAGATTTTTTTAATTCGAACAAGTAGTTCCTGAGATTAGCGCGTTCAAACAAACAAACAAACTCTTTAGCTTTATAATATTAGTATAAATAAACAATTTCCACGTCCGTTCTTAGCGGATGTCTACAAACCTATAAGGACATGCCAAATTTTGAAAACCAAAACTTTGTAGGTGTTATAGTTTCTGAGATTTCGTGAATAATCAGTGAGTGGTATATCGCTTTTATATATATACATAGATAGAAGATAGATTATGCTACTCAAATAAATACAACAAATATTTTCCGTCCGCACATTACCAGGGCAACCACACAACAGCAGCACCCTCCTGAATCGTGCAACATTCCGAGCTGAATGTCCTTAATTGCAGCTTGCAGCCCTAATGAATCGGTGTAGTATTAAAACGAGTCGGCTTCCACTCAGCTAAATGTTAGCAAAAATTACGGTATTCCCTAGAGCTGGCATTTTGTTGTTGATGAACTGAGGTCTATTTATATGGTGGAGGTGTATCGGAATTTCCTTGCGTGATGGAATCCGGATGAGAAGGCTACCGATATAGCCCGAAGGATCGCCAAACCGTGGCAGAGGCGACACGGTTGGCGCAGTGGTTGAGCGATTGGCTGCTGCGCTTTTTTTTTTTAATTCTACGTTACCCCACACTAAGAATTTCTCCTGTGTCGTGGGTTCGATTCCTGCACGGAACAAATATTTGTATGGCCTACAGATAGTTGTTCCGGGTCTGGCTGTAAGTGTATGTGAGATTGTATGTTTGTAAACGCACCCACGACACAGGAGAAATTCCTAGTGTGGGGCAACGTTTAAATAAAAAAAGAAAAATAAAAAAAAGAAAGAGGGCAAGGCACATTGCTCGCAGAACAGTTAGCCGATGGGACCGGTATGTACTGTAGTGACCACCGCGTACCGGAAGAAGCTGCTTTGGAAGGCCTAATGCAAGGTAGACTGATGAGCTGGTGAGGGTCATGGGTAGCTGACAGATGAGAGATGTACAGGACCGGTTGTTGTGGACACGTGGAGGAGACATAAGTCTAGCAGTGGACGTCTTTCGGCTGATATGCTGGAGGTGATAGTTTAGGTGAGAAAGATTTTGAGTGTATAACTTACTCGAAATTGGTATTCACTTTCAGCAGAATATCATATTACTACTTTTTTCTTGCTGTTTTTCGATAAAATCAGTGTATTGCCTCGGCGATAGCGTACATTTCTATGATTGAAACAATTTTCGTAATCGGATCTTCCAAAGATTATCTCCCCACCTGTTCTCCATACGTATAGGTATATTATTACTAGTTTATACTGTCGATCGTTCATGAAACAGATTTTAAAAGTAGTGAATAAAACCATAGAGATTTACATAAAGTATCTGCTTCACTTTAAAACAAACTAGCAGCGCCCCGCGGTTTCGCCGCGTAGTTCCTGTTCCCGCGGGAATACGGGGATAAAATATAGCCTATGTTACTCAAAGTGAATGTAGCTTTTTAATGGTGAAAGAATTTTTGAAATCGGTTTAGTGGTTTTTGAGTATATTCGTTACATACAAAAATACAAATCTTTCCTCTTTATAATATTAGTATAGATATAGATGAGCATAATTGAAATACCGACCGACATTCAGTAAATTGTAGTTCAAATCAACATTGAAAAAAATATGTTAAATCGCTTGAGTAGCCATACAATCTCTTCAAATCATCATTATTAGATAGAATACTAAGACGACATAAAGTGGAGGAGACGTCTCTTTATAAATCGTGACCTACCTCCGCGACTGTGTGCCACATGCCCGTGACGTCACGCCGCTGAGTGCCGCTGAATATTTTATACGAACGCTTCATGTGAGCGCTTTACAGCGCTTTAAAACATTTGTATTTTCAATCGATGTTCGCTGGAATTTTGAAGGATTTATGATCTAATTTTGAATTTCAGATTGTTTTAAATGAAACACGTAGAATACTTTATTTTAGTAGTATCATTATGAGCCTGAACTTATTATGTTGTGCCAAACTTAAAACGCGAATTTATGTACTTCATTTTAATCAAAGTAAGTTAAGTAAACGAAAGAATAAGTAGGTATCATAAGTCGCATTGAGAATGAAAGAACTTTTAACAGAATCTATCAAATACCTAGGCTGTTCAAAACTACACAAAGCTTATAACAAGCTCGTACGTTAAAGAAAAACAATACAGACAGTGTAACAAAAAACTCTAACTACGATCATTACTAACCTCAATTACAGAGCAGACCAGTTCTTTCTAACAATAGTACCAGGAGCGCAACACTGCGCCTATACCTACACAGAATCACCCATTGAATACTCCCTTTGTAGCTCACTGAGACTGGGGCAACCGCACAATACGCGCGCAGAATCGATAAAAAAACTCCGACTTCTCGATACCGATTGTTAGACGTGACGGGCAGAAAACACTTTTTTATTTTTTTTACGCCACTATGTATGCAAACGGCGCGTATTTCTGGCCTTAATAGTCAAACCCGAGTCGATAAGAATGGTTTTTTGCAGCACAGTCAAGAAAACCGATGTACATTTGAAGTTTATATTTAGGATGTCATAATCTCGAAAAAGGTTGCCATACTTTATGTTCGTGTACAATTTCCCAAAAGTACTGAAGATAAGTTCAGACATTTCAATATAAGTAGTAACGAAACAAGGGCAATAAATAATAACGTAGCTATCTAACTTTGGCAGTCACTTTAGGCAGGTAACACATTCTCGCTAAAAGTGTGTCCCGGCGCGAACATTCGCGCAATCTGTCACCTGAATACTTTATGTCAACGGATACGGCTGGCTGCTCGCAGGCATCACGCCACGCGGGCAAAGCCCTTGCTCACACACCAAACAACTCCAGCAAATTTGTAAATCCGCACAACGAGGGATATTACTATCAGGTAAGAAGGTTTTCACAGATAACAACCTATGGGACTCAGACCGCAACCATTTGCCATCGTTTGAAAAGTCGAAAATTTTCGCCCTCACAACCTTTGGATTCACGGTCCGCCGGTGTAACCAAGATTATGTAAATTTTTGGTTCACTTCGCTATTGTAGACCCTAATCTTAGTCCCCGGAGGGCGGGAGGGTTACCCGCCAGGGCGGAGGGAACGCGTTCAATAGTAATTCTATAAATCAATCGGTTCCAACAATTTTTGTTTTGTTTGCGACAGAAGCACCGTTGTTCTGTCGAGTTCCGCGAGGTTATGAGTTATCGTTCTCAATTCAGGTGTAGTTTCTGTAGCTCTGAAATATTACACGACCTGGGAACACAAAATCCTTGCTAAATCAAATACTACATAAATCTGAGAAACAAAGGGACTTTGTTTTAAATCTCCATTAGCTACCTCAAGTCCAGAAACATTTTGTAAATGAAAACGAACAAAGACACGTCATGTAGTACCTGTAACACAACTGTGTTCCTTTGAAAAGTACATTAGATCCAGTTATTCACTTTGAACGCTTGAGCTGTACAAACGTTACATGTTAACATGTAACGTTTGTACAGCTCAACAGGCCTTACAGGCCTTACACGACTTTTATTGATTTTATAGTACAAATTCATAACCGGTTGTTGTAACAAAACTGGAGTGGTTGCATTTATAACTCTGTAAATTCTAACGCTTCCAATACATTTTGATTAATATTTTACTAGCAGCGCCCCGCGGTTTCACCCGCATTGTTCCCGTTCCCGTGGGAATACGGGGGTATAATATAGCTTTCTAATGGTGAAAGAATTTTTGAAATCGCTCCAGCAGTGTTTGAGTTTATTCGTTACATACAAAAATACAAATCTTTCCTCTTTATAATATTATATAGTAATATTATTAGTAATATTATTATTAGTAGTATTCTGCAGTAAGAGTAGTAGGAATTCCTGTGAAACTTTTTATTTTAGGTGTGATTTCTAAATCTTTAACGAATAAAAAACTAGAAGTAGCATATCTTCGAGAGTGGAGACTTCAACGAACAACAAAGTCATTTTCCTCTTCATCCAACTACAAGGTATTAGGTATGTTTGTTTAGGTACCATTGCCCTTTCAACCGTACCTTAACATAACAAAACAACTGAAAACAACGGCTTTTATGATTACTCACACAGTTGATTCCATCATTTTTATGTTCACGGGAACACGAGGCCGAGTTACGAGAATTTCATCAAGATTTCGCCAAGTTAACTCAATAGGTACCCTTACGGAGGTCAATTCTGTAATGGGATTAAACGTTGACCCACATTCTCTCTTAATAGGGGACCTAGAGTTGAGTAACACGATTTTTAGGGACGCGCCTGTGTTGAATGAGGACCGAACTCTGTCAAAATCATTGGTGGCGGATTCATTTCATTCTTGTACGGTGAACCTGTGCTTTGTTTGTATTGTTTTTACTAACGGTACGTCCAGTTTTGATAATTATATGAAACTAGATGGGGATGCCTGTGTAACAAGTTTCATCCCAATCCAGTCAGCCGTCAAGACGAGAAGAGATAACGAACACACTCACTTTCACGTTTATAATATTAGTCAGGATTCGGATTTGAAGCTACTATTTTTTTGGGTTCCTAATTAAATTGATGCCGTTGTGAATCCTACCCCATATATCATTTAAATACCAAATTTCTTGCTAAAACCATCTATAATTTACTCCAATTGCATCTCAAAGGCCAACCCCTCATCCCTATAACTCCAATTCTTTCAAAGACTACCAATTGTCTCATTTCCATTTGTGAATAATTTTCGTCCGTCTGGTCCCCTCTAATAAAACTCACTCACATGGCCGCCATAATGAGAGAGTGAAAGGCCACACTTCCGTCCCTGTCACGGTGCGAGTCGCACAAATCTTTCGCTAGCTAGTGCGAGTATGCGACTAGTGTCGACCCACTTACGACCAAGTTATTGTCACACAACTTTTATGCGGGATTTGAATTTGTGAGGACTTTATCGCTGTCTTCGCGTTACAGAGATGCGCGATATCTTTGGTAGTGCGGGATGGCTTAGCTGTTTAAGCCTTGTTGAGATTTGTTTGGAACACGTTCTGATGAATGAAGGCAAAGGACAAAATGATAAATGAAATATATTTTGTAAGTAGGTTAAACATAACATTTTATATTTTTGGTTATTTTAAGTTTGATGAGGCCGGAGTTTCCTAGGCGCCTACCCTGAGAAGAGACACCGAAACAAAGTCAGATGTCAAAGCCTCTTTTAAAGTCCAAATCATAAATGAGAACCATGTTGTGTTAATGACTGAAATGGCATTTTGAGGAAAGTGCCACACAGAATTGAGTGGACCTGTCCAGACAGTGCAAGGATTTGTCAGTTACCGATCGATTGACGAACAATACCAAAGTAAGGATATTTGGGTAGGCCGCATAAATGACTCAGACTTCCAGACTAACTGAAATGACACCCTAATATGGCGATCTACGTGGTCCTTACATTCACAATAATGGGTATGTTATAATGTGAGAACCATGCAGATCTGCGCCTGAAATGGATTACCAGCACTTGAGAACTTCACAAGTCAAGAACCTAGATATTAAGAATGGGCAAACATGCTACTCTTGGCCATTTCTTCAAGTAACAATACAGTTGAATATTTATCTCTCCTAAATAAACCCCGAGCTAGTGTTCGCTGTCCGACCTCCAGAGACAGTTGATCAGTTCGGAGCTAATTCTATAATTGGCAGGCCGAAGTCTCCCCGGAGCCAGTCAGCACTTTTAATATCCCACTTAATTTTGTTCAGCGGATCCAAAATCTAATTGGACCGCCGTAATTGGGGATTTTTTGTGGAAAAATAATTAAGAGATAGTTATTTTTTTTTGGTTTTCATTTCAGCAGATTTTATATTTATTTTGAGTTTGCTTTTAGGCTCGACTTAATTTTGTAATAATGAGTTTATTGACTGAATTAAATATATATTTCGCTTTAACTGTTAGGTTCCACCCAAATGAGCGGCTGTTATGATCAGGACTTTCGACTCGCATTAATTGATGTACGAAAAATATCTAAGAATCTGGACAGATAATCGTGATGCAGTTTTTATTAGTCACTTCTCTAAGCACATCAAGAGGAACTGGAGGCTTAATTATAACAGTCGCACAAGTCAATCTTCAAGGTTAAGCAACGCTTGCCGAGGTTGGTCTGTGGATGGGTGACTATCTTAACATACCGAAACTCCTCCTTGCCTCGGAAAGCTTACCGTATTAGAAAATGGGTTGTGGAGGTCTCGTAGGTAGTCGCTCTACGTAAAATAGGTACTGGTATTCAGCTGGATCCGGTTTGACTAGTAGCCTCTCTCCAATATAACTCCAATCATAAATCATAAGCATAATCAGCCTTTTAATGTTCCCACTGCTGGGACACAGGCCTCCTCTCCAGGAGAGGGAAAGGGCCGTAATCCACCACGCGGGCCCAGTGCGGATTGGTGAATGTGACATGTCTTCGAATTTTTGGTTCTAGGACATGCCGGTTTCCTCACGATGTTTTCCTTCACCGTTTTGAGAGCAGTGTTGATGAAATTAATTACTCAAGGTAATGCGCCTGGCTGGGTTTGAACCCGCGACCTACAATTCGTAAGTCGGGGCCGTTACCACTGGGCCACCACTGCTCTATAACTCCAATATAGTTGGGAAAAGGGTAGGCAGATGACCTCTAAGTACATCCACGATTTCTACAGATAACAGTCTGACCTTGACCTTAAGGTACGTAGACTTTCAGAACTTTTGTGTTTGTTAATGGTTGTTATTACTTTAGTGGTGTGCTTTATATCAGCATTTGTTTTTATGCAATCTTTTAAAATCTGATACAGAAAGTTCCAGTAACTTCAAATACTCGTACAATCCAACGGCAATAAGATCTGGTATAAACAGTCGCAGAACACGGTTCCGTATCCCGTAGTACCCAGTGAGGGGGGGCGGCGCCGTGGCTGCCAGCCCCTGATTTATGTGCCACTGTACCCTACTTCTTAAACACTTTTTATACTGCTGCCCCACTCCTGGACGAGGAGATATAGATTACTGGAAGCGTTAAGTATTCGGGTTTTAAGAGATAAATATTTGTTCTTTGTTTTAAAAGTCGCTTCGATTGCTTTAAATTCCAACGCACAAGTTTCAACAAACCTGTAATAAACGAAACAAAGGTAACTTAAATGTAAAATTAAATTGTCTGCCATATGACGTCAGAGATGGGGGCCGCCCAGAGTGGAGCCCTGAAATAGCTAGCCAGTATGCAGGGATGTTTCTTGAGGAATAAAAACATGATTCTATTTAGTCCGTCAGTTAGATTATCGAAAAATATTGGACACGTATTTTTTGCTTTTTTAAAACTAAAAATTGAAGAAGATAAAAAGTATCAAAGATCAAGCATCAAAGTGGGGGCTTGTGACGTCACGGCGTGGTAAAAATCGTAGCACGAAGTGACGTCACACGAGTTTTCAACGCACTGGATCGTCTTCGTTTTTTGTTTACGTGGAAAAGAAAAAATACGTGTCCCATATTTTTTAGAAATCGATAGATTTCTAAAAAATGACGGACTAATTAGATTTATTTAGTCAACTACCCTATTGGCGTGAAGAGACAAAACACACAGAGAGAAATAAAAGTGTAATATTAGGAGTCCTTTACCCAACAGTGGGACAGCAAAATAAAAAACAAAATCTAGAGAATATTTACTTAGAGATGAAGAAAACAAAACTTGCTATTACAGACTCTTTGAACGTCTCATCTGATTCATTAAACTCCAAGTCTCTTTCATCCTCTCGCCCCCCCCTAGGTAAGTATTCATCCTGAGTTATGAGCGTATTCTTTTGCCATTAGCTTCATAAACGAGCAGCGGGACAGCGGAGATGCTGCGTGATTCGATCCTGTTTATCTCGTATAAGCGGTGCTCTATGTCACCCCCCTTGTTTTCGTGCCCAACTTGAAATATGGCCGACTAACTGAATCTGCTTATGTACTTATGTAGTTAGCAATTTGTGTGTTGGTTTTAGTTTCAGCTTAGGGAGGGATAGCAAATTATTCTATTGTATGTTCACATATAAAGCATCCACAACACGTAAGGTACAAAGAAATGAATTATTAGATTTTTAATCCTAACGAAGCCACCTTCTACCATCAGGAAATATTCGAGACGCACTGTAAGGTGGTACCTTGATGTTATTCCACCAATTCCCACCAAGCGTTTTCAATCGTCTTTTATAATGCGCACAGCAAAAAATTACTCTGTGCCTTTGACCCTATTCTCTTCAAAGTTACAGTGAACATTCTTCTCCTGAGCAAGCTCATTCGATCGTCGACTTTGTCTAGACTAGAGTCAAGAGCAAACCTTTTTCATATATAAAATAAGTTTTCTGCGGTTGATGCCAAAGTTCAGTGAATTGCCAACTTTAATGAAGATATTTGTACTTCAATGAGGATTACTTTAACTACATCTGTTCCTGCTTTTTCTAACGTATTTATTACCTACTTACCAAATATGATATTCCAACCTCCTTGTTACTAAATTAAAACTGCAGAGAAAGCAGGTAACCCAACGCAACGAGCCAACCCATACTTCGTGAAATAACTGTGGTAAATCTTCTAGTACCACACACATTTTTGAGTCACTCAAAAAGGTTACAGGAATGTTAAGAGAAAATACCTACATTCCGAATCCACAGCCTACTTAGTGGTCTTCAGCGATGATTATCAACTTGCCCGCGCGTCAACACTACGGCCGCGTTAAGAGTTAACTAGTTAACAGTTTGACGGGTCAGGTTGCAAACCACTAAAATTGCAGCAACATGGCTGGTAGGAAACTATCATATTGTTGTTGACAGCAAATTGATAGCAACTAACCGCAAGAAAATATTGATACTATGAGTTTGAAACTGAGGAAGTTTATTAGTAGTGTTTGTTTAGATACATTCGTTTAAATGACTGATATATTATAAACTGTTGAGAGTAACTTAGTTTCATTAAAATTAATTGTTAATTGAATGAGACTTGAGCCAAGAATAATGAAATTTATTTCAGTTGATTTTCTTAAGCAATAATTAACTAGGTCGAGTGCTACATTTCTTCATAATAATTAAAAACGTAAAACGTTAGGTGAACCTAAAAATTGCTCTCTCCACAAAATCAGTCAAACATAATAATAATTCAGTTTCTTAATCATTGAGGCGAGAAGTTCATTTACCGAACGTTTGACCGCTCGCTGTTTGCCCAAGCCTTCGGTAAAAATTCTACCCTTAATAGCCCATCTAAATGAAAGGCAATTAAAAGTTTTTCACTTCTCCTCAGAACCCTTTGACGATCGGCTTTTATTCTATGTTTTTGCTGTTCGCAGAATTTTTACGAGTTCACTTTGGCTTCAATTAAACTGACCTGATTAATGATAGCTAACCTGCCTGTTTAATTTAATGGTGAAATTTCGTCTTACTGATATGACCCTTCAGCCAATAATTCAAGCTCGCACGATAACATAAGAGTAAATTAATGAAAAGATTACGTGTTGTAACCAATTGCAAAAATACTTTTTCAAAAAATATAGATTCCAAAAAAAAAAACTTTTTTTTTTCAGATTGCGGATGATGACTCGCTTGATCAATATCATTTAAAGGTATCATTACCTATACGATAAATAAAATCAAAAGTACTGTTTTCAAATAAGTAACTTACTTTTCAAAGATTTAACTTAAAAACTCCAAATCCGCAGCTAATGAAATAAATCGACGATTACTAGCACCTGGACCACTAATCTGCAACTTAACAGTGATTTAGTTAACAAATCGTCTAACTATTCAACGCCAACTGAATAGTAGCCGTTCTGAACGTTCAAGTAGTGGCCCAGTGAACATAGACGCAGAAGGTCAACTCAAGAAAACACGCGCATACGTGCATGTCACGATTAGCAATCTTAGCTAGATAGATCAGCAAGTAAATTTTAATGTACATACATTCTAATTGTACCTACTCTAAAAATCTTTGACCAAACCCATATTTTCTAAACAGGAAGAATCCGTGGTTGGGCTTTCATGCAATCCCGCTAGGTATCACCTAAAGGTTTTAAAGAAACCTAACATGAATGATATTTCTGTCATCCCATTCAAACCTATCCGTATCGGGGTGCCCTAAGTTCACTCAAACCTAACTTGAACTAACCTCGGCTATGAAATGGCTTTTTTCGCTTTTATTAGCTTTTTTATCGGTATAACTAGCCGTCACCTCGAAGCATCACAAAAAAAAACTATATGAGCGCCCCTAATGCTGGATAATGTAAATGTTCTACGATCATCTGCCTAGCCTTTTCCCAATTATATTGGGGTCGGTTTCCAGTCATACCGGATTCAGCTGAATACCAATATTTAACGTGGAGCGGCTGCCTACCAGACCTCCACAACCCAATAACTGGGGAACACGGTATGTCTTGGCAAGACTGGTGTCAGATTTACGATATGATCACTAATTTATTGTTGACCATATCATGAAGTAGCGACTGTTAATATCGACAAATACTGATTATTCATTGATCTGGCCAGACAATATCGTGAAATGGTTGCCTTTCATGACCGCGACATTTCCATATTTAATTTAATATCAAGAATATCAAATGTACAATGTTCGTTAAACATCTTGACATACGTATAGGTTGAGTACGTAAGTACATACTCGTGCGCGCATTATATGCGTGCTGTTCACGCTTGCCGTATGGAGTTAGTTGTTCTTCTGCATCTATCCCTTGAGTGACAATGAGGTCTGTTCTGAATGGTTCGTGATCGTTCCCATTAGCCTCCATTGATTATGCGATAATTTCGCCGAGAATAGACTGTTATATAAATAACTTGTCTTTGTTCGAGTTTGGAGTTAGTTCCACTTTGTACGCCGAAGGAATGTTTGTTTTATTGTTTAGTTTAGAGAAATAGTTCGAGTTTTGTTTTTGTTTAGCGTTAATTGGTGTGGTTTAGGTGTTGTTTAAACTATAGAGAAGTTTCGTTTGTCTAGATTTATTATTTGGGTAAATACTTGCTCACTCTTTGCAATAACTGTTGGTCAGTAGGGACGATGTGGTTGGTGGTATACAGGGAGTGTTGCGATGCGGCATCGTGTTCCTTACTTATGAAGGTGAGATAGATAAACACAGCTGCATCCACTTAAGCCAGAAGCCCATCCAGAACCCCGACCAGTCACTCCAACATTTATTTATTTACTCATTGAAATATTACATCTTAAAAAACAAACGTTACTATATATCAATGACTAACAGCGCCCTGCGGTTTCACCCGCATAGTTCCCGTTCCCGTGGGAATATGGGAATAAAATATAGCCTATGTTACCCGGGGATAGTGTAGCTTCTCAACAGTGAAAGAATTTTTCAAATCGGTTCAGTAGTTTCGGAGTCTATTCAATACAAACAAACAGTCAAATATTTCCTATTTATAATACTAGCAGCGCCCCGCGGTTTCACCCGCGTTGTTCCCGTTCTCGTGAGAATACGACACGATATGTTACTCAGAGTGAATGTAGTTTTCTAATGGTGAAGGAATTTTTGAAATCGGTCCAGTAGTTTTTGAGTTTATTTGTTACATACAAAAATACAAATATTTCCTCTTTATAATATTAGTATAGATTTGCATGTACATATAATAATATGTATGTTCAGACCTTGTTTAATTAAATTTTTTAGGTACGCCTTTAACAAATGCCCGGTTTTCGCAAAAGATATATTGCGATAACACCATACATACTCTCTCGTATATTTTTATTTTAAAGTTTAAAATCGTATGATCGCTTACTACCAATATAAATTCAGAGTTATTCACCCTTGAGAACGTGTACTAAGGGTTGGAGTCATATCCAGCATACTCAACGTACTGTCGGCGCTCACCAAGTTAACTAGCAAAGAACGATACGAACGAAGTGCGTCGTGAATCCCACAGCAGCGAGCTAGCGTAAAAGTAAATCGTTTTCCACAGTATCGAAAGCTTTCCCGAATTCAAAATATGTCACATCCACCTGCCCCCGGTATCAATAACATTATTTGTAAAAGACTAGGTAGATGATGATGTTGTTGTACTGGACCTGTTAGTCAAAAAAGACTGGTAACATTTAAACTAAATCAATAGAGGAGAGGTCTTTGTGAATTTATTATTGTCACTGGCTATATATGAATATGTGAATCGACGAATCTCATATATTTATCACGTTGTATATTATTTTTATTTCTTTTATAACTACACTATCGCACTGAGTAACTGTAATGATAGCAGTATGTTGATTTATTACAGAAAAAAATATATAATAATATTTTTAGTTTATTATAATTTATTAACTAAAAATATTATCTACATACGTGTTATTGGGAGGTAAGTTGATGCATCTAAAATAATGGTTTAGTCATTAGCTGTCACACAATATGGTATACCCGCTAGAATTAGGTCAACGCCGCGGTCTTACGTCACCGAGTGAGCTCCAATGATACGCCGTGCGCTGCGCCGCTGCACAAATTAGTCCGGCCCGCCTTTCCCGTGCTCGGCCGGGATCCCGCTGATGAAATGTGTTCACTCCCACCACTACTTGCGGTAATCACTTAGGTAGTGGACGTTAACCTGGGAGGGACGGACGTCCCTGAACGTAGATTAAGATGTTCAGTCATGTGTGTACGACGTACATATATACGCATAGTAAGCCGTGCCTCAATATTAGAGAGAAATTAATTCTGCTCGAGGTCATTAAATATGTACATACTTTATTTTTTGTGTGTTCTACACCAAACAACACTGTTATCCTACTTTTAACAATGTTTGTAATCGAACTAAATTACCCGAGTAAACTATTTTATTCTGCCCCAGTGCATTGATATTCGCTTTTCATTTACGCCAATCACTTCTAAACGCGACAACAGCGTATCTCGCGTCAATACACCAATCTGTCCGTCCCGCCTTTCCCGTGCAGTCCCGGGATCACTGTGGGATCCCGCGTGTTTGCCCATTCCTAATTCACTTACTGTTGTTTTATTTGAAAGCCTGATGTTATGAGTAAATATGAAATTAACAATCGTTTGTTGTTCTTTACTTAATTGTAATTGTTTTTGAAATTTTGGAGTATCCTTTTTGATTTGAGTAAATATTTGAAAGGTTGCGTTGGAAATGGGAATCATCTGATTAGATTTTCTGTGTGTTATTGGGGTGAAATGTTGCTGTGTCAGGATTATACAACAAAAGTCACTCAGTCACGATGATAATAAAACTCAAAAAAAAATCATTCTAGCATGTTATCACCGTTAATTTTACGAACTGTTATAATGCGAGTTTAACGGCCAGGAGTTCATTGCAGTAAGCCCCCGCAGAGTATGACGATTACAGGTAATAAAGCACGCGTGTATAATTACGTTAGAACATTACCTCCCTCACCATTGCCGTCGGTGAATGGGGTCATATTGCTTACACGGTGTTTATGGAGAAATTATAGCCCGTACATGTTGCATGTGGATGTTTGTTAGAGATAGATAAATCTCATTATGCTTGCTTTCTGGTACTCTAATTTAGATAATGAGGAAAAGAGATTGTGGCAAATCACCTACGTGTCATGTGGACATATAATGATGGCGATAGCGACGTGTTGTGTTGGTTTCCAAGACTGCATACGAGTACTAATAATCTATACTAATATTATAAAGAGGTAACGTTTGTGTTTGTGACGTTGTAATGGGTAATCTCTGGATCTACTGAACCGATTTTCAAAATTATTTCACCAATAGAAAGCTATGTTATTGTGGAGTGTCATAGTTTTTATCCCCGTATTACTACGGGAACGGGAATAACGCGGGTAAAACCGCGGGCGCTGCAAGTCACTACATAGTATAAAACAAAGTCGCTTCATTCTTTTTTAAGATATGTATATCTTCATTCATTTTTAACTTTAGAAAAAAAAAACTGTGGGTATGTAGTTGCGGTGTATCGTAGAGGAGATTCTAATTTAAAAAAAGAAACATGTAATTATGTAATGCAAATTTCATACTCAAACTAAAAGTTTAACTAGAATTCGCTAAAACAAACACTTGAGAATGCAAAAATAACATATTTATCATCTGGTTTTGTTTCGGAGGCTGCGCATTGTTCCCGGCGCGGCCGAGCACAATAAACCGGTGTATTGTAATGTTAATGCTATGCAAATACGACGCGCCGAGGAAATTATTAAAAAAAATAATACGTCCAAAAATGTTCCCGGGAAAAGTTTGCGCGCAATTTATAACCGCGTTTTTTGACGAAAAATGTTTCAACTACCCGCAGAGAGAGTTCATTTCGTTCTGAAACGATGTTACCCGACCTCTTATTGATGGAATTTGATATTGTTTTTTTCTGGAATTTTTGTCTCTGGTAACTTGTTTGGATAGTAGGAAATGCCGCTGATATTTTGGTGGCGCCTGATGAAATTATTTTGATGTTTCTCGACATTATTGTGGGCATACAAAATGTTGCTGGCGAAAAATTAAATACATTTTCTTCCCATACAAAAAACTAGTACAAATAACATAATATTGGCCTAATATTACAAAGAAAGCCAGATTAATCGTGGTTCTGGATGCTACCGACCGAAAAGCTTTATAAAAACAGCCAAAACCTTCGAATCCATGACCTAGTCGAAGAGATTTTGTAATCAATGATAACTCAACTGTTTATGAGAGTCAATTATTATTATTACTACTGATAGGCCGTCTTCGATCACAATCTGACAAAAAGCAATCACGTGGCCGACCATAGTCCACGCTTGTCTAGAAGTAACTTTATCACTCTTGACTAGAAGACTCTCAGGTTGTAGCTTTGGCAAACGCAGGGCGATTCCCGGCCATCGTAGGCGCGGGCCTGCGGAGGCCCGAGTCAACGGCGCGTTGTGTTCTACGCGCGCCTCAAAGAGCCGTCAGTAAAGAAGACGCGGCCTCATATGGCCAGTGCCTGCAAGGGTTGCGGAATTTGTTCGAAAGAGTCACCGCGGCCCTGGGACGCAAAGGGCACAAGAAGGATCACGGGTGGGTTTTAGCTAGTAAGAATCTAATAGTGCCTTCCGCTCCGTCCAGAGCGGGAGAAGTCATTTGACGATATCCCATCCAAAAAAAAAAGTTTGTAGCTTTCAAGAAACACAGACTCTGACTAGGAATTCCGCTCCTTAGCTGAGCTCACAATGAAAGTGTTTCTAAAATATTTTGTGCGTAAGATACTGTCCACCATTTATCAATATGAACTTCTCACAACGCGGATAATACGTCCCATATTCGCATAAATACTAAACACAAGATTGCATATCCCTCCTCAAGCTGTAAACTTAAGTATCCGCAATATTCTTTTATGCGTCTTCATTTTATACTTAACAATTTATTTACTTTATTCTCCACTTTACTGCTTCGTATTATATGACGTTCGCTCTTTAATAAGTTTTATTTTCTTTGGCGTTTCAGTTGTTTGAAAGGAGAATATTTGTATTTATGTTCCTTTAAAATGGTGATGTTTTATGTTATTAATTCTTGAGAATTATGATATTAACGGTTGATAAAGAGAGAACAATATAATATCCAAGTGTTATAGTTGACACGGTCTAGAAATCAAGTTACGGTTTTTGTTTATAGATTTATGCGAAAAATGCTTAGCGGTAGGTAGCAATGGCTAGTTTTTGCCCGCAGCTTTGGTCGCATTTATACAGAGATTGGCAAAAAAAGAGTAGCCTATTAAGTCGTCCTAGCCTCTTCAAGGTATCATCTACCTCAGTATCCAAAATCCATCAAAATCAGTTCGTCGATTTAAGCGTTGAAAGTGTAGCTAACTAATAGACTCACTTTCGTACTTACTTCTGTAATAGTTGTTAAGCTTGGGAGGTTTTTGAGGAGCTCACTAAGATCAACGCTTGCCGAGGAAGGTCTGTGGATGGGTGACCATCTTAACATAACAAGACTCCTCCGTGCCTCGGAAAGCACGTTAAGCCAAGATCTTTGGAAGTACCGTTCCTCAGTTAATGGGTTGTGGAGGTCTGGTAAGCAGCCGCTTCACATAAAATACTAGCTGTCCGCACAACTTCGTTTGTGTCACATTTTTCATGACTGCTCCGCTCCTATTGGTCTTAGCGTGATGATATATAGCCTATAGCCTTCCTCGATAAATGGGCTATCTAACACTGAAAGATTTTTTCAAATCGGACCAGTATTTCCTGAGATTAGCGCGTTCAAACAAACAAACAAACAAACTCTTCAGCTTTATAATATTAGTATAGATTGGTATTCAGGTGAATCCGGCTTGACTGGAAGTCGACCCCAAAATATTTGGGAAAAGGCTAGGCAGATTATGATGATGTTCACATTTCACTGTAGACACATTAGACTCATTCCAAAAACAGAAGTAACGTAAACTACCAAAACACCAAACAAGAATTCACAAAAAGAATCCTCGCATGTATGTCAGCTTGCTAACAGGCTATCTGCACACTCCCGACTCGACGTTGCACAACACGGAATCAGATCGCGACGTCGCGTGCACCCCACTAATGTATGCGCCGCAGCCGCGCTGAATACACAAACGAGTGTCGGGAGCCTGCAGGCCGCCTTACACCAGTACCAGGTAACAATAAAAAGCAGTTATGTGCAATCAGTGTGTATGTTAATTCTTTTGGCAGAGAATCAAAGTCGCAATTTGAGGATGAATTGAATTTGAGCCAATTTGAGAGCAGTGGACAGTAAATAGGATTGTATTGGGAAGCATTTTTGCTGAATTGCGACTTTTCAATAGTGATTGTGATGAGATGAGAATAATAAAACAGCCCGCATGCAGTATACAGGTTGATGTTTTTATCTTATACCAGCGGTAAGCCCGCGTGAATGTCGGAAATTATCCCAAGGACCAATTATTATGCCGGGATAAACACGAAACTATAATCTACCTCTGTGCCAAATTTCACCCAGATCAGTTCAGCCGTTTGGGCATGATTAACGATCTAACATCTATACAAAATTGCACATTGCCCCGCATTTATAATATTAGTAAGATTTTTTGCTGTTTTTAAATCAGTGGGATCCAATAAAACAATTTTTTTTTTTACAAATTACTATAATGTTTATTCATATTATGTATAAGGTATACATTTAGATCGAGGATGATATACAGCCTGGTATATGGGTAGTATATGAGCTAGCGAAAATACTACAGATATATTGGTATATCATAAACACGCCATTCCGTGGTATTGCACGCAGAATCCCATGCCTAGAGCTTTGTCATGTGATTGGACACATAAAAACGTAAAAACACACAATACTAAAACTTCTAAATATATCTCGAACAATTCTTTGGGTTTTATTCGTCCGTTTAATACATACAATGATATTTTCTCCGTTTGATAGTCCAATCACACAGCAAGTGCACATAAAAAGCTCGTTTCATGGCTTGATAACCTTAACACGACTTACAATAGAACAAGTCACATCTTAAGATAACACTACTCTCTGGGAACTTTATACTTATTGCTGCAACGAATGTATTAGTAGGATTATATCAATTTACAAGGTCGATGTTGTTAGTGTCGTGATATGTCAAACATTTCAAAGTTCGTAGTAGTTCGTAGCAAGTGCTACGAGAGGTACTACGAAACTCATAGTGTGCTACGAAATCGTAGAACTTTGGCTGAGACCGTTTGAAACGGCGCGGTCGAATAAATGTTTTTATTCCGTAAATGGTGTACCATTGTTGTACTATTGTTACAGAGTTTTCTCTGGCTTTATTATTCAAACCAATCAACAATGTTACATTTCAACCGAACCGTCTAACACACCTGGATTTAGTATTGAATAGTGTTTGACTGAAAATACTCGACATATCACAAAACAAACGAATCTATTCTCAGTAAAACTTCGTATAAAATGCGCGTTATGAACTAGTGACTATAAATTGTTTAAAAATTAATCGTTGTTTAATAAAAATTATCCAAAATTTTTACAGCTTTTCATTTACGCTACACGTAAACACTTATTTTACATTTAATATTACATTTTCGGATGATGACTAGATTAGATTTCGTTTTTTAAAATAAATTAAGTGATAATTTAAACATTCAGTCTTATATGCGTAGATAAATGATAAATAGGGATAACAAAACGGTATAAGTTGAGCACTGTTGTGTAAAGTATTACTAAGTAAGTAACAAATGGATAAATAACATCAAAACAGTTTTCTATATAGTGGTGACGAAAACAACATGACTACAGTCTAAACCGCACACAAGCGGTTTCAGCTTTGATTGTTTTTGTTTTAAAATATATGAAATAGAAGGTATTTGTGCCAACTGCCATCAATAACATGTGTCGAAGTTTATTTCAACACAAAAATATTGAATTTAAAATATCGAATAATTTTGCTGTGGATCTATGGATTTTTTTCAAAGCCAAAACAGCTTGCAGGTTTGAGACCTAAATAACCAATCTAAACTTGGGTAGAAAATAAGTTTGTAGAAACATTATGCTTTAAGGGATGTTCGTGTAGTTGGCGAGGTCCTTCCCGTTCTTGTACATGGAGGTGATGATGGGGTCGATGTTGTGGTACTCCTTGCCCGAGCGCGGCCGAAGCGTGCTCGTGGGCTGTCGGCTCAGTCTGCGAAATACAAATACATCTACAACAGACATCACGGCACCACAGGAAAGTCCGGTTAAGCAGTAACCAGCCGTAGAGTGCTGAACTGCGAAAGGTTTGACGTCGGTCAAAAACAAAGACATCACGACTTTAGAAAATAAAGTGGATGGAAAAGGCGTACATCAACATTTCGCTACTTCTCTTCTAAATAAAAAAATTAAAATGACCTTGCATATATTTATTTCATATTTTAAATGTACAGATGCGGATTTAATGAAGTAAGTATTTTCTGCCAATTAACTTTCAAGTGCTGTAGAAACAAATAGTATATTATTACCAGGATAAATCCAAATTGCGACCTAAAAAACCCACCCACCCACTTTACTCGTGCTACGAATCGAACTCAGAAACACACAGTAACCACACAGACACAAATAAAAACAATTTTAATATCAGTACCCGAACATACATGATCGGTTTCATATTGCTTTTGAACGGCGCTGGAAACTGGGCCCAAATAGATTGGTTACCAGATTAATTTCCACTGTGTAATAATTGAGCAATATTGGGGCTTCATTGTTTGCGATAGTAAACATGTGTTTCTGGCATAAACGTTTTGGAATAATTTGACTCTCAGACACAAAGAACTCGTATTTAGAGCAGTTTAGACTATATTTGTACACGACATCATGAATATTTAATGGAGAAATGATTGTGGTTATAATAATTTTCAGATTAATCAGTGTTATTAAATTAAATCGATAAACTACTTTCTGGGAACAACAAAAAATAATGTAAAGTTTCTATAAAGGCACTTTTCAAACAATCTGATGCAGTTGGAGTGGAATTTATTTTAGTTCAGACTGTGCAGATATAATATATGTATATGTATTTACATACATACGTACACACATTCATAAATGTGTATGTAGTACTCTTGAATAAATTAACCTCCTTCCAAAGCAGTCGTGTAAAGAGATTTCAAACCTGTTTTTTGTGAAACTAAAAAAATTATACGTAAACAAATACTTACCTCATTCCCATGGGAGTGTCTGAGGAGGAGTGTGATGACGTCATCGAGAGGGTCTCGATGTAGTCCGACATGTCCGAGGTCCCGCTCGACGTGCTGTGCGTGTCCATTACACCTGCAAACAATCCTGATGTCAGGATATCGAATGCTCTATCAAATCTAATCAAAACAGCAAGACACATAACCTATAAGCCTTTATCTGGAGGAGTGGCTAGAGGTGTGCCCCACACACACACTCAAAAGGATGTAAGTATATCAACTGGGTGTGTTACATATCAACCCCGATTCAATGCTGCTTCTGCAAGATGCCGAAAGAAAAACCCAATAACACTTGTTTGACCCGGGGAATCGAACCCATCATTAAACATTCCTAGTTTAGTGTTTCTAGCTAACGTACCTTTGAATTGTTTGGGAGGTAAAACTGGAACTTCTGCCTCAGCAGACGAAGATTTAGCCGGCACAGCAGCTTTGTGCAACTGCATCGACATATCTCTTAAAGGATCAGAAGACTTGGACTTCCTCGGCAGTGAGGAGTGCACACAACCAGTCAGATTCCCTCTCATCCTCTTATGGACCATGTAATGGTACCGTGAATGTCCTGACGTCAATGGCATTTCGAATTCATTGAAGTCTGGACCGCCATGTTTCATGGAACAACTCGATACACCCGAATCATTTGAACTCGAAGAGTCTCGGTTACCACCCGATTTGCAAGGAACACTTGAAGATCTCTTAATTTGTGCATTGTCCATCAGTTTGTTTCTCAAGTGCGGTATTTCTTTGGAACAACTCTCCTCAGAAGTTTTGTTCTCAGATCCTGATGACTTGCAGCAGTCGTAGCATTCCGTCTCGTTCTCACAAGGTGACGACGTTCTCCTATTTTCTATGGCCAGATTTCTTAGCGTCTCTAGTGACGATGAAGTTGCGTGGCTTCCTATGCTGCTGTCGAATTCTTTTAAGTCTTCAAGCAGTCTTGCAGAGTCAACAGAACTGGATCTTTTCTGCAGAGATTCCTTATTATTGTTTCCTGCTCCAAAGATTGATATTCTGCTCTCATTGCCAGTTAATGTCGGTATGCTCAGAGATTTCTCTATGTCTACTCTGTGCTTGTGCATGGGATGCTTCAAACTCTGTGACCATTTCGGATTTGGAGACATCGGCGTGTATCCTGGGTTAGGCCCTAACGTTTTCGTACAGAATTCATGTTTCGGTTCATTGGTTGGTTCCATTAGTAGATATTCATCATTTCGAGTCTTCTTCGTGTCTTGTTTGTTTAGAGCAGTTTGTGAGTGTCCACATTTAGTGCAAAGTTTGGGTTTCTTTGGCATCGAATTTACAGCAAGATCTATGTTTGCACTAAGTGCGTCTAGCTCATTCTGTGTGACTCCCGCTCTCTTCAGCAAATCTTTAGCATTTTCATAATATTCCAAAGATAAAGCGAACTCCAGATTTTCATAGTTCGCGTAAGGTCCTTCAAATCTTTCCACATCCTTTGGTTCAATATTTTGATAGTTTGTAAATTGAGTTTCATTTGGATATTCATTAGTAATTTCTTTTTCAGTACTAACTGCGCTTTGCCTGTTAGTTTTTCTTGAAACATCGATGGTAGCGTATAACGCCATTTCTTCTGACTTTTGTTGCGTTAGAACTTCAGTGTTTACGTGTTCACTAGTTCTTTTGCAGTACGGGAGACTTATTAGATTGTTTGCCCAATTTGTAACCTTTTGACAAGGACATTCTACAGGTTGGATGTTCTCTTCACATTCTACAATTACCGGTTTCTTTTTTGAAGCAAACTTCAGTATGCATCCACAATTCTTCTTTAGTACTAAGGATCCAGGGGCTGAGCTGTTTGTTACTTTGAAGAGATCATCTGCTAGTGCTTGCTTTATTCTTTTTGGAGTGTCGTAATGTTCTGAAGGGTCAATCTGCAACAATAACTTATTTAGTTTTTGTGTAGTGTTTTCGGTAGTTTTTTTCTAAAGATATTTTCAGTAAATATTATTTCGCCCGAACTATCTAATTATAACTAATAAATACTTACTTCAGTATGTGTATTCTTAGGAACGTCATAATTTTCATAGGGTCCTACTTTAGGGTTATTTGCTGGGTAGTTATTATCATTTAGAGAGCATGAGCAAGCTTGAACTGGCAGCGGTGCTGGAGGCTTCTTTTGATCTAGACGGGCAGGCTTTGGCGGTCTCTCCGGGGGTTTGTCTTTACACTGACAAGCTTCTAAACTCTTCTTGATCGCTCTCGGAGTTAAATACTCTGTGCTATTAGAGGAGTTGTCAGAACTGCTCTCAGGGACCGCTTCCATCGTCCATGCAGGGTTAAATGTAGCGCCTGGAGTTAGGGCTACTGTTGATGAGCGAGAAATTGCACCAAGTTTGGTGAGACAATTATTACAACGTTCGAGGGTAATGTGGTCTGCTCCAGTCCAAGGTGGCCTTGCTCCAATTTCTACGTCGTCATCGTAGAGTCGCCTTTCGTCTGAAGGCCAGTAGGGTGATACTCCTCCACAGTCTTCTCCGAAGAAGTTCTCTTCGTATAAAGCACTGGCTGTGTCTGGGATAGATTGTTCTGTAGAGTTAAAGTCTGATAGCCGTGTACTGGGTCGTGTTTTGTTTCCTAAAAATAAATAACATGGTGAGTTGTAATGTCTATAATAATTCTGTATACATACTCGTACGTACAGTTATATTCATATCTTCAATATCAAAAACAAATTCATACGCTAATTTAAAAGTTACCTGTATTTTTTCTTGAGGCTGCCGGTGTCCTTTGCAGCGTTCTCTGAGCAGCCATATCGAAGGCGTCAGTGATATCTTGAGCCTGGTCAGTGATCAGCATGTGTAGGCCTTCGCCCTTTCCACAGTGAGAGCCCCCTTCAAAGCAAAACCTTCCTTCCACCACGCCATAACGCCTGTACATAAACAAAACGTAAAATTTACTAAAGTTAAATCGTTACTAGATGTTATAAACGAATAAAAACTTGCATAAAGATGAGAAGTACGTAGTTAATGTTACTGTATGAAATTCTGGCAACGAGTCAAACCCATTTCACAAATGCATCTTTAATCTACAAGACACGACACACGAGTTTAATAAGTATTCTGTAATAATGAATCATGAACAAATTCGTGAAAACTATAATGGTCGACATGGCTGGGCACTGTCTCAGATATTTAAATCATAGTCTTTTAAACCTCAGACCTTCAGACTTGAGTATAAAACCCGGCTTAAATGCTTAGGCTAATCTATTTTTTTTTCGCTCTAAAAGCATGTTTATCGGCTGAAATGTAACGAAGCGTCACATCATATGAATTCCAACTTTTAACATTCAGCACATGAAAATGAAATTAGCCGTCCATGATCTACCAGCTTAAAAAGAGTCACCACACATTTCGCAGAATTCAGAAAATATTATCTACTTTCGGCAACTTTGCTATGAATTGTCGAGAGCTTTATGACAGAACTGTTTGACGATCTCTTTCTAGCATAAGAGAAAAGCTATGGTTGCCTCTTTCTCGCTTGGACAAAGTGCAGATTTAGTCGTGGGTGCAATGTGTAGCAAAGTGCAGTTAAGCAACTCATGTGCATTTGTGGACTAACATACTGTCTTTGCTGGGGAACCAATGGACATTTAGATAATGAATTGGTTTTCATACATTGGGAGTTATATTTTCATGTGAATATTACTTTGAAAGTTTTGCGGATCTTTTATATTGTAACATGTTTGTAATGTATTTTGTCTGTGAGTGAAATGTCTATAGGTAAGTTTGTTTCAGATATTTGAACTTTATTGTTATACACAAGTAACCAATAAAGCCAAACATTTTCTTCAAAATATGAATGACATCTCTTGACTATAACATTTTATTTTTACATAAAAAATAATGCTTGCTGAATGTTTTCCCTATTTTTCAGATTTGACTTAAAAATAGCAGCCCTTTCTAAGCATTCTACTTGATACATCATTTCCTTCCAAAAATATTTCCCAACGAGCGTATTTCCGGCTCATGGAGGCTCTACTTCGCGCGTCGTCCACAAGATGGCGAGCGGAAGCGGCGGCCATTACCGTTTGTTGGCGTCCGCGCGCCGCCCCTGCGCGTACTGCTGTCACGCGCTTTTACGCCTCGTCTATGGTCCCGACCGAGTGATGCGAAGCTTTACGATACGATACTCAAATTTAAGTATTATTGTTTTGGTGGTAGCGTGAACCACACATGAGTACGGCAACGTCAAATATACCTACCATCGTAAAATGAACGCTAATAAAAGCACTGACAATATCATTTTGTGAACGTGTTTGCAGACTTTACTAGAAGCTTTGAACAAATGACATTCTTTAAGCAGCAATGATTACTATAACGCTAAATGTTACATGGTGTATGGCATTGCAAAGCACTATCGACATGATACGAGACCAATTCCACCACTTTGGCATTTTGATCACCTTGTATGTATTTGCAAAAAAACTAAAATCCGCAGATCTGCGTTTGATTTTCAATTGACTTTGCAGTCAAATCATTCGACATAGCATCATTTCGCATTTCTCGCTCAGCTAGGATAATAGCACGATCGTAACGTAAAACTCGTTTACTATCACGATTATATCTTCCGATGCTGTTTTACTGTTCGCTTTATTACTTTATTTTATTCGGGTTAGCTGTCAATTTATGGACGTTCATATAGCTGTATTGTTTCCACATTCGGCTCATTTTATCGTATTTGAGGATCACGTTAAAACTATCATCCATGAATTCATGAAACTTGGAGAAATTCGTTTCACGCATCATAAGTTTTCATATCTAGGTCAGAACATTTCAGTCAGAGGGTAGTTTAACTACATCGCATCGTGAACATAACTTTACATACTTAATGAGCACTAGGGATTTTATTCCTTTAGTTGGCTGATAGACTTTTTAATGGTCTTCTACTATACCGAGAAACTGCCATTATGCCTGGTAGTAAAAAACTGCATGAAAACTAGTATTATCGGTTATTGTTATAGCTATCCTGAAATGTCCCACTGCTGGGTGAAGGTCTCTCTCCACTCCTGCCATGTTTCCGATTTTGTGCACATATCCTGCCAATTCCTAAGGAAGACATCTAAGTCGTTGCGTCATCTCCATCTTGATCTGCCGCGGCGGTGTCTCGCGATGTCAGGGCACCACTTTCTGTGTTTTGTGTGCCCACCGCTCGATGGGCATACGGCAGATATGGCCAGCATAGTCCCATTTAATCTGGGCAGCCTTCTGAGCCAACGATCTGTGTTTTGGAGCGGAGTATCGTGTTTCTAATGCAATCCGTTGCTTTAACACCAAGTAGATATCGCTGGCCCCGGGCAATAAAGCGGTAAACACCGGTTACGCCCTTTTTAATGTTATTTGATTTTTGGCTTCTCTGAGTATCAGTCTATCACTCTAATTTTTTTCATATTTTTAATACAATATTTCAATGGAATAATGACAATAACAGCTTTATTGAATGGAAAATTATCTTATGACTAAATTATGTATTATTGCATTACTCTAAGAAACATTACACAAAAAACCGTAAACATTTAATACGAACTAATCATAAGAGATTTT
Source organism: Hecatera dysodea (assembly GCA_905332915.2). Lineage (NCBI taxonomy): Eukaryota > Metazoa > Arthropoda > Insecta > Lepidoptera > Noctuidae > Hecatera > Hecatera dysodea. Next base: position 376,482 of record HG995304.1, read on the forward strand.
ATTCTGTACAAGCTATTACGCCTTTCTTCCCGGAAATTTATTGTAATATTACGAAAAGTAAAGGGAATAAAATGCCACTCTGTGGTACCCTGGCAGAAGTACTACCACGAAGATGATGTATCTCCGATGCATATACGTTGCCGGCGACCAAACAGGTAACTACGAAACCAGTCAATCACCGATAGAGATACATTAAGAGAGCATAGGATGCTAAGAAAAACATCGAAATCAAAAGCGTTGTTGAAATCAAGTAATGCCAAGACCGTTACATTACCGCTTTCCATGGCTGACCTAGTATCTTCAGTAACATTCAGAAGCGCTGTATTAGTGCTGTGACCAGGACGAAAACTGGACTGAAAGGGGTTGAGGAGATTATTTTTGGATAGTAAAAGACTAATTTGATTGTGGATTAACTGTTCTAGGACTTTGGATAGGAATGGTAACACGGATATTGGACGGAATTCAGAGAAGGATGTGGGGTTGGACTTTTTGGTCATGGAATAATTTGAGCGTCTTTCTACGAACTAGAAAAGACACCGGTAGATACAGAAAAGTTGAGGATGTGGCAAATGACGGGAAGGATTAAGTCCAGCACGGACAGTAATATTTTGCGACTGATACAGTCACTTCCTAGTGCATTCGAGGTAATCGATTGTATGCCGTATACAATTCATTATATTGACTCTTGTTGTGTTTTACCAACCCCCCATGATCTTAGAAAATTCCAAACTTTGGATGGGTCCCCATTTTGGACAGAGTTTTGAATGTGTTGGCGCTTTGCATTCCTACATACTTTATTACAGCGATTGAGGATTGCGGCTTATTTGTCCCTATTTACATCAGTGCAGACGTTTAAATTTCGACTTTGCCGTAACCTTCTTGATCATCAACTTTTTAATGTCATCTGTCAGCCACGGCGCCAGCAAATGTCTAACTTTTACCGCTCAAACAGATGCGTGAAGGTCATAATAGCTGCACTAGTTGTGAAAATTTTACTTACTCGTCGACTGACGTGGATGCAAACAGGGGAGACCAATCTATATTTCTCACATCCTCGCAAAGACTGTCAATGTAAATCCCACCAAAATTACGTTGCATAAAAATTTAAGCTTTTGTGGCCGAATTTTATATGAAAGGAAAATTAGGTAATGGTAGGAAAAGGCTTCAGCTGAGCATTGACCATGGTCAGCGATGTGATCAAAACAAGAATCAAGTCAAGAAGTGAAGAAGTAGAGTTTTGAAAATGGCTCACCATTTTCAAAACTCTACTTCTTCACTTCTTGGCACTTAGTGGGAGAATTGAAAGATTATTACAAGCAGTAATATTAGTTAGAGACGAAGAGCGATGGGCCTTTTTGAGGAGGCAAGTATTAAGTCACCCATGATTATACTGTGACTGTAAGAAGGAATCAAGATTTCTAGGAGTTTTTTCAAATGAGGAAAAGAAGTTGATATGTAAAGGTTTTGACCATTTTATTTTTGTTTCCAAAGTATAATAGCTAATATAAATTATGTGATTTTATTTAAATTAAGGTTAAATCAATATTTTTTTCTTTTTTAAGTGGTTTTTGTGTTTGTTTCCAAAGTTTATTAATTAATAAAAATTATGGTAACTTAGTATTTTTCTTTTTTAAGGGGTTTTGTGTGATTGTTTCTTAATTTTTTTTTTTGTGATTTGTAGGGTTTTTTTTTATAAGTACAAAATATGAAACCTTCTACTGTTAGCGAAGTAGACAAAATATTGTAGTTAAACTATGGCGTCAGACCGATTCAGTCGGCGTTCACAGACGTAAGTATTCATTTAAAATTTAATGAAACAAAAATAAGGTAGTAGTAACATATTAATTTTGTAAAATACTGTCTAAAATGGTTAAAAATAAAAATAAATCACATTATTAGATCGTTCTGTTACAATGGTTACATAAAAATATGTTTTATTGATAAGATTCTAAAATGGCGATTAGTGAATGATACATCTAAGATTTGGCTATAAAATTTCCCTGAAGAAGGTGGTAATCGTCTAGTACACTCGAGATTTAAAGTAGAAATTACGTCGTATTATTTTCTTACATTCTTGAATCTCAGTGGTCGATGTGTTTATAAAGACATTAATGATGTTACAATTGAAAGAGGATCGTCTATAATTTGTATTATACATTTTTTCAATTATTTCATTAAATATTTATACTATGACAAATATTTTTAAAAGGTTATATTGGTAAAAAAATTAGCTTTCATTTGACATTTGAACGCCTGTTTTGGATCACTGTACGCTGCACTATAAACAAATTAGCTTCTTTTATTTCTCCTGTAAAATTCGATTTTTGATATTACCGCTTTATTGCCCGGGGCCAGCGATATATTGCGCATGTTGGTAAACCGTGAGTTTACACTTTCAGATGTTATTTAAAGACCATAGGTCAAAATCTTCCTCCCAGGAATTTTGTGTTATTTCTAGTTACATATATTGCCTAGTCTGAAAAGAGACTAGTAGAGATATTCTTGGGTATAGGCCTACGTGTATGCTCCTCGTAGAACTCATGGTTATGATCTTGGTCTTTGACATGCTCATATAACCCATCTTAAGTCCAACCTCAAGGCTCGCTTCGCTAAGCTCTTGTAACTTGTTATGCAATAATTTAATGTAGTTCGATACTCTTTTCTGTTTTGGCATGATATAGTGGAGCTTTATATTCGTGGTATTTTTCGACTATCTGATTAATGGTGGGTAAATGATAGGTGGTGGAATTCCACGTCGAAAACCTGGCGCAAATTATATAGAATTAAGACAGCAAAAGCTACGCTAGCTCACCTCAAATGCGCCAACTCCCACAGTCCCAGCAAGCGCGGTGGAACTCCACTTGTGAGCGCGAACCGCCTTCCTTGCAGATGCATCCTGGCAGGTCCCGCTGGCAGTTTCTTCGATCCACCTCCTCCGATCATCACCAGGAACTCCTTCGAAGACCCGAGCTGTCCCCCCACCTTGACTTGCCATGCTATGAGCCTCTCCCTCGTCTCGAAGGCGAGCACCACGGTGACGTCCTGGCAAATGATGGCGATGGTGTTGGACTCCTTGTCGAGAGTGAAGCCTGACTCGAAACCGAGGAAGTGCTGGAGGGAGAGAGAGGCCTTCGTCTGGCCCTTCTTGTAACGGTCCTTTGGATCGCGATATAGTTGCAGGTGGAGGCAATCTGGAATAAAAAAAGGGATATTGTTATAAAGTTGTTTGATATTTAAACGCTGTGCATCAAGTTTATAAAAATCTAAATTTTATTATTACGCGACAGTGTCTTTACTTGAGAAAAAGTTCTCTATCGATTAAATTTTCCATTTATTAAAATCAACAACTTTAATTCCTTGACGAATTCATACACAGTTCTACATAGCACATTGACGAAGGGTATCAATGTAGGTACGTGAACAATACATTTTCTGTTTCCAAATTGAATTGCGTAATGCAATATGACGTGTGCTCGGGCGGTAGGTTCCAGCCAAGCGTTGTGTAATCCGGCGTTAGCTTGTTAATTATGTTAGTAAAATCTGACGTCTAGTACATCGTAAATATGGCCATAAAACCAAAAATAGTCGTTTTAGACTGAGGTAAATTTTTTTAATAGTTCGTGTGCGATTCCCCGTCATTTCGACTTCAACATAAAATAGCATACGTTGGAGAAATCTGAACTAAAGCTTTACTAGCTATCCACCTTAACTTTTAGCTTCTATTTTGATTCGGTGTCCCTCACTGGAACAAACAAACACTTTTACTAGCTCAAATAAACTTTATTCGTAACATAACCATTTGGGAACCCCAAAGGCTATACCGGCCATCTAAAGTTAAAGACGACTTTATAAGCGACCTTGTTATAACTGAACAGATAAACTGCAAACTATTCTTCAAAACCAGATCACACTTTATAGGTCCAGAGTGCTTAAAACATTTAACTACAGATATATTATTTCGTTATGACATAGAATGAGTTCGGCAAGACAAAAGAAGAAAAGATGCAAAAAAAAACTCAGGGGAAGGCCCTTTTATAATGTATCTTGACATGGTCATACCGACCTAAAGATAGTACTGATAAAATGTGTTTTTCTCTCGAGACTGTTGCCGATCTTTTTATTACACATTACTGCCACCAAGAGGCTCCTGGCCCATATATTATACAACTACAAGACACCCCTTTTCACAACCAGTCCTTGCATGGTGTCAGTATATTTGCAAATTGACACTATTTTTGGAGCACCCCCCTGAAAAACTATACTTTACTGTCACTTTTGTAACATTCTGTACAAAAAAGAGCAAGTGAGTAATAATCAAAGCTATTTGAAAGAATTTTAAACGAATCTATACTAATATTATAAAGATTGAAGAAAGATTTGTATTTTTATATTTTTGTATGTAACAAATAAACTCAAAAACTACTGGACCGATTTCAAAAATTCTTTCACCATTAGAAAGCTACATTCACCCTGAGCTATATTTTGTCCCCATCATATTCCCATGGGAACGGGAAAAACGCGGGTAAAACCGCGGGGTGCTGCTAGTATAATATACTGTTACGATTACGACGAACACTTAGAAAAAATATGACGGTGCACTATTGTCGTTGCGATACCATCCAAACCTAGGGTTTATATTGAATAACTTCACACTAACCGTGATTTTTATGATATCATCATGCATTGCATATTTTTTTTTTTTTGAGAACCGTAATACTTTTAAAACCAATCATAGCGCAGCGTGGCGTGAGGGAGCTGCCATTAAAATAAAACTACATTAGTATAAAATAGTAAAAAGTAATGTCAGCAATAAAGCTGTGTTATGGTTCGCTATAAAAACTCTGTTGAATTACTAAGCACAGATGCGTTTGGACTGCAAAAAGTTACAATAGTGGTAATGCGAATTTTAATGTTAGAAACTTCAGTAGTTTTGCACTGTTAACCTTTATGCTTATAAGTTAAGTTCATATGGTATCATTACAAATGTCCAAGCTCACTGAACGTTTTCAACACACTTTCGTAGAAACAAAAATGTTTTATTTTGCAATAAATAATTATTTTCGTGCGTCTACTCAAGTCTTGATGGAGTAATATTGGTATTTCAAATAAATTCATATTGAATAACAGCTAGCTACGCACTTATCTGTACAATATACAAAACAAACGCATTGCTATTTATATACACTGCAGTGTGGAAAATGTATTAACTTCCATCGTCGGATATTTCTATACAACAATATCATTTTGATAAATACTGATTACTACACCAAAATCAATAACATGAAATAGCAAATATATCAAGTCTCTAATACAAGGTTTACCAATTCTTCAGACGCCACATTTCGGGAAATCTAAGTATAAGCAATGAATTTATCTCCAGTTTGACAAACGACCAAACACTAAGGTTTCGTACCAACTATCTGTCCTACGAGAGAAGTATACAAGTCGTGACGACATTATGTTTGTGTAGAAGTCAACTGAAATAAATCAAACCTTTTTTATGGATGGGAAGTGCTCAAAATTCTTCCGCTTTAGGCTGAGCGAAAGGGAATGTCAGATTCACTGACTAAAGCCCATCCGTGTTCCTCCTAATGCCCTTTGGGTTCCAGGACCGCGGTGACTCTTTTGAACAAATTCCGCAACCCTAGCGGGCGCCGTCGTTTTTACTGACATCTCTTTGAGCGCACGTGGAACACGACTCGACCCGGGCATGGTTGTTATCGGATGGCGAGCCACCCGCTGACGCCCGGGGCGTAAATAAATCAAACCTACTTACAGTATTGTTGGTTTTTTTTTATTCAGAAGGCTAAGTGTATAGATAATTTACTCAATTTATCGTTTCACACACAATTAGGTTTATATTATTATTATTAAAGGCCTCTCTCTTTCTTCCATTGTTCCCAGCTCCGGGCTAGTGTGGACCAATATGTCGATAGGCGTCAAATGCGTCCGTCCTCATACAAATATTACTTTGTAATGTTAAGTATCTCACTCGTATTATACGAGTACTTTATACATGGGAAATGGTGTTTGTATATTTCTTGCGTTTTCATGCCTAAATCGCAGAACTGGGTTTGATGAATTTTGGTACAAAGTTGGGAAACTTTGTGATGGTTGTAGGCTCCTTTAACGCGAGCAAAGCTGCGGGAAAAAGTTAGTGTATATAAACGTACAAGAGTTTAAGTTTAAGACAATTACTTACTCGTATCTTTTCCTAAGCAACACGTGCCGCTGTAATAAAGATAATAAACATGTCTCATTCCAACCGAGTTTCAACAAAGAAATACCTTTTACTGTAAATGTTACGCTGACATTTAGAAAATATCAAGTAGTCTACACATAATAAGAGATGTCAGGATGAATATTAAAACGATGAATATAGAATACCTTATTAGATACATGAAATGTTTTATTGGATCCGTTCGTACGGATAAGAGCGGATATTACATTTTACATTTCGTTAACACACCTTTCTTTGAAAATATCAAACGAGACTATCCAACTACGGAAGATGACGAAGAAAGAAAGAAAGAAAGAAAGAAAAACTGTTTATTTGTTAAATATTTTTAGGTTACTAAAGTAGACCATTTTCTTTTGTCTGGATGGGAAATCATCAAATGATTTGTCCCGCTCTGGGCGGAGCGGTGGACTTTTACTGACTAAAACCCATCCGTGTTCCAGAGCCGCGGTGATTGTTTCGAACAAATTCCGGTACCTTAGAAGGCACGGACGCTATGGGGCCGCGTCTTCTTTGCAGACACCTCTGAGGCGCGCGTGGATCAACGCGCTGTCGAGCCCGGCTCTGGTTGTTATCGGCCGGCGAGCTATCCTCAGGCGCACGCCTACGGTCGTCGGGAATTGCACTGCAACTCTCTACGCCCGGGGAGTCTTTTTCTGCTTGCAGCTATACTAACTAAAGTAGACCTGAGGCAATAGACAAAATAGCATAAGCATAGCATAATCAGCCTTTTTAATGTTCCCACTACTGGGACACAGGCCTCCTCTCTAGGAGAGGGAATGGGCCGTAATCCACCACGCGGGCCCAGTGCGAGTTGGTGAATGTCACATGTCTTCGAACTTTTAGTTCTAGGACATGCCGGTTTCGTCACGATGTTTTCTTTCACCGTTTTGAGAGCAGTGGTGATGAAATTAATTACACAAAGTAATACGCTTGGCTGGGTTTGAACCCGCAACCTACAATTCGTAAGTCGGGGCGGTTACCACTCGGCCACCACTGCTCTCATAGACAAAATGCCAATTTTATAAGCGATTGCTAGCGTTAGCTGGATCCGGTTTGACTGGAAGCCGAACCCAATATAGTTGGGAACCGGCTAGGCAGATACTAACGTTAATGATTAAAACAAATACTTGCAACTAATGAATTACTTTTACTCCCAGTGTTAATGCTCTTAGTTTCCAAACATCTGAGGCCTTAAACCCGCCTTGACATAATGTCTCTACTCCTTATAAAACTACAGAGGGAATATTTTCAGTGCTGTTCAGCGAAGGCGTCGATTTCACCCGCACTCGGTAATTAATCGAACTTGTGAAGTACTGCAGCCCAAGTTCAGCTACACAAATAGTTTGGATTGCTTTCCTTCTGTTTTTGTAAGAAATTTCATTTTAATTACATGCCTGAGGTTTTAATGAGAGGCGTTCTGTTTAATTAAAGAAAAATCTTATTCTCTGAACATAAAAATAATTAGCCAACTGATTTTAATTAGAATGGTGTGGTCACTTTAAATTAAACCTACTTCATGAAAGCTTAAATGTACTTATCCAAAAAGCATTGTTTTGTAAAGCAAGACACAATTTATTTTCAGCTTCTATTTCCACATAAAACCTATAAACCGAACCGCACACTTAGCTTCCACGCGTTTGCGACCAAACCAACTATAACTCATTTAATCTGCAAATGTGTTAGCAATATAACATTAAGCAAATGTAACTTAATTTCTAGCGCAAACACTTAAATCATGGCTTGGATGGTTGTCGACACACGACACCGGGATCAGGCTAGGCGGGGGTGACGTTGTTCCCTTTACGAGGTAGTGGAATAAAACAAGCGACATAGAGGTAAAAACACTTTGTATTCACGTAATTCTAATACAATCACTCTACTTTACTTGTTAAACTAACGATATGAGTCAAAATAATTAACACGCGCTATTTATAATAAACTCGGCACAACTTTACACAGACTTTTTATACTTTGATACAATTTCACAGCACAGGGAGACAGCGAGTAGTTACTCTGCTGGAGGACAAGTGAAGACTGACTCATTGTTCTAACGGCGGTCTTATTTATAGATTACGCACATGGGCGCAAGTATTGTGTACACTGATTTCTATCTGCGCCGGATCTACCAAGCGTGGGCGCGCAAGCGATGGCCGCCCGCCCCTTCCCCCTTGTCTTCCTCAAGCTTGGCCTGCGACTAACAATAACAAACCCCGACAGGTTTCGACTTGTCGAGCTTGAACCCGGATGTAAAATCTTCATCCAATCAGCGGGTTTGTTTACTTAGATGGATGGAACTTTGTCATATTTACTTGTGGAACATTACTTAAATTGTATACCTATGTTTTCCATCTTTATTATGATTTAATAAAATACCTATAATCAAAACTATCTCTGTGCAATTACAAACTGTCTTACTTACATTCTAATTACTTATATTCAGTCAGTCAGCTTACTAACAATAGTTATAAGTCAATATTGTAATTACTAACACAACGGGTCTTGACTATCTAAATAAATGATCTATTTATTATTGTTTCTAATCATTTACAGCTAATCGTTACTGTGCTTCACCTACATTCCACCCCCAGTAACAGGGTTTAGCCGCATTACTTCCTGGTCTGTGGGAAGCACAATAATTTTAGTAACGGGCCGACGCAGGACCCCATTCACAGTCTTAATATCTACTACACGGATAATACCATCATTTCCGTGGTACACTGCTTTTATAATACCTTTTGTCCATGCACTTCGTTCTTTGTTATTGTCCGCGATCACTACCACATCACTGATACGCACATTTGGCACATTATTTGCCCACTTTTCACGACACTGTAGAGTCGGGAGATACTCTCGGAGCCAGCGCCGCCAGAACATGTCGGCGAGCGCGTTGACACGCCGCCACTGCCGGCGGGAGTCGATGTCCTCGGTGTCGCTCGGCGCAAATGGCGTACTCCCGGAGGCAGTGCCCAGGAGTAGATGATTCGGCGTCAGGACCACAGGTTGATTGTGGTCGTCGTGCACGTAGCTTAGTGGCCGGCTGTTCACGATGAGTTCGGCCTCGGTGAGGAGGGTGTAAAGGACCTCCTCACGTGGTGCTCGTTCCTTCAGCGTGGCCCGTAGCGCGTTCTTTACGGACCTCACTAGGCGTTCCCAACAGCCACCCATGTGTGGGGCTGCCGGGGGGTTGAAATGCCACGTTATACCTCGATTTGTGGCTTCGTCCTTGACTTTGTCGTGGTCAAATTCTTTGAGTGCTGCCCGAAGTTCGGTGTTGGCTCCGATAAAATTAGTACCCTGATCGGAGTATAGATGTGCTGGTTGCCCGCGGCGTGCTATCAGGCGCCGCAAGGCTAATATTGCTGAGTCGGTACTCAGTGTGGCAGCTAATTCCAGGTGGACGGCGCGCGTAGCCAGGCAAGTAAAAAGCGCCCCCCACCTCTTTTCACGGCGTCGGCCAATTGTCACTTCCATTGGGCCGAAGTAGTCTACCCCCACTCTCACAAACGCTCTTCTTGTAGACTCCAGCCGTGCGAGAGGTAAATCGCCCATTTTAGGTGTAATGGGTTTGGCTCTGCGAATGCGACAGAGCTGACAATTCGAGACTACCGTTTTTACTGATGTTCTGACCTTCGTAACCCAGTATTTTTCTCTAAGGTTGTTGACAACAGTCTCGTGGTTAGCATGTAAAGCCATCGCGTGGTAGTGTGCGATTAACTTTCGGGACAATGGGTGACGTCCATCTAAAATCACTGGGTGCTTTTCATTAAATGTAAGTTCCTCGCAGGCACTCAGACGTCCTCTCACTCGTAGCAACCCATTGTTGATGATCATCGGGTCTAATGATTTTATGTGGCTACTGTTAGGTACGGGAAGCCCTTTTAGGATGGCAGCCCGTTCTTCTTTGAAGCTGTCCTCCTGGCACAACTTAATGAGGCAGTCGTGCGCCTCTTCAAGGTCTTGAGACTGCAGCTCCGTCGTAGCCCGGTGTTTGCGGCACCGGCCGATAAAGATAAGTATGCGTGCCATCACACGCTGAATGCGTGACCATGAAGAATATCGCTCGTAGTCCAGGAGCGGTGTCGCGGGTGCAGTTGACGTGTGGACTCGTTGGATGCGCTCGAGGTCCACCTCCGCCGCCTCAGGTTCATGACACGCTGGCCACTGCTCCTGTGGATCACGTAAAAACGAGGGGCCCGAGAGCCACTTCGTGCAATTATCGGGCCAACACAATCTGGTCGCTTCGTCAGCAGGGTTATCCTCCGAGGGTACCCAGCGCCAGTTGCCTCTGTCTGACAGCCTATCTATATCATATATATATAAAGGGCCTATCCTGCATTTTAATAGTATTCCTAACAATGAATTCAACATGTCAGGTCCTGTCAATCTGTTATCATTCAGACACGTACCGTGAGACCTGGCGGCCGCGTCAAAAACTAAACGTAGTTTCCCCGGTTTGTTGGGGTTTACTACTCCGAAATGCGGTAAGTACCAAACTGGAGAATTATCTTCTTTACTTATCACTTTACGCGCATAACCTTCATCTAACAATCTTTCTATCTGTTTCGTATACGCCTCGGCGAACACAGCGTCCTTGCGCATGCGTCTTTCTATGCCATATAATCTTTGTCGGGCCTGATTATAATTATTAGGTAACTGAGTGTTCTCATGCTTCCACAGTAAACCTACTTCCCATTGTGACTTGTCAGGAGTGCGACGACTGGTGCTTTCTAATACGTGCAACGCTCGCTCTACGTCTTTATTTTTACGAGTATCTTGTGAAATGCCTAGGGCTTCTAATTCAAACTGAGATTTGACTAAATTATGTAAGTCGGGGAGGGAGACTGTCATGCAATTTACTGAATTATTATTGTTACTATTTTGAAGTGGTCCGTGTATGACCCAACCTAGCTTCGTAAGTGAGGCAACTGGCTTACCAGATCGTCCCCGTCGAATGTCCTGGCCGACGAGCAGCTCCCAGTTGTCCTGCCCGAGTAGTAGTAGCGGCTTGGCTCCCCTCATTTCCACGCAACCCAAGTCGCTGAGGTGCGCGTTATCGTTAATCGTCGCGGCGGACACTGTTTGCGTTGGTAAGCTTATGTTTGCCATTGTGCGGCACTTAATTTTATGGCACTGTCCATTAGGACCTTTTACTTGTACTTGTACCACTCGCGAAGTTAAGTCTGTTACTCCGTAGCCGCCCGCTGTTTTGAGTGTGAGAGGTACACACGGTCCCTCTAAGTTAGCGGCGAGTGAATTGTCTATGAGCGATACCGTCGCACCATCGTCTAATAACGCGTAACACTGAACGTCGACACTGTTTTCATAGTTTATAGTCACTGGCACTATCTTCAGTAGGGCTGAGGCTCGCCATTCCCCGATGTTAGTTACACTTTCTGTTTTGTTTACTTTCTGCGCTTTGTCCGCGTGTAACAATAGGTGATGTGCATAACCGCATTTCTCACATTTGTCGGCGCGGCAGAACCTCTTGGGGTGTTTTCTAATAAGACACTTAAAACACATGTTCTTTTCTTTGATTGTGTCCCAACGCTGTTGAACACTTAACTTTCCAAATTGCTCACATTTTTCAATAGCGTGCTCACCTTTGCACATTACACATTCCTTAGGTGAGAGGGACTCGTCACTCTGTGCGTTCACTCGTTGCATCAGTGGTGGCTTGTTAGTGACATGACGTGCGCTGTTCAATGGTCTAGTTTGACCGTAGACTTGCTTCTGTTGCTTCATGGGAGGTTTAGATGCACTAGGCTCGTTCATGATCGGCTGTACATAATAGGAGGTCGATCGTGCTAAATGTGTTAAGAAGTGTGATATTATTTCTAAGCTTGGTGACACTCTTAAATCCACCCCTTGTGAGTTATCTAGGCCCATAGCAAAGTCACCATACTGCGCGCGTTGCACTGGTGTCAGTTTGTTTAGTAGCTCACTCACTAATTGTGGGTTATTCAAATAACCTTCTGCACGAATATTCTTTAACAATGATACACAGTTTCTCACAGTCGTTGAGAATTTCCTCAGCTCTCGGCAGCTTTCCGTCACTCTGGGTAAATCTCTGACCTTTTTTAGTGCACACTGTAATACTAGGGTCGGATGACCGAACTCTTCCTCTAGGGCACGCATTATTGCTGACGGGTCTGTTGACGTTCGCAATAAGTCTTCAACCGCTATCTTCGCTTCGCCGTGCAGTGAGGTTTTCAGGCGTGCTAGGTTTTCATGTGATTTGAAACTGTACAACTCAGTAGTGTCCCAGTACATGTTTCGATAGGAAATCCACTCGGCGGGGTCGCCATTAAAATGAGGCAATTCATAAGCCTGCCTAGGTACCGGTCGCGGTCGTGCCAGTCCCGTAATCGCTTCTGCCAGTTGGTCTATCTTCCTGTCTCTTTCCCCTGATGACTCTCGCCGTCTTTCTGTTTCACCCACTCTGTCATATCTCTGCCGCCGTGTATCCGACTCAAGCGTTGATACTCGAGGTACACTTGCGACCGGAGTGGTAAAGACGGGATTATTCTCGGGCAGACGGAATCTCACTGCTGTCGACACTGGCAAGTACGCCGGCGTAGTAGGTGTCGTTATGTTGCCCACCGATACTGACGTCGACGACTCTATTATGCGTGGCACATTTATCTCGCTGGACACTGTAGGTTCACGGTACGTAAGAGATACGTTATTCACTCTACTTACGTTTTGTTCCCGGGTCACAGAGGTTTCACGGGGCGCGGCCACTTCAACAGGCGCGCGCGATACAGACTGCAACACTGTATCTTTTTCAATTACTTGGGGCGTTGTGTTAATCCATTCTTCAACGCGATGTGTCGTATCCACATCTGAATTTGAGTCATCACTTTCAGCAGCTGCCTCTATCTCGGCGATATCTGCTTCCACCCTTTTCCTCACGAGTTTTTCTTTTAACTGTACTAGCTCGCGTTCAGCTTCATACTCAATCCTTTTTCGTAAGAATTCGACGCTCTTGCGACTATTCTTAGATGAGCCTTTGCTGCTTTGTCTTGATCCCTGGCGCCTCCTCTCAGTTGTCTGCTCCGTATAGTCGAACACTCGGCCGGGGCCCGTCAGAGGTATATTACGAACGGATGTTGACGCAACAGTTGGTGCGACCGACGGCGAGCCTGGCGTCTTTTCAGACGGTAAACCTGAGTCCGAGGGGACGTCATTCTTGCGCCGCTCACTCATCTCGTCGGCTAATTTACGTAACTTGCTGCGCGTGGTTATAGCACTCTTTTGACTCATTTTATTCCACTCCTCTTGATGAACTAGATCCGGCTCCGAAGGACCAAAATGTCGACACACGACACCGGGATCAGGCTAGGCGGGGGTGACGTTGTTCCCTTTACGAGGTAGTGGAATAAAACAAGCGACATAGAGGTAAAAACACTTTGTATTCACGTAATTCTAATACAATCACTCTACTTTACTTGTTAAACTAACGATATGAGTCAAAATAATTAACACGCGCTATTTATAATAAACTCGGCACAACTTTACACAGACTTTTTATACTTTGATACAATTTCACAGCACAGGGAGACAGCGAGTAGTTACTCTGCTGGAGGACAAGTGAAGACTGACTCATTGTTCTAACGGCGGTCTTATTTATAGATTACGCACATGGGCGCAAGTATTGTGTACACTGATTTCTATCTGCGCCGGATCTACCAAGCGTGGGCGCGCAAGCGATGGCCGCCCGCCCCTTCCCCCTTGTCTTCCTCAAGCTTGGCCTGCGACTAACAATAACAAACCCCGACAGGTTTCGACTTGTCGAGCTTGAACCCGGATGTAAAATCTTCATCCAATCAGCGGGTTTGTTTACTTAGATGGATGGAACTTTGTCATATTTACTTGTGGAACATTACTTAAATTGTATACCTATGTTTTCCATCTTTATTATGATTTAATAAAATACCTATAATCAAAACTATCTCTGTGCAATTACAAACTGTCTTACTTACATTCTAATTACTTATATTCAGTCAGTCAGCTTACTAACAATAGTTATAAGTCAATATTGTAATTACTAACACAACGGGTCTTGACTATCTAAATAAATGATCTATTTATTATTGTTTCTAATCATTTACAGCTAATCGTTAAGTACTGTGCTTCACCTACAATGGTACAATCCCATACAAATGTGTACAAAACATTACCAACATTGATGTTCAACACGGTGTAATTAAAAGCAAATTGATGAGTTACGTGTGTGCGTGTGTGTGTGCGTGTGTGTGTGCGTGTGTGTGTGTGTGGTTACGTCTAAGTGTGTCTGATCGTATTCGTGTCACGCCCACAGTAATCTATTTACCGATTCAGGCAAATAATTAGGAAATCCTTCGGTGGCCCGTGTGCGGAGGAGAGACCCCAGCTCACCTTTGTGTTTGACCAGAGATAGATGTTACAATCACTTGGTTGTAATAAAATAAAAATATAAAGTAGTATAGGGAACGTGCAGAAACTATAGGTGGCAGCACAGACGAGTCAATGTCAAGTATATTTTACTTATAAGTTTCAAATTTGCAACGCTAGACAGCACGTTTCCCGCGGGGGTGCAGGAAGTATAGGTGGCAGCACAGGTCAAATATTTACAACGTAAAAGTTTCATATTTGCAACACTAGATGGCATAGTCTACGCCGTGCACGTTCCCTATATTTTTTTTTAAAAACCTCTACCATACTTCGGATGAGCAAAGATCTGTTCTTTAGCATATCATTCTCCGGAATAAGTTTTAATTTTTGCTGTCATCTTGTGCTAGTCACATCTCCTAACTTAGGTGTACTAATAAATGTTACAAAGGGATATAACTGACCAACTGGCAGACAGATCAACAGAAAGGCCGCTATTAATTGTGTATGCTTATTTATCTCATAGTATTTTCATCAGATATCAAAAAGCTGTTTTCAAATCTCTACCCAAAAATGTCCCAACCAGCCAAAAAGTCCCAGCGTTCTGAATTTAAAGATAAGCGGCCAACAAATGACGTCATCATATCGAGTGGAGAACAAAGCAGCCAATGACGCGGCAAATTGAACAGTGACGTCAGAGCGCGTTAATTGTGCGATTTATTGCCCGTGTTGGTTTGTATTGGTATTGTTGGCCAGTGTATTGCAATTTGGCTACGATTTTTGATACGGGAAATGAAACGGATAGTTGTTAGGTATTTTATTATTTTATCAGCCTAGCGCAGTTCATTGACGGATACAACATGCGGGTACAAAGTTTAGCCACAGCCACAGTTTAACCTGCAATTTGTATACATGTACATATGTCTGTGCGCGTATATATTGTAACTGAATTTTAAAACAGTTATTGTTGATGCTTTGCTTAATCCTGTTTGACTGGAAGCCGTCCCCAATATAGTTGGTAAAAGTCTAAGCAGACTATCAAATTCAGTTTTCTTACTTAATTAGTAAATTCATCAGAAAATACATCTATTCAATATTTCAACTAACAAACAAATCCTAAGTTATTTCAAAATCAACCTCCATTAGTGTTAATCAGAACAAACAATTACTGAACAAAATAGCGAAACTGTTATCAATGTAAAGTCTATCTCGGGAAACACCAAAGTAATCCATTGACGAATTCCAAACTTGTTTCCATTACACCCCCGCTTTTTCCTCGGAGACTACCCGACTACCCGGTTCTACGGGTACCCGTGAGTCGGCTTTGTCAAACTTTGGGAATACATTAGCTTTGCCAAACGACAGCCCTGATAAATTCAACTCGACGTCCTAACAGTACCCAACTTTGCAAATCTTCGACCACATTTCAAAGCTACCCATCTATTGCTGCTTGTAACCATGATCCTCTAAAATTGTTTCTACAAAACCAGCAATGTATTCTAAATGACGATTTTGCTCGCAACCCTTTCAAACGGAAACTGGTGAGTGTAATTCGAGTTTTCGTTGCTTTGACACCGAACTCCGAAAGGGACAGTTCCCTATAATTGTGGATCGGGAGTTAAATTAAATCGCTCAAAGAAACGCCAGGTAGACCGGCGGACGACGGACATCGACTGGATCATGAAAAATTCAGTAGTTTGCGAGTACTGTTTATTTTTTCATGTTGTTTTTGGATGAAGCCTGCCTTTTGAAAGGTTGACCTATTCATTCTGTGTTGAGTTTCAAAGTTAAAATTAAATTAATTGGAAATAGTCCTTGAATTGTAAATTCTGCTTGTTGTGCTTTTTTTAGAAGGGGCTTCAGAACCCCTGAATTAATTGTAAGCTTTACTGAAATGCAAATCATCAAAGTTTTATCAAGTAAATTCAGTAATGGCAACCTTTTCTGGGTTCACTCAGAAACCTTTATTTAGCTCCCTACAACTCCTGGATTCTAATAATGAACAGAACTTAGTCTACAACCTCCATGAGATCATTAGTCGTGCGTCATGTCGCGGTGTCGCAAGTCGCGCGACCGTGCGACACCGCGACATAACTAATTGTCGCCAGTTCCGACTGTTTTCATTAATTACCGCGACGGACACGGACGCTGCTTTTATTTACAATATATCTGAATTTATAATTTTTGTTTGTGAATATTATGTAGTCAGTTCGACATGAGGAGCGTTTTAATTTGGCTGATGTAAAAATATTTGTAAATACTTAACTGCTGAAATATTGGAAGTGATAATAACACCAATAATCTGTTTGTTTTAATGTAGGTGGGTAGTGGCTAATTGGTATACTCGTATTTATAATCGTAAATTCGGGTTATTGTAAATTCACCACAACGAAAATTCGCCACATTTAAAAATTATTGGTTAACTTGCCACAGTGACAAAATAATTCACAACAGGTATAGTAAACTCGTCACGGGTACGTCAAACTTGTTTTGAATGTACCGACATTTATTAAACACTAAAAGTACTGACAGCAAACGATGTTGAGACAGATAAGACTGTGGCGATTTTACTATAATTTTTACTTGTGGCAAATTTTAATTATGGCGAGTTTGCAATAACCCGTAAATTCTACATTTTTGTATAGTGGCCATCAATTTACTTCTCAAACGTTCTTCAAAGCACGAATTTACAATCTGTTTCGTAAACACAGGTTCCATTGTTAGGTTTTGACTAAATAAGAAACAAAATCAACAAATCGCCCTCATCAGTGTAATTTAAAACAACAGTACACCGATCCATTTTAAGCCAACAATTATCATATACGCTTATGAACAAATCGGCAAATACATCACAATCGTCTGTTTGGCGTATCATTAGTACGCGCAGTTCTGTTTGGCGTATTATTAAAACGCGCCTGTTTGCCGATCGCCGATACATCAAATTGATCTGCTGCGATTATCAATACACGTTGTTTGGTGCTGCTCACGTTTAGATAATTAATTGGATAATTTCAATTGAAACACGCATTGAAATTGTGTTGGGAAAAGTTTACTGTTTTATGGCAAAATTCGTGAATTATTGAGTAGTTGAGTTTTGTAAACACTAGAAAAACGGAATCCGAATTCTTTCCTAGCGAAAATCCTTTCTTAGCGGATTTACATAATAAAATAAACCTAATGTACATATTCTCAAAACTTTAGCTATCAAGAGCTTGTTGTTTTAGCTTTGCGTTAATAGTCAGTCAGGTCTAACAATTTTATACACACTCTAGTCTAGTAAAGCCGCTAAATCATGGTTTAAATATTTCTCTTCAAAATCGTCGAAAGTCTTCAAAATTACGAATTTCAGAATAACACCGCCGTAATGTGTGTTGGTATCTCAACATCTTGTTAAGTAAAGAAACATACGTAGAACTCTCAACTTACTTAACTTACTCAATTATTAAGTAGGTAACTTAGGCATAAGTTAAGAATAGCTCAACGTATAAGTGTGTGACTACGTACCTAGTTACTGTCAAACAAAAAACCTGATAAAACCTTCCTCGCATACGGATAAAAAACGTGATTTATCACACAAAAAATCCGCCAAAATCACCGCACAATAGAGCCACTTTGTCGTCAACATTATCTAACGTTAGCATTGTCCCTATTTGTCACAAAGTGAAATGACACATTAAAGGTGCTTTCACACCCTTTTCACGGGTAATATCTTGTGACAAAAATGATGTATATTCTTTAAAGCGAGCCATCGATCAATTGTGCCGTAATGAACAAATACGGCGCGGTGATCAATCAGTCAGGCGACAATGCGACCAATCGGTGTCTAGTTCGTATAATGCGGTCGCAGCAGAGAGTTACCGACACACCAACGGGTTATATCCTTTGTATGGCTAATGTTGACTTTTAGAAGGATTCACGTGGAATTTTCTCGAATTGATGGATGTATTTGTAGATAGAGCTAGCAGCTAACAGATTGTTGGCTAAATCATGACCTAAATTGTTGGACTAAAATCCCCAGGCTTTGTGAAACCACCGTTTTGTCATTGCGATTACTGGTCCGGCTAACAGATGAAGACGGAAACGATTACATTGATCACGATAGGGTTGATTCTAACAAGCCCATTCTAATATTCGAGTTAGAATAAATATTAAACCTACATCATGGCGTACTCACACATGAAGTTTTCACGATTTTACGCATATCTATACTTACTATTATAAAGAGGAAAGATTTGTTTGTTTGTTTGTATTGAATAGGCTCCTAAACTACTGAACCGATTTGAAAAATCCTTTCACTGTTTGGAAGCTACACTATTCCCGGGTGACACAGGCTATATTTTATCCCTATATTCCCACGGGAACGGGAACTATGTGGGTGAAACCGCGGGCCGCTGCTAGTATTTCAATAAAGAAACGAATAAAATTCGGAAGTCACGAGTCAAAACTTTTTACAAAAAATAAAACCGACTTCTAAACAAAAAAACCAAAAAGTATAAAATAACTATAATTTCGGAACTCGGTGTTTTTGGTTGCTTTTCTGTTGTTGAACACACCGACTTCCGAAATTATAGTTATTTTATACTTTTTGGTTTTTTTTGTTTAGAAGTCGGTTTTATTTTTTGTAAAAAGTTTTTTTTATTCTTCACTTTTTAGTGGTACCTACACCCCCTCCCCTCCCCCACCTAAACGAACCAATCACATTGGTGTAAAAAAAAAACGTACTGCTCCTTTGCAGAGTAAACTAAGAGGTCGTCAATGTAGGCAATGTAGATATTTTTTTTTAGATTTTTGTTGATTTTTCGAAAACCGCTTGGTTGATTTCGATAAAATTTTCATGAGACCATTTGGGAAGTATACCCTTTCCAACAAAAAAAGAATTTTTCAAATCGGTTGACAAGCGACGGAGTTATGCGCGAACAAACAATAAAAAAAAAATAAAAAAACATACAAACATCGAATTGAGAACCTCCTCCTTTTTTAGAAGTCGGTTAAAAACAGCAACAGCTGAACGCATTGTATACAGCGTGATCTTTATATTATATTATTGTTAGTAGCTGGTATTTTAGAAATGCATATATTAAATAAATCAATATAACTAGACGTGGAAGTGTATTTCTCAGACTACTCATTGCCAAGGTTTAGACGTTACCTACCTAACATTTTACAGCTTACTTATTCTAATTCGATTTGGAAGCAAGTGTAGCACGTCGTTGTTAAATCGTATGATATAGTTGTACGTCGGGCTGCTGGGCGCGCGCCAAGCTGAGATAAACAACATCCTCTGTATACACGGAGCAAGAAAATACATCGTGTTCTGTAGGCAGCTTCTGTATATATCGATGACGTTTTAGTGCGTTTTGAGAAATATTGGACTGGAGTAGAATTAGTATTTAGGCCGGTATATTATTTCAGGAAATAATATACCGTGTGGCTAAATTATAACAGCCGCATGGGTCGATCGTCTAGGTTAAGCAACGCTTGCCGAGGTTGGTCTGTGGATGGGTGACCATCTTAACATAACGAGACTTCTCCGTGCCTCGGAAAGCACGTTAAGCCGTTGGTCCCGGCTGTCATTTGGAGATCTTTGGCAGTCGTTAAGGATTGTCAGAAGCCAGAAAATCTGACACCAGTCTTGCCAAGAAGTACCGTGTTCCCCAGTTAATGGGTTGTGGAGGTCTGGTAAGCAGCCGCTTCACGTAAAATACTGGTATTCAGCTGAATCCGGCATGACTGGGAGCCGACCCCAATACAGTTGGGAAAAGGCTAGGCAGATGATGATATTATTTCAGGAAATTTTATATAAAACTATAGATGTTTTATGTAACACTATAACTATACTAAACCCTTTCGGTTCGGACACGCTCGGCGCATTCTGTACTTTTCTTCTCCTGTAATGTGTGTTTGTAACCTGTGCTGTGTCTCTTCTGAATAAAAGTTTTTCTATTCTATATGATGATTCTGTTTCGATATTTTTGTCAGTTTCACGAAGTATTGTCATGAAAATGAACAATATTTTAAAAACAATATTTATTAGCTACCTACTTCTTTAGTGACTTGCAGGCTAAAATTAGTTCAACTATGAGTTAGCCCAATGAAACGATAGTGGCCCCTATCGAGTACTCCTCAAGCAATAAAATACATTATAAAAAAATATATAGCCAGTTGATCCACATATGTATATATATTTAAAGGAACATTTTAAAAGAAATTAACCCCATCTTACCTAAAATATTAACAACAAAGGGTCGCTAGCTTACTAGATCCGAGAGACGGCAACCTTGCTGAATAGTAGACATATTTACATTAACTTATCCTTGGAAGTCCTACAACACTCCCTTCCACAATATCAGATCCATATTACGTCTGCTAGCCACACATCCTCGGATACCGCGTCGCCCCCCCGCCGCTCCGCACCCATAAGCGATCCGCCGTAATCGGATCCCTGCAACGCCGATATTATTTGCCTAAGATAAACTACGCAGATATGCCCCTGATCCTATTATAATAATGACTCTCTCTCGTTTGTTGGCTCATCTTTGATTAGTCACGGATTTAGGAACTTTAACTGTGTAATTGTTATGTTTTAGATCTCCGTGGGAAGGTCTGTTTGGAAGTGTTTTGATAGTTTCACTGTTGTTTGGTATTGGGATTTCATGCTATTAAAGGTAGGCTTTTAAATGGAGGTTATTTTCAGAGTGGAAAATCTCAATTGTTTATGGAACAGTTCTGCATCTCAGTCGCAATCTGTCAAATACATTTTGTCAAGTTTTTTAACATGAAAAGGCAAACTGTATAGGTACGATGGTTTAAAAGAGCATTTTAGTATTTTGAGGTGGTCTCTTTCTAATTTGGCGTAGTTCTGATGAAGAACCGAGATAGGGAACGGAACTCTTCAATAAATGATAGCACATCTTCCGGGATTGCTGAAATCGCATGTCTGTTTATTGCTTACACCAGTTCATAAAACGTACGCCGTGATAATGACATATAGTTGTGGGATATCACCACGAAAAAGCGAAAAATAAAATACTTATTACAGAAAAATACAATCAACTTCTAACCAAAAAAAACACAAAAACATAATAATTTCGTGTTCAAAAAACGTTGAAACGACCAAGTACACCGATTTCCGAAATTAAATTTATTATATACTATTTTTTTGTTTAGAGGTCGGTTGTATTTTTAACCTATGCCTTTTCAGTTCCTTTGTGAAGTATCATCATTTTCCTCTTATAAGGCTTCAGCTTATTTGGGGTCGGCCCGATGTCCTGTCTTCTGATTCAATACGATTCTAAGCAGTTTTCTCAGAGTTCCAAATCTAACCTAGTCATTATAATTATTAGCTTCTTTAAATATCATCATTATTCTCATCGGGTCTTTTGTATTAGTCTTCTAAATAGTCACACTATTTTTAGATATACCATCTTTCACACAGTTAGTTCAGTGTCATTGAATGTATGAGTTTCTGAATGGGAAATCATCTAATGAGTTCTCCCGCTCTGGGCGGAGCGGAAGGGAGTGTCACACTCTTACTGACTAAAACCCACCCGTGATCCTCGTACTGCCGTTTGCGTTCCAGGGCAGTGGTGACAAATTCCGCAACCCTAGCATGTATGAGTGTTAATTTTACTGATAGCTTTTCAAATTTGTTTTTATTATATTTTCTTTCTTATTTTAAAACTTTTTTATATGTACCATTGTTTACAACTACCTACCTACTCATTAATTAACTGACTCAAGACATGTTACTTATATTTTTAATGGAAGCACAACTCAAGACCACAAGATAAAGGTTCTACCTAGTTTGGGGCCTAACGTCTACAAGATACTAATATATGGTTACTGATAATATAATTATGTTTTAGTCCTAAGGTAATTAATGTAACAATGAACGAATAAACTTTATTCTTATTCTTAATTATCCCAACCTCATCCTGTAAGTTCATAGTAGAACATGTCCACCAAAAGCCTCAGAATATCACCGTATTTTTTGGTTCATTGCCAAGATCCGTTTCAAATAAAGGAACTGAACGTGCAGTCATTAGTAGACCTCCAACTATTGCGCTACCCGGGGCCGGGTATTACACGAGCGAGTGCCGCCTGGCTCGCCTTCCTTAGGGAAATCACGTTTTTAGCGAAATGTTTATGAGAGTACAAGTACATGTATTTTGCCTGAGGTTCGTAGTTTTTCTGGATTTACATAGGTACGCATTACGGTTGTGTTACCTACCTATTATATATATACATACCTACTAATGATGTAGGCAGACTTTTTATAAGATTACACCAGATATGCTTAATTTTTTATTGTGAAATGGATTTGCTTTTGACTCTAGTCTAGGTCACAGGTGACAGAGACAAAGTCGACGATGGAATGAGCTTGCCCGGAAGAAACCTGTTCACTCCAACTTTGAAGAGCTTATGCGTTCGGAAGCGGTCGGAAAGGTCGCGGGTTCAAACCCAGCCAGGCGCATTACTTTGTATAATTAATTTCATCACCACTGCTCTCAAAACGGTGAAGAAAAACATCGTGAGGAAGCCGGCATATCCTAGAACCAAAAATTCGAAGACATGACGTGACATTCACCAACCCGCACTGGGCTCGCGTGGTGGATTATGGCCCGTTCCCTCTCTTAGAGAGGAGGCCTGTGTCCCAGCAGTGGGACCATTAAAAAAGGCTGAATAAACTTATGCTATGCGTTCGGAAACAAAGACGCGACAGTTCCACTCCTTTCCTGTGCGCATTATGATGTTTGGACTAATGCTAATTTCAAGTCATGAGGTAATCTATTTGCAGTTTATTCACGCTTACAAATTAATGTAGGAGAGGAACCAATGTCAGGGTACATAGTTTATTTGTAAATGTTTATACAATTTGTTTATTTATTTGAACTTAATGCAGAGCAGTGGCCCAAGGTGGACTTAATGCAGCAATATTATTTTTGACACACACTGACACGTTGTAGTATCCCCAAGCTATAAATAAACAATATGTCATAGCAATAAATCGACACTGACTTTTCAGTCGAAAAACAAACAATTGTTACCCAGCCATCAGAAATATTCATAACTAAAATTTACCAACACGAGTTACAGATATTATTTATAAGATAAATGGAGAATCAAGATAGTGTAGAACATATTTCAGTCGCGTATTTCACTAGCGACTGAAATATGTTCAGTTAATTCTCCACATAATAATACTACTAAACGAATTAGTAGTGTTCATTGTTTCAGGCACAGATATTATTAACACACATTGTTGATTTATTGCTATACATAGCTTCTGCCCGTGACTTCATCAACGTGTAATAATTATTAAGCATTCTTCATTGTTGCCCCGCTCTTATTGGTCTTAGTCCATAGCTTAAATCGACGGGCTATCAAATCGGACCAGTAGTTTCTGAGATTAACGTGTTGAAGCACACAAACAAACTCAAGAGCTTTATATATTAGTATACATAATAACCTACAAATATTCGGCAAATTTTGTTACTTCCTCAGCAATTAAGACCCGAAGCTAGCAAAGATTTAAAAAAAACTGACCATATCTGTTCTCTTGCAAGAAACATATTTGTATAGCTTACAACAAGCCATTCGTCTAGAAATGACTTTGTAACATTTAAGTAAGTATAAAAAAAATTAATAACTTCCCTAGCAACAGCAGTGTGTCACCGTTCCTGCTCACCCCATTAAGTTAATCAGCGTATCGGCACACATTATGAAGAACATAACTTGTATTCCGATAACGATTTCCTCTCTTTTGTCTGATAATGAAGTTAGTTCTGCGACGCATCAGACGGATTAGTTACAGTTGGGGTCTTTACGACCCCTTGCGCCTTTGATGTGGGGTGACGAATAGCTTAGTAATGTCAATTAATGTTAGTTTTGCTTTGATCTTGTAGTGCTTAAAAAAATGGATTTTGATGTATTTTGTTAGTGAATCCGCGAGCAAAAGCTAGTTATACTTTAGCCTAATTTAGAAGAAGTTTATTCAATAATGATCTATTTATA
This sequence comes from Hecatera dysodea, assembly GCA_905332915.2. NCBI lineage: Eukaryota > Metazoa > Arthropoda > Insecta > Lepidoptera > Noctuidae > Hecatera > Hecatera dysodea. The sequence goes on from HG995304.1 coordinate 401,107, forward strand.
TTGCAACAAAGGGTCTGTCAAAAATAAAGCAAACGATAAAACAGTAAAATGAATTTAATAAACAATGTAATTGTCGCTTAATTAAAAAAAAAATGCAGTTCAAAGAAACCATTAAACACGTAGATCATAACGCTCCATCCAATTCGCGAGCCACATGATCCGGGCGGTGTCCTCAAAGGCGCCAAATGTCAGTTAATCGCAATCCGTGCACAATTAATATTATGGTAATACTCGTAATACGTGTCGATCGATTACACTGGCGGACATAATCCTGTGTGCACCAGTAAACGGCCGATTGTGGGTCGACAGACCTGTGACAGCTCGTTAACACGTAATTGCGAGACAATAATGGACAGAACTAATATGTGGAATTAGCTCGAGTGTCCACCTGATTGTGCACGCCAGTATACAGATTACACGTGTATCTGCACTTGATTGAGCAACTATAACATTTAGTGATGTATTAGGGCTAATGATCGTGTATTATTCTGAAGACTATAATTATTGAGTTACTTTACCTCATATTTGGTAGAATTTCGTCTAATTCTTTTTTAAAATACCACACAACAATCTTTCAATCAACTTACTTTAAAATAAAAAGAAAGATTATTATTAATTTCCGATAAAATATCTCGCGTAATTCACCTGAAGCGCAACGAGCCGTAAAAGAGTAGCACAACACGAAAATTAATGGAATAAAAGCTACAGAGAAAAATGTAAATTTACTTTAACGAAGCGACATTTATTTTTATTTGGTTGGTGCCCGTTTTGTTTGACCGCAAGTGTACGTTTGACAACATTATTGCTGCACTGTGTCACTGTAAAATAAACTTTATGTTTTCAGAATCAAAGCTGATTTCGCTAGTAGTAATAAATCTGTTTGAATCTTCTATCGAAATGCGACGGGGTCGTCTTCAGGATGTTTTTGTGTCTATTTGTGCAGTGTCTGTCTGGGTACTTGTAAATTGATAGCATTGGTAGTACAGCGTCGACAAACCAAATACTTTGAAACAATGTTAAGTTCTTTAAGAAATTGTATACAATTTGTTTTTGAGTCGCTGTAGTGGTCAATTTAAGATAGCCATGGTTGTGAGTTTTCTCTTTGGGTACGTTTCTTTGGAATTCTAAGTTAAGTAGTCGGAATAAATACAAGCCAGTGTCCGATTTTAATGTAAGCATCACTACGGTACAGGCAAGTTTTGGCTGGGAACTCATATAAGATGTAGGATTAATAAACATGGTGTCTATAGCGCTTAGCTGCTACGTAAGAAAATACTTTACAATGTGGAAGTTAGACTCAACACTTTGTAAAAAAGTGGCTCTAATTTAGCTTGACGGAATGGCCCATATTTTACTGCTACCAGCGAGTGAAGACCCGAAACATAATTTTGTATACTTTTTTATTCATGAATTTCAAAGTAAGCTTAACAATACCACTGAAAGCACAAAGTTCAAACTAAGTTAAGAGTTAATAATCCATCGCCTCGGGTTAAACTGACCTAATTTTAAAATATTCCACAGTTAAAATACGCGTAACTTTACAATATTTTTTGTTGAATTAACTTAAAAACTTTAGTAACAAGAGCCTCTGTTTATTTACAAAAATTGTCGTGCTGACACTGAGAAGTAACAGTAATGGCTCGTAAATATTCATGAGGAGAGTTCAGCGAGAGAGTCGTTGAGTCGAGTACTGGCGCGAGTGCTATTTGCTGCGTAACTTAATTGGGAGTACAATTTTAATTTCGACCTTGAAGGTTTGTCTGAATGTAAGTAGATGCTTTAAAGACAGCGTCTTTAGGAACACAAACATGAAAACTTTTTAAAGATTCAAAATATTCCTAGCACTTTTGAAGTTGCATTTTTAAGTGCGTTCACCAAGTAAGCATAAATAAAACTAGATTTGTACGCATTTTACAATTGTATTAGGACTCCGATAAAACGACATAATACTAAAAGAAGGCGCAACTGACAACTGCCAAAGAAAAAGAAACTAAAAAGCAGCTTTTTACATACTTTTTATAAGCGATTTAAAACTGTACACATAATTTTTCTTTCGTAATGTAAAAAAAAAATCTCCCCATCCGAAAACAGAAGCTGAAATTAAAAAAGAAATATTGTATGGAAAAAGTTTCTTCTTTCCCAAAAAGCGAGGGAAACAATTCTCTAAGTCTACACCATCTGTCGATACTACGTGAAAGAAAAATTACATTTGGAACATATTTCTTTTATATTTAAATTAATTCCAAGTTACTTTTATCTTCATATTTCATTACGTTTTCTCCCTTGAGTTATAACGATAGACTTGAGTTTACGAACACATATTTATACGAATGATGTTAATGGCAAAACCAGCTGGCCCATTTTATTTGGTCGATCGTGTATGCTGTCAAAAAGTAACCACTATTAAACTGTTACACTGTCAGCAAATTAGACTATAAAATACGAAATTACAGTGTTACCCTGCTAATGGAACTCCTATTACATTTACCCTATTATTAATACTTTTTCTATGACTTAAATTACAGCAATGTGCAGAACATAATCCCGTCAGCCCTCCGACACAAAATGTGACGTATAACTTATAAGGGAGGGGTCACACATACACGCGACCTTCCGATCGGCAGTTAGCAGACCCATGGGCTATTTATTATGATCGTTAATGTTGTACTAAATCGGAAAGGGTATTTGTATATTTCATTTTATTAATGTGCTATGAAATATTGTTACTGATAATAGCAAAATCTGATAATGTATGTATCTGTCACCGGCAAATTGCAAATGCCGTAAGATTGTAAAATATCACGTGAAATTGTAAAAAAATATCTTAATAAGACACAGATGTAATGGGAATTTTTTTCAAAGAAAAACGTTCAATAAGTAGATTAAGAAAATTAAATAGAAGGTTCATTTTCTTTATTTAGAGTCCCAAACGTAAGCGAGCTGTCTAAGTACCTAATAAGTCTTAAGCATTATGGAACTTTTTAGGGACAAACAATAAAACTTAAAGGACCGATCCACTTCGTCTCAAGACAGACAGTTTGTAGTTTATTTTTCAGTTCCTAAACAGATCCAAAATAAAGCTAGGATAAGGCTACTTTTTTCAGCGCCGTGCTTCGCGTGGAAGAAATCAAATTATTCCTTTTGACTATCGTCAAATTAACAATTCAGTTTCAGGGAACATACTACCTGGATAAATTAATCCTATCTCCTAATCCTGGCCACGTTCAAAATTGCATCCAAACTCTCAGAACCATGACTGCAAAAAAAAAAAACTTCCAAACAAACCTAATTTAATTTACAGTTTTAAATAATACACAAAAAACATAATAATACTTCTAACAGTAACATCGTACTAAACGACGACAGACAACTTCACTCAAGCTCGCCAGTGTACTAAAACTAACACATTGACCGTCTATCTGCTACTGGCCTACTTTGGCGATGTGAGTTCATTAATTTGCACCTATCTGTAATTACGGGAATACTATGACTGCGTTTGCAATAGGTACCTATGTCAGTACATAACTAATGTTATCCAGGACTGTGCTGTCCGTTGGAGCATGGTTGGAGCATTTCATTCATAGAATAGAATAGAATAGAATAACATTTATTTGCATAAAAACACGGTATAAAAGAACAGATATCGACGACACGGCTGGCACAGTGGTTGAGCGATTGGCTGCTGCGCTACGTGTCGTGGGTTCGATTCCCGCACGGAACAAATATTTGTATGGCCTACAGATAGTTGTTTCGGGTCTGGCTGTTTGTGTTTGTGCATGTGAGATTGTAGTTTTGTAAACGCACTCACGACACAGGAGAAATTCCTAGTGTGGGGCAACGCTTTATTTTAGAAAAAAAAAAGGTCTCGTATATGTAGTACAACGAAATGTATGTGCATTCATACATTTTGTGTGCTTTCCGTGACCCTTTGATATGAATGGTAAGTCGATGGTACCAGCCGTCATGTTCGTCAGCAGTCGTTAGCTAGAAAATCTTTACAACAAAAAATGGATTGTGTGGGTCAAATAAGCAGCCGATGTAAGTAAAACATCTCGAGTATATTCAACTGCATCCAGTTAGACTGAAAACCAACCTTTCCACAAAACTAACCACCCGGCACAGTAAAAAGGATATGTTTTCAGCTGTAACTCAAAAAAGCTAACTAACCGCCACGGACACGTTCACTAACCACCATTATTAAATTTACGACAACTTAGGGTCACTGGTGGGCCATTATGGCACTATACCAACAACTCAAACTCAAATTTTGAAACTCTCCCTCAATAAAACTGTTCTATATTTCACCCAGACACTTTACCTTTCCGTAACACGGTGTACTGGCAACACCAACCCTCCATATGAGACACAAACTACACATAATGGCACTACGACCTGGTACCTTCATACCCTACGTGACGTGTTTGCAACTATTTAGTGCCAGTTAGTCACCGCCCTTCATTACAGACCCAAGACCCTGGAATATGTCCCAGTAATATCCGGGGTACCTTGTTTAAAGGTTTTTTTTTTTTTGTGGAAACATTAAATACATAGTTGCAATTGTTAGGGTAAGGTCGGATTATAAAATTTATTGTTGGCTGTCAAATTGTCAAAGTTGGCTCCATCTGGAGTTATTTTTTATGCTGTAGTGCTGTTGGTATTTTAATGAATAGAACGTCTTAGTACGTTGCAAGATACAAAGTTTTGCCAGCTTGCTGTAGGAAACAATATTGTTCTATGTATAGCGTTTTGGTTTAAAATTAGGCACACATATTTCCTTTTGTTTAAATATTATGAATAAAATACATCAAACTGAAAGAAAGTGTATTTTTAGAAACCTTCGAATTTTCATTATATGTACACTAGGTGTTCGCGCTAAGGCAACTGGATGAAGAGTTTACTCAGTTAGAACTCAAAGGACTATGATGACATAAAAAAAAAACTATTCTACGAGAAAATGCATCCCACTTCCCAGTGTAACAGTTCCGTTCCGTCGCTACGTCCGTTTGTTACGATTCAATCTAACAGGCGAGCATAGTTCAGTTACCTGACTACGCCGTGACTAATATTGTTGCTGATCTAAGGACGGGTGTGCGACTACAATTATGAAGAGTAACTTGGCTTCTTAATAGTTTTAAAATATATGATTTCTTTGAAATTAAATTCAAGAAACAGAATTATTTGAGTAGATGTTCTTAGTTCTGAAATAAAAGTGTACTTTACTACGAAGACGAAAAAGGATTCCTTGTGTTGTGTGTTTCGGGCTTTTTAACTCAGTGTATAAATTGAGCAAAACGTCCAATTGACTCTATATTGTGGCACACATAATATTATGCTTAACCAATTTAACTACTAATCTAAAACAGAGTGGTGCAACAAAACAAATTGCTATCCAGTTTAAATTTTGACAAAGCATAGAAAATCAACGCTCGCACAGCTCTGAGAGCCAGTTTAAACTCGGCTAACTCGATAACAGAAAACGAGGACACAGAACCGAACTACAAACTGTACCTGCTTTACTATTTATATCTTATTAAATACCCACGAAAACTAATTAGCCAACATAATTTACGAGCCAAAACTCGTCCTGTCATGTTGTAACTGGACGTTTAAGGGCCGTCTATTACGGCTATTACGGAGCCTCTCCCAAAGGAGTAAAGCTCGAGATCGCCGCCGGCCCGGATCCGGCCGGATTAAACCGGATTGAGCCGGATCGCGCCGGTCTCGGCCGGACCGGTTCGCCGTAAATCTGTCTCTCCACGTTTATTACACGGATTTTATTAAGATCTTCTTTGCGTTGCTTCAACGTTTATTATTAGATAAAATATTATTTATAATAATAATATTGGAGCATGTTTCGGTTTTTTCAGCGATAAAAAGGGTTTGGTTAAATATAGCGGTCGTATTATTGGGTTATTGATAGTGTATGTCTTGTCCTTTATTATCTAAAAACAAAGTGAAGTTGGAGAATGGATATTAATCATTTTTATTTGGACTTAATTTTATGAATGAACACGTTGTTAATAACTTGAAACATTCTCGTAAAACGAGCGTCTTGACAATCTTGCCACTCCCGGTATTCAAAACACAATGATTTGAGCATACACAATGATTTATAGTACATTGTAAATTGTTTCAGAAATAAAGTTTAACGTTATCATTAAACAGTATTTAAGAGACGTTTCAAAGTAGTTCTTTATATTCAAGATCATAAAACGGACGTGAAAACAAAAATAAATCCGAGGAAGTCTTTCAGCAGAGTTTATTATATTTAACGCTCCAGCCCTCAAGAATACTAATCGCCCTTAGGATATTTTCTTACACTAATTAATTTATGCTATAATAACAAAAAGTATTCATGAAAACTTTGGAAAATTAAAACTGAAAAAACGCTACAAAATAATGTTCATGAGCTCGTGTTATGCGAAAGGAGATAGCTGCTCAGCGATGGATCATCGCGATATTAGAGATCCTTGTTAGTGGGAACCGTGACTAGCAACCTGCCCCGGCATGGTATTAATATGTTCAAACGTTATGATCTTACAAAAACAATTCACAAGTTACGTATTAAAAATAATCTAAATCACCTTTTTCTACAACGCCTTCACTAAAATCCTTTAAACAATTATGAAGTCTTTGTTCCACATTATGAATCTATACTAATAGTTGTATGTAACGATTGAACTCAAAAACTACCGGACCGATTTCAAAAATTCTTTCACTGTTGGGAAGCTACACTATCTCTAGTGAACATAGGCTATATTTTATCCCCATATTCCCACGGGAACGGGAACTATGCGGCTAAAACCGCGGGGTGTTGCTAGTTTAGAAATATAATAGCTAAATTGTGTTTGAGTACTTAATTTAAACGACAACCGTAACCTGAAAGATGCAGGCTCCCCAATATGTAGGAGTAAAGAGTCACTGTTTGCGTATGACAGAATAGGTAGGCAAGCCATAGACCGTTGGGGGATAGCAGAGCGAATCCGTTTATACCGAACGCGATCGCAATCTTGCCAAAGGGGGAGACAGGTATAACTTCACTTTTAAGTTTTCAAGTGCCAGCAAGCATGGCAGTTAACTTTACACAAATACGTGTGCCTCTCAATTTCTGTAAGCGTGTTCAGTTTAATCTTTTCTGGCATGTTTTTTTTTTTTTTTGGAGACTGGAATTTCCGTTAGCCAATATAATCAACAGTTGAATTGAGATTTGTGTGACTAGATTTGACTTTTAGTTTATTTTATGTTAGGAAAGGAATAAGATTATTACCTAATATTAACCTTCGGTATGCCTGGTAGGGTCCGTCAGACCCACCTGTACACATAAACCGTTGTATTTCCTTCAAATTCGAATTTCGCGCCTATCCGCACTTAGTAGCTGGCCGTTATGAATTGCTAGACGCCCGGCGCCCGCTTCCTTAGTCCGGAGAGCGCACCCGTGGTAGTAGGACTTGCGTATAGTTCGCGCGGGTCTCACGGACCCGACCAGGCATACGACGTGACGTTTCCATGTAAGTATTTGTTGTCTGTGTTTTTGAAAATTAAAGTTATTTTTGTGATTAAATACAATATTTTTATATTATTTTAGGTTCAAAATGGGGAGCCATTTGTGCGATGATGATATTATTAATTTATTACTCGATGCGGCTGAAGATGATGACGTCATTTTCAACGTGGAGAAGAGTCCGATCACGTGAGTCAGGGAAGCGAGGCATCAGATTCAGAGGCAGAAAATACGAGCACAGTCGAAGAAGTTTCATAAAGGACTTAGGCCTTGCTCTGATCGAACAACACTTGCAGTCAAGAAAAAACAACAATCGCCTATCTAAAGACCTTCGCAAGCGAATAGGTAGTCATTTGGGTACCCAAGATGACTCACCATTGAAAAAATCAACTCCTGGTATAAAACGTAGATGCTGCGTATGCCCAGTCAAGAAAGATCGCAAAACTCATTATATTTGTGAGACTTGTAAGAGTCACTTATGTCTGGATCATGCAATTTTCCAATGTGCAATTTGCTTTCGAAACAGAGCTCTGGATAATGATGATAGAAATGATGAAGACTGAATATTCTTTAGTTATTTATAAGTACATAAAAGTGCCTTATATGTTTTATAGTCTGATTGAGATCACTTTAGTTTTTAATTAAGTAAAGTGTGTTATAATAACAACTAAGTTTAAAAACGTTTTGAAAAACACTACCAAGGTTTAATTGAAAAAATAATAATTAAAAGTTGTTGATTTGTAATAGTTTTTTATTTTATTTCCTAACATACACCTCTAGTAAAATATATATAATATTTAAAAGCGTATTTATCAGTAAATATTTGAGAAACTACAAGTTAAAAATCCGGGTCTGATAAACCCACCAGGCATACCGTGTAACTTTCTGCCTCCAGGCATACCGAAGGATAATACTAGCTGATCCGGCAAACGTTGTTTTCCCATATAAATTATTACTGGAGAGAGTCACTCTTAAGATCTAGGGGTATAAAAAAATGCCTACGACATATTCTCAGATTTACCAAATACATATATATATATATTTTTTTTTATCGGTCGAGCCGTTTCGGAGGAGTTCGATAGCAAATACTGTGGCGCAAGATTTATAAATATTAGATTTTGTCTGTAGCCTAACCATGACGTCTTAAATCCATCATGCTTCCTGTGTCAGAGAGAGACGGAGTTATACAAGACGAATAGCACTATCCCTTTTTCACACAGATATCATGATAGCGTTGGCACTTCGTGGTACAGCCCCTAGTCTGAACTTAGAATATGAATCCCAAGCATCCTTGCTACTCGCTTCAATAAACATCAACTAAGTAAGCTATCACTCAGCTGTAATACTGAAAATAGGACGTCCCATTACTTGATCCAGATGTTGAAAATAGTCCTAAATCTAGGTTTACGACTGAGCCTGATTCCAGTACTTAATGGGTTTTATTGTGAGGCCTAAAACGTTTCAGTTAAGCAGTTCCTTTGAGAGAGTTTAATTTTCTAGACCTTTTGTTTCTGGAAGGAGTAGATTTAGCTCAGACTTCAATGTATGTGTGAGTTTATCATTAGTGGGATGAAATGCAAACAATTTTCGTGTTTGAATGTAGGATTACACACTTACGACTAGATTTAAGTCAGATTTTAATCTGATAAATCATTCTTCTCACAAGACTTTTGAAAAGGACATGTAAGAAAATAAATCCAAACAAAAATAAGTTCGTAATCCATTCCAGTCTTTCAGAACGATGGATTCACTGCATAAAAAAGATAATGAAAATTCTGTAAAGTTAACTCCTTTCCCTTTTATACGGAACTCGATCAAACGTCCGCACCGTACTTCACTACATTTTTTTACCGAAGGGTGGCACGAGGGTGGTTCCACGATAAATCGCGGCGATCCTCAGCAAACAATGTTTTTGAACGTTATTAATGGCCGCACCCGAGGGATGCTACTATCATCTGCTGTCATTCTTTCTTTTGACGCTACACAAATAATTTGCCAAGTTTTTTCGAGAGCTCTCCTTACGATATAATTACTGAGTCTCCGCTGTCGGTTCATTCTGCGCTTTATTTGTTTTGTTCTATTTTTTAGGGTAACGTTATGAGGGTAATTGGCGTGAGTTGCGGTTTTGTTGTATTTATTTTTAAATTAATGATCTCGAGTGTCTCTAGATTAGCTTATTAGCTGCGAGTTTCCAGCTTAGAAATGATTGCTCATTGACATTCCAAAGACCGAAGCCTCAATGTTACCTAACGAATAGATATTTAAGAACATTTTTCCTAACAACGAAGAAATATTAAGTAAAAAACTTTATCATGTGGTATCTACTCGTAAATTACAAACGTGTGTAATATTCCGTGAAGAATGATAAGTGGCTCCATTACAGTCTAGTGCTTGAAAATAAAGAAAAAACTTTTATCGCAAGGCACCAGGGTACCTGTATTCTTTCCCTACTTCTCAAATATATCACCGGCTTCGAACAACAAAGGAATACATGTGACAAATTATGTGTAATGTCATAAAAATGGCGGTAAGTGGCGCCACCTGTCCGCTGCCAGTGATGTACGAGCGAAACGTGTGGATCTGGCGAACGTTGTCGAGTGTCGGGCATTTGCCACAATACTGACACTTGGCGATATTATGCTTACGATCAATCGGTTAGCAGTGAGGTGCTTATTACATCACAAACATTTTTATTTCGATAATCGACCTTCGAACCTTCGAGATTCCATTTATGAAAAATAGTTCAAGCTCTGCATACTTAAGGGCCACCTTATTGATCACAAATTACTGAAGAGCGAGAAATGAATCGCTGACAAGTCATAATTACTCTACTGGCAAATCAGCAAAGATTTGAATCTGCCTAAATTAATTGAGAACTTTAGTTGACACCGACATGATTAATTCCAAACTTAATGACACAAAGAGCTTAGGCCAACAAGCATTATGCCTAATCTGGGGTCCTTTACGCTATAAAAAAAGAAAATGGAAATGGCAGTGATTCATTAAGCGCGTTTTAGGAATGGGCCTACGATAGCTCCCTGGGGAAGCATTCCGCGTCCATTTAGTGTTGACGACGCGGCGCGACAACTTAAATAAGGAATGCTATTTTTAAAATGGCTAATTGTCTGTTTGGGAGTAAGTTCTGGTATGCCACGTGCTACGAGAAAGTAATTATGAGCTTTATGTAGTGTAGAATGAAGTACGTTTGATATGAAGTATGGCGAAAATCTACACATAAATTAATTGCTGAAACTATCTAATATCTTAATAAAGATAAAGTTAGAGCAATGCAAAGAACGCATTACAAAAATAACCGTCGTTGATGAGAACGAGTGTTTACGGTTAGGTCGTCAAAAGGCCACGAAGGGTTTAACATAAATGTTTTGTAAACAACACCATCCAATAATATGGGCTTTAGGAACGGTGTGATGGAAAAAGAATTTGGATTACTGGGTTTGTTTTGAATTTGTTTACCTTTTATTCGTCAATTTAGTTTTACTTATCGTATTAGCCTAGCCTTTTCCTATCTATATTGGGGTCGGCTCCCAGTCAAACTAGATCCAGCTGAATACCAGTATTTGGCCTATTTTTTTATCTTTATTTTAAGGGACTTTTGAACTCAGTTCATGTCAGCTCCATCATAAACTAATCTTGAATTACTAACAAAAACTAAGCTAAACAAAAATCTTAAATATTAACTAATAAATAAATCATTTTAGCCTCACGTTTTTAGTTTTACTATACAAGTAAAACTTTCATTGATTGAAAAAGTTAAGCCATATACAAAAATATTGGTGGAAAATTATTGTACGCGGTGCCATTGAGTTCACCTACACAATGTTTTCATATTTTTCAAATATTCAAACGACTCGTATTCCTCGACTAATAGAATTCAGACCGTTATTGAGCTCAGCGATTTAGTTTTGATCACACGTTTCTATTTTGTTTATTTTGGATGTTATGCACGTTCTAGACATTATTCAACTTGTCAGCAATATCATTTTTCATCGTTTAGCTTTTAAATTACGTATTTTATTTTGACGTTTGGTTCGATGTGGGTAATTTTTGCGTTTATAAAAGAGTTTTATATTTATACGTGTAGCATAATCAGCCTTTTAATGTTCCCACTGCTGGGACACAGGCCTCCTCTTTAGGTGAGAGAATGGGCCGTAATCCACCACGCGGGCCCAGTGCGGGTTGGTAAATGTCACATGTATTCGAATTTTTGGTTCTAGGACATGCCGGTTTCCTCACGATGTTTTCCTTCACCGTTTTGAGAGCAGAGTGGTGAAGAAATAAATTACACAAAGTATTGCGCCTGGCTGAGTTTGAACCCGCGACCAACAATTCGTAAGTCGGGGCCGTTACTCACTCGGCCACCACTGCTCGCTTATACTTTATACGTGTATTTTATAAAAATCTTGTTTCGGTATTCTCTTCGAGTAATGGCTCAGCTTATGACTACACTAGAGGCACAGAGGCACAGAGGCACAGAGGCGGCTTCTTAAGTGGCGCTCAGCTGTGCGGCCGCGGAGAGGCTGCTCGCAATAAAACGCTTCCCTTTACATCCGTAGGTTTGTTGTTACAAAGGAGTAATATTACAAAGAAGTTTTCATGCCACTTTTAGGGCGATACCCCGACCAAAACCTTGCGAAAGTGCGTTTTTCTTCGATATTCAGAGACAAACTCAAGACAAGACAAAGCACATTATTAATGTTCGATGTCTTATCATCATATTCCACGTTCATTTCTAATTTGTTTTTATGTGTTATAAATAATTTAAAAAAAAGACTAAAATTGTTGATTTTATGCAACTGTTGCTTAATACAACGCTCTAATCATTCGAGGATAATTTAAAATCTATATTATACCTACACGTTTTATTTCATTTAAAAAAATCGCTTGTCTTTTTTAATCAAAATAATTCCAAAAGTTGTGTAATTCTATGATAAAAGGGCGGGCGCAGGGTGCGGGCGGTAAAAAGGGAACGTATGCTGAAGGTTATTTGGTCAGAGAAACGCCTTAATATGATGCCAGGCTAATTCTTATCCATTATGTTCATGGGTCATGTTGTGTTCTAAATCATCAACACATCAATTTCATAACAAAAATATTCTCCAAATAATTTCGGCCAAGCGTTAATCTTGTTTATATTTGATATTTTTTGTAAGTAGAACAACTCTTTTTAATATTAATGGCAATACTATTCGTAGCTTCGCAAGTTTCCCAAACTGTTTTAACGTTAATTATAATTGCCTGTTCCATAACGATTTCAATCTGTTCGTTATTAAACGTAGAGAGGAAATAGATCGTTCATTTTCGTCCATAATAGCTAGATCCCTAATTCAAAACAAACACTCGTCTAATTTGTATTGTCCGCGTCAGTTCAAATAGTTATTGCCCAGTGACGCGTGCAGTGTATCTAACAGTCTGTCTGTATAAATGGGAATCTGAATGTACTCGTAGCTTTGTTTCTATATGTTCATATAGTAGACGAATAACTCCGTCTGTGTTTGCTTTTGATTTTGATATGGGTAATCAGTTTCAATATTTCGATAGATATTCAAAAGCTGGATCATCCAAATGGATCCATCTAAAGTTTAATCTCATGTCAACTTTTAGAAACTACAGATTTGAAATTTTATGTTCTCAGATCCACCTTCTCGATAACTGGACCTACCGAAACATTTCAGGGCGATGTTTATGGTGCGGAATTTGTTCGAAAGAGTCACCGCGGCCCTGGAACGCAAAGGGCACAGGAAGGATCACGGGTGGGTTTTAGTCAGTAAGAGTCTGACACTCCCTTCCGCTCCGCCCAGAGCGGGAGAAGTAATTTGATGATTTCCCATCCAAAAAAAAAGGTGCGATGTTTATCATTAAGCCAAAAGTTTCCTTTAAATAGATTTTTATCGGAACAAGGCTGGCTACCACAGAATTACTTTTAACTATAACTCTTAAAAGCAAGAATCAAGTGGTGACCATTAAAAAAGGTGATCCAGCACCCAAAGTAACGATTTGAATGTCTTGAACAGAAATAACTAAAGAAAAAACAGCGGTCACAATAATTTATATTGTGACCGCTGTTTTTTGTTTCGTTATTTCGTTATTTGTGGATAGGTTTTGTTTAGCTTAGCAAATTTTAAAATAATAATAATATTATTTTAAAATTTGCTAAGCTAAACAAAACTTACTACTTTTACTATTCGTTTGTTACCGTATCATATACGTTTACTACAGTAAACGTGTGTTCAAATAGTAAGCAGCCAGTGATGCGTGCAGTGCATTTCACCGCCGCCGTCTGTCTGCCTGTCTGTCTGTCTGTACGTGTTTGTATGTCAGGGAATGCGATCAGGTGTGCTTATCTCTCTTCATTGTCTGTTCATTGTGTTTGTGTTTGATTTGCTAAAGAGAGGTTCGTTTTGTGTGGGTTGTTCTTACTTAAAATAATATTTATTTTATTGATGATATATTATGATATTATAGATTTGACTAGTGACAATGAATCTAAATCAAGTAAAGCCATGAGATTAGTTACTAGCAAAAATAAACTTAAAAAGTACATAAAAATCAATAAATATATACCTACTAAAGACAAGGAAAATAGTTAAAAAACAAAAATTCTTCATAAAAAATGTAAAACTTAATAGGGAAAGGCTAAATTTATTAAAACAATTAGATATATGCTCATCAAACCTAGAAAAAAGCACTAAAAAATACCAGATTGACACTGAAAACTTGCAGTGTGAACTTGACCGCCTACAGCAGAAATTAAGTTCAATGACCATCAAATATACAGCCTCTGAAAATCAAATGAGAGAATATGTGTTGGCAATGAATGAGCTGGTAAGCTCACAACAAAACAACTGTGAGCGGTGTCAATTACCATCTATTGCTTCAGCACCAGACCATTCACTGTCATTGCATGATACAACCTTACTGCAATCTTGTGCCAGCTTGCCAGTAGAAATGAGTAATTGTTTATCACAACATATTTTAAATAAAGAAGTTGTAATTTATAGTGATGAAATAGGAAAGGATTTAGGCCACCTTTTGTCAAATGAATACCCAGGACATTCAATAATAAACAATTGTATGCCTGGCTGTTCATTATTTGACATAATGAAAAAAATTATAAAATGTAAATTTAACCAAGAAACCATACTTGTCATTTTTATTGGTAATAGAGGCAATGTGAACAAAGGAGAATTGCAACAATATTATAGAACACTAAGTAACCTCGTATTAAGAAAAATTGTGATGTTCACGTTGCCATATAGCCAAAGTTTGCCACAGGAAGAAAATCTCACTAGATTTAATTTTAATATGAATCTGCACAATATGACATTTAATAATCACCTGTTTCATTTAATTGACACCAACAATTATGTTGGTGATAATTTTTATTTGACAAAGGATAGGTATCTTTTAAACAGATACTATCTGACAAACTTTTATCGAAGACAGATAGCTATGTCGCTATCATATTTTTTTAATATAACAGCCAAGAACTTGGCTAAACAATTTGCTCCTATTGAGCAATGCCATGACATTTTAAATAATTCTGCCAATACTTTGGCAGCAAATACTGACATGAATTATAATTTAAATTAAAAAGTAAGACAACAGAGATTATCTCTAGCACCAATACACAAAATAGTAACAGTAATTCAAATAACCTTTTAAAATCAACAAATACTATTAACCTGGTGCATCAAAACATTCAAGGATTTATGAACAAGGACTTAGAAGTTGAATTATTCCTTAATTTTAACAATATTGATATTCTCTGTTTAACGGAACATTGGCTTAAAAGCCATCAGTTTCAGTTTAATTATAGCAATCACCAGGTTGGTAGCTCGTTCAGCAGAGAAAATGCTATACATGGTGGCTCATTAATTTTAATAAATAATCATCTTAAGTTTAAAGACCGTAAGGATATAGTGAGCCTCTCTGTTGAGCGGATTATTGAAATAGCCTGTATTGAATTGGAGCAGTATATTATATTGTGTACAGACCACCTTCAGGATTGTATGATAGTTTTGAAACAGTAATGGATGAAGTTTTGCACAAAATTTGTAATTCAAGCAAGTCTATC
The DNA here is from genome assembly GCA_905332915.2 of Hecatera dysodea. Lineage (NCBI taxonomy): Eukaryota > Metazoa > Arthropoda > Insecta > Lepidoptera > Noctuidae > Hecatera > Hecatera dysodea. Next base: position 416,703 of record HG995304.1, read on the forward strand.
ATTGTCTGTGGTGACTTTAATGTTAATTTGTTAGAAAATTCTAGTTTAAGTACGAAAATTATAAGCCTGTTTCAGTCATACAATCTTGCAAACCTATTCATGGAGCCTACTAGAATAACTCCCACTAGTGCCACTTGCCTAGATAATATCTATACAGATGTTGTACCTACCTATACAAAGATGATTCATTTAATAAATTCAGATCACTGTGGACAATTTATCTCTATACCAAATATAAATAAAACCAAAACAAAAAAGGATATCACTGTTAACCCAAAATCAAAATTTCGCTTAGAAACATTTAAAACTAAACTTTTAAATAAAATGCCAACTCTGTCAACTAATGATGACCCTAATCAATGTTACAATGATTTTTTTCAAAATGTATTGTGCAGAGTTTGATACAACATTTGTTCCCAAAACCATTTCGGTTAACAGTAACACTTCCTTCAGTGACTGGGCCACCATTGGTATTTATAAAAGTAGAGAACGGCTTTATGAGCTGTACGAAGAAAGAACTTATATTAATACTGTAGAGTTTAATTTATATGTTAAGAATTATACTAAACTATTTAAAAAGGTTTGTTATATAGCCAAGTCTAGGTACTTGAGTGCAAAAATTAAAAATAGTAGTAATGTGATTAAAATGACTTGGGATATTATTAATAGCGAAACGGGAAGGTCTTGCAATCGAAGTAGTGATTATAGCCTTGCTATTGATGACAATATAATTAAATTAGACTCGCAAGTCGCCGCGGCTTTTGAAGATTTCTTTGCAGAGATTCCCGTATCGACAACTAAGTTTATAGATTCATCACCTAGGGCTGCAGAAGCTTAAAGAAAACGTTCCAGTTTGTGATGCCGAATTCAAATTCTAACATGTCACTTCTAATGATATCGTAAAAACGTTTAACTCATTGAATGTTAAAAAGACTGCCGATCTATGGGGTAATTCTGTCGACCTTGCTAAGTCCATTATACACATTGTAGCCTCTACTTTAGCTGTTATTTTTAATAATTGTATAGACCGTGGTGAGTTTCCTGATCTAATGAAATATAGTAAAATAATTCCGTTATTTAAATCGGGGAGTACATCAGACCCTTCCAATTATAGACCAATATCAGTGCTACCTACATTTAGTAAAATTTTTGAGAAAATTATTTTAAATCAAATGCAAAGTTATTTTAATAAACATAAATTTTTACATAACAAACAGTTTGGTTTTACGAGGGGTCGTTCAACAACCGATGCCGGTGTTGAACTTCTAGGACACATTTACAATGCATGGGAGGACAAATGCGATGCTTTGGGCATTTTTTGCGATTTATCCAAGGCGTTCGATTGCGTTCTCCATGAGACATTAATCAGGAAATTGCACTATTACGGAATCCGGGACGCCTCTCTGGATCTTCTTACTTCATACTTGAGTGGTAGGATTCAAAGAGTTGATGTCAATGGTAAAAGGTCTCCTGGATCGGTAGTCAGGATGGGGGTCCCCCAAGGCTCAATTTTAGGTCCCTTCCTGTTTCTGATATATATTAATGACTTGCCGTACCTCATAAAAGATAAATATGATATAGTGTTGTTTGCAGACGACACGTCGCTTTTGTTCAAACTAAAACGTCAGCAGAGGGTTACTGACAATATAAATAGTACCCTTGCGACTGTAGTTAACTGGTTTAATGTTAATAATTTTCTACTTAACGAGAAGAAGACGAAATGCATAAAGTTTACTTTACCTCATGTAAGACAAGTGAATACTGTTCTAACAATAAAGGGTGAAGAGTTGAAACCCGAAGATACCACAGTGTTCTTAGGCATCACTTTGGATGCGAAGCTTCAGTGGGGCCCCCATATAGATAAACTGTCAAAAAAACTCAGTTTTGCAGCATTTGCCGTTAGAAAAATTCGTGGCTTAACTGATTTAGAAACGGCCCGTTTAGTGTACTTTAGTTACTTTCATAGCGTGATGTCATATGGAATTCTGTTGTGGGGAAATGCCGCCGATATGCAGACAATATTTGTTTTACAAAAAAGAGCTATTCGTGCGATTTATAAATTAAATCCCAGACACTCCCTCAGAGAAAAATTTAAAGAGATTAATATAATGACTGTGCCCTCTCAGTATATCTATGAGAATCTCTTGTACGCACATAAAAATATTAATCTGTTTAAAAAATACAGTGATATCCATAGCATAAATACTAGGAACAAACACAATTTTGTTGTTCCTAAAACCAGGCTCAAGAAAATAGGTGGTTCGTTTCGATGCCAATGTATACATTTTTATAATAAACTTCCTGGCCGCATTCAAGAACTAAGCATAAATAAATTCAAAGTATTTATAAAACGTAAGCTATGCCAGAAAGCTTTTTACACAGTTAAAGACTATCTTGAGGACAAGAAGGCTTGGGATTGAGCTGCTTCAGTTGTGTACATGGCCCAATGTTTTATGTTGTTGTTTTGTTTCTGTCTTTTTCTTTTATATTTTTACACTTTGACATGTTTTAATTTTCGTTTAGTTTACTTTTGACATGAATGTTTACTTTTAAAGTATTCTTTTTATTTTATTACAATTTCTTATTTTGACATGAATACTTACTTTGTAAAGTATTATATTTTTTATTTTATTTACTATTGTGAATATGAGGACTATATGGGTTATTGTTTGCTTTTTCCTCTTCAAGTATTTTTTATTTCCTTTTTTTTAGCGTTGTCTGGCTGTTTGAGTTTTTTTTGTGGCCTACCCAAATGTCCTTTCATTGGCACTGTTCGTCGAGTCGTTGAGCTCCTTATTGGTTCTAAGTTGAGCTACTCGACTACTGACCAAGGCTTGCAATGAATGGACAGGTCCACTCAAATCTGTGTGGTTCTTTCCTCAAAAGACTACTTCAGACACTGACATGGTCCTCATATAGCGTATTGTGAATGTGAGGACCATGTAGATCGCTATGTTAGGGGTTCATTTCTTGTTAGTCTGGCGGTTTGAGTTCTTTATGTGGCCTACCCAAATGTCCTTACTTTGTTATTGATCGTCAAATCGACGAGCTCCTTAAAGTTCTAAGTTTGAGCTACTCGGTAACTGACAAATGCTTGCACTGTCTGGACAGGTCAACTCAAATCTGTGTGGTACTTTCCTCAAAATACCACTTCAGACATCAACCTACATGGTTCTCATATGATTTGACCAGTACAATTGTATGGACTTTAAAAGAGACTGATCTCTGAGTTTGTTTCGGTGTTTCTTCTCAGGGTAGTCAGCTACCCCACCGAATGTGTCTCCACGTTGTCGTCGTGGTGGGGCTTGAGCGTCCCAATGATCTTGCGAGCTTTCCCGGTAGAGCCACTCATGCCGGAAGGTCGCAAGTGAGGGATCAGACCAAGAGAGACACACACACGCTTGCTCGCTGCTCTCTGGTACGCGTCTGATCATCAGACGTGACTGTGGGAGCAGCGAGCAGGTGGAGAGGTGAGGTGAGGAGAGGGCCCTGAGAAGGGGCGGAGCGAACAGGGACCGCACCCTTAAAAGGCACAAAATATGAAAGACGCTTGCAAAATGAGTCCCCAGGTGGGTCCCGACTGCTCAGCGGTCGGGGAATCCCACCCCGCTTCGGCGGGCTGCCCTCCGTACTCTGGGGTGGGCACCAAACGTCTTCCGCTTGCCAGTGGCAACAAGAGCCGAGGAGGCTCCAATTCGTCGTCGTCATCCGGATCCGCCTCCTTTAAGGAGCTGATGGCGCACGAATTCGAAGAGGAGGGTTCGCCTGAGCGCCGGGGTGGCGTGGAGTTGGATTCCGGCTCCGCGCTAGACCTAGTAACGGTCAGCTCGGCGGGCTCGGGAGAGGAAAGAGGGGGGGCTGCTGCGGAGAACGTAAAGTTCTTCCGCAAGCGGCCCAGACGGGAGGATGACAGCGGGTCGTCCTCCGAGGGCGAATTTGCCTCCGCCCGCAAAATCCCCACCGCTAGGCGGGGCAGGGGCTGTGAGGCAGGGAGGGGGCTTGCACCCTCTACCCGGGAGGTGGAGCGTCGGGCCGAGAGGTTGGTGGAGGAGGGGCGTCGCCCTGGAGGGAGCGGTCGCAGGGCTCCCTCTACTCGTCCGCCTCCTCTCGACTCCGACGACTTGGAGTCCCCGGGAGAGGTGCCTCCCACTGCCGAGGAGAAGAGGGCCAAGCTGGAGGAGGTCGTGGAGGCCGCGATCCGCGCTGTGGCCTTTAAGAGGAAACAGTCCTCGAAGCGGGAGGCCATCAGCGCGGCCAAGGCCTCCATTATGGCGGCGGCGGCGGCCGGCGTCGGCGGGTCCGGAGAGGCGACGGAGTTGCGGGCGGAGGTCGCCCGCCTCGCGGCCGTAACGGAGAGACTCATAGCGGAGAATGAGTCGCTCCGGAGGGACCTGGCTGACATGGCCAGAGCGGCCTCTGAGGGGCCGCAGGGGGGGCTGAGTCCAGCGGCGCTGGAGGGGAGCCAGGTGCTGAGCCAGGTGCGGAACCTGGTGCGGCAGGAGCTGGCTCCCTTCCAGAAGCAGTTCTCAGTGTTGGAGGGCATTGTCCGGCGCCCCCCGTTGGCGGCGACACAGAAGCCCCCGGGCCAGCAGAGGGCGGCCTCGTATGCAGCCGCGGTGGCTGCCAGCCCGGGAACGTCCGGCCAGGCGGCGAAGGCCAAGGCGGGAGCCGCGCCAGCGCCTGTGGCGCCGGCACCTGCGACGCCGGCGACGACCAAGTCGGCCCCGGCGAAGAGGGGTAGGAGGAAGGCTGGAGGAGGAACGGCTAAGGCTGCAGCGCCAGTGGTGCCGCAGCCGCCCCCACCCCCACCCTCGGACCCTCCTGCGGCCGAGGCCGAGTGGCAGGTTGCTGGCCAGAAAAGGAAGGCCAAAGAGGCTGCCAAGAGGAAGGCGAGGAAGCAGCGGCGGAAGGCCAATGCCATTGCGGCGAGGCTTCGCGCCCCGAAGTCCGCGGCTGTAGTGTTAACACTGCAGCCGGAAGCGGAACAGAGGGGCGTGACTTATCTCGCCGTATTGAAGCGGGCGAAGGAGGCGGTGAGCCTCCAAGAGCTGGGCATCAGCGGGGGCATCGGGGTCAGGAGGACCTTGACCGGTGCCCGGAAGCTCGAGCTCGCCGGAGCGGAGAGTGGCCCGTTCGCGGACGCCCTGGCCGAAAGGCTGAGGGCGGTCTTACCCGCGGACGAGGTCCGGGTGTCCAGGCCGACTAAGCGCATCGACATGCGCATAGTGGGCCTGGATGACTCCGTGACGGAGGAGGAAGTTGTGGCCGCCGTCGCCAGGACTGGGGGGTGCTCTGCCGAGCTCGTCAAGGCGGGCACCCTCCGGCCTGACAACACGGGCATGCAAACCCTTGTGGTGAGCTGCCCCGTGACGGCGGCCAGAACTGTGTCGGAGGGCCGAAGGCTCTTGGTGGGATGGGTGTCTGCGCGGGTAAAACTGCTGGAACCCAGACCTCTGAGGTGCTACCGCTGCCATGTGGGCAACCACACGGGAGCTATGTGCCCCTCGGAGGTGGACCGCAGCGGACTTTGTTTCCGCTGTGGTCGGCCCGGTCATCGCGCCGGCTCGTGCGAGGCCACGCCGCACTGCAGTGCATGTGCGGCTGCTGGCAAGCCGGCCGAGCACTGGGCTGGGGGAAGGGCCTGCGCGCCATCCGCCCCGACCAGGGGCAAGAGGTCCGCCGCCGCCGCCGCCTCTGCCGCCGCCGCGGCTTCCGTCGCCGCTTCTGCCGCTTCTGCTGCGGGTGCTGCGACTCCCAACGCTCGGGAGGGTGCTGAGATGGAGTGCCAGTAATGGTCCCATTTCGGCCTCCTCCAGAGACAAGTCGGCCGCTGTGCTATTGCGCAGTGGCTGATGCCTGGGGACGGTGAGCGTGGGTGGCTCGCCGTCCGATACCAGGTTGAGTCGACGACGCGTTGTGTTCCACGCGCGCCGAAGGAGCCGTCAGCACCAAGGACGGGACCCCATAGGGTTGGTGCCTGCTAGGGTTGCGGAATTTGTTCGAAAGAGTTGCCGCGGCCCTGGAACGCATAGGGCACAGGAAGGATCACGGGTGGGTTTTAGTCAGTAAAAGTCTGACACTCCCTACCGCTCCACCCAGGGCGGGAGGGGTCATTTGATGATTTCCCATCCAGAAAAAAAAAAAAAAAAAAAAAAGGGTAGTCAGCTAGGAAACACCGGCCTCATCTAGTTTATAACGACCAAAAATATTGACGTGTAAAAGTGTTATTTACAACCTACTTACAAAATAAATATCATTTATCATTTATCATTTATGGTATTATAGATTCTTATGCATATATCTTATTTTTTTATTATTGGTAAGTTTGCATTAAACCACAATACTTGACGGAGAGTCTAGAAGTCTAAAGTCTAGAAGTCTAAGTAAAATAACGTAGGTAATTATCATTACGTTATTTTTTAACTCTTTTTTTTTGCTTTTGTAGTTAAAAACACATCACGCCTGCTTTATATTGCCCAAAAAGGTTGAGCAGAGGTGGATTGATTTTTTTAGAACAAAGTATCACTGAAGTTTCGTATCTGATGGTATGAATGCCCCAGAGCTAACGACCGCTTAACATACAGTCAACGAAGTAAAAAAATATTCAGGAAACCATTTTTATAAAAAAATATCCACTTTGTAGAACATTTAGATAACGCGTGATACGGAAAAAAAGAGCAAATTAAAAAGATAGCTCGCACGTCGCCCGTGGTCGCCCGGCCGGCTGTGAAAGGGCTTGCTGGCCGCCCTATTATTTTAGACACATTTCACCCTCATTTTCAGCATGGAAACATAGAACAGTGTGGTTTAAGTCATAAGATATAGTGAGGTCACGATTTGGATGGGTGTGTTAAGCAACTGCTGGCAAGGTTGAAAATTCGGTTGAGAACTCGGTTGAGAACAATAACAAAGGAACTTCGTTCCATCCAGGTGTCCCTTGACACCTCTCACGTTTTTTATTCTTCAAATCATGAGATTAATAAATTAAACAAATGCATAATTAACTGTGACGTATTTTTAACGGCTGAACGGATTTCGATGAAACTTGGCTCATGTAAACTGTATCTTGAATTATGTTATAGAATCCTCTGTTTCTTAGCAGTAGGAATGTTTCATTTTGATGATATTGACATTAACTCGAGCGAAACCGCTAGCAGAATCTAGTCATGAGATATATTTATTTATCATGATAGCACATAACGTGGCGAAACGTATTGTAACCATGTGTTTAATAACATAGACTTGGTAAAATTTGAATAACTAGTAACTACCATTGTTCCATAAAAAAGGTCATTAGTCGACGTTTCACTCAAGCGCTCACCTACTGCTTGCATTTTTGCATATTACCGCTCGCTCCGACCGCTCCGCTCGCATCGCTCGCACCGCTCATCCCGCTAAGGGCCTAGATTACAGCGCACCTCACAGTTTCGGAGCTCATTTGCTCATAATTGATGGTCGCTAATCTGATTCGTCCACAATTTATGTGGGACAGGTGCGTTATGTAAGCTTTTGTAAATACGTTTAAAAAAAGGTGTTACCTGAACGAGTTTAAATATCACTTATGATAATTTTCTAGAACAGCATGCAACTAAAAGAACTACATAAATTCTAGAAAAATTACCTATGTATTCAAACTTTAAAAGATTGAAAGTTAGATAAGAGCTACAAGCAACGAAATTTTAGTAAAAAATATTTGGTAATCAGAATGATGAAAATAACGCTTATTATCACGTACATACATATATGTAAGTATGATGTTATAACGATCCTATAAATCTTATTGGATCATAGTAATCAATAATTTACTTTAAACACAGCTCACATATAATCCTTTAACTTCTTCCTTAAGTCTCTTCGTCTTCACAACTTCGTCTTTAAGTCTATCCAAATATTCAAAGTAAAAGTCAAAACGTTTATTTCAATTAGGCCATTAAATGACACTTTTGAATGTCATCATTAAAAGTTACTATAATTAAGTGGCTCTAGCGTCCATTCACAAAGGTAGATTCTTATGGAGAAGAACGGACAAGAAACTCCATAGTTACTCTTTTCAAATAAATGTTTTTCATTTCCCCGTTTGAAGCAACAAGGCCATCTATTCCCAAACCATCACACATCGTCTTAAACATTTCCTCAACAACGACTTAATATTCCTCAGCGGTCGCTCCACGGATCTGCCTTATCTGAGGGATGCTGGTATTAATTAATTTTAGAAGAAGAGCCTCTTTGCTCACCGGTCTTATCTCCGAGAGGCCACGTAAAACTGTAAGAGGAATGGTGGGCTATATTCACATGGATTCATTATATGAGAGACTTTGCTCGCAAGTGAATTCTTATTACTTATAGGGTTAAGGAAAACGTTTGAATTTGGTGTTTGTTTATTCACTTTCCGTGTCCTTTATTCTCGTTGCCTTTGCCCTTTCTTTTCTTTTGGATGGGTAATCATCAAATGACTTCTCCCACTCTGAGCAGAGTGGAACGGAATATCAGACTCTTTTTACTGACTAAAACCCGCCCGTGTTCCTAATAGTACTCTTTGCGTTCCATGGCCGTGGTGACTCTTTCGAACAAATTCCGCAACCCTAGCAGGCACCAACCCTATGGCCCCATAGGCGTCGTCTTTGCTGCCAGTTCTTTGCGGTGCGCGTGGAACACTTTGCGACTCGGGCCTGGTTGCATTCGGGCGGCGAACCACTCAGCTCGCCATCCACGGGCCCGCGCCTACTGTGGCCGGAAATCGCCCTGCGTTTCCCGACGCCCGGGGCGTCTTTTTCTGTTGTGGCGGCTGAGGCGCGAGGTTTCCCTCTCACGCACACGTTCCGCATCCTCCTTCGCTAGCATTACTGCTTCACAGAAAGAGGCGACCGCTTCCCATGCCTCCTCGCTCCGGACCATAGATTGAACCAGGGCCGGACGCGAGAGGTCGCCGCCGTCGATCGCCTCGACGAGTATTCTCGTTAGCCCCTTTGTTCAACTTAATATTCTATTCTCAAGTATGAGTCAGATAGCATTTTGTGTACGTATACTGTGACATTTTCTTTTATGACCATCTTTATGAGCCTTAAAAGCTGTGACTACAATATTCATTTACCACGTCATTAACTTCTTATGATTTGAGCAACACTCAAGCAGTAATTTTATGTACGAAATCGTTCTCAAAGCCATCGAATTATGAGCCACTGATTTCTGCCTGCGGCAAAGGGACGTACTCCCGAAGTAAAAAGTATTCTATTTAATACAAAAATTACGTTTTTAATTCCGGAAAAAATCATAAAAAGCCGTTAAGCAGTTTTTTTTGTGATAGAATAAGAAACATCTACTCAACATCCTCACATGCATCACACCCTTTTTATGGATGAGATACCATCTAATGACTTCTTCCGCTCTGGGCGGAGCGGAAGGGAGTGTCAGACTCTTACTGACTCTAAAACCCATCCGTGTTCCTCCTTACCTCCTTTGCGTTCCAGGGCCGTGGTTACGTGCTTTCGAACACATTTCGCAACCCCGGCAGCGTCTCACCCATACACACAAAACACTGGGAATCCTTTCACTTTGCATACAGCTATGGAGTGGAATTCCCTGCCGAAGTGTACGTCCTAAAAACTACGAACTGGGAGTATTTATGTGAATAGGTCACTTCTGGGCAAGCATCCATCATTGACAACGTCATCGCTTTTCATCATGTGCTCAAACCTACCTATGAAACAAGTGCGAATCGCACTCGATCACCGAGGGTTCCGTACAAATTTGTAGGTAGTTTTTCCGAGCTTTCCCAAATTATTATGATTATATTACAAATGATATTACTTGCCAAATTTCGTAATTCTAGATCAACGATAAGTGCTCTATTAATATTGATTCTCTTGAGAGTGTCGAAATATACGTTTTTTGCGGCATAAGTGGTCTTATCTTTTTTTACGTTAACTTAGAAGTTTTATTTATTTACAATTTTATGGAACTGTGGACTTGAGCATTATGGTTTTAATTTCAAATCGATACCTTCACACCTTCCAGAGACAAAGGGTCTTGACAGACAGACGGACAGACAAACAAATAGACAGACAGACCGACGGACATCAAATTGATCGATTCCGTTTTTCCCTTCTGAGATACGGGACGGTAAAAAATAGAATAAAAAAAATCACATCAATCTACAGATAAATCAACTGTAGATAAATCATCCGTTACTTCAATAAACCTTAAGTTAGTTAATTGCAGTTGAATAAACCGTAGGTGAATTATCTTTTATGGATTTCGTTCATTAGTTATTACAAAAATCTGTGAATAGACCTTTACGTAGGCGAGCTATTGGCTCGCCGTCCGCCGTCCTTATCAACAAAGAGATATCAGCAAAGAAGACAGGGCCCCATAGGGTCAGTGCCTGCTAGGGTGCAGGAATTTGTTCGAAAGAGACACAGCGGTCCTGGAACGCAAAGGAAACTAGAAGAAACGCGGGTGAGTTTTAGTCAGTAAGAGTCTGACACTCCTTTCCGCTCTGTCCAGAGCGGGAAAAGTCATTTGATGATTTCCCATACAGAAAAAAAATTAGAAAACGTTTAGATATTATAATGTGTAACCCCAGTACGTAAGTTACAAAGTTAATACATCGCATGTAACTCCACGAGATCATCACACAGCCTCCGAGTGCTCAACTCATAACTATCTTCGTTCCGAACTATCTCAGACTAACTATTTATTAAGAAAACGCTATTATAGAAGTTCTAGAAGTTTCCTCCAAGACTTGGGCTCAAGGAGTCGCTCCAAACTTTGAGGAATCTTTTTTTTTTCCGCTTTACTAAGAACTGTGTCTTTATTATTGGAAGTGATTATTTTAAGTATTGTTTGCGAATGAAGTTTGATTGTTTGTTTGTATAGCGATCTCTGTAGGTACTGATTCGCTTTCAACATTATTTTATTGTTAAGAAGATGCTGCTACGCGTTGTGACATAAGCTTGTCATCTCGAAAAGATGCAAGATTTGGAAGGCAAACCGCGGAAAATCTAGCTAAAAGTAAACTTACTCACTATGACCACTCCGTTAAATTTAAATTTAATCAGAGCTGTATTTCTTTACGTTTCTTGAACGCGATATGTGTTCGTACAGATATTGGTAAAGAAGTTTCAAACAGGAATTGTACTCATGGAATATTATTTAGACGTGATTTTACACGATAAGTAAAAAATCGAAAACTGAAACGAAAGTACCGTGTTGTTAAAATAAAAAAAAAAAACAAACCAACTAACGTAAACCTTTAACAAGCTGATAATTATGAAAATCGAACTCAATTTCGTAATTTGAGTGAAAATGTTTAATTTTGAAACGTTATCGGTACAAAGTAATGACATCAATAATATTCATTAACGGCTTCAAACTGATTATTACTGTATGATACTCCATCATAACTACCACTGCAAATTAATTGACTCAGCACATAGTGACCAGCGAGCGTTCCCATAAGTCACTGTCCATTGACAGATTACTTGTTTTATAAAATGGCTTATTATCTGCAGAAGCGGTAATGTAAGATGCAATTTGTAACATGAGATTTTTTACAAGAAAACTTTAGACTTCGTTAGCTAGATACGTAACGTCCTTTAGGTAAGTCTTGCTTAGCTTTTAAATGAAAAGTGTTTATGTGTATGTAGATATTTGTCATTAAATGTTTATAAAATTAACGTCATAATTTTTAAAACCAGTCTGAGATGTAAATTTATAGCACTCTGAAATCTTATAAGGAACCAGAAAAAAACGAAACCGAATAATATTGTTATCCTTCTTTGTGGTTCTAAGATGTTGTAACCCTCAACGCGCCGAGCATCCATCGTTCGAACTACATCGGTTCAGTGACATCCGAACATTACCTGAAACAACCAAAAATATTCGCTATAATCATGCCAATACAAACTGAAAGCAAAAGTTATTTTACTCGCATAACTCACATATAGAAAATAAACAATGGTTCTTATAACAGCTATCATGGTTCCACGTATTCCCCCGACGGTGATTCGCGCACGAAAGGTAAAAATACTCGAATAAATAACGTCGGTATTGATGTTAGATTTATTCTGTAGTCCACGATCCGGTGCTCAAGTCAATATACAGAGATGATGGAAATATCTTGTATCTTTGTAACATATTTTTGGTGTTGACACAAAGTGATTGATTTTGGTCTTTTCTTTTGAGTAAGTCGCAAAAGGTAAGTACTAGCGAAGGTAGCCTAAGATAAAGTACGGTGGTTTTTACTCTAGAGGTTTCTGAGGCAAAAAAGTAGGCTATAAATAATAATGTTATTTACGGTTTCGGTACAAAAGATGATTTATTGTCAAGAGGAAGATATCGAGAACGTAAGCATATAAATTGCTATTACGCTGGGATATCTGCGGAGCTTCTTTCAGAACTTATTTTCTTTTTCACTTTATTTTTTTCTTCACTTTATAATTTTGATATGTGTTCATATTGCTATCATTTAAAACAAAAAATATTCCAATGAAATAAAATTCAAAAGATTTTATCACCTGAATTTTTCATTAAACATTATAATTAAAACAATGTCTAATTACATGGATCCCCACATATCCACATTCCGGCAACGCTGAACAAACAACAAAGCAGCTTTCCCTCCACACTCTACAATGAAAACAGAATTGCTCCCAATACAATTGTAACAGGGTTTTTTTTTGGAACCGTTCCGAAAAATAACAGTTACTGTGAAAAGTTCTGAACAATAAAGCCCTAGTGAAATCAATTTTAATATCGGGAGCAATTTCTGTTCAGATGGAAATGGGCTATTCATTTCGTCTATGTCGTTAGCCGTACGAATTGAACTTGTTAGGGCTTGTTGTGGAACAAGTTGGAAGCGTTTTACGATCGACTCGTAAACAGCACGCGCGCTTTCTCGGGTTATGTTAAGGTTATCGTATCGTGACCGGGAGAGCTTTGTGAACCCATTTTTCTAGGGGATATAGAAGAAATTCGTTTAAACATTGCATGGGTTTTGTGATTAAGGTCGCACAAAATATGCCAATGTAGATAAGTAAGCTGTTCTTTTGTAGAAGTGAATTATGCTGTATCTAAATATTCATCAGCAAGTTGCGAGATTTTTTGAATCTAAGAATATTACTCCGTTATTTGTATATGTACTTGCTACTTGCTTAGTGGATGTAAATCTATCAGCATACATACATCTGTGAGCCCATTTATATTCTAGTAGAACTGTGTGTACCTACTATATACCGCTGCCCTGTCCCTCTCCTAACATACGCTTACGAATGAGGCCCATACTTACAAATGGGCATAAATTATGCTCGTTCATTAGATACGCGGAAAAACGACTCTTTGACCCGCCGTGTAATTGCAGACTGACTAAATGCTGAGCAATGTATGTTCGCTTTCCATTGCGGTATAAAGTGTTGCCATAGATCTTTGTGAATAACTTACCTTCTGACAACCTGCCATGTAATGTTGTTTTTATATTTCAAGTTAAAATACAGGCTATGAACAATAGGATCACTTGGGCACACAATACAAAATTGTACTAAATTACTTTTTAAAAGAGTTGTCAAAGCTTTCTCTCTCATAATTAAAATGTGCGTAAAATATTTATACAGCTATTAAGAACAAAAGTAATGCCCACACATTGTCCGTTTTATGTCAACCGTAATAAAATAGCACAACAAAAAATAATAGGAATTACAATTTAAAAAATGTATGGCCGTAAATCTACCAAAACAGTAGAGCATGCTGAAAAATGGCAACCCCGGGATCCCGCGTTTCTCCTATTATTGTTTGATATTCAAATGCGCTGTTCATTCAAAGGGTTTTATTTATTAATTGCACTCCCTTTGAGAGCGCGTAAAAATTTTCACATGTGGATCGAATTCGAACTGGCTTTTAGCAGTTGAAGCGCGGTACGAATATAATTAATGGTATACTCTTTTAGGTAAATATTTTCTGTACAATTCATTATTCCGTGAAATAGTAGTAGTGTTCAGTTTGTGGCCATACTATTCACGAACGTTTTTCTTGCTTGAAATATTTTGCCATCTATTTCAATACCAACATGACTTAGTAGATAGGATGTACTGTAGGATCACTTCATAATCTCATCCATCAGTAATCAGTTCTTTCCCCCATACTTAACAAGCATTAAGAACCGATTAGATAGACCAGCCGGTCTGTTCTGTCAACACGTCAACGTGTACACATATGTCAACGTGTATCTACACTTCGGTGAAGTGTGCGTGAACTGAACTAACATTCCATCTCAGCTCACTTCGCTTAAGCTTCCACGGCCGGAGGATTACAGAATCGCACAGCAGATATCTCAGAGCTGTCTATTGAATCATGTTAGCGCCGCGGCTCATCAATGTACCGCTGTCATTGTCATCCACGTCAAGTGTCAGCTAACTGTCAAACCTCGCGCACGCCGGTCAGCATTTTTTCACTTCTAATAAAAAACCTAACTTACTGATTGGCCCCATAATCGTGCTTTTGTAAAAATGTTTATTAAATTGCCTATTAAACGTTTATTAAATAAACCTTCACACAACATCAAATCATATCCAGTAGCCAAGCTGCCAATTTGTCTTACCAAAAAAATCAACGTATACAGAGTGAATTACGGAATATTCCAGAAAATTAAATCTCGACATATTCGTGAAACATTAAACCGTTGTGTCCCGATATCGCGTGTCCCACTCGCAGTATCGCGAACACAATGTTATTTTAATTAAGTATACAGGCTTATTGTGAGCAACATTGACTGACAAAATAATTTTACTTGATGAGTTAATTTGTCATTCCAATGAATGGAAAGATAAGACTACCAACAAGGTCACTAAGCACAGTAGCAAAAACAATGTGTTTAGAAAACTGTACTGCGAGCGTACCATGACGTCTTAAAACGTGAGTCTTCCGAGCGAGAAAAGGGGATGGAGCTTAGGGTGTATAACTCTATCCCTCTTTCTCGCTCGGAAGACTCACGTTTTAACACCTCATGGTACGCCCGCTGGTTTGAAAAGAATAGCTACTGTCAAAACTGACATTTAGGCTCATAAAGACAAGCACGACGTGACTATGTGACAACAGGTTTTTATAGTAATGGTTCTATGATTATGACATTTTTTTTTAATAGACGTTGTCGCATTGTGAAGTCATTTTCATTTAGGTACCTAACCCAAACTTTTCATTAGTTAATAAAACTGCAAAATGACCTTATTTAAAAAAAAATCCTTTGACTTTTTACTGAAAAGATTTATAGCTCGTAGGGGTAAGCCAAAGGTCATCTACTGCGACAATGGTAGAAACTTTGTTGCAGCTGCAAAAGAAATAAATTCTTTTCGTACAAATGCATCCATTGTCAAGTCACTGACTAACTCCAAATGAACGCATTTGTACCGGAAGCAAACAAAAATGCAAAGGTAACTTTTAGTTATTTTACAGCCGCGTCCCTTGCGGTCTGTAATAAGAAATGGACCAGCAAAGTCAGTACCTATCGTGGAGAAAGGAAAGTCAGCTTCAACGCGATCTGCAGGTAAGTTTCCCATAATATTATCCATAGTACGAGCATTGAAACGACGACAGGTTACGCACTCGCGCGCTACACGTCTAGCTAGAGTCCTGCCTCCTACAGGCCAATAGCGATTCTATTATTGACTCTGCATCTCGCGAAGGCATTGAATTCCGCTTCTCACCAGCATACGCTCCTCACTTTGGTGGTTTATGGGAGGCCGGGGTCAAGTCAGCGAAATTCCACTTGTACAGAGTCCTAAAAAATATTCACTTGACTTTCGAGGAACTGACTTCGTTGTTTGCCCAGATCGAGGCGATACTTAACAGCCGTCCTTTATGTCCATTAAGTCCTTCGCCACAAGACCTATCTCCACTCACCCCGGGCCACTTTATAATTGGTAGGGCGCTAACGTCTTTACCATCACCATATCTGCTGGACTATAGCACAAACCGTCTTGACAGTTTTCAGCGATTGGAGCAAGCTCGTCAGCACTTTTGGAAGCGGTGGTCGACTGAGTACGTCACGGAGCTCCAGCAGCGCACGAAGTGGAAGGTGCGGTGTCGAGATTTAAAGGTAGACGACCTAGTCCTCATCAAGGACGATAGAGCCCCTCCACTATGCTGGCGCCTTGGAAGAGTCTTGAAGATATTTCCCGGCACTGCTGGTGTGCCTCGAGTCGCCGACGTGTCTACATCAAAGGACACCATACGGAGAGCCATCAACAGATTGTGTCTGCTGCCTTCACAAGATAACTACAGCGAAAAATGATCTTGAAAGCTTCATATAACTTTCAAGGCCCCCGAAGATGTCTACGACACATTCGCTAATTTATAAAAATTAATGTTCACTTCCAACGCACTTCAAATTCACATTCATACATTCATACGTTCATACGTTCGTTCAACACATCTTACAAGTCACTGTGCGTTGCGCATTCAAAATTAATTATAAAATTGTAAAAGGCCCTAGTAAACCGCATTTGTCTAGTAAAATATCTTTGTTTGATTTATCACAAACAAAACAGTCTCCTGAGGGTGCTGTCCGAGCGGTGGGACCTGTCCCTGATGCAGAGGTGGATGCAGCTTCATGTTAGCGCTTCTCCTCGTGTTTGACTTGTTTGCATAATTTTATTGAATATTTAATTGAATATATTATGTACATATATGACATTGCTAATTGTAATTGGTAGGGTAAAGTAATTTAGTGTATTGCTGAATATTTAATTGTAATGTGTGTGTATGTTTAAATTAATTTAATGTTGACAATTTAAATTTATGTAATGTTTTTATTCAATTTCAAATTAATGTATGGACTATGTCTGAATTAAATAAATTATTATTATATTATTATTATTATTTTACTGAGCCATTCATTCCACATTCCACAAAAAATATGTTTTCAAAACTTCCATCTCAAAATCACTTTTATCTTCATAATCAAACATCTTAGCTCCGGAAAGAACTCAAAGTAAAAAGGTCGATTTTCTGAGCCACATTTGTCATAACTGTCACTGTGGAAGATTGATATCCTCACTGTGGCCATGTTAAGCTAGTTTTAATATTTATACTCCGGGCATTCATGAATCCTGAAAACATCATCCATTTTAGGTCAGTGACCTGCTTCCAGACTCACAATGGACGTGGCTTTTTAAGTGTTTCACCAAGTAGGTACAAAGTTGGCATACCATTGAATCATTTATAGAAAGTTTAATGTTCGAAATTATTTATCTCTGACTAAACAAGAGCGTAATAGTTGATACCATTTTCTTACTGTACTACGCCTTTATTAGTGAACTTGTACTTGAATTAGCGATGGATGACATAGATTCAGAGCAATTAATTCAGGTAATCGCGTAATCTAATTACAAGCTGTTTGATTATATCGCTTAATTAGAGACCAATTATAGAATCACTCTAAGTACATTAGCGATCGTCACTTCTCCATCGTTGGAGGTAGGCAGTAACTATTTACTAAGGCAGGGATTTTCAACCTAAAATATAAATGTCTAAATCAGTCCGTCCTAATCAAACCGTGTCGTGACGGTAATAGATAATATACCCAGCTTGCAGAGTTCTACCTCATGTGAAAACATATGCTCTCATGGCCAGTTCCCCAAAACCTAAAACTGGTATCTTGGCTCCACGAATCATGAAAACATGGTATCTTAGCTGCAGCACAGACTAACGTGAAAATGGCGCCTGTGTTTCGAACACCTGTATGGAGCGCGGACAAACCGAGCCGTGTGCCGCTGTGATTAATAAGCGTGCGGCCTGTGTGGGGCGATGGTGCAAGGGACACGACGGAGCGGAGAGGAAAACCAGTCTGTCGAGCTCTCCCAACCCTTGGGCCGTCCTTACTGTATTTATCTGAGGCATTTGAGAAGAGAGCGGTCAGTTAGGAAGCTTTTTTTACATAAAGATAACATCTATTACAACGGACTTTGTGAGACGTATGAGTATTTAGAACATATGATAAAGCTATGGAAGGTATGCGATACATAATATGTATCGCAATATTAAAGTGCCACAAGCCTACATATATAGATAACCTCTGACCAAACTATTGTTGTGTTCGGTAGGTTCGATGTTAAAGCTGGATATATGTATGAATCGGGCTGTTGTACATGTTCTAATCGCTGGGAACGGGAACTGTGATACCACGATGCGATGCAGATTTGTAGTTCGCCACTGGGGGGATAGATGGCATACTGGTACTTTTTGTGGTGGTATTACAAAAAAGTAAGACAAAAGTAAGATTTCTTATTCAATATTTGTTGCTATTTTGGTGTTTGTAAAATCTATATATAAATAACTCAAAAGGGACTGACTGACTGACATAGTGATCTATCAACGCACAGCCCAAACCACTGAACGGATCGGGCTGAAATTGGGCATGCAGGTAGATGTTATGACGTAGGCATCCGCTAAGAAAGGATTTTGATTAATTCTACCCCCAAGGGGATAAAATAGGAGATGAAAGTTTGTATGAAACCTTGTCAATTTTAAACCGATCGGACTGAGAGTTTCAAAATCGGCGGTAAAGTAACTATTCCTATGCAGAAGCTAGTCAATAATAAATTACCCTACTCTATAGTAATTTTCCGATCTTGCCTTAGTTTTCACATGTTCTTCTAGAAGAACTCTAGATGAACATGAAAACTAAAACTATGGTGCGAACAACAAAACTGTCGATACAACTGAAGCTAAGGCGCATTTAGTTTCAATTGTATCGACAGTTTTGTTGTTCTTTTCTAAATAGGAATTATGTGACTTTTAATGAAATATGAACTTATTTTTGAAAGAGATACCAAGTTTCATAAACATGATGGAAATAATTATGATATACAGCGCGTGTTAATTATTTACCAAAATAAATGTATAATTCGTCCACACGTAGTTCATCATCTGAACTGAAACTTTTGCTGATAATTTATGCATGGATTTATGAGTTAGACTTTGAAGCCACAAGTTTTCGGGACTAGAAGCCGGGCCCGTTTGAACTTAAATTATTTTGTAAGTAACTTCACGCTTGGTTAATCACTTTTAATAAATTATTCGTTAGTAACTTGTTAGATTACAGTTAAACCGCCTTATTAATAAGGTTGAGTTTATCCCAAACTTTGGCCTCGAAAAACTTAAGTACAACTAAAGCTGTATCTTTACTTTAGATTTATTTTTATCAAGCTTGTGCTCGTGGTTTCACTTGTGTGAATTTCAGAAAATATCCTACGGTGTGGTACTAACGGGATAAAAAGTATTCTACGTCTCAATTTAACGCGAGATCTACTCGTGTTTTAAATCTGCTACGTCTTTAAGGCATGCATAATTATAATTAACAAACATCCAAACACGCACACTTTTTCATATTGGTAGGATTGATTTTTACTATCACTATCTCGTCCAATAAGTGAAGGAGTGGTCGAAGATGCACGATGTTCTTTTTTTTTTGTAGACGTGAAATTATCAACTTACTTTTTCGCTCCGCGCGGAGCGGAAGGGAATGTCATACTCTTGATGGATGGAGTTTCTTGCCCGTTCTTCTCCATAAGAATCTACTTTTTCCGAATGGACAACTAGAGTCACTATAATATTTTTATTTTCAAATGTTTTGACGTTCAAAAGTGTCGTTTAATGGTCTAGTTGAAATAAATGAATTGACTTTGACTACTGACTAATACCCACCCGTGATCCTCCAAATGCCCTTTGCGCTCCAGGGCGGCGGTGAATCTTTCGAACAAATTCAACATGCACGCTAGCCTGGAAGTAATCTTTATTTCGACCGGGAATATTATTCCTTAGCTGTACGCCAAAGTAAGTATTAGCAAAATAATATTGTGTGTATGGTTGTATATTTTTCAACGCGAAGTTTTACCCAAGACGTAGAGACCCATGTTTGCGAAAAGACGTTTTTCATAATGAAAAACACGTTTCAACATCATAATTATATTTAATAATCTCTCTGCGCTCATGCCTGGCGCCCCCACCGTGGGAATACGTCCGTCGACACGAGATTTATCCCATCAGCTGGAGCCGTCCACTAATTACACTCACGCACCGCTCGCATCTTCAAACAAATCATGAGCAATCGCACAGTTTTCGTCGTGATTGTACCTGCGAAACGTAGTTTTATGTCTATTTACTGGAATATTAGGTACAGCCTGTTTTTCATAATTGGATTTCAGTTTAGAAATGTTTTAAAGTGATAGAACGTTATTATAACTGACAGTTAAATTTTCAAACATACATACATTATTGATAAGCTGGTTCAGCACATTTGATTGATTGGCTTGAGTACTTATATATATGAAAATAGATTTTACCAGATCTAAAAAATATAACTTTGTTGTTGTAAATTTATTGGTTCACCCGTGTACCGTGTCCCTGCTTCGAATATTAGATCTAGACACGAGGCAGCGTGTCAAGCCAGGTTCAAGCAAAGGAACTAGCTAGCTAGTTCTCATTACATTTTATAAATTTATTCAACATTTTAATCCTGATAAAAATTGGCCTAGTCAAATCTAACCTACTTTAAGATCTCACATTTTTAAACAACAGCAATTGTCATAGGTATCCAATAAAGCAAAGAAATAGAGTTTAATACTTGTTCATAATGTTATTTTGTTCCTATAAATACATATTTCGATTTTGCATAGATATTGGCACTTATTAGATCTTCATTCTTTTTGCGGCGAAGCCCACATCCAAACAATATAATGTTTGTATTGAACTTGGCTCTCCTTTTTTACAATTATGTTTTTGGTAGGATAAGACTTAAGGTTGGATATCCAAGATATTCCAGTATTTTTATTAGTTTTTGCGTTTGTAAAAAAATGCTAATATCCACGATTTTCCCACGGAACCCAACAGTAAAGTCAATTCTACCCATAAAATACACGTGTACATTTCAACGAGTATTTTTTGTACGCTATCCATCTCTTGACAGATTACGCTAACTCAGTTAGCGCTCGAGTCCGCGACAGTTTCCTAGGAAATCGCACAAGTTAGCGCCAGCAACAGACAGGTAGCCAGTCTAGATGTTGTATCCCGAGAGAGGGTGTTGCCTCGTAATCACTCGGTCGTAGCCGACAACTCCCGAAGGGATCCTGATTCGAGAACAGTCTTATTTTGATGTTTTCGAAAAGATACAACGTATGTACCTAGAAATTTTAGTTGTAGTAACTTTGTCTTCTTTGGAACCAAATGTTTGGATTCTCAATGATGATTAGGTATATTTACCCCACTATCCCAAAATAGGGGAAAGGTTTTTCGACAGTATGTATGTTTAGGTATATGTTCTTTGGTACCTTCACCCTATACAGTAAGCGGCTAGATAGATTTCAACAAATATACTGTATATATAATCGTTTCTTGCTGACAGCTTTTTAGTCTGAAGGCGGGTTATCAATAATCATGTTACACAAATAAAATTAACTAGTATAAATATAAGTGATGCTATCCCATTTACAATGCTACATATGACTGTTAACTTTACCTACATCAGTCAAAAACGTCAAAATTATTCGAATACAATTTAAAATTTAACAATAAAATTTACCACACATTCGCATTCGATCCCAAAAGCTAGTGTTATTTAAAGGTTGAACGCTCAGTTGGGATTAAAACATCCATCAATTACACAGAACACAGTAAAAGTATATTGACAGTATCATTATTACGAATGTTTCGTGCTGGTTTCACCGATTTACCGGATAGTTTTTATGGTCAAAATAGAACCATAAAAACTATCCGGTGCATGGTGAGGATTTTCAATAATTTTGGAAGTGTTGGTTGCACCAATCGTTCTGCCGATGGTGACTATTCCAATTTCCCTTTTGATCTGCAGTAATTGAAGATACGGACCAAGTTTTTTTTTATAATGTCCTAATTTTGTTTTTATGTTTACTATAATTGCACGTTCAAGTATATCTGTTTATTCTATTACATAATAATATACTGTATTTCGATGATATATATACCTATTTATATATATATACAAAAATGTACATATACATATATATATTCTTTTATAAGGATTCAAATGAACCAAACTAGCGTCAGACAGCATCAGTCTGTCTGACATATCGCTGAAATGGACCTATTTAGTGCAGCCGTGGGACACACACTTAGTTCTTGTCATAACTATCTTTTTCTTTTGTTTTTACCATGTACCGTGCGTGTTTCGTGTATGTGCTGAATAAATATTATTCTTTCTTTCTTTGTTTCTCTTTTGAATTTCGACCTGAGGAGCAATTCAGTAGGAAACCTGTATCGTGAGTGCCGTTACGGATATATAAGCTCATAAACATAAACAGGCTGACCCGGAACAACTGCCTCTCTTTTTTATCGTTTTTACTTGGATTCTAATAATATACATAAAGCTGAAGAGTTTGTTTGTTTTTGCTTGAACGCGAATCTCAGGAATTACTGGTCCGATTTGAAATTATTTCAGTGTTAGATAGCCCATTTATCGAGGAAGGCCATAGGCTATATATCATCACGCAAAGACCAATAGGAGTGGAGCACCAATGAAGAATGTTTCAAAGTCGGGGGGGAAGTCGCGGGCAGAAGCTTGTTCTTTTGCTCTCGCATTCGTCGTAAATTGTCTAAAATATCACAAAAATAACATCTTCGCTGCGGTGCGACTTGAACTAAACTGAAAAAAAACTTACGATATGAAAAAAAAGGTAAATTTTCGTACTTACATCGTAAGTACGAGAATTTGCCTTAACTCTTCAATTTCAATTTAGCAGTATCCTGTCAACAGACACATATTTACTCCAAAAAGCTAGTCTGAAGATGACACATACCAAAAACAAATGCCACCACAATTTCTCTCCTAACTGCAAGACAGCTAAAATTAACGCTGTCATTAGAAATTACCTCACCGACTTCTATACGAAAACAAGCCGGTAACAAGCCACGCCGGGCTCTAACTATAGTCGTGTAAATTAACGCTTGCCTGCCTCCATCTCAGTTGCCAACATCCAACATACAGCAGCCAACTAGTCTAAAGATAAACAGCAACAGTTCTGCTCTATGAATATTTTACTGCGGAAGGTAAATTCTCCAAGGTAATGTACGGGTGGCATTATAATTTTGCTGTTAAATTCGCAAGGTTAATTTTGAGTTGTGTATGGGTCCATTGTTAAAGTGTCGTAATACCAACCAACATATAATACACATTTTTCGATGCTCGCCTTGCTTATTGCAGATTAAAATAAATTGATATTATAAAGAGGAAATATTTGATTGTTTGTTTATTTGCATTGAAAGGCTCTGAAACTACAGGAACCATTTCAACTATTTTTACACTAAGGAAAAGCTATATTATCAGCGAGTAACTTAAGCTACATTTTATCCCCGTATGCCCGGGATCGGGAACAGTGCAAGTGAAACCGCGGGGCGCTGCTAGTATCAGTATACAATTAAGGATTAATTCTTTCATCACCTATCTGAAAAGCATCAATTGACTTTACAGAGAGGAGTAGATAATTGTCGTGGGGGAGATAATTTATCTTAAATTTTTCGCTAACTCAAAAATATCCCGATATGGATATGAGAGCTTCTGTGTAACGATTTTGGGATCAAAATCGTTACAAATAAGCTCTCTCTTTTTGCATGGTACCTATGTATAACCAATATCATAGAAAGCATTTAATTTTATTTATCAGTCGGCCTGTATATGCGGTCAACTCGTGTAATCTATGAATAATATTATGTTTTTGAATAGCTATTACTCAGAAATAGTATTTTTAGGAAAAAAGTGTCACGTCTTGTTTTGTAGTTAGTGCATGCTCTACAGTTTTTGTCTGACTTAGGTTTATGATTAAAAATACCGTTTTGCTGAAACAGCAAAAAACCTATTGGAACTTTTTGGAAATTTGAACTTGTTTTTTTTTTTGCAATTTGGGGTTTTTCATATTCAATTTCAATTCAATACAATCTGGCGCACAAATAAAAATCTGAAATCACAAATAAATAATTTCCCATCTTATTATTCACCGCCCTTATTTTTATAATAACACATAAAAATTCCATTCTTTTCCTATTCACTCCAATAAAGCCGCATTCCCAATCACAACACCGATGGGAAAAAGTCGACGACTTCCTTATTTCCCAATATCCCTTTAACTAAACGGCTTTTAATCCCGCGAATCAGTATTCTATATCTAACCCGGAGAAGGGGCGGCCATATTGAAATGCAAATTTTTCCAAATATTTAAATGGAATGTAGGGGGAAGTATAAATCGGTGCGACACATTTTATTAATCCAGTGACGTATTTATAGGTTCAAAGGTTTTTTTTTATGAATTGATATTTGAATAAATCCAATAGAGGATTTGTCGAAATGGCGATCAGAATTTTTTTATCATATCGTCCATTTTAAATTTTAAAATAACATGTTGTTTATGCGTAGGGTGTTGACACAAAAGTTTACGTGTACATCGTCAGTACTTCAATTATACCATTTTGAATTCCAAATTAGCACTTTAATCCACACGTTGCAATAAAATAGCTATAATTTAATCATACAACCAATACAGTATGTACAATCTACTATGTAATAATCCAAATCCCTTTGCTCATCTCAATGCATTATCGCACTCAATTTCCCTCCTCAGCGGAGGGCATAATGAACCAAACGAAGCTTTATTAAATTGATATCTGCACTAACTATCCGCTGTACAACTTGTACTTCACTATTACGGACCGCCTGATTGCACCGTCTACACTTGACAGGCGATTTACGTTTGTAAATGATAAATGATAAATGATTTATTTTTTGTAAGTAGGTTGTAAAAAACACTTTTACACGTCAATCTTTTTTTTTAGCCGTTTTAAAACTAGATGAGGCCGGTGTTTCCTAGCTGACTACCCTGAGAAGAAACACCGAAACAAACTCAGAGGTCAAGGTCTCTTTTGAAGTCCATACAATTGAACTGGTCAAATCATATGAGAACCATGTAGGTTGGTGTCTGAAGTGGTCTTTTGAGGAAAGTACCACACAGATTTGAGTGGACCTGTCCAAACAGTGCAAGCATTTGTCAGTTATCGTGTAGCTCAAACTTAGAACTTTAAGGAGCTCAACGATTTGACGAACAATACCAAAGTAAGGACATTTGGGTAGGCCACCTAAAGAACTCAAACCGCCAGACTAACATGAATGAACCCCTGACGTAGCGATCTAAATGATCCCCATATTCACAATACGTTATATGAGGACCATGCAGATCAGTGTCTGAAGTGGTCTTTTTAAGAAGGAACCACACAGTTTTGAGTGGACCTGTCCAGTCAGTGCAAGCCTTGGTCAGAGTCGATTAGCTCAACTTAGAATCAATAAGGAGCTCAACAACTCGACGAACAATGCCAATGAAAGGACATTTGGGTAGGCCACAAAAATACTCAAACAGCCAGACAACGTTAAAAAAAAATATACTTGAAGAGGAAAAAGCTAATAATAACCCACATTATATACTTTAATCTACGGTTTTTTTAAGGTTAATCTATACTGACATTATTTAACATTATATAAAGAAATAACAAACTACAAATAACAAAAAAATATACGCCAAAAACTCAGTACTTGCCTCGCGGCTGCTTTGTTTGATTTTGTGTTCAATCATGAATTTTCTTAGTTACTAATAAGTATGTGAACAAAAACCTCAAGTTTCAAATAAAATTGAAAATTTCACCTAATCAAATAAGAACTTATTGCAAAGCGTACGAAAACAAATTCTCACCTAGCTTACAACGAGCTGAATCCATCGAGAGTTAAACGCCAGCTTAGATGGGGCATGGTGGCATCGGCGGCGAGTGGGCAGACTGTGGCGCCACTAATTACGTCAGTTAGCGAACAAAGGAGTGTCTCCACTACAGTCTCTTCGTTTTAACCACTTTGACAACCTATAGACGCCTTGTTACGAAAATTGTTCGTTAATGTGGCTTCAGATATTTTGGAAAGTTTTGATAAAGCATTTTGAGAGTAATTTAAGATTTATTGTATTGTATTTGTCACCGGAAAATTGCAAACGCCGCAACATTGTAAAATATCGCGTGAAATTGTAAACTATATTTTTTGATGAGACTTGGATATATTGGAAACTATTGAATTTAATGACATTTATTCCATACAAAACGATTTTTTCATAATATCTGAAGAGTCTGCAATTTTCCGTTGACATATTCATTAGATGTTCGCTTTTAGAGATAAGGCCACCCATTTTGGCACCCATTGTAATGTTTTCTTCGTCTATATTTTCTGTACCTTTTGTGATGTCCAAAATAAGAGACGTTTTATTCTTTAAATATTTTAGCCATTATCCATTTTTCAGTTTCTTTGTTTAATAACTATTTGGTTCATTTTAGGCCAAACTCGTTAAGAAAAGGGTGTTAGATAATCGGCATGTAGTATGTTCAATCCCCTTGCCCCTTTCCCTAGATCTAAAGATATTTACACGATTTTCTTGGCGATAATTCCATTTTTCAGAACAAAACCCACCATTTATCGCTGTTCTATAACCGGAAACATTTATTTATTGGCAAACTTCCGCTTTATAAATACGGATCTCACGTCAAAACAAACGTGTTCGTAAGCCGTCGCCCTGTTTACAAGTACATATACAGGACGTATATTTTTGCGTCGGTACTTGTCAAAATCCGGATCCAATCTCAATTCGATTGTCTCCAAACACAATGCGGATTAAACTAGGCGCTTGTTTTATTTTTTTGTTATATTTTGTCTTCCTCTTGTTTTCCGATGGTCTATTTTTTTTTGTGGTAGGATGAAAATATAGGGCTTTAGGACATTGAATGGAAAATCTGTTGAAATATCGTGGAAAATGGTAGACTGTATTTTTATTAAAGTAAATTTATTTGGCACATACAAACACACAATGTAGATACAAATAAAAGGAAATTTTAGAACAATAACACTGTGTGGTCCGCGGCTGTTCCAAATAGATTCAGTTCAGTAAATTGCCAGACAACTAGGAGCTGCCTGACGCTGGTTTTAAACAGAAATTAACGTTGAAGTGTACGGATGTAAATCAGATTTATTAAGTGTTAAATATACAGGTAAGCTGTATTTATGTAAATGTGTAGTGAACGATACATAATAATTTGGTGTCTAATGATAAATAGATTTGTGTTAATAACAAAAAAGAAAACAATTGAAACAACAAACACAAAAATGTCATTTTATTAATTACTAGTAGCGCCCCGCGGTTTTACCAGCATAGTTCCTGTTCCCGTGGGAAAATGGGGATAAAATATAGCATAATATGTCACTCAAGTTGAATGTAGCTTTCTAATGGTGATAGAATTTTTGAAATCGGTCCAGTAGTTTTTGAGTTTATTCGTTACATACAAAAATACAAATCTTTCCTCTTTATAATATTAGTATAGATATAAAATTAGATGTAAATATAAAGCCACGTTAGTTAACATAATCCTCTAAGATCACCCCTAGCTTTTCTGTCTATAATTCCATATTCATTGAAACTCTTCCGTATGTGTACGCACTAACATCAGCACAAAACTCAATCCCAATCCTTCCGCATCATTTCAGCAGTTCGATCTCCATCGATCGCGAGACGCGGCAATACATATGGTAATACCCGGCGCCGCTTACATCGCGTTTGTTACGTAGATCGATGATATTCCGAGCGATCTCTTTGAAGATCAGTCTCCGTTCCTTTGTGGTGCATCCTTTGGCAGAATATTTTGTTGTAATGCATTCCGAATGCGACTGGCAGGATGGCAAGTTAAAAATGAAGATGCGGTATTCTCTTTTTGAATTGTAAAAGGATAGTTTCTGTACGTGGAACGGCATTTGCTTGTCGTTTAATGTATCAAACGATGTTCTTGTGTGGTTTCGTGAGCGACCTTAAATAAGGATTCTATATAGTGAGGTATATATGTAAGCATGTATCTGCAGACCGGTTTGGCATAACTTGACGTTAGTACGGTTAAATTGCATCTCCCTTCATTTTTTCATCCGGGTTGACACAATGGATTTGAGTGGAGAAAGTTTCAAAAGGACTTAGAGTATGGGCCTAAAAGGCAATGATTATCTAGAAGTAATTGTATGAACTTTGAAAATTGTTTTTATTTTTTTTTATTGTCAGATGGATATGCTCTTGACTTTAGTCTAGGTCGCAGGTGACAGAGACAAAGTCGACGATGGAATGAGCTTACCCAGAAGATGATGGCAAAAAAAGGTAAGCTTGTTTTTTGTTACCATGGCACTGCTGTCTAAATAGGTATCGTTGTTTGGTCTCAGTGAAGTCTTCCACCATGCACGAATTAACTGAAAGCGTCAATCTGTCGCAAGTCTGCCACCCTAATTTACGTCCATGCTGGAACAGTGATGTATGTTAACTTCATCCTGCTACTTCACCCGTGCTGTCACATAATCCCATAAGCCAGGATCTTACAATTTTGTTGTTAAGCTGACAATTACAAAACATGGAGTGAATACGTTGCTTGAATACTCAAGTTTGGGAAGGAAAATTATGGTTATAGCGGTGTCTTTGCATTGTACTATATAGGTATTGTTATCAGCTCAGGAATGGCTCTGTTTTTGCTCAAGATAAATCTGGGTATGCGCAACACAACAGAAAATGAGTTTTCGAAATCTGCACTTGATTGAGTCCCTAAAAAACCAAGAGGATTAATAATAGCACCATCCGGTCATAACTGGAAAACTGAAGTGAACTTACTTCACTTATGTTTACACAGGGAGATTTAAAATAGCTCTATGAGTCCATAAACCATATGAAATACGAAATTTTCCGTCTGAACAAAACGCCTCAAATTACTTGCAAGTTCAGGCAGTTTATACATAAAAGAACTAAGACTCACAGCCCACACTGTTACAATTTCCATACCATCGTAAAAAGGCCGAAAAACCCGAAAAACAAAAAATCAAGTATCCGATGAAAAATCTCCCCTAATCAGCCCTTTTAAAGCAGATCGATATGCCCATTATTTGGAGGGTTTAGTGTCAATCAAAAACAGACTTAGCCATACACACGTCGGTAAAGCACCGGAGGATAAGAATCCCGGGATAAAGGCTGCCCTAACGAGTTCCAACGTTACAAAGGCGGGAGCCGACGTCTCGATTACTCGGTTATTCGTCTCGATTCTGACAATCGAGTCATTGTTCGCTTATCGATTGTCCGTCAAAGAAGGCCTTTGTAGGATTTGAGCGAAATATCGTGCGTGGTTTGTTTTCTGTTTCCCATGTAATTGTTTGGAAGTGAATTATTTATTCGAGTGAAGTATTGGGTCTAAGATTCGGATAATTTATAGGTGAAAAGGTATTATGGATTTTTTATTAATTTCGTATGGGTTTATGGCAAATTATAAACTGATTTATACCCAATTCAGCTAATATATATTTTTTTTAATTTTCGCCTCATTTAAATCACTATTTATAGATCAAATATATTTTTCATTACAAGAGCTAAGCAGACTCACGTTTGAATTCCTAAAAAGGGCGAAAATCTGTTTGATTTAATTATAGTGATGTATCGCGGAAAACTCAATTCGTTTCTTTAAAAGATTTTTTTTTTTTATAACAGAATATCCTCATGACTATTCACCAAAATCTAATGGTATTCCGTACTCCTCATTTAAAGGAAACATTCAACTAATTACATTTTTGAAACCGTCACCATTTCAAAAGGAAAAAAAAAATTGGTGCGACCCCGAAGTTTCCTAATTGATTTTGCTTCATTGCAAGGTAGCTGGCTCGTTTAACATTTTTTTAATTAAATCAAAGGGCATCTAGTCGTCGCCTTCTATCCGGCCAGTTTTATCTCTCCATCTTTTGAATATTAAAACTCCTTATTTAATGAACGATGATAGATTTTGATGAAAAGGCGTATTGTTGTTGTATGGATCAATTTATTCGTATTTTATTTTCGGTTGGATTCTACAAAAGATTAAATAATCTTTAGGCCACAACAGTTTTTGAAAAGCCCATGTGGCCTATAGATTTATGGTGTTTTTAGCGCCAAAGAGCCAATATCAATACGAATTGAATTTAGTAGTACCATGTAGTTATTTATAAAATGAGTAAGTTTACCTCTGCTGGTAATACTTGATTCTATAACTAGTATCTATACTAAAATTATAAAAAGCTAAAGTTTGTGAGTTTGTGAAGTTGTAAGTGGTAATCTCTTGATCTACTGAACCGATTTTCAAAATTATTTCACGAATAAAAAGCTACGTTATTGTGGAGTGTCATGGACTATATTTTATCCCCGCCAATGCACGGCAATCCACGGGAACGGGGACAATGCGGGTGAAATCGCGGGGCACTGCTAGTATACTTTATATACCAAATATTGTAAAAAAATATTTGAAAATAGTAACTATGGAGTTTCTCGTCCGTTCTTCTCCATAAGAATCTACCTTTGCGAATGGAAATTTAGAGTTACTTTTGAATTTTATCGTATGTAAATGGTGACGTTTAACAGTGCCGTTTATTAGCCTAATTGAAATAAACGTTTTGACTTTAGCTTTGATTTATAATAATTACTTTTTTATACATCCGGTGCCAGCCGACCTCAATATATACCTATGTAGTTGGGAAAAGGCTAGTCAGATTAACAGACTGACTACTAATAGTCAGTAGGTTATTGTAGAGGGTAATTAGCGCATGCGCTAAGAAAGACCTTTTATCCGTATTTTCTAAATGGAAGCAACTTTATTGCTAGCATTATATAGGTAGCAGGTACAATATTGGCTAGAATTTTCCTCGGTTTTCCTTCAATAAGTCACAACACAACCCATAAAACGAGTGTAACTGGAAAGAGGAAAACTATTATTATTATTATTAACACAAACTCGCCGGACTGGAGAAACCGTTCAAATGTAAAAATAACTACTGAAGTCTATATGTGGTTCCGTAAGTTAATAGAAAGGTACCGTATCTATACACAGGGGGTTGTGTGGGGTTTAAAGGGAGTTTATTTGACTAATTTAGACGTACTTACATGAAAACTTTTATGTTTATGTTATGTTTAATTAAAACGTTGCCGCACACTAGGATGTACTCATGTAACGTGGGCGCGTTCACAAACATGAAAACTCACATACACAAGACAACCAGACCCGGAACAATTATCTGTAGGCCATACAAAGATTTGTTCCGTGCGGGGATCGAACCCGCGATACGTAGTGCAGCAGCCGAACGCTCAACCACTGCGCCAACCGTGTCGTCATACGATTTACAATATTTTTATACATATACTTATCGCGTAAATTTAAAGTAGGTAAATTACTTGTAATGTTGATTTTGTTTTTATTTATGGATTTGCTCTTGACTCTAGTCTAGGTCACAGGTGACACAGAAAACGTCGACGATGGAATGAGCTTACCCAGAATAAGCCTGTTCACAGTAACTTTGTAGAGATTAGGGTTTTTACTTAGGTACCGTTAAAAATGTAATTGTTAATCTGGAGAATTCTTCTCCTGTGACAGGTAGGTTTTGAGGACTCTTATCATGTAAGTTTTTGACGTTTAAAAAGTATCTACTATTTCATTTAGTAGGTATATTTAACTGAATTTTTACTACGAACTACGTAATTTTTTACGAATAAAAGCCGAATTTGAATTGTATGTCAAAGCCTTTAACATACAAGAACCACCCTTCTTTGAAATCGTAAAAACCAGTTTGGTTGTCACATTTCAGTCAAAACTATATCCCTATTTCCGCACCACAACATACTAACCCACATAATCTAGCAGGGTAACTACAAACCCAACTCTACTGAACCCCAACGTGGGTACTTATGTCCTTGTCATAACGGGCCAGGCCACGACCCGCGGGCCACAAAAGAGCCAGGCCACATTAAAAAGGGCTGGTGAATATTATGCCAACCCTTGCCGGATTATTAAATATTCTCTTGCAGAAACTCCCGAATATGTTTAATATTACTTTTTTCGGTATTCGATAGTACTGTGCCAATGTATGTATGGATGTATTTTTTGTGAGTGCTTCATTATAGATTTCATTCGTTAAATGCTGTGTGTTTTTTTAGATCTCTTTATTTATTCGCCCAAAATTAATTTCAAGCACAGATTTAGGTATAGACATAGCAGTTTCTAATTCGGAATAAAAAATATATAAAGCCGTAATAAAATCTAGATTGCCAGCAATTTTCCAGCAAAAATATATTTTATTTTCTAGGTATTCAGCTAATGACGCCTTTCGACCTCGTAATCTTTTTCCACATAAATGTTGTACAATGGAGGAATTTCGGCGAAAATGGAAACTATTAGAGAGAATAAAAAGCTCGCAGACTAGTGTAATGATTGAAGAGAAAAAACTAAGCGTGGCAACACTCACGCTGTTGTACGTATAGGGTGACCATTTATTATTAAAACATATTAAGTGAATTTATGAAAAAAAAAAAAATATATATATTGGCTTTTTACTGATCTTTCCTAATGGAATGCGAAATATATGGCATAAATATAAAAAGACTCATAAACAAAAAATAATTTATACAAAAATATTGACGTCCTATCAGCCGTCTCACCCTTTTTTTTTTTTTTTTTTTTCTGGATGGGAAATCATCAAATGACCCCTCCCGCCCTGGGTGGAGCGGTAGGGAGTGTCAGACTTTTACTGACTAAAACCCACCCGTGATCCTTCTTGTGCCCTATGCGTTCCAGGGCCGCGGTAACTCTTTCGAACAAATTCCGCAACCCTAGCAGGCACCGACCCTATGGGGTCCCGTCCTCGGTGCTGACGGCTCCTTGCGGCGCGCGTGGAACACAACGCGTCGTCGACTCAGCCTGGTATCGGACGGCGAGCCACCCACGCTCACCGTCCCCAGGCATCAGCCACTGCGCAATAGCACAGCGGCCGACTTGTCTCTGGAGGAGGCCGAAATGGGACCATTACTGGCACTCCATCTCAGCACCCTCCCGAGTACCGGGAGTCGCAGCACCCACAGCAGAAGCGGCAGAAGCGGCGACGGACGCCGCGGCGGCGGCAGAGGCGGCGGTGGCGGCAGACCTCTTGCCCTTGGTCGGGGCGGATGGCGCGCAGGCCCTTCCCCCAGCCCAGTGCTCGGCCGGCTTGCCAGCAGCCGCACATGCACTGCAGTGCGGCGTGGCCTCGCACGAGCCGGCCCGATGACCGGGCTGACCACAGCGGAAACAAAGACCGCTGCGGTCCACCTCCGAGGGGCACATAGCTCCCGTGTGGTTGCCCACATGGCAGCGGTAGCACCTCAGAGGTCTGGGTTCCAGCAGTTTTACCCGCGCAGACACCCATCCCACCAAGAGCCTTCGGCCCTCCGACACAGTTCTGGCCGCCGTCACGGGGCAGCTCACCACAAGGGTTTGCATGCCCGTGTTGTCAGGTCGGAGGGTGCCCGCCTTGACGAGCTCGGCAGAGCACCCCCCAGTCCTGGCGACGGCGGCCACAACTTCCTCCTCCGTAACGGAGTCATCCAGGCCCACTATGCGCATGTCGATGCGCTTAGTCGGCCTGGACACCCGGACCTCGTCCGCGGGTAAGACCGCCCTTAGCTTTTCGGCCAAGGCGTCCGCGAACGGGCCACTCTCCGCTCCGGCGAGCTCGAGCTTCCGGGCACCGGTTAGGGTCCTCCTGACCCCGATGCCCCCGCTGATGCCCAGCTCTTGGAGGCTCACCGCCTCCTTCGCCCGCTTCAGTACGGCGAGATACGTCACGCCCCTCTGTTCCGCTTCCGGCTGCAGTGTTAACACTACAGCTGCGGACTTCGGGGCGCGAAGCCTCGCCGCAATGGCGTTGGCCTTCCGCCGCTGCTTCCTCGCCTTCTTCTTGGCCGCCTCTTTGGCCTTCCGCTTCTGGCCAGCAACCTGCCACTCGGCCTCGGCCGCAGGAGGGTCCGCGGGTGGGGGTGGGGGCGGCTGCGGCGCCACTGGCGCAGCAGCCTTAGCCGCTCCCCCTCCAGCCTTCCTCCTTCCCCTCTTCGCCGGGGCCGACTTGGTCGTCGCCGGCGTCGCAGGCGCCGGCGTCACAGGCGCTGGCGTGGCTCCCACCTTGGCCTTCGCCACCTGGCCGGACGTTACCGGGCTGGCAGCCACCGCGGCTGCAAACGAGGCCGCCTTCTGCTGGCCCGGGGGCCCCCGTGTCGCCGCTAACGGGGGACGCCGGACAATGCCCTCCAACACTGAGACCTGCCTCCGGAAGGGAGCCAGCTCCTGCCGCACCAGGTCCCGTACCTGGCTCAGCACTTGGCCCCCCTCCGGCGCTGCCGGACTCAGTCCCCCTCGCGGCTCCACAGAGGCCGCCCTAGCCATCCCCGCCAGGTCTCTCCGGAGCGACTCATTCTCCCGAACGAGTCGCTCCGTAACGACCGCGAGGCGGGCGACCTCCGCCCGCAACTCTGACGCCTCCTTTGAGGCAGGTCCGTTGGCCGCCGCTGCCGCCAGGATGGAGGCTTTGGCCGCGCTTATGGCCTCCCGCTTCGAGGATTGCTTCCTCTTGAAGGCCACAGCGCGGATCGCGGCCTCCACTACCTCCTCAAACCGGGCCCTCTGCTCCTCGGCAGCGGGAGGTTCCTCTCCCGGGGACTCCGAGTCGTCAGAGTCGAGAGTAGGCGGAAGAGTAGAGGGAGCCCTGCGACTGCTCCCTCCAGGGCGACGCCCCTCCTCCACCAACCTCCCGGCCCGACGCTCCTCCCGGGTAGAGGGAGCCAGCCCCCTCCCTGCCTCACAGCCCCTGCCCCGCCTAGCGGTGGGGATCTTGCGGGCGGAGGCGAACTCGCTCTCGGAGGACGACTCCTTGTCGTCCTCCCGTCTGGGTCGCTTGCGGACGAGCTTGACGCCCTCCACAGCGACCCCCCTTCCTCCGTCTTCAGAGCCCGCCGAGCTGACCGTTACTAGGTCTGGCGCGGAGCCGGAATCCGACTCCGCACCACCCCGGCGCTCAGGCAAACCCTCCACTACGCAATCGTACGCCATCAGCTCCTTAAAGGAAGCGGACTCGGATGACGACGATTGGGAGCCTCCTCGGCTCGTGTTGCCACTGGCAAACGGAAGGCGTTTGGTGCCCACCCCAGAGTACGGAGGGCAGCCCGCCGAAGCGGGGTGGGATTCCCCGACCGCTGAGCAGTCGGGACCCACCTGGGGACTCATTTTGCAAAGGCCTTTTCTCATATTTTCCTTTTAGAGGGTGCGGTCCCTTACTCCTCCGCCCTTTCTCCATCACAGGGCCTCTCCTCCCACCCGCTCGCTGCCTTCACAGCCACGTCTGATGAGCAGACGCGTACCAGAAGGCAGCGAGCGGGATTCCTCGCGTGTGTGTCTCTCTTGGTCTGATCCCTCACTTGCGACCTTCCGGCATGAGTGGCTCTACCGGGAAAGCTCGCAAGATC
The DNA here is from genome assembly GCA_905332915.2 of Hecatera dysodea. NCBI lineage: Eukaryota > Metazoa > Arthropoda > Insecta > Lepidoptera > Noctuidae > Hecatera > Hecatera dysodea. The sequence continues at coordinate 452,096 of HG995304.1, forward strand.
ATTGAGACGCTCAAGCCCCACCACGACGACAACGTGGAGACACATTCGGTGGGGAGCCGTCTCACCCTATGTTCTGGATACTGACGGACGTTCATTTTCATTCCTCTGTCCGTCAGGCATATCATCTAGTCTAGACAGCATGCCCAAATATCTTGTTCGACAGGTTCATAAGCAGGCAATTCAACTAAAAAATATTGATCTAAAACTGTTTGAGCATAAATAATAAATATATTGAACTTGAAAGCTTTTTTTTTTGTTTAATTTATTGGTGAATAAAACCGACGCAGGTACAGAAAACAGTTACAAAATAAATGGAAACATTTATACTAAAAACGGTTAAAACAATCTGCCAAATAATATAGAATAGCCTCTATCTTATAAACACACATCCCTTTTATTCCTATAAATCACAAAAATAACATTATCAATTTAAAATCTAGCCCGGCGGTAAACCTGGTTACCCTAACGAGAGGCCAGGAGAAAATGGCAGCAATTCCGGCGGTTTAGTAGCAAACGTTAGCGCGCAGGTATTCTGACGGCAGAGTGGTGAAAAGACAGAAATGTGATAATACAACGTTCTGGCTATGACAGGCGGCCATTTTGAGAATGAGCCGACACACCTCGTTAGGCATATTGTTGGCTAAAGGAAGATGTTGATGTAAAAAAGAGTAATTTATTTTATTTTCGTTGTTTAGATACAGAAACAGTTTATTTATATTATTTCTGTTATTTTACTTTTACCTAAAAACGATGAAATGAGACATAAATAAAAATTTCTTTATTTGTATTGAATGCAGGTGTTACAATTATGGTGTTAGATCATACATTACAAGGCTTATTAATATAAAATCTTACCATACAACTAGTTTAAAAACGAATTAGTGGATTTTTATTCAGATTTAGTATCAACTACTGATTAACTGAAAGCAATCATATGGATCATATGGTTAGATTTGTTTATGAATACGATAAGCCTGTAGTTAATAATTAGTTAAACCGAAAAACTAATTACACAGAAATGGACTAAACATTATGGTACAGTACTAAGTTTCATTATATTCATTTCTCGTGGATTAGGTACCTACGGATAAATTACTAGGTAAATCACAATTTATCTTTCTTCTAAACTCTTGTCTTGAAATCAAATAAAAAACTAATTAGCAACTCGACTGTACTAACTAAATAAATTCTTTAGAAAACATGTCAACAACTAGTTAGCGAATCTTGTTTCTGTTGTTTAGCGTGATAATTCGAGTCAGAAGAAAGAAACTGGGTACCTACGGAAGTTTTTTTTTATGGTAAATAATCTATAAAACTTTAATCGCTAAGATACAACGGCTAATTTGTCAATAATACGCATATGACTAGTTAAATTGCAAGATTGCTTATCCTAAAGTATAATTTATTATGAAAATGACACTAATCATTTTGATTTTAAGGCATTAGGCGTTGAACAGTATTGCAATTTAAATATGTATGTAGAGTATCTATTTTTTAACCAGGACTATTAATAAATTATAAGAAAAATGTAGCCTTGAATTTGTAGATAATTAGGTTTAACAATCGTTTTTCTACTCATAAAACCCAATATACCAAAATATTCCAGAAATTTCCTCGTCCAACACAATGATAAGGATAACTTTACTCACCTCAACATAAAGCCTCATACATCGTTGTATGACATATATCAAAGCCTCAATTGCACCGCATATCAACGGGCTCAACTGCGCACAAAATCGTAACAACCTACAAAAAATGGCGCCGCACTAAAATCATAGATAGTATGGAAACACGCTCTGCACTATCCATATATTTTATTCAGTAGCGTCAGCGTAAAAGCCTACGCGGACTAAATTCGCCGGCGAAATATTTTTGTTTTTCGCAGTGTCCGCGTCGGTAGGCACATGTTGTCTCCCTACTAGTGGGAACCGGATTTCACTAGTTTTGTTTTGCGGATTTTTTTTTAAGTTTTTTTTTTCGTACGTGTCGTAATTTCGTGTTTCGAGGGCGTGTAATATTTCGGACGTATTGTGGGTTTTATTACAGTGTGTAGCACTTGAATGCTCAATCACTCCGGATTGGAAATTCCTGCGATATGAGCTAGGTTTATAAATCGTAAGAATGCAATAATGTCATGTTTCTTGCATGCATATAGGTCCTAGCTACCGTACATATTCGTTCAAGAGAATTGAACAAAGGATATAAAAAAACCAGTCCAGCTAAAAATTTTACAACTGAATTTCAAGAACGCAAATATTGTCTGTACGGGTAAACCTCTCTACGAGAGGAATTTTCAGAGCAAGGACATTGGAACGAGTGCTTTCACGAACGATTTAGGTGAAGGCTTGCTTGTTGTGGATTATGAAATGATATATTACATCTCTTTTCATGATAAAAATATGAGATACTAGCAGCGCCTCGCGGTTTCACCCGCGTAGTTCCCGTTCCCGTGGGAATATGGGGATAAAATATAGCCTATGTTACTCAAGGTAAATGTAGCTTTTTATTGGTGAAAGAATTTTTGAATTCGGTCCAGTAGTTTTTGAATTTATTCGTTACATCCAAAAATACAAATCTTTCCTCTTTATAAGATTAGTATAGATATGAGATATTGCAAATTATGGGGTTAGTATATTTGGCCTACCAATTGAAATATTTCAAAATGATGAAAAAAAAACACATGAACCATTATAACTGGATACACGTAGAACTACGTACGTCTAATTGCTACAAGAACCTGTGAGACACATCATTACTACATAAAGTCAAGTCTTGTTAAACTTACATGCCGATTCCAACCTGTAACAATGGACTACTCAGCTCAACAATTTAGCTTACACATCGACTGCAAACCCACATAAAAACTCACCTTAAGATTCAGAAGGCAAAGTTCAAAATCAGCTGCTTCAGTAATGAAGAGCTTATACCTTAACTGTTACATAGAGAGGAGTTTAAACTTTACGACTGAGAAGTAAGGTTCAAGATTGTTCGTATTGTTTATTAATAGGGTGTTCAAGTAAATCCACGTTGGAAAAGGTTGAGGGTTGCAGAGTTTTGAATAAGCAGAATTAAATATTAGGTACTTGAGTATTCTTGAGAATGTTGTTCTAAACTCCAGTTTAATCTTTAATGTTGTTAAGATTAAAGTATCTTACTGCGATTAGTGATTATGTTGATGTTTCCAAAATACGGATGTTGGGCCGAATCATATTAAAATGAAAATCGATTTTAACGTTCTTCAGTTGGTACTAGGCTATTTATACAGTATGTTAACTAACAGAGGGCGTTCCCGATAACCCGCAATAGTATAGCATCCATATATGATTAAAAAAATATTCCCATTTTTTCTTAATATTAAAATATTCACTAAAATGTTTAAATTGATACGTTAAACAAACAATCTGTACACGCGTACTTGCCGGTTTGGGCATTGCTACTACGAGTACCTACTATTCTGCGCTACTATTTTGATTTTAAGGAGAATGTTTCGAATTTATTGTCAATTAATTATTTTTTTCAATTCGGATTATTTTATGGTTACTTTTCTATGCTGATATTTTTATTTTAATCTATTTATGATATAGATTAACGAGTTTAAGGGAACGCCCTCTGTTATTTAACATACTGTAGATAAAATCGAAGTGTTACATAAGCACTGAAAGAGTGTTCCGTTTTACATTCACTCAAGTAATATTTATTGAGCGAAGAGCTTTAGAAGAGACACGCTAATCTTTTCACTTCAATTGATCGGCTACGTGAGAAGACACGGAAAAACATCACCCTCCTTTCGGCTAGTCGGCTAAAAAAAATCAGTCTGAAAAGTAAAATGTTTTGGAAAATGAGTACCAGACTAATCGCGAACTATCGCGTCTCGCTACCATTACACTTGAAGGAATGCGATGGTTAATCGTTGATTTAGTTAAACGTACAAATTAATCATCTACTTACGTTCAGTCTTTCCAAAGATTTTTATGTAAAAATTTGTCCTGTGCAAAATTACCAATTGTACACTTGGTTTTTAAATATTTTTCTTGTACTTATTATGTTGTTGTACAATATATCACTACATAGTGTAAAACAAAGTCGCTTTATCTGTTCCTATATATCCCTATGTATGCTTAAATCTTTAAAACTACGCAACGGATTTTGATGCGTTTTTTTAAACAGATAGAGTGATTCAAGAGGAAGGTTTATATGTATAATACATGCATATTTTAGTAGAGGATACATTAGTATCTACATTGCACCCGTGCGAAGCCGGGGCAGGTCGCTAGTACTAAAATAAACAGTAAAATATTTTCTATCCGGTCTCTCTTATATAGAACGAACTAGCAGCGCCCCGCGGTTTTACCCGCATAGTTCCCGTGCCCGTGGGAATATGAGGATAAAATGTAGCCTATGTCACCCGGGGATAGTATAGCTTCCTAATAGGGAAAGAATTTTTCAAATCGGTTCAGTAGTTTCGGAGCCTATTCAATACAAACAAACAAACAAATCTTTCCTCTCTAAAATAGTAGTATAGATAATGCAAATAGTTCCTCTGCAGTTCTCGAAGATATACGAACTTATATAGCCTGTCAAATGTGATAAACTTAGACATTTTTGCCTCAAACCTTAGCCTAGCCTAGCCTTGAGTTAGGCTATTAAACTTAGACGTAGCTATACGAGACACTGGATCTAGCTCCAAGACGATTTTGCCTCGCTGACATCTAAATCTACCTCGAAAACCTTAGGCAGCTGTGTGTTGAAGGTATATGGAACTATATGACAGGGTAGTAGAGTCGCGTTTTGAGTGGGGAAAAGTTGTGTATGGTTCTCGTTGCACAGGTAAGCAGGGTGGTACAAGTGATGATCTTGGAGCGTTTACAAAACTGAGCACTGTTCTATTTTTAGAATTACTTTGAAAAATTGCTGTGTTAAATTTCATGTTAAATCCGTTTTATTTTTTGTTATTTAAAAACTCAGTGCCGTTAACAGTATGATTTACAGACACTCTAGATCTCTATAGTCATATTATGTCAGATGACGACGATTTCAAGAAACTTGCAGGCTAAGTTTTGAACAGGGTTAAAAAAATATCGTAACTTACTTCAGAAACGATCTTGAAGCCTAACGTCTCAGGCACTGTCCTAATACAAAGTGGTTACCGCGTGAATACTAATACCTTCGGCTGTCAGCGACGACGCGATCGAGTTTGCCGTTCAAATGAACACGATGATCGCATAATGATCGCTTTGTATTAGAATGACGCGGCGACGTCTCGGTGTTATCTATACTAATATTATAAAGAGGAAAGATTTGATTGTTTGTTTGTATTGAATAGGCTCCGAAACTACTGATCCAATTTTAAAAAATTCTTTCACTGTTGGGAAGCTACACTATCCACGCGTGACATAGGTTATATTTATCCCCGTATTCCCACAGGAACGGGAACTACGTTAGTGAAACCGCGAGGCGCTGCTAGCCATATATAAATTCCCATCAAGTATTTAAAATCGCTATCCGCTTGCAACAGAGACCACGTAAAGTTAAAGCCAGCGCTAAATTGTCAGCTGCAGCGCGCAGTGTGTCAGATTAGCTGACGGACAATCTCGCCGCGCCGCCGCTTCTTGCGCGCCTTCATACAGCAAGTTGCAGAAGAATTTTGTATGTGCTGAAGGAATCTTATTCTACTTACATACTATACGTGAATGAGCTTGAAATTTTCTGCCAAATTAGTCTACGTAAAGAAACGAAATGGTTTGAAAATTATTTTAGAAGTTTTAGAAAGTAACAAAGTAGCTGAACTTCTATCGAAAAATACACGGTTGTTGTGGGATAAATTATGTGTGTGAAGTCACTGGAAGAAGATAACCAATAAGTGACCAATTTATCGAATAATATTTATATTACCATTTCAAAATGTGAAAGTGTCCGCAACTGCTGTACACGCTGCTGTGAACCTTGACATTGGGAAACAACAACAAACAAAAATAACAGTAAATTAAAGAGTGAATTTTAAAATAATAGTAACACGGTTAGTGGTGTCGACAAACCGCAGTGTACGCATAAAACTGATCCCGATAATCGCGAGCGCATCAGCATGCAAATGTTAGTCGAATATTCTGTGCGTATTTAACACCAAAGTAATTAATTTAAAACGTGCTCGCCGTCGTAATTGCCTAATTACTGCACAACAATTTCGATGCACGTAAATTACAACGCAGCTTCATATTTGGATTTATTTAATTCATATACTTCTGGTTTTTGTTCACTAATTAATGAGAAACAAAGTGCTGCTATTCGTTTGTTTTTATTTTAGAATGGAATAAAAAAAGGAAGAAAACTCGTTTATTCCGCCATAGATGACGCACAAAAAAATAAACTAAAACCAACTTAATTAAAAAGAAAAAATAACTTTAAATTAAAACTAAAAACAATGTCAGAACCGGGCACAACTACCACGAGTCTCTGGTCACACCATAGACAAAACCAATCAATCAATCTGGATTGTTTAATATGTAAGATTCCTTATTAACAAGGACAATCAAAAGTTCTTAATATTTGAAGTTGCATGTACAGACAACGAAAAACGTAAATAACCAGGGACCTAAGTAAATGGCTTTTGAAATTAGTTTTTTGTAATCATATAATGATCGTAAAATATTTAACCAACTATCAAATGAGTTACCATCAGTAGCTGAAAAGTCATGTTTGCACTTCGACTTTAGATAATAGGGATTTCAATCTTTACTTTTGATCTATCTTTGTGAATGCTTTGCGTGTGATTTTGTGTCTTTGCAAGTAAATGTGGCGTGGTCGGAATGAAGCACTGACAGCGCAAAAAAAAGAACTGAATGTGCAGTCGAAAGGGCATCAACTAGCGTAGAAACGCAAAACATAAATTGTTCTATGCTCATAAGTATAAATAATTTAAAAAGAAATATCTTTCGATATTTAGATATTCGTAAGCAAAACTATTTTATCTTCAATAGTCTCCATCTGTTAGTATAGATAAACTTTTGTAAAACAGCCTCAGTCATCAAAGAGTTCGAAGTGTTTTTCCCTCTTGCGACTTCTATTATGGCCAACGAACAATTTACTAATCTTCTTAATAAATATAAGACGTCACTACAGGTAAATATATGTCACTATATAGCATGTAAGGTGTATTCTTTGTTGGAGATCCAAATAAAACAAAAAAAAAAAAAACTGTATTGTTGTCCGCATAGGTACCTGAAGAAAGAAAGAAAAAAAAGAAAAGAAAGAAAAATGGTTTATTCCCCTCATTTACACACACGTAACATATTCAAACTATATTAATATACACATACAAACATTATTATTACATGATGAAGACTTGACTTGGTGGAGACCCGGAAATCTGCTGGATACGAGACGTATGGGACCTGTAAATATGGCAACACTTAGGGAGGCCTATTTCCAGCATGCTAGTAGGTTTTTTCCGCAGAAACAATGATGATGATGACGCTTCAATGGATTTTCCTAATGAACAGTTTACCCTTATCTATCTCTTTTGCTAAAACCAGTACCATTAAGCTTTAGGTTTAGGTCGAATCCCCGAATCCTAAACAAAATTGTAGCACGTGTAGTAAAGTTAGAATACATATTGCTGATTTCTGGGATTTCGGTACACGGTATATATTTGAGTAGAATACTAGCGAGCGCTTTAGTGCCTACAACCGCTCGCCGGCGTCATGTGTGTGTTGTATTTGACTATAGACTTTCGGAAAGCTTAACTTAAGGCCGGGATAACACAAATACACGAACCATATACATAGCTATCCAACTTTGGTTATCCTAAATCTATACTAATATTATAAAGAGGTAAAGTTTTTGAGTTTATGAGGTTGTGAGTTTGTGACGTTGTAAGGGGTAATTTCTGGATCTACTGAACCGATTTTCAAAGTTATTTCACCAATAGAAAGCTACGTTATTGTGGAGTGTCAAAGGCTATAGTTTATCCCCGTAGTGCCACGGGAACGGGAACAATGCGGGTGAAACCGCGGGGCGCTGCTAGTAATATTATAAATGCAAAAGTGGGTTTGTCTATTTGTTATGTTTGGCTCTCACAATAAACCGCTGAACTTTTTTTGTGAAATTTTGTATTACCAAGAATGAAAGCGTAGGAAAAAGCTAGTCTAAAATATTACCTACCTACTAAAATAAGGTAAAAGCGCATGTTTGTACAAGTGTTCATAAAAATACGAAATTTATTCCTTTCTAATAAAGATTCAGTCATGCTGCTTGCTATTGTTTGCTTTATCATCGAAGATATGCACGATTCCTGTGGGATAATTCTTGGGACCAAAGACGCGTGTCGTAACTAGTTTTCTGATAACACTGAAACTTATACATACTTGGCTTAAGGTGGCTAATAACTTATCGCTATATTTCGGTATTTTATCGACAAACCTTGGTCAGTAGGTACACAAATTTACAAAAGTACACACTGTGCCATCGGAAGGGACTCACCTTAAATCCTTGGGCGATGGGTGTCGGCCAGAGATTTATCCGTCTGCCGCGTGACAGTGAGTCAGGTGGACGCAGGATTACGAGCATAAACTACCTTACAGCTGCAAAATGTTCGAGGGAACACGGGAATCTGCTTATGGGAAACGTTATGCTCGTTGCTGGGTTTATTTTGGTGGCCGACAGTGGAAAACTTAAACAGGTTTGGATATGCATTATTATGCATTTTATAAGCACAATTTGCCCGCTTTATTTATTTAAATAATTTTTCAAGTTAGTAAATGTGATCACAACAAGTAGAAATACCTATTCAGCGAGAACTTAAACAGCAATTCACTTAATTTATGATAATTTTTATTGATGACGTTCAAAAGTGCCGTTAATGGCCTAATTGAAATAAACGTTTTTGAGTTTGAGTTTGAATTCCTATAATATCGAGCTTTCAGGCGATTGGTATGTAAAGATACGAGAGTCAGTTGTTTCTCGATAAGAATATAAAAATAAGAATAAAGTTTATTCGTTCATTGTTACAGAGCCTTGCAACTATTACATGAATAATGAATCTGTTACTATTTCGACATCGGTATTTTGTAAACGGTAGGCCCGAAAGTGGGGTTTGGGGCCCACCATTGGTTTGTTGTGTCCTTCACTCTGTCCCATGCGTTCACTTCTCCTCTCCAAGTCAAATAAATCAAAACAAATTCTCCCAAAACCAACCACTACCAGATACATTTAAACCTCTCAGCTAATTATCCCAGTACCTACCTACCTAGCTATCGGAAAGAGTAGCAGATTCGTGGAAGTCGGACTTCTCATTACGTTGGCGCCGCGCCGTCAGTAATTATCTTTACGGTCCATTGGTCGCAGCGATTAACAATTAGCCGACGGAACCCTAACGGGTACGCTTCATTGTACGGAACCCTTTGTTAGGCACGATGTGATGTATCGTGGTAGACTTTACGAGGTTTCCACATGATCGGCTTCTAATTGAGTTTTTCGGGGATGATTTTTGGGATTGTGGGGGAAGGTAATGCGTAGTCATTCAATAATTATACTTGTTTTTTTTTTGTCTTTTGCTACATTATGAATGGGTCTTCCTAAAATAACATCCTGTTGAAAGAGTTTGTTCCAATTTGTACTCTTCCTCAGTTGTAAAAATGTTTTTAGTTGATAACCCGACATTCATTTGTTATTAGTGGAAGAATGTAATTCTGTTTTGGTAACTTCGTCTAAAGCTCTAAGTTCGATCTAGTCTGAGCAAGTTTGGAATAGTACCTACCGCTCTATATGAAAGTAGCTAGTATGAAAATTAAAATTCATAACCATCAAACTTTGCAATTTAAATTAAACAAAGCCAATAGTGAAACAATGAATACGCCCCACTTAGTCCCAATAAGTCCAAAAAAAAAACATACAATAAAACAAAAACAAAAGATCTCTCCTCGCACATCGTTAACAACGGCCCTCCAAACAAAATATAACAACGAACAAAAAAAGTCAATTTTAATATCAACTGTAACACGGCATTATTGTCGTCGAGATTCAATCTCATACACAAAAGAAACTTTTGACTTTCAAAGACTTTGTCTTCATCCGCGAGAAACAATAAGAGACATTATTTCGAAACAATTTTCATCATTTTCGCTATTTCAAGAGATTTTCTTAGTGCTGGGGCGAACGACAGGCGCGACGCAGGTTGACGCGGCTTGCGCTAGAAATTGTTTCGCAAAAGAGTTTTTTGTGAATTGATTTTGACGGTTCGAGTAATTGTTTTTTTTTTGTCTGGTGAATAATTTAGTCTTGATTTTTCTGACGTTGCTATTGAAATTCTCAAAATGAAATAACTAAGCACAAATATATTTTTGGCTGTGGCTATTTCAAATTTTAATTTAATTTTACGTACTAGTATAGTATGTATTGTAACACCAGGGAACCTCGTATTGTTACTTTAATATTCTAACGAATAAAACTCGGTTTTGGGATGTATCTTCGTACTTAATTACAGCATCTACCTTATAAGAGCGCTACTACATGACTTTTCATATAAAACAAAGCATATTTTCCGTATTCATAATTCAAAATAAAATAAAATAAAAATAAAATAAAATACTCTTTATTCTTTTGCCGGACACTTCCAAAGCTTCATCGACAAACTGGTCTGCCAGTAGCCCGCAGCCAAGGAGGCTACCGTCGTCACAATATTTAATATCTCATCATAAAATTGATACACAGGTTTTCATCAGCATATTATTATCATCCCAGTTATGGTGGTGGTGGGTTTGTTTCGTGTTGAATGCAGCTGTGTACCAATTTTCTTCTCTGGATGGATATGGATAATCCACCAGTGTTCTACCTGGAGATTACGAATCTTACCTCTGCAACCTACGTACTGTACATGTACATACCTTAGTATCTGGCATTACATTATTTAATTATTACAGTAACACCTATGTTAATTACAACAATACCAGTGTACGGTAGATGCAAATTAAACAAATTCACTAGTTAATAATTAACGACTCATTAGTTCGCTAAATAATAAATTACTATTGTTATGGATATTAGTACGGGGGACATTGAATGGATTTTATTATATACTCTTACACATTACCGGTATGCGCTCTGCGTTATTTATTTAATTCAAAACTTTACCTACATATGCCGAACAAACAAGTATTACTTAAATGGTTTGAATATACCTATACTGTAAGTTAGTAGCAGCCTACAACATTTTTTAAAGTTGCAACCTTGTTACAGCAACAAGTCTTTGTGCTACACGCAACATGTTATAGCAACAAAAAAGATCGTGTAACAACAACTTTTGTTCACCACGAATGTAACAGCTCGAAACTAAATATTTTTACTTCACTAAATAACCGATGTACAACTGATCCTTTGACCTATTACATCGTTCTTTGAACATTATTTCTAAACCGCTTTTCTTTAAAAGTATGATATAACATCGATATCCCGGCGCAGCGGGCGTCGCCTCAGCCGTGTCCTCGGCACGAAACTCGGAACAAATCAAATTTCCTCCTCTTCCAACCCAGCACCACACAGAGGGAATTTAAACCAACAAACTATATCTTCATGTTTTCCTTGTCTCGGAAAATACGTAAAATATTCTCTTTTATGTCTAACTTATTTCGCTGATAACTATGATTGTTAGAAGCCAGTGTTATTCAGAGGTATGTGTTTTGGGGGCCTTATAAGGAAATGAGATATTAAATACATGTTATAATGTTTGTAAGTCTGTTGAGGAAAATCTAGTTTGTCTTTTTTACAGTCCGCTTCACATAAAGTTTTATATAAAAAATCACTTATCACATCGTAAATTTTTCAATAGTGAATATGAATGAAATACTATTTAGATAATTAATTAGCTTGTTTCACTGGACCAAAGATATTACACTCATTAGAATGAGTTCAATTAACTTTTCAAACTCAAAGCATTTATTTCAATTAAACTACTTTTTTTATTTTAATTAGCAAATGCACATTCTACAGCGTAAAACTCTATGGAGATAAGCGTGTAAAAATCAATGGACACTCTTTTCAATCAATATTTTTTATAATTAAAAGGTTACATCATTCGTGAGGAAACTATATAAACATGTATATGAGGTTGATGCAAACATGTATAAAAGACGATTAAGCATCCGGGGTAAAACAACAACAATTAAAAGAACAAATATTTAAAAACAAACCGTGACAGCTGAGAAATGACCAGTCCTAGCTGACGGCGCTCACTCACGAACATGACGCCTGCTCGAGCACCATTCGGCTCAAGCACTCTGAAAGGTGCCAAATGATTCAACACGCGTCACCATCCACCAGACTTTTGACACTCCCAACCTTTAGGGCACATTCAAGTCTTCATTTTGATAATTGTTTTTTAACCGACTTCAAAAAAAGGAGGTTATTTTTAACAATATCAACAATTATTACTGTGTTATTTGTTAAATTTGAATTTCAAAGTATGTTTTCATTAGGTATTCTTTTTCTTTTAATTAATTATTGTATTCCATCTTCGAGCCGATGAATTGCCAATGTTATGTACAATTACGCCATTATTGTCACATGCATCAGGCCATATCTATACTAATATTATAAAGCTGAAGAGTTTGTTTGTTTGAACGCTCTAATCTCAGGAACTACTGGTTCGAATTGAAAAAATCTCTTTGGGTTGAATAGACCATTTATCGAGGAAGGCTTTAGGCTATATAGCATCACACTTAAGCTAATAGGAGCGGAGCAGCGATAAAGAATGTTTTAAAATCGGGGATTCCACGGGGACGAATTCGCGGGCAGCAGCTAGTCTATACTAATATTATAAAGCTGAAGAGTTTGTTTGTTTGTTTGAACGCGCTAATCTCTGGAAGGCTTTAGGCTACATATCATTACGCTTAAACCAATAGGAGCAGCGATAAAGAATGTTTTAAAATCGAGGATTCCACGGGGACGAAATCGCGGGCAGCAGCTAGTATTAAATATTTTAAGTAATATTCAATGTTAACTGTTTGTGATGTGGCAGTACTTTTTTCATATAAATAAAAAAATAAACAATACTAAACAAAACCAACACGAAGCCCGGACTTGCTCACTCCCTACCTGTTTATATTCTAGAAACGTGTGCGCATTACTAAACAGTTTGGCACCCTTCGTTACCCGACTGAAACAAGGCACGACCCTCATGCCTACATACGCATGATGACCGAAATAAGGCATGACACAAACTCCTCGGTTTAGAGTTACCGTCAACGCAAATGTCGGTTATTATGAGAGACGGTAAGTATCGGATTACGAAACACTTGTAGAATACCGGAGTTACTGAGAAAAGTATCGTGTGTTACAGTTTTGAGGTTGTATAGATAATCTTTGGGTAAGGTATGTTTGACATCAAGGTGGCACCTACTGAACAAATTGTTGTAATGTCTCACCTGATTGAAATTGGCTATTTCTGATAAACCGCCATTTGCTACTGGAAAGAAACCACGCGACTAAATTCCAGTTATGGCATAAGCATAATCAGCCTTTTAATGTTCCCACTGCTGAGACACAGGCCCCTCTCTAGAAGAGGGAATGGGCCGTAATCCACCACGCGGGCCCAGTGCGGGTTGGTGAATGTCACATGTCTTCGATTTTTTGGTTCTAGGACATGTCGGTTTCCTCACGATGTTTTCCTTCACCGTTTTGAGAGTTAAGTCGGGCCATTACCACTCGGCCACCACTGCTCTAATTATTATTCCAATAATTGAATTCACTATTATTATTTTCATCTTGCTGCTAAGGCATATTATTTTCATCTAGGCTGTTAGTATCATTATCTTGTAGTTTTTCGAGATATGGTCAATACATTTACTGGTGTTTGCACAATCTACCTTCTTGTTCCATACTTCTTTCTGAATCGTAATGTCTACAGTCACCTCCTTCAGAGCAATTTCACATTTTTCATAATCACTCATATCTTTATGCTACTTAATCTGTCTAAACACTACAAAGCTTTAATAAGCTCTATCGAACAATATCATTACAAGTTTATTAGTCACGTTTATATCATTGTGTTCATAAAACAATGCATCGTTTCAAAACTTTTAAAACAGCAGTTTGAAAATGAATAGATTTTATCTGTTGGCTGCAGATTACCTCACTTTGTATGCAGAAAGAAACTCTAGCATTTTACTGTTTTTATTTAAAAATGTTTTCAATATTTACAAAAGGGCTTTGTTATAAGATGCAAATGATTTTATGTATAAAATCTAAATAAAAGTTTGAAAACTACAAAAATTGCTAAGGTTAATATCAATCCATTTTAAAACAAAAGATTGTTTTATTTGTTAAAGCAGATAACAATGTTTTGTCTGGCCACACGGGTCAATCTTCGAGGTCAGGTCGCTTGCTGTGGTCGTTCCGTGGACGGGTGACATGCCGAGACGTCTATGTGCCTCGTAAAGTAATTTACGCCGTTGGCTTCGACTGTCATCTGTAGATTTTTGACAGTCGTTATAACGTCTCATCAAATGACTGATGTCTCATTTCTTTGACTTCTGACTGAACTGACTGAACTGAAGTCAAAGAAATGAGACATCAGTCTTGTTAAGGGGTTCCGCGTTAATCTGTTACTGGGTTTTGGAAGTCAGATAGGCGGTCGTCCATGTCAAATACTGGCATTCAACTGCCTCCAATTCTACTGGAAGCCTATGCCAACAATATTGGGAAAGGTTTCTATACAAAATGTTCACATTTGTACATAAATAAATAAATGAAACATTGCCAGATTCTCTTATTTATTGGTGTAAGGGAAAGCCCATTACCAATTTCATTTATTGACCAAAAGCAGTTCACTTCTGGACAAACTCATCAACTGCACACTTACCCCTGCAAAGGTCGCCATTCTAATTAAATCATCAACCAAATCCTATTCTTATTCCAAAGACGAGCCAAGAAGTTAACCTCCCGAACTCTATAACTCATATTAATTCATCCATTCATCCCTTAACAGTCATATCACGTGTAACATTCGAATAAAAACTAGCTAATTCAAATTCAATCTCAACCGGCTTGTTAGAGTTATGAATAGGGGGTGCGCGGGGTGACAGAAGGGGTCCGCGAGGAGGGACGGCCCAGGTCACAATAGCTGCACCGGTGTTCGTAGGATAGCGCTTTAGGGATGTGGCGAGCGGGACTGCGGTACGGGATACGGAATTTGCGGGGCGAACGGGATTTTTTCAATGTTTATATTTTTTATACGTTTATTACAATTCAAATAAGTATTATAGCATGGTGGTTATTTAATTGGTTATAAGAGAAAGCTACAAGAATAGTGCATCTTTATTCCAACATTTTGTAATGTGGCAGACACTGAGCACAATATGGCGAATGGTAGATACTGTATCGAGGTTGCGGTGTTTGTTCCAAAGAGTCACCGCGGCCCTGAATCGCAAAGTGCACTTGCGCGAACACGGATGGGTTTAGGCAGTAAGAGTCTGACTCTCCTTTCCGCTCCTCCTACAGTGGAAGAAGTTATTTGATGATTTCCCAACCTTAAAGAAAAGAAACTGTATCGAAATAAAAAGTTCTTGTCATCAAGTGGCTGAGACAAGAGTTTTCGATTTTTTTGTACTCCGATTACACTAATAAGTTAAAATAATATTTTAATCACTCTTCTAGAGAGGACGCCTTTGTCACAGCAGTGGGAACGTTAAAAGGCTGACTATGCTAATGTTTTAATAAATCCCGGGCTGTGTATTCTAGGCACATCACTAGCCAGACACGATTGAATCATACCGTTCTCAGTAGATTGTCGCCGAAGCGAGACGTCTTGAGCAAAAGAGCAAAAAAAAAGTAACGTTCAGAACGGGATCCCGGCCTCAGATGAAGTTAATGAATTCACGGGAAATATCTTTGGGAATCCCGGGGGAATCTCGATCGTGTAATGGGGGAAATGTAAGGTGCTTAATCAAACGCTAATAAAATAACGTTCTCACTATTGTAGATGGAGGTGGGGCAAATACACGCACTATCTGTATAGTGCGTGTATTTTATTGCAGTGGCATTATCAACTGAAGTATCGTTCTCACATACATATGTATGTGTATGTATACCCAATTCTAGAACGAATTGTGTAACTTAAAAGGCAATACAAACTACATTCTTGTACGTTTTTTAGTAGATATCGACGTTTGGAAAAGTGCAACTAGCTTCATATCTTTGAATTGTCGAACGTGACTATTCAATCAGTAAATGGTATAATTGAAATAAATGCTTTGAGGTTTCAGTAGGTGTACTCAGACCATTTTTTATGGATGGGAAATCTCTTGGCGGAGCGGAAGGGAGTGTCAGACTCTTACTGACTAAAACCCACCCGTGTTCCTCCTAATGCTCTTTGGGTTTCAGGGTCGTGGCGACTCTTTTTAACGAATTCCGCAACCCTGGAAGAAGTATACTTAGGGTTTTGGGTTTGTCCCATAGAGAATCAACTAAGTAATTTGCAAAAATGGTCGTGGAATTCCTTCTCTAGGGAGCACGGAGAAGGAATTCCACGACCATTTTTGCAAAGAAAACCGTTTTAAAACCGCATGTATAAAGAGCGACGGCTTTTTTGAGGGTGACATCCCGGGTACGATTATAGCATAAAAATACCTCATTTATATATCAGACTAGCTTCTGTCCGCGACTTCATCCGCGTAGAATAGTTAATATTGATTCGTTGGTGCGAGAAGTGGTGGGAGGCGTCCGATGTGACGGCACAGTGGTGGCATGCGCGTGAGCTGCGCGCGGTACTGGACAGTACCTACTTGGACATTGCAACATTGCTTTATTTTTCTAAAAAAAAATATTTTTCTAAAATTAAAGTAGTTTAGACCTAAGTTACTCCTTGTTACATCAGCTACCTGCCAATAAAAGTCCCGTCAAAATCGGTCTAGCCATTTCAGAGATATATTAGCTGGAACAAACAGACAGACAAAAATTGTAAAAAATGTTATTTTGTTGTATGTATCGTATATATTCATAATTATATAATGTAGTAAAAAGCGGTTATTTCAATATTACAAACAGACGATCCAATTTTATTTATAGTATGTAGTATAGTATTCTATACTACATACTATATGTAGATTATTATTTGTCCTCATATTTATAAACTAAGTAGGTATTTATTTGATTGCCATCCACTAGCCCCCTTATCCTTTTCCCCGAAGTAATTACAAATGTTTATCTATACTAATATTATAAAGAGGAAAACTTTGTTTGTTTGTTTTTTTGGTTGTAATGAATAGGCTCAAAAACTACTGGACCAATTTTAAAAATTCTTTCACCATTCGAAAGCTACATTATCCACGAGTAGCATAGGCTATATTTTATCCCCATATTCCCACGGGGACGGGAACTACGCGGGTAAAACCGCGGGGCGCTGCTAGTTACCTATAATGTACTAACCTACAATATCAAGTTTAATTGAATAATCTTCGATCGGCTCAAGTTAACATCACAAACAAAGGTTTCTAATAACTAATTAATTGTTTGTTATATTTAAGCACATTATGATCTCACTGAGGTAAGGTATTTATCTGGTGTTGATTAATTTCATTAGCGCTTGTTAAAGTGAATTTGTTTAAAAGCTCTTCATAGAGCCACTGCTTGTTTGAGTGAAACTTATAGAATTTATATGAAAATCTTTTGATAGAGTTTGCTCTTACATAGTTAAAAAATGAATATTTTTACACGACTGCCGAAAAAAAGGAGTGTTATGTTTTTAGGGCTCATGTATGTATGTTTGCGAGTTTCTTTATTCCACCATAATTTCTAAACGGCTTAACTGATTTCAATGTATGTGGTATCGTTAGAAGCGTTAGTTATCCCGGGTAACCTAGGCTTGGCTGAAAATTCGAAAAAATAAAAAGGGCGAGCCATATGGTTCATCAATAAAAACGAAAATATTTTGTTTTTATGAAAATTACGACTACGTATACTATCATCACAAGCTAGCTTAGTACATAGCAAAAATGTATGAAATAAGAAACAAATAATTAAAAAAAATCAAAAACACGCTTGCCATTTCAAAAAGTGAACAAAAAAATATAAAAACAAAGTAGATAATAATCTTTTAATTGCAGTCGGGGGACCGTTCCTTTGAATAGCTCTTTACAGGTCCCCCGACTACAATGAAAAGATTATATAATCGAAAATGATTCCATGTTACTTTTCAATATTTAATAAAATACAATCTTGAAGTTAAAGTACGTAGCAAAGTTTAGGAAAAGTTATACATCTCAAAATTAAGATCTATTTTCAGGCAGATATTTTTGTAAAACTTTGGGTTCATATTTATAGAATCAAGTAAATACTTGGTTCGGTTTAAAAACATCAGACATTATTGGAACAAATATTAGCTCGTGGCTAAATTGTAACAGCCGCACGGGTCTCCTAGGTTGAGCAACGCTTGCCGAGGTTGGTCTGTGGATGACCCATCTTAACATAACGAGACTTCTCCGTGCCTCGAAAAGCACGTTAAGCCGTTGGTCCCGGTTGTCATTTGGAGATCTTTGGCAGTCGTTACGGATTGTCAGAATCCAGAAAATCTGACAGCAGTCTTGCCAAGAAGTACCGTGTTCCACAGTTAATGGGTTGTGGAGGTCTGGTAGGTAGCCGCTTCACGTAAAATACTGGTATTCAGCTGAATCCGGCTTGACTGGGAGCCGACCCCAATGTAGTTGGGAAAAGGCTTGGCAGATGATGATGATGGAATAATGAAATTCCTATAAACCTTAAGTAGAACCGAACGTAAAATGTCTTAATAATTTAATTAGGTATTCAGTAGAGCCGCTCTCTGGCAACGTATGCGCGGTTCAGTGTCCTAGTCTATAACTCTTAAGAAAGACTAATTTATAGCCGGCAGAAGCTGGGGCTGGAGCAATTAACATGATTATGTCTTTCGAAATAATTGCTAAGTCTTACGATTCTGTTTTCAGGTTATGTCTGAACTTAAGGTTGCATACTGTGTATAATTTTTGTCGGCAGCCGATAAATTGTTAATAAAAATCGTTGGATACCGATTAGTTAAACCGGTTTCTGGAGGCTAGCACAAGCATAATCAGCCTTTTTTTTAAGTTCCCTACTGCTGGGACACAGGCCTCCTCTCTAGGAGGGAATAGGCCGTAATCCACCACGCGGGCCCAGCACGGGTTGGTGAATATCACATGTCTTCGAATTTTTGGCTCTAGGATATGCCGGTTTCCTCACGATGTTTTCTTGCATCGTTTTGAGAGCATCGTGATGAAATAAATTACGCAAAGTAATGAGCCTAACTAGGTTTGAACCCGCGACCTACAATTCATAAGACGGGGCCGTTGCCACTCGGCCACCGCTGTTAGAGGCAAGGCTGGACAAAATTGGGTGATCGATATTGTCTCGTACTTAGCTCTTCCAGTATTTGATGTTCTGCATGAAACCAGAAGAAAAATAGGCTTAATATACTTGAACAGACAGCTAGATCTATCTCATTTCATTCAGTCCATCCAAAGGTTATCTGATTGCCCTCTGCGATAACACCTTCCGTTTTGCATTTTTACTCAACTTTAAAAAAAGGGGAGGTTCTCAAATCGGTAGCATTTTTTCATACAAACGATTTGAAAAAATATGTTTTGGTTCACAAAGATATACTTACTTTCCGATTGATCCAAATCCAAGATATTCAAGTAAACAAAATTGCGTATTTTGCTTTCCTGTGACATTCCAGTGGTGGAAAAGTGGAAATTTGAAAGTTTCACTAAATCGTTAAAAAATAAAAAAATAATAAAGCTATTTAAAAAAATACAATTTCGGAAATCGGTGTATAAAAAAGCACGAGGAAACAACAGATATCACCGACTTACGAAATTAAAGTTATTTTATACGTTGTAGTGTTTCTTATTTGCAAGTCGGTTGTATTTTTTTTATTTTACATATGTTTGTCTCATGCAATTAAGCATAAATAAATAAAAACTTGACTGTTTCGGTCAATATCAATATTTCAAACTACTTTGCGTTGAAAGTCACAGTCGGTCACAGCGTAGAGGGAATCCTTTACAATAAGACTTCCGCTGCTGGACATACTCTTCCGCTAAGTTAAGTCATTTCAATTGGTCCTTTGCTTCTTGCACCCATAAATATTTAAACAAGTTAGTCCTAAATTTTATACGGCAAATTTATCGGACCTACCGCTATTAAATTTTAATGAGTGTGAAATCCCCCTTAGAATGTAAGTAAATTGTCTTGATAATTCTGTACGTATGTGATATACCTTTCTGTATGTTAGTGTGAGTATTTTCTTTGTGGATTGAATTATCTCAGTCTCTCAGAACTGATTGCTTTTAAGGAACGCGTACCTACTGAAATGTTTAATTTAATAAAGTCTCTTGTAAAGTGATAGGCAGAAATGTGGTTAAGACTTCACATTTATTCAGAAGGCACTTACCTACTAACTCAAAAGACTGAGATATTCAGGTACATTTTGGTAATTCTAAACATTCTGTTAATGTTGAAAGAAGGCCGTGAAAGCCGCAGACGATTGGTGAAAGCAATAGCTTACTCTGTAGATTGGAACCTTATAAATAGGTGCCGCCATCTTAGATTAATTAATTATTGATGTGTTCGGTACGACGGTTCTAGAAAGAGACATGGATACCTTCAGTTTCGTGAATTCGCTTTTAAATTGACAGGTATCTCAACAAGCCGGGGTTGCTGAATTGGGAGGAACACGGGTGGGTTTTAATCAGTAAGAATATGACCCTTCGCTCCAATCCAGTCAGAGCAGAACTACAATCGATTTTCCGATTTTCATGGTTGATTGTAATTAGTAGGTATATCTCAAGATCATCAGCTTATGTAATGATAAGTCAGACGCCCAACAATAGACGTTAGCAGATTGATAATGAAGACGATTAACTCAACATACGACCACTAAGTAATCATCAGTCAACACTCGATGTCAGAATAATCAATAGAAATCGTAAGGCATTCAAGACAGCGATTGTCCGCGCCACAAAGCGGTATCAATACAGAAGCAATTATTCGGCACACAATGCTCCATCCGATTCCATTCGATGCTGTAATCGATCTGTACCGATTCTACCGATGTCTCGGGGATCGAACACTCCAGGCGCTGAATAGCTCCGATTGTTGTGGACTGACGTAAAAAGCTAAGATTTATCGTGCAGCTGAAGAATGTGGTCTATTTTTGTCTGTGAGTGGTTCTTATTGAAGTTTAGATTGTGTTCGATCTGGTCAGTCGAGGAATCCAGGTCTTAGCTGCAAAGTTGGTAAATAGTTACGGGAAGTTCGATTTGGATTCCACGATGGAAATGAATTGGGGTTTAAGGTAAAGAAAAGCTTAGTGAATTTCGTATTTCGAAGCTGTCTGCCTTAACAAAGACATTTCGCAAAATAGAAAATTTAATTAAAAACCAACCGAACATGTTCATAATAGAGCAGGGACACGACCCCGCGGGATGCGCGAAGGACAGTTATGCATAAACATAACTGGCTACAAAATGTCATGTTAAACATTTTTCTATCAAACTCAAGAATGTTATTAGCTTCTCCATCAGTAGTTTTATTAAAGTTCCAGCCCTGTCTGGGAATTTTGTCCTTATTTTTATGCTCTTTTCTTTTACGATGTATACGTCACGTAGTAAAAGAGTTGATGGGGATGTAGTTAAATGGAATGGGCAGTAAAGTAGAAAAGGTACCTTTGGGTTTATTAGGGACGCGTCTTTGGCCCGAGATTTACTTGCGCTGATGGGAATTATAATTAAGTTAGGGATTGCGTTGGGAAAGAGTTTCTTGGAGTTTATGTTTCGATGTTTTATCCTATTAATTACAATTGAAAAAAGAAGTTTGAGATCTCAGTTATTCTCCTTTATTAATAAAACATGAACAAGTCAATCTTCAGCCAGACATGAACATCTTAAACCAAGCCGCTACAAGTAAAGCTCAGTTTAATATCAGCATACCTTTGTAATCTGAAATGAAACCACCTGCATTCACATCTGAGTGCACATCTCTCAGTATCTTACAAGCAAAGGATTAAATTTTCCTTATGCAAGCCCGGGACGGCGGTCCGGAACACCGGGATCTTTGATTTAATAACCGCTACGCTACGGGATTTATTAAAAATCCCGGGCCGCGCGCCGCGTTCGCCAACTCTTTGACGTTATTAAAAGCATCGATTTTAC
Organism: Hecatera dysodea; assembly: GCA_905332915.2. NCBI lineage: Eukaryota > Metazoa > Arthropoda > Insecta > Lepidoptera > Noctuidae > Hecatera > Hecatera dysodea. Next base: position 474,283 of record HG995304.1, read on the forward strand.
AAAGATTTGCGCTTACTTTAAATTAAAATTTTTGTGCGAGTGTGGTGGAATAAAAATGAAGATTTGTGGTTCAGTGATTTGGTATTGTTGTCTCTAGTTGTCTAGTTGAAGTTCCTTTATGTTTCTTTAACGAGCATTTGCGAACATATGTATAATCGAGTTTTTTAACGATAACCATCAAAACGAAACTACAACTGTTAAAAAAAAGGTAATAACAATATTACATCTTAACAATCATTTTGGCAACTCGGAATATTATTTTAAAACATAAACAATATTACTCTTGTACGCATCATTGACTTTAGCAAACGCACTTTCCAGCGACAAAATCCAGCCAGCCAGACAAATAAATTAAATATCAATACTTTTATGAAAACCGCATAAAAAGCGATAGCCGGTGAGTCGGCTTCGGACCGGCGTTTTTGACTCGATACAACCAATTTATCGTTTGCCGAGTGCCCTCCACATAGCGAACTGTGTCCGATCAATTAAACCAATCCCGGGATATTCCCGGCGTTTCCATACTCTACTCGATTTGATTTAAAAATTGAAATTGAGTTATATACATACAAGAGATTTTGAAACGGATTTTATGAAAGGTTAATTTTTATTTTTATTTATTAAAGTTTGTTTTTGTGCAATGACAGTTTATTTATGAAAACATACTCGATTTACATTTAATGTTTTATCTCCTTTCGTCAGGCTACTTTGTTTTTGTCTTGAAGTTTTTGGTATTCTTAGTTGTGTGCTTTGTTTATTTTCTAGTAATACCTTTTCTAGTTCATTATGGACTGGGATTTTCAGATAAACTGGTCGGTTTTGCCATCCCTTTTCGTGATTGAGACTGCTAAAATACTATTGGTGGAAATTCTGCTAGAAGCAATAATAGGTACATAATATTTAATTTCCTTAATACTTAAAAAAAAACATCTTATTTTGTCAAACTCTAGCACGCATCTGATACAGTGAAAACAAATTTATCATCTACATATACTAAAAAACCTACACCCTACACCTTCCAGCTTACGCGTGTAAAGTGTCATCGTTAAAATAACGGCTATAGCTATAAATAACGTTTACCTTATATCAGCGTTACACGTGAGGGCACATCGTTATTTGTAACAGTTATTTCTCTTAAACGCGTGGTTATAGTCATAACGTTATGCGTTTGGAGTTGTTGAGGTTTTTCATGACTTGTTCCGTTTATTTGAATAACGTAAAATGTTGTAGGTAGTTGTAGGACACAAAGTAGAAACAGGTAATTAAGGTTTTGTTAGTAGAGAACAAGCCCACAGTTTAATAAATAAAGTTTTGTTTGAGTTTATTTTACGGCCCGGGGCGGTAACTCGGCGGCGACCACTCGCGTCCAGCCCTGGTTCAATCCATGGTCCGAAGCGAGAGGGCTTGGAAAGTAGCCATTTCTTCTTTCGAGAGGCAAACCTCACGCCGGGACACGCCTCAGCCGCCGCAGCAGAAGTCGCCCTGGGCGTCGGGAGTCTTAGGCGCGGGCCTGCGGACGGCGAGTGATGGGTGGCTCGCCGTCTGATAAGGATCAGACGCTCTATTCTGAAAAATTCTTCTATATTTTATATATTATATATTGATTGAGATTGACGTTCATAATTCTACGTGAGGACCGGGTAAACACTAGTTTTTCTTTGTACATTCTTGAACCCTCGACCTCCCCCGTATAGCTATGTCCGTGGTTGGAACTGTCATTTGTTTATACTGGCACCGTTGAACGCGCAATGTGCTGTATTGTGTGCTTTGCCAAATTCACCGTAAAAGCCAAAGATAACGATGTACTAATGATGATGAAGATTATAGCAGCGAAGATAAATATTTGTACTTAACGACAATATTAATTCTCTGAAATTAATAACAGCAAGAAGACTGGCTCAAAAAATATATCCATACGTTCTGGAACGGATATGAAGCAAACAGCCTCTTCCGACAAATGTAGTAATTAATTCCTCTCACTTAATATTGCCTGCAGATGGCGCTGCTGATGATAAATACCTTCGTATATGTATGTACTGTACCGTGACGTCACACTACTTCCGTTTGGGGGGTGAGAGCTCAATATTTAGGGTAAGGGAAATGTGCTGCTTTGTTTACCTGTGGGAGATGAATGTGTAAATAAACAGCTTAGCAATTATTATACTAAAACTATTGTCTGTGTGGGCATAAGCATAAATGCTGAGAAGCATGGTATAGAGTATAACAGTAACAAAATGAGTACATGGTTTTGTGGGAAAAAACAACAGGCCAAATTGCGTGCCACCACTTTCTTTAAACCGGCATGTCGTAGAACCAAACATTAGAAGACATGTGACATTCACCGACCCGCACTGGGCCCGCGTGGTGGATTACGGTACATTCCCTCTCCTAGAGAAGAGACCCGTGTTCTAGCAGTGGGAACATTAAAAGGCTGATTATGATTATGCTTACTTTCTTTAAATGGACAACATTTGAACTGTGTTTCTCAGTTTACGTACCTAAGTAATATCGTGACCAACACCATAGAGGATGACCAGGATATACGGAAGGAACTGTCGATACGGGGAAACACTATTTAAAGCTTACTGGCAAAGTTTCTACGCGTGCGGTATGTGGATCGAGTGTACGACTAAACGTCGGCAGACACTACGCCGACAGACTGAGTACCGACAAGACTTTACTCCGACGGGACTCTTCGCCGACAGAACACTTCGCCGATAGGACTCTTCGCCGACAGGACTCATCAGCGACGCAAATTATCTATACTAATATTATAAAGAGGAAAGATTTGTTTGTTTGTATTGAATAGGCTCCGAAACTGCTGAACCGATTTGAAAAATTATTTCACTGTTTGGAAGCTACTCTATCCCCGGGTGACATAGGCATATATTTTATCCCCATATTCCCACGGGAATGGGAACTATGCGGGTGAAACCGCGGGCCGCTGCTGCTCCGATAATCAGATACTTTGGAAATCGATTATGCATTTCTTCATAAAAAAGAAAGTAAAATAAAGAAATCTATGTGGATCAAGTACACACAAAGTGCCAGCAATACCCTCAGAGTTCAATACAATGACATGTTCAGGGCACAGTTGCACCTCCCTCGGTTTTGTAGTGCTTCAGATAAGATTGTGGACGCACATGTTGATGATTTCTATACAATTATGTGAAAGAAAACAGCGTCGGTCATGAGGCCTGTGTGACGAGTAACAACAGGGTCCTGAAAATGATAGCGGATAGCTTGGAAGCGGTTGTTTTCAACCGGTTCAACAACCTGCACGTGAGCGGCGTCGTTTGATGTAGCAACATACATAGGTATATTTATCAACATACTATGTATGTTGCTACATCTACTTTGTAACTAACACTATAGATCAGTGCTGTCTGAAAATAAACAATTTTTTTTTACCAAAGGAGCGGCATAATTTTGCATAGAATATTAATGCGTACGAATATTATAAATGCGGAGGTACTGTATGACTAGGTATGTGTTCACCTTTAAACGTTATAGCTGCTGAACATTTTGTGTTACAGAAGTATTTTCCACGTCCTTAATCAAATCTGATTCCTAGTAGCCTGCCAATATTTTTTGTTAGAAAAACAACAACACTTTTATCGCCTCTACAAAATAAAGACGACCACATCAACTATAACATAAGCTACGAAGCAAAACAAAATAACATTTTTATTCTTCAGTAATACACGAATAACTTACATAAAATCAAAGCAACAAAGACTCTTCAGTAAAACCTATCACGAAGCACCAATATTCTTCAATCAATTTTATCTGTACCCGACCGAATATAGAATCCCTAGATAACGTTACACCGCTAACATATCAAACGCATCCCGAACTGGCATGGTTATTGAAATTTTCCGAACGAATTTATTTATTCGAGCCCGAGGCATATTGAGATTCGTTTGAGAATTTTCAGACAAAAGGCTGCAGTTTAATGCAACGTATTATAAGAATAAATATAATAAGGCTAAGAAAGATAAACAAACGAAGTATCTTGACTTGGCTCGCGAGGTTGTCGACGTGTGGGATGTGAACACAGCAGTCATTGTGCTGATAATTGTGACGGCCAATGGCATAATTGCCAAGAGCCTCGACCAACACCTCAAGAGGCTCTCGTTGGGCAGCTGGCTCAAGGGCTTGATCCAGAAAGCAGTACTCCTGGACACGGCTCGTATAGTTAGGAGGTTCCTCTCTCGGGAGCCCTGAACACCGGTAGCTTGGACCCTGTTCCCGATACTGGTGGGCCACTATTTTTTATATTTTGTTTTTTTTTTTTATAGAAATATTTAAAAATGTAGTAAATAATATGTATTGAAGATGAATAAACGGAATATTTTTTTTAATCTTTATTGTCCCACGACTGGGCCAAGGTCTCCCCTATAGCCTGCTACTCTTCCCGGCGTGTCCTCTCCCACCAATCCGTCATGAACGCCTCCAAGTCGTCACGCCAGCGTTTCTCAGGCCTTCCGCGGCGACGACGCGGCGACGCCCGTCCTCTGGCTCCCACTTTGTGGCAATTCTGGCCCATCTATCTTGATGCACCCTATAGATGTGACAGCTTGGCAGATTTGTTGCCCATATGGGTGATCCCTGTATTTTATTTTATTATTTTAATGGATTTCACCATTTATTTCGCAAGGAGCTACAAGAAAAATGCTATCTAGCCTTTTATACTAGCATCATGTCTGCTCCACTGTTGGGCATCCAGCTGTCTTCTTTCAAAAGTCTAGATTTGCGATATGTGACCTATTTAGCTAGCCTTGTGTTTCTGAAATATGACAAGTAGGTATACATTTGTCATTGCGGAATTTGTTAGAAAGAGTCACCGCGGCACTGGAACGCAGCGGGCATTACGAAGAACACTGTTAGGTTGCCCCACACTAGGGTATACTCCTGTATCGTGAGTGCGATCCCAAACATGAAAACTCACATACACTAGACACCCAGACCCGGAACAATTATCTGTAGGCCATACAAACTTTGTTCAATGCGGGGATCGAACCCGCGGCACGTTGCGCAGCAGCCGAACGCTCAACCACTGCGCCAACCGTATCGCCTAAAGGTCAGTCATTAAGAGTCTGATACTGCCTTCCACTCCTCCTCATTTGATGATTTCCCACTAATAAAAAAAATGCTATAAACAAGCTAGGTATCCTCTTGCACCTAGTGAAATTAAGTACCTATGTCCAATATGTATATGATAATGTGTTTAAAAGAAAAAAAACTCACTAAGTGTGATAGACTAAAGTGTTTTCAATACTTTTTTGGTCGTTGGTAGCTCTCACCGCAGTCTGAAAATTTCTTAAGAACCCCCTAAGGCTATTCTGAACTGAGTGCTGAGCAGACCGTTCGTTTAAACTCAGATAAACTATTCACGAGATCCGTCCGTTTGTTGTACCAACGGACGTTTTAAATATTTCTTCCGTGGAGTTGGTCCATCAGATGTAAAATTATGGCAATGCACTTGCACGAAACTGAGACTGTTCTAATAGCAGATCGTCATTTTTTTTATACGTACTGAATTTAAATCATTGAATTTTTTCAATGACGGGCCTGTTGTTCTAGTGGTTAGCGGCCCTGACTGCTAAGCCGGAGGTCGTGGGTTCGATTCCCACCCAGGACAAACTTTGTGTGATGAGCATGATTGTTTGTTCTGTGTCTGGGTGTGATTTATCTATAATAAGTATGTATTTATAAATTATATAAGTATGTATATCAGCTGTCTGGTTACCATAACACAAGCTCTGCTTAGCTTGGGATCAGATAGCCGTGTGTGAGCTGTCCCATGATATTATTATTATTATTATTAATTTAGAATCCGATGGTCAGTAACGTTTCATGTGAATATAGAATCTGCTAATCATTATTTAAACTATGGACTGATTTTTAAATAAAAATAAGGCTAGTTTGTTTTGGTTCAGTTAGAGAGATCTGAAAAGTACAAATGACTATGTACTTGTAGATGTACTAACATTAAGTTTACCTGTATTATACATTATCAGGAAAGCGAGATAAGCCATAGCCAATGACCCTGGGTCGTTGTCCATAACGTAAGAAAAAAGGTGCAGACAAACACACTTTTGGATCCTAATAGGCTTTTATAATACTGCAGAACAGTTGCAAAATAGCAGTTTGTATGCATCTTTATTGGCAGTTGACATAACTGCAACGAAACCGCTAACCAATTACACTGTTCTATTACTGTAGATAAAGGTTTTGATGCAGTTATGCCAAGTAGACAACACTTACTTATTACATAATAATAATGATCCCGGTGGACATCTCAAAAACCCAGTAATAGGACATTACTGGGTTTACAATCATCACATCTACCAAATCACTCACATATTCACCGCCATCCAATTACCACGCAATTACTCCGCCAGTTGAAAACAAACAACACTTATTTACACATCGCTAGCTTACAATGGGGCGTGGCTCGTGCGTGCCGAGTTCACGCATCGATGGATGTACGGGCTCATTATGCAGTCGCGATGCATCATGCAACTTGCGCTGCCAACATTTAAATTAGATATAAAAAAAAACCTTCGATATTTAAATGCGTGGTAAAAATTGGCAAGCTGTTTTTTGTTTTTCTGACTGTGTTTTTATATTGGGCTGTGGTCTGCTGATATGAGAAGAGCTTACTAATCACACGGATCGATCTTCGAGGTTAAGCAACGGTTGCCAAGGTCGGTTCCTGGACGGCTGACTATCAATCGGGTGAAAGCACGTTAAGCCATTGGTCCCGGCTGTCTTTTGTAGATTCTATCTTTGGAAGTCGTTACGGGTTTTCAGAAGCCTGAAAGTCTGATGCCAGTCTTGCCAAAACGTGTCGTGATACCCAGTTTCTGAGTTGTGGAGTTCAGATACGCAGTCGCTCTACGTAAAGTATGAGCAGTATGGAGCAGTGGTGACCGAGTGGTAACGGCCCCGACTTACGAATTGTAGGTCGTGGGTTCAAACCCAGTCAGGCGCATTACTTTGTGTAATTAATTTCATTACCTACCACTGCTCACAAAACGGTGGAGGAAAACATCGTGAGGAAACCGGCATGTCCTGGAACCAAAAATTCGAAGACATGTAACATCCACCAACCCGCACTGGGCCCGCGTGCTGGATTACACTACTGTGTCCCAGCAGTTGGAACATTAAAAGGCTGATTATGCTACGTAAAGTAGTGGTATTCAGGTAAATCCAGTTTGATCAGAAGCCGACTCCAGTATAGTTGAGAAGAGGCTAGGCAGACGACGTGGTGTGATGATAGATTGAATGGAAACAGCCATTCCGAACAGTCATTATCAATTTATGGGAGTTATACGAAGTTTTGGTTGCATAAAGCCAAAATGACCCCACAAACTCAACGATAATGTGGTCATCCGCTAGCCGAAAACACGCTTTTAACTGAAACAGAATACAATTTCCCAGAATATGACTGTTCGATTTTATGAGAACGTTCTCACTGATATTAGGCGCGTTATGCTCTGACGTGATTAACAGAATAATTCGATGGCACAAAATGGATCATCAATTTCCATTTTGAGCTCAAAATCCTCCCACAACAACATGAAATAACTAACTAGGGACTAGTTCATTGTAGTTTATTCAATTTGTCTTTATTTAATGTAATATCATTATTTAAAGTGGCAACTTTATGTAATGTAATGCAAATATAGTGGCGAGTAATGAGAGGTGGTACGTGCGTGGCCGCTACGGTTACGCTGCGTGGTCGTTGCGTGGCTGTTACGGTGCGCCGCCGGTGCAGCGCTACTTCGTGCAGTTTAACATTTCATGTATGTACTTTTATTTCGATAGATTTGTAGTTGTATTTTTTTAAACCGTTCTGTGGTGGTTTTAACTTGTCTTTATAATGAACTGTATTAATAAAGTAGATGCTTTGCATAATAAGTAAATTTACTTTCCAGAAATGTAATCAGATGTTTTGTTATTTTTTATGTATGTTTATAATTTTAAGTGAACATACTACAAACTTTCGTTAAAAAAGTGTGAATCGGATAAGCGCAGAATTCCAAATCATATTTTTAAATATGAAAAATAAAACCATAGACTTCAAATAGTATATTTTTTGTGATCTATGTACATAATTATGTATATGTTGCAGTCAAAACTCTTAACTAGTCAAAAGAACTATTGACTAGCAAAATAAGACAAAAGTACTTTTGACTAGTTGAGAGTTTTGACTGCAACATATAGGTACTTACGGAGATAGCTTTTTGAAAATGTACCGTTTGTAAATCATCAATTTCCTTTGTTAAATAGTAATGCTTTATTTAGTTATTTAAACAGTGCTGTAAGTTCAAAGCTAGCATACCCTACGTAGGACCGGCAGTCAGCATAAGTTCGGCAGGTCAAAGTGGCCTCTAGGGAAGAGTTCACTGTTCACTTGCCGCCGAGCGCCGTGTGCCGGCCGCAGTCGGTAGGTACACTTTACACGTGGAATTGACTGGCATATTTAGGACTAGCATCGCCCCGCTGTTTCACCCGCGTAGTTCCCGTTCTCGAGGGAATACGGAGATAAAATATAGCCTAAGTTACTTAAGGTGAATGTAGCTTTCTAATGGTGAAAGAATTTTTGAAATCGGTCCAGTAGTTTTTGTGTTTATTCGTTACATACAAAAATAGTATACAAATCTTTGATCTTTATAATATTAGTATAGAAATATAGATATAGATAAATACCTACTTGGATTATTTGATTAAAAAGGAGGATGATCACATGATTGATTTTTACTTTATATTGTATATCTTCACCACTCATTTACTTATCTAGTCTTAAGTATTTTTGCTTTAATGATGTGTGTCAAAACATCCTTATTGTAGTGTTGTTATGTACCTACACACAAACGCAAAAACACGCACATACGCACACAAACACACGTTCACAATCTGCTGTTCCCTACATTTTGCTGACTTAAGCGAGCAAAAATGTTCTTAACCTTTTTTTAATCTTCTCGGTTTAGATACAAACATTTATAATTCACGATACAACGATACATTTATGGGTAGCATTTAAGAATGGCACATTTATGGTTAGCAGAGCCTCAGCAATCAGAACCCGATACCACCAATTTTATCACTAACCGTTTCAATATCGCCCTTCCGTCACCACTTACGAAGTGTTTAAGTTGCTTGTCAAATATCGTTAGAGGTGGCTATTACTTGTAGCTCGAGAGCTCGTCACACAGAGGCGGACTGGGGCGCAAACAGGGGGCCAGCGGGGCCAGGCCCCTGTAGGGCCCCTGTGGGTATTGAACCTTGATGGTGGTAATTAGGTGGCGAGTTCTCGTGGAGTGTGGTGTGTGAAGTATGGTTAGGGGAGCTCTGATCTGGATTTGTTTTGAGTGGGTGTGGAGGGAGCTTATGCTGTTGATATATCAATCGTAGTTTGTACGAGAGTAATAAAGGTACGTTAGTGAGTGTTATCTTAACTTACACAAGTCTTAACAGAAATAGCGCAAAACTTGAAAGAAGTCATTGTTTTCAATAGTATGAACCACTTTTACTCCCATAAAAAGGAGAAATCTCTTTGAATTAGCAGAAAAAAATAACAGGGTAGTTAGTTGGTTCTTTTTGTGATTTCAAGGGACTTCTACTTTTTCTCTTTACATACATAAATGTATTTTAAGAAATTTATGTGACGACCATAACTCAACAAAATGTAAGCAGGTAATGAACAACAAATTTTAACGCCATTTTTAAATTGAATTCATAATAACAGCTTTCAAAAGGACACGTATAATAACCTCTTTTCCGCATTATTCCGGTTACACCCTGAAGCTTCTACACAACCACAGACAAAGTGTTTATTTTTTTTCCAAATTGCTAGGATATTTTGTAACCATTACCGACAAGAGATGATATCATATACGATATATATATATGTATATGTATAGAGATGATATATATCATGTCTAACTGATAAATGATAAACGATATTTATTATGTACTAGCAGCGCAACGCGGTTTTACCCGCGTAGTTCCCGTTCCCGTGGGAATACGGGGATAAAATATAACCTATGTTACTCAGGGTACATGAAGTTTTCTAATGGTGAAAGAATTGTTGAAATCAATCCAGTAGTTTTTGAGCCATTACATACAAAAATACAAATCTTTCCTCTTTATAATATTAGTATAGAAGTAGTAAATAACACGTCGATCTTTTTTGGCCGTTATAAATTAGAGGAGGTCGGTATTTCCCGGCTAATCAATAACCTAACCTAGAACTTCTTTCAAAAGATATATAATACAACACGAATACGTGTTTTACATGTATTCTGGTTTGACGGCTGTTAGCAACAGTTAGCGGTCGAAAGGGACAGGTGTTCGGTTCCGGGACAACTTGTGAAGAAGTTTTGGGAAACTTGTGACATGGTGAGACCCGAGGAAAAGTCCTGTGGGCACGGTGTTTGTTTAGTAAATGTTAAACTTCGGGTTAATTAAATTAAATAATTAAACGAACTTGAGGGTTTTCTTGAGTCAGGGGAATGTGTGTAGTGGCTCATCAAATTAATAGTAATAATTGAGTGACATTGGTCACATATTGATATTATGTCAGTTAAGCAAATTGCAAACTATCAACTAATAAAGCGATTTGTTTTTTTTTTTTTAATATCGCATCTAATGCTGAGATAGGGACCTCTTTTGGTCCTGCACAGTTTAAAATTAGTATGTAGCGTTTCTATTTTTAACCGACTTTCAAAAAAGGAGAAGTTTCTCAAGTCTTTTTTTTTGTGTTACCTTTGAACTGCATGTCCTGATTTTGATGATTCTACTTGATTGAGATTTGACGGCTAGTATTTGGGTTATCCCTAATAATGCGTGACTTAGTCTACATTGATGATGTTCTGATTCCCTCTTGTCGATGTAAAATGAAAAATAAAATTGTGTACGATGGTTTGGAAGAGCATCTTAGTATTTCAACGTGGTTCCTTTCTAATTTGGTGAAGATCTGATGAAGAACAGAGATAGAAAACGGAACTCAATAAATGATAGAAAATCTGTCGGGATAGCTGAAATCGCATTTTTGTTTAGCTGGTAGTGAACCACTAAAAAGTGCAAAAAAAACTTTTTATAAAAAAACGCAACCGACTTCTAAACAAAAAAGTACAAAATAACTTTAAAAAAAGCAACCAAAAACACCGAGGTCCGAAATTAAAGTTATTTAGGTATTTATTCCTAAAATGTAAATGGATGTATTGTATCTACTTGATAAATTAAGGAGTGCACTGACCCATCGCTCCCTAAATACGCTCCTGACTAATTAGCCGTCACTTAAGTGTCCAAGTTCCTTGACTGGCTACTGCAGGACTTCGCCCTTACATTACCAGGTGTTAAAGTGTATAATTAACTTGTGGACTAATTATTATTTTAGTAACTACCTACCTTCGGAACTTCTTAAAGGAGTTTATAATTAGGAAAGAAAAGATGACGTAAAGATGATTATTAAGGTACATTTTCATTACAAATAGTTTAGGTTTGATTACATTCAATAAATGTAAAATAACATCAATATCATAATATAAATTTTATAAAGAGGAATGATATGTATTTTTGTATGTAACGAATAAACTCAAAAACTACTGGACCGATTTCAAAAATTCTTTCACCATTAGAAAGCTTCTTTCACCCGGAGTAACATAGGTAAATATAACCTATCCCCGTATTTCCACAGGAACAGAAACTACGCGGGTGAAACCGCGGGGAACTACTATCATGTATGTATAATAGTTCGCATTAGCAACTAACTTCGAGTTAATAAGATGACTCTGGCTGATGCAAAGCAAGCTTTTAAGGCATTAACCTTTTTGTTTTTTGGATGGGAAATCATCAAATGACCCCTCCCGCCCTGGGTGGAGCGGTAGGGAGTGTCAGACTTTTACTGACTAAAACCCACCCGTGATCCTTCTTGTGCCCTTTGCGTTCCAAGGCCGCGGTAACTCTTTCGAACAAATTTCGCAACGAATGCATTAACCTAAGTTTTTATTACATTTCTGTTAGGTATTTTCAAAGAATTCAACAGAAATGGAATGATGATTCCAATTTGAGGAACAAGTAGGTTCTAAAGTTAAAATAAAACATAAAAGTTATACCATTTAAAATAGTTTTAGAAAAACCACTTTCTACAGTACCCATGCCCTCGTTCAAAAACGGACAACAAGAAAGCAATTTTGGTAAAATGAATACATTGTCACGAGTTTTCTCTTGAAACAGTAAAAATTGCAACAAGCGCTAAATTGCCAACGAAATAGCTACTTTCGCTGGAAAATTGCAATTTTTGGAACATTTTCCGTCATATGAGCGAAACTAGAAATGAGATTCATATCGTTTCGGACGGGGAATTGAGACGTTGGAAGCTTGTCTACGCTGAGAACGAACCATCCTAATCGTTTTTGATGGAACACCAAATACGAATACTCCTGGTCCAGATTACGCTAAAACAAAACCTAACGATAGGGATGTTGCCTGAGTAAAAAATATATGATTATGTTTAGTTCTTCAGTTAGATTATAGACAAATATTGGACACTTATTTTTTCCTTTATCAAATCTATAAAAACTGACGAAGATAAAAAGCATCAAAGATCAGGAGTGGGAGCGTGTGACATCACGGCCCGGTAAAAATTGTAGCCAGTAGTGACGTCACACGAGTTTTTTACGCACTGTATCGTCTTCATTTTTTGTTTATGTGAAAAAAGAAAAAATACGTGTCCAATCGTTTTTGGAAATCTATCTGACAGACTAATCAGATTTTTTTAGTTAACTACCCTATTCAAGCACTGTCTGCTTGATTCTCCATGTTTGATATAGAGTTCAATTTTTTTGTAAAAGGAAAAACAAGCCCGCCTTTTATTTTTAACCACTGCCACTTCTGAGAGTCGACATCACCAGTGTTAACCACCAGAAAAACTAAGAATCAGTGAAGCTCGACGAATATCGCAGAAACAATTAATGGCCATGGATTCCAGCGTCATAAAAGAGAAAATGTCAAATTTGTCGAAGCAGGCAACGCACATAAAGTCAGTGCACTCCAATATTCTCGTCAGCATCACTCAAAAACTCACAGATCCTGTTGAAAACTTCGTACAAACAAACCCATATACTCGAAACTAGACTACGTAAGTAAACATGCACATTGCAGGGCACTTGACTGTAAATATAATAATTATTTTGCACTGCGCACCTCATGTTAAAACCAAACGCACTTATCGGTGTTACATAAGGTTGAAAATGGCGTGTAAGTGAGTGCAAATAGTAAGTTTGTTTGGCAAGCATTGTAAAGCCAGTGTCTGAATATTGGAGGCAACATCGAGGCAGTCGGAGCCTATCGTGTGTACACGCTTTTACATTTTAGCGCAGGGCTGTGCTAGGTCTTTCTTTGAAAAAAATTATTTAATTGCATTATTATAATTCATACTCAGAAGCAGTTATCCGTATATACTGGTCTCTTAATAACTGAATAAAAGAAGAGAATGTTGAAGTAATTCTACTCGTTCTGTAGTTTTTGGTTAATTTTCTTTGGCAAAGCAGTTCTGTTAAACTATAAGGATGATTCTTTATACTACAACAGAGTTCCCCCAATCTGTCCGACTCTATACACTTATGTCGGCGTCGACTTCCAGTTTAACTGGATGCGGCTGAATGACAGAAAACTTAACGTGGAGCGTCTGCCTTCATGACCATAACCCTGAACTGCTAAACACAATTCCTCTCGGTAGGACTGATCCCCCAATTTGTTTACAAAAGGAATCATCGTCCTCAAATGCAAAGAAAACGTTTCCAAAACAAGTTAAATATCGCCTGCTTACGATTATTGTTTCACTGATATATTATTGACAATAACAATAAAGAGATATCGGCAGCCTCCGTCATAGATTGAATTGTAACGTTTTATTCTAAGTGCGGAATAAAATTTTACTACGATTTTTGTTGAAAGGTTATTGTTGAAGTTGATCATGAATTTGTAAAATATTTTTTCCTGTTTATGTTGAACGGAATTAAAGGAATCAAAGAATATTTCCGCTGGTTTTTGTCTTTATAAAGTAATGTATAAAGTGATGCAAGATTTATAAGTTAATAACTTAGTGAAAATTGTACTTGCAGCATTTGTTTTTAATCACACAGCATATACTAAGGTAACCTCGTACAGGTTTAGTTACTTAATATTGTTTGACTAGCGAGATCCCAAATAAAAACAAATCTTCCTTCTTCTTTTGAACAACAAATACGAATACTACTACTATAAATACTACTATCCTACCTCCCGATTAATATTATGGAAAGAAAGTTCTCTAAACATGCTTTTAATTTTTTTACGATAGCCTACTTACTACCTTGCAAGTTTTACTACATAAGACGGCATTAACTATCTTCCTTGCAATTTTATTACAATTTTCTCCAGGATAGTAATAGACTTCTAATTTTCCCGCTTCCTTTAATTAACAACCTTATCCTTACAAGAAAGTTAAAAAAAAAAATATGCAAAAAGATTCTCGCTGGTGGCAACCCTACGCGTCTAATCCGCCTCTAGCCAGGCTATCGAGGCGTTGAATTTTTGAAATTCCACTTGGGCCTCTTCGTTGGTAGCCCTGCAGGATTGGGCCTAGTGCACAACGAACGCAACTGTACACAATACACTTACTTCAATTCAGAAAAAGACTTGCAAATGTAGATTTTTGCGTAGTGAGTACCAGGAGTCCAGAAAATAATGTTTTGTAAATGGGCATGTGGGCACTGGGGTTTATAGTATAGTGGTTCAGTTAGCAGATAAGGCTTTTGGTCTCGATGTGTTTTTGTGGAGGCTGGGTTGAAGTGCGTTGATTACTTTTTTTTATTCCTTTGTGTATTTCAAGTGGATATCGGAAAAGCTTCTGTATAATATTATTGCATTGTGTAGACAATAGGCAGTCTAATGTTCACGTATTCCCATAATGATCCGTTTAATGCTAGGTGGCATCGCGGCAGACCAGGACGAAGGTGGAGAGATGAACTTGACTCTTACTCGAAGTATTGACCGGCATTGGTAGAGGGTAGACGAGAGGACACGGTGGAGGTCTGCTTGGGCGGAGCATTGCCGTATTCTCGTCGAGGTGTTACCGTTCAATCCATGGTCCGAAGCTAGCCTGGGAAGCAGCTGCCTTCTCCAGGGAAACAGTAATGCTAGCAAAGGAGGAGGCGGACCGTGTGATGGAGAGGCAAACTTTACGCTCCAGCCAACGCAATAGAAGAACCACAGCTGGCGCGGGCCTGCGGACGGTGAGTGTTGGATGGCTCGCCACCTGATTAAAACCGAGTTAACGGTGCCTTGTGTTCCACGCGCACCTTAAAAAGATGTCAGCATAGAAGACGGGGCCTGCTAGCGCCAGTACCTGCCAGGGTTGTGAAATTTGTTCGAAAGAGACACCGCGGCCCTGGAACATAAAGGGCATTTCGAAGAACATGGATGAGTCTTAGCCAGTAAGCGTCTGACACTCCTTTCCACTACACCCAGAGCGGAATAAGTTATCTGGTGATTTCCCATTCTTAAAAAGAAAAGAAAGGACAGGTGTATGCAGAAAAGTATAGTTACATTATGTAGATAGAATTTTCATGTACCGTTAGTTCAAGATCGTTAAGGAAAAATAAATTCCATTAAACAAAATAAATAAACGTCAATCAGGTTGTTTTTAAAGGTAAACAACCAACTTTGCCTTCTCAACGAACCAACTCAAAACAACCAGGCAAGTTAAGACAATTCAAATTAATTCACTCACAATACACATCCTGCTCGATTATCTCAGTCTCAAGAAAATAAATCCGTGCATGAGTAAAAAGGATTTAACGTAAAGTAACATTAAGCCCCGTAAAGTTACAGAGATTATGGAAATTAGCCCGGCTCCGCCTGCCGACGAATCAGCAGCTTCACAGATGGAATCGTGAGGTAAATTTGTTAATTGACCTAATTTCAGTTTTAGCTGACCAAACTCTTTGTACTAAGATTTAATTGTAGGATTTTTAATTGGTTAAATCTTGTCGCTATTACGTACCTTCCTAGCTTTGTTGCGAAAAGGTCGAGAACTAAAAGTTTATAACTTCGTATTTCTCTACGGTACAATTAAGGGATTATTATAATTTAATCCTAACAATTCTATTCCGTTGGTAGTTGATTTTTATTTTTGTTTCAAAACGAAAATATGAACCAATAAAATTGTTACTATGTAGTTACAGAAACACAGTCAGGTACGTATATTTTATGAAACATTCCTCATTAATTTGTATGTTTATGTAGCCTAGATTCCCTGAACATAGCTTTCTACCGAATAATATAACATCATATCGGTTTGATTTTCACTTTGCCTGGGGCTTTATAAAAATTACTTTTTCCCAGCACCTACTGTTCTAGTAAATAAGCTTTTTATTTGAACTGCGTACTGGCTTATCAATTTGCCTTGTGCAAATAAAAATCTGGATAACTTTTGATTAAGTTGAACTCTAGATGAAGTAATTAGTTGATACACTAGAGGTTCACCGTGGTTTTATACAACACAAACTGATATTTTTATTAGTGCCAACCTTATTAAAATCGGTTGCCTAGTTTTGAAGAAGTAAAAGGAGAAACAGACAAAGACAGCGACTTTGTTTTATACTATTTAGCACATTACAGACTTTTGCTTTTCTTTGAATGTTCAAAGGTTGATACAGTGTACTTTTAACCCAATTCATTCCCGAATTCCCGCCCATTGTTTAATTGGGAATAATTTGAAAATAAAAGAACATTTTTTTTTTCTTATCCAGCAGTCTAACTTAAACAAAAGTAAGCTCATTTTGCCAACAACTAGGTAAAATATCCGCAAACCATAATCATAAAGTTACCGTTAATTTCCCCCCATACTTTTCTAGTCCAATTTCCTCATTTTTTCGTGGCTGGAACTATAAATCGCGTCGTCTCGCGACAGCATACAGGAAGGGCCGCAGTGAGCAATCATTAAATTCGCATCACCCGCCGCGCGCCCCGAGACAACGGTGTTTCCTGCAATATATCGCTTATTTCCAAACGACGACTTCCCGGGGAAAGAAATAGCGAGGGAATTACCGGGTCGAGAGAGATACTATTGTTGCAAGTCGAAGGTTTGGAAGGAGTCGACTTGATGTGAGTTCGACGTGAATTATAAATCTGCTGGTAACATAATCACGATTACACCTACACACCTTCGTGTGAGGTCATAGGCAACATGATATTGATTTCATATATATGTAACTGGGACAGGACTGCCAATTCCACTACATTTTAAACAATGTTCGTATTCGCATGTCAGTCGCAATCTGTAATTGGCCCTCTGATTCCGACCGATGGAATTGAAGTAAATCCGAAAGTGGCCGAAAGTATAGCTTTAATTAAACAAGATTTCAACAATAACACGACTGGTTCCTCGAGTTTTTAAAACAAAAAACAGACTGACACTAGACAAATGGTGACGTTTAACTTTTTCATATTATTTTGGTAGCCCAGTTTCTAGTATGAAAGTGAATGATAAAAGAGCAAAATAAAATAAAAGCCTAGGCTTGACTAGTAGGTATTCTGGCAACTTCTTTACTTTTGAACTACCTAAACATAAACACTTTCGAGAATCGTTCGAGCACCAGTGGTACAGTGAAACAAGAACAACGGCCCTGGGTAATCACCCTGGTTGACGACAAATAGGAACTTTATTCAAATCAGCACAAATTTATTTTAGCGAAATGACAGCTGCCAGCCATTTGTTTTTGTTGCTCCACAATATTCGTCCGCCGCAATTATTAATTTCACTCGGAGCATGATTAATTGTGACCTTGCAATGTTACAAAAGTTATTCAATTATCAACATAGCTCTGATGAGAAATAAATTACCTATCTAAAAAAAAATAAAGAATGGCACATTAGGAAAATGAGCTAGTAGGTTTAGACAAAGTTATCGAAATAAGATATATTATTATGGATAACAATTGAAAAAAAAATAAGAAACATTGTGATTAAAACGAATGCTCCCACGGAATTTGTGGTGCCATCTGTAGAAATTTTAGGTAAAACAGGCAACTACTACCATCTAGCGACGAGTCGGTAAAATTGTTAACTAAAGATTCAGCGGCAAGTTTGCCCGCCATCACTGGCTCGCGTCGCTAGTTCGGCTTGTTGCCGCTAGATGGCACTGTGCACTGTAACAAACTTTGTATGTTTTCAAGATAGTGGGATCAATAAATACAAAATCACGACAGATAAGTGGATGTAAATTAAATACGTAGTGCGGTCCAAAAGTTGTTAGCCTCATATAGAAAATAAACAGAACGTAATTTGGTTTTTCCTTCATAAAGTAGGTACAAGTCTCATCATGCACATTGTTTAGTTTCAAATTGTTCCAATTGGTGCTTTACTTTTGAGAGCGATTTATATACATGCAGTCGAGTGATTTTCACAAAATGTATAAAATTGAATATCGCGCTGTTATAAAACTTTTAAATAAAGAAGATCTACGCCAACGCAAATAAAAGAAAGGTTGACTATCGTTAACGCTTTTTTCGTTACAACTCTTACCTTCGTATGCAACAATAAAAAAACTGGCTAAACTAAACTGTTCCGATGGGATAGATAATCATTGGAAGATGATCCACGTGAAGGAGGCCCGGTCACAGTGACGACCCCAAAACATATTCAATTTGTGGAAGAATGTTCTAAGTGACCTTAAAAACAAAATAAATTATTGGACAGTCTGGACTTTTAAAAACAAGTGCTCTTAGAATATTCTTCACAAGCATTTACACATGACAAAAATTTGTGCAAAGTGGGTGCCACGGATTCTTCAAAGTGGGTGCAGTCCAAAAGCAGCGACGTGTTGATTATTGTGAAGAATTTTTAAAGCTTTGCCGCGATGACCAGGAAGCAGTTATTCAATCGATTGTGACGGATGATGAAACTAAGATTCTTTATTATGATTTGACGTCTAAAAGGGACTCGATGGAATGGCACAGAAAGGGAGAACCGGTACCAAAAAGAACTAAGGTAGCCCAAAGCGTTAAGAAGCTCATGACTACAATATTTTGGGACTGAGGGAATTCTTCTCATCGATTTCAAGGAACGAAATACGTTTGTAAACGCAGCTTATTATAGATACTTACTATGATAGTTACGTCAGAAATTTATAGAAAAAAGCCAAGGGAAAATAACTTGAGGTGTCCGATCGCTTCACGATAATTTTCCAGTCCACACTGCTGCGATGTCGAAGTCTTCAGTTAAGGAATGCGGATTCATAGAGATAAAATTATCCCCCTTTAGCCCTGGCCTCTCAGACTATTTTTTGTTTTCAAAATTAAAATCAGATTTGAGAGGAAAAAATTTAACAACAATGAAGAAATTAAACAGTCTGTTTATGACCACTTTGATAGTAAAGATTCAGAATATTTTTATAGTGGCATAGAAGCATTAATCAGACGTTCTGAAACATGTGTTGCAATAAAGGGAGAGCATCTTGAAAAATAATATTAGTTTTGTTTAATTTCCATCTGTCCTTCTATGTTAGGCTCTCTAACTCTTGGACCGCACTACGTATATACAAAATCACTTCGAAATACCATTATTCGTATGATTACTTATATGTTTGAAAGTTAATAGTATCAGGCCAGTAACGGTGCTTATTGATTTGACATTAGCTGTAAATAAATTAGCAGCAAATACCAAAATATAACAAAGCAATTAACTTACCCCTGTTAGTTATTCAAACAAGGCAGTGCAGTGCGGATATTACTGAAATCTAAAATTAGCTAGCCAATGACTTATCGACAACTACCATGAACTGCAAAGCAATTAGGTATTCTAAATGAACTCTGAAACTTAGCTCTAAACTGGACGAAGTTAGCCTTCTCGAAAATCCGCCATTAAAAGTGGATAGTTGTAAGTAGGTACAAAGTAATAATTACGGATGTCTAACTTTGCAAGTGGACGAGCAAGGCAAGGCAAAGTTGCCACAATTGGTATCTACTGAGAAATAACTTCGTAGACTTCTTTGGCTACAACTGGGATCATTTTAATTAAATTCGTTGAGAAATTCTCAAGTTTAACTTTTAAACTGAACGTATCTTGGGAATTGACTTAAATAAGAAAATATTCTATTCCTGGTTAAATGTAGGTATATAACTTTTTTTAAATTTATTTTACCAATATTATTATTTAATAGAGTTTTGCTGATTAATATTATAAAAAAATATTAATAGATTGATGATAAATATGTAAAATACTTTTTTTAACTTTAAATAAAAAAAAAACCTTTTTAATAAAAAAATACAACCGACTTCCACAAAAAAATCAAAAAAGTACAAAATAACTTTATTTCGGAACTCGGTGTTTGTGGTTCCTTTTTCGTTTTTTGAACACCGACTTCCGAATCAGGGGACGTGTTGACTCGCTGACCGTTGAGTTAGCGACTCAACGGTCAGCGAGTCAACACGTCCCCTGAGGATGCCTCGTGGAGAGGCGAAACACGTGTCGGTAATGGTGTTGGGTTTTGCATTGCCTTCCTGCATGTGCTTAAAATCCTTGCATTTGCCCAGTAATCTTGCATGTGCATAATATAGCGGGCGGGAGGGAGGTGCATACCTGCAACCCACTAATATTCGCGGAAATTAAAACTAGATATATTGTTTTCATTTTCAAGTATACCCTTTCCAACAAAAAAAGAATTTTTCAAATCGGTTGGCAAGCGACGGAGTTATGCGCGAACAAACATAAAAAAAAATACAAACATCCGAATTGAGAACCTCCTCCTTTTTTAGAAGTCGGTTAATAAGTAGTAATACTATTTACTAATTTTTTTAACTGTTTAAACTTTGTACACGTACAGCATGTAGACCTACTACAGGGCAAATTCTGTTGTTGCGGTTTTCAGTTTCCCTGCCATCTAGCGGCAACATTGTAAACTTCTGTGTCCCCACATTCTTTTGTAGTACCATCACACAACGCTCGTTTACAGAGGGCGCTTTGACTTAGTTCACAGAATTTCCGCTAGATGGCAGTAGCAACAACATTTTTGCTAATGAGGGAAACTCCAACTTGGTAAAGTTTTGTTCGACAGGACAATATTTTAGGTCGTTTCTAAAGTGCTGCTACTGTTATTTGAGCCTATATGCTCTTGCTAGATATGGATATTTTATGAATTGGAAATATGTCTGATTTTCCAACAAATTAATAGTTTATTTTGACTTATTTTATTAATTTTAGCATTGAATTGCTTCATTTTACCTTTGATTTTCAACCTGTTCTATCTGTTCCACAGCATAGCAAAGGCATCTATTTTTCTTTTCATTCCTTCCGGTGATGTTCGAGTTTTTAATTTGTTGAACTTGAAATTTAAATTTGTAGGTATAACTTCCTAGAATAGGTACGGTATTTGGGAGCTTTATCGATTACTTTGGACTAACGTACTAATTTCACCATTGTTTATTCTTAGAGCTGTTTTCATCTAATTTGTTGACTTTGGGAAAGATCTTGTTCGTTTGGAACGTTTTATATCTTTTCAGATTCTATGTGAAACCATTGCAAAAGAAAGCCTGACGTCTTGCTATTCATGTAGCGAGTGTATCGGGAGGATGACGCCGAGTGTCGTATAATGAGGCGCGTCTGACTAGCGCTCAAGTGCTAGTGCTGTACTGTGTGCCTAGGTACTAATGTGCAATGCAGCACTATTATACTACTGTGTAGGGCTGGGATGTATAGCTTGGTAGATAAAAAATTGGTGGTTCGGTTTTTGCACTCAAAAGTGTAAGTGGGTAGAATAGTTAGTTAATTTCCGCTTTTGTGTTGTCTAATGAATAGTTTGAGTTGCCATTTAAAAGTTATGGTATGTATCTACTTACCTATTCTTAAAATAAATAAAAAATATAGGTACCTACATGAAACTAGCTTCTGCCCGCGAATTAAAATAAACATAAGTATTTTAAAGGTAAATTCATCGAATGATGTTTTTATGCATTTTTTTTTTCATTCAATTTTACGGGTTTTTCTTTTTATAAGAACCTTCGTCGGGCTTCAATGAACATTTGAAAAAAAAAAATCCTAATTGGGCGTTTAGTCATTAATTTTTTAGTATTACATCATCGCCCTATCATCAAGTGAAAAATCGGTCACACGCGAGCATTTAATTCCAAGACGAGACAATACAAAAAGAATGTGTTAATGTTTATCAATTAGATATGAATAAATTTTTCAATTTTTACCCTGTGTACACAACACACACACACATTAACTTATTCTTACAAAGTTCAAGAGACTCTTGATAATCTTGCCGTTTTTAGTTTTGGGCATCGATATTAAAGAAACTCCCCACGGAGCCACGATCCAATGAACTTGAATTTCAGTGAAACTCTTGGAATGAGGTAACTGGAAAAACTCCATAAAAAGTCCCCAATTATTTTTCACGGACAAACATTTTTGCAGCAATTCTGGCAATTTTTCGTGAAAGCTGTCATCCTTGAAACGCCAGTACATTTTGAGAGGGCGTGCGTCAATTTTTTTTGACGCACCGACATTGTTAACGCAATAAAACGGAACTGTCGCGTTTCGCAAACGATAGCAATTTGATGATATTTTAGAAATATAATATTGTAGATGTAGACCCGTAGAAATAATTATTTGATATGACTGTTGAGGAGATGGCGCATTTGAGCTGTAAGTTAATTTACTTTAGACATTTTAAATTGATTTGTATTTAATTTCCTAAGTTAGTTAACCTACCATGACATCATCATAAAATCGCTTAACATCACTTATGTTTAAATCATTAATATTCTCCTTATTAATAAACTGCATTCTCTCCATTTTGCTATATAATTATTAGCATACACAAAAAGGCATGTAACAGCTATTACTTACCTACCACTGGTCTTCCTGATGGTTAGATATGACAAACATAACTGATTTTCTTACCTACCTGATTAACTTATACATAGTCCTCTTCCAACTGACGTCTATTATGTTGGTCTTACCTGTAAGTAAAGAGATAAAACATTTCATAAGTCTTCAAATTCAATCAAACCAAAAACATAATATAAACCAAAAGCACTTTTGAATTCTCAAGATCGGTCAGTCAAACAGATGAAGCTCGCATTCCAATGAGTAAATCTCTATGCAGAAGAAGTGCAAGAAACTTTATTCTATCACTTTTCTATGATGGCTTTACAACTTATTTAAACTTCCCAAAAAACCCGACGGTAAATTCAACCCTTATGACATGACAAGACAATTTCCCAAAAAGCCTCTGCTCTCCATATTTCCCATCCACAAATCAGCGAGCAAATCAAAAAACTTTGAGTACCTTCCAAACATTTTTTATACTTGACAAACTCTTTCCAACTTTGTCCAACTAACCCCGAACATTCATAGGTACTTCGTTATGACGAAAATATTCGCTGTCACTTGAAGAAAGGAAGGAGGGAACAATCGTCAGGAAATGATTCTGGAGAGGAAAACGTGTTCAAACAAGTGGGGAATTTTGGTATTTATTAATACCCCGGCTGTAAAATTAAATCAAATCAATTTGTGTACCTACACTGGTAAAAAATGGGTAGAACAATTACAGGGTAATGAGTCACTGCGACCTGCCATAGTAGATGCATACAAATATTAGTTTAAACTACATAAGTACACATTTGGCAATCATTGTGAGTTGTCAGAAGTCTGGTTTCTGACACCCGTGTTACCCAGTTACTGGGTTGTGTAGTCCTCCGAGTAAAATACTGGTACTCAACTACATCCAGTTAGATTGAAAGCCGAACCCGAACATTGTTGGAAAACCGAGTTGTAATCTTTAGTAATCATGCACGTATTTACATGAAAAAAAGAAGAAAGTCTCAGGATGTCTGTAATTCCTTTATCATCCATCAGTTTTTCATCCGCCCTTACAATTCCGTAATGAAAGTGTTCAGTATAAAAAGGTCTACATTGAGAGTCAATCCCGAGCGTCGCCGCAGACGCTCATAAATAAAACGGTTTCTTTCTTAAGTCTCGAGACGTTGCTCGTTCTGGAGTGGCTCGTGGCTCCCAATGTGGGGGCAATTGTCTGTTGGAGGCTTTAAATTAAACATGTGGTTGAGGTAGGTATCATCTTCTTCGATTGTTTGGTCGATATCAGTTGATAATATTGGAAATCAAACATTTTGAATAAAATCTCATTTATTGCTTTGTTGTAAGAAGAAGACAAAGCGTATTGAAATAGTAAACCTAATGTGGAAAACCAGACTTACCTAAACATTTTGTAGCTGCTTGAATAGTGAGAGAAAATTAGTCTCTCCTTCAGTCTGTTCTCCGTGAACTTCTTTAACTAATAAACGTTTAGTTGACACTTCGCGTGACCCAAGGGCTTGCTTTTACTTCGGACAGAGGATAAGTATTGCCATACAATGTTGTAATGCAGTCTATTTGGTTTCACTCCCAGTTGATAGCGATACTGACGAGGTTTTTGATGCCATTTTGTAGTAATTTTAGTTTATTTTTAGGTTACTCAATACTTTATTGCATTCCATAATGTGTGCATATTACAGGGGGCCTACCATGACCTTATTATAAACGATTCAAAAGCAAGACATTTCAATTTCAGTTCCAAAACTACATCGCTTCAAATTCGTACCATGACGTCCGATACGCTCAGCGGCATTTAGATCGTTATAAGTGAATGAAAGATCGCAATTTGTGGTTGAATCGCTTTTTTGGTGAAAAAGAGACAACGCTATTAACAGATAAGTATGTTTCGCTCACATTTTAGTGTCAGACACATTCAGAAGCAAGTAACATTTAATTCTTTCTTAGCTCAGTATCATTACTTTAAACTAAAAAATCCTCAAACGTGGTGTTTAAGATTCCACGTTAATACCGTATTTTTTGCTACCATTGTTCTAAGTGGTAATTGAGATTTATTTATATTGAAAATAATACGTTTATTTCGAATATAATGAAACGGTACGTTTATTATATTTATTTCGAACGTACCAGAGTAAAAAAAGTTATGTTTGTTGACACTGTCAGGCAGGCGTCACTGTCATTTTGACTACAATGAACTAGATACGTAGTCTTCAGTCCGTGGAGTTGAGATTGCGGTGGGAAAATTTAAATTAAGTTTTGAAAAAAAAATTGGTACTCAATTATTTCAAGCAATGTCGTAAGTATTAAACATTGCATATTTTGTTTAGTTACTGAAACTAAATAATTCCTTCGAGAAGACTACATAAACTATGAAATAATAATTTTATCTTGCCTCGAGAAGCCACTTTAAGTGTTGGTGACGATGGAATTTCAAGTGCTTTTTTTTGTTGCATTGTAGTCGAAAAAGGAGAGTAACATTTAACCAGCTTGAAGCCTTGTGGGAGATTTTAAATGAAAATAGAGCTCTCGCAACTGGTTACAACAAATCTTCCCAGGCTAGAGAGTATTCCAAAAGGATGTGGCTGACCGTAGCCGATACTTTAAACTCCCAGGGTGATGGTGCAGAAAAGGATTGGAAAGGCTGGTGAAAAGTAAGTAAATTCCATATGTATTACGTAACTGAAATTGCATCACATTATTGCTAAATGCATTACATTGTTAGGTACGTGCCAGATTTTGGCGGCGGTTGGATAGACAACACTAGTTTATTCAATATACATATGACTGTAAACTACTGTAATGCTAAACAAAGAAAGGCGCCAGGAGGGTTTTAGGCGGGTGGCAGTAGTTGTTGCAATGCTGGCCAGTGCGAGTCTTTGGCCCAAAAATATGTATAAATATTAATATTGATAATAACTTTACAAGGTAATACTACAGTTGGTTGTTCTCTAAACATAAATCTGTTGACTTGATAGGATCTTTAAACATTGGGCTCAACTCGGCGCACAAATCGAGCACTAATTCTTTAGATAGCCTATAGCGCCTAATGAATTCGGCGTCCTCTAAAGTATTAAAGGTGTCCATCTGGCCGCGTGCCTGGAGTCTCTTTCGTTTTTGTGTATTATGTGAGGCAGAATCTTCCTCAAGAAACTCAAAAAGAAGTTGTTCATCAGACATCTGATAGAGAAAAACAAATGCGGTTAAATAGGCATGTAAAATAGGTTTTTAGACTTTAAAGGCAAAGATTAAATTAAAATTACATTGGTTTTTGTCAAATTCCATTAAAACAACACTAAAAAGCTTTGTTTTTTCTAATAATTTACCAAACGTATCTGTTCTGTTAGAGAAATATTAACTTTTATTGAATCGCTTATTTTGACAGTTCAGTGTTTCAGTTGAGCTGCTCTAAGGACGTCATGGTACCAAAAATGCACAAAATTGAATGAATGAAACAAAAACTTGCGACTCAGTATGGGTCAATCGCTGTCAGATGGAATGGCCAAGTTAACTGACATCATGGTACGAATTAGAAGAACAGTTCAGTTTGGGTCCTAAAATGAATCGCTTTAAGAGCTCGTGGTAGGCACCCAGTTGGTTGTTAAAAAACATAGAATCAATTATGGACCCTGTCGGGCACTGCAAAGTTATTTTTTACAAGAGGATAAAGGCTCTTTTTGTTAAGAAAAAATAAAATAAATATTAAACTAAAATTGTTTAATTAAATAATATTATTTGCTTTTATGGTATTTATACATATATTTGGTTTTAAATTGAGGAGAGAGTGAGTGAGTTTAGTGTGTGTTAAGTGTCATATTATATGGTTAGATTTAATGATTATTTACTAATAGAAAGAAAAATAAACGACAAAGTTTGTTACAATTTCCACACGTTCGAAGTCTGCAAGTTGTTACTATGTAATAAATTAATACAACCTAGTAGGATAGATGCTGACCAAAATTAAAGATCAATTTCTATCAGATTCTTTTCAGGAATAATTCAGTATGAGATTTAATCGCGCCACGATGCTTCCAAGGTATCATGATTGCATTGTACCTTTTTATAAATATAAATACAGTGAAATCCGTTTATTATGACGCCGCTTATATTGACCAACTGCTTATGAAGTAAAACAGAGCTAATTCTGATTTTCATATTATATTCTTTAAAAAAAGTGCGGATATAATGACTTCGTTCATTGAAATATCGCATATTATGACCTATTTTCCAGAAATTATGCTTTGATCACTATAACCAAACATAATTGGGGGGGGACATGATACCGATTTTGTTTTTCACTTTGTTTTGATTGATCTACGACTATCAATATAAAATTTCTTGTGTCTCTCCTTATTACAAAAAAAAACTTTTTACAAAAAAATACAACCGACTTTTACACAAAAAATCAAAAAAGTGCAAAATAACTTTAATTTCGGAACTCGGTGTTTGTGGTTGCTTTTTCGTTTTTTGAACACCGACTTCCGAAATCAAAGTTATTTTGCACTTTTTTGATTTTTTGTGTAAAAGTCGGTTGTATTTTTTTGTAAAAAGTTTTTTATTTTGCACTTTTTGTGGTACCTACACCACCTCCCCTCCCCTACCTAAACGAACCAATCACATTGGTGTAAAAAAAACGTACAGCTCCTTTGCAGAGTAAACTAAGAGGTCCTCAAAATAGACAAAGTACATATTTTTTTTAGATTTTTCGAAAACCGCTTGGTTGATTTCGATAAAATTTTCATGGGACCATTTGGGAAGTATACCCTTTCCAACAAAAAAAGAATTTTTCAAATCGGTTGACAAACGACGGAGTTATGCGCGAACAAACATAAAAAAAAAAAAATACAAACATCCGAATTGAGAACCTCCTCCTTTTTTAGAAGTCGGTTAAAAATACCTAACAAAGATGGGAATTCGTTTACTTCCTAAGATCACGCTTTTTATGATATCCACTTAGTATGACGTATTTTTCCCTTCCCTTCGATGTCATTATAAGCGGATCCAACTGTACGTTGCCCCACACTAGGATTTCTCCTGTATCGTGGGTGCGTTTACAAACATATAAACTCATACACACAAACAGCCAGAACCATACAAATATTTACTCGGTTACAGTAGTCAACCACTGCGCCAACTGTTTCGACTGACGACGAGCTTTGTCATGAAAGTTGACACATCCAGAAGCAGTAGGAACCTTCGCTATCTATCATTCAATCTGCCTTTTTCCAAATATATTGGGGCCATACCAGTCTCGCCGGAGGCAGCGGAATACTAGCATTTTACTAGAAGAGACTGCCTATCTGCCCCCCGAAAACCCAGTAACAGGGTAACACGATACCCCTAGACAACACTTTTATTTAAAACTCCTAACTGTTAAAGATCTCCAAATGACTGCCAACACTAACAACTTTATAACGAGCTTTCCGAAGCACGGCGGAACCTCGGAAAATGTAAATACGTACCTATGGTCACGTATCGTTAAAATGAAACAACACAGTAATAAATTTCTTTTTCATAATTATATTGAACATAAAACTAAATTATGCCACTTTTAAAAACACAATCTTAATATTTACAAAATACAACTAAACAAGATATAATATAGAAAAAATATATATATGTACAAGCGGAGTAAAAAGGAAAAAGACTCATAGGGCATCGAAAAATTCGTCCACATCGCTGTCAACGGGAAAAGTGCCCAGAACACTGGCCGCATTGCCGCGTTAAATGGCAATGCTCATTCGTTGACCAAAGAAAAGGCCAGCCCTCTGGTCACGTAAAGAGTCGGCTAACTGCTTACTGATTTCACGAAAAAGTCGATGAGCACTCGGATAATTAATAAATTGAACCTGATATTAATTGACCTGCAGGTTAATATGTAGCCTCTTGTTCCTCTCAGAACTTTCCCTGCCTATAAAATAAACAAATGATATATCTAGATTTTCATTATAAGTAAAAAATCTCGAGTCTTGTAGCTATCACAGTCAGTTGTCACGTAAATCTTGTAACCCACTGTTATAAAAGAAACATCTATTATTATCTCCTCATGTCTGAATCTGGAAGCATCATTATCATTAATCAAAGAATCTGACTTGATATTTCTTTGAGATTCGCGTCAAATGCCAAGGTCGTGAATAAAACTGAATATGTAACATAAAAAGCAGATTCCGAATATCATTTGTCACTGAAGTAAAGGGATTGTGAATGAATAATGGGCAGGAAAAGTAAGTAATATACCGTCTGTATTGTAGAGGATCTGCTTTGGTTGATAAAAAATACTTTTATTACGAAGATTTGGGTGCTTAAATGGGAGTACTGTTCAATTTTACTGGCTTTAATATTGATTTTCAGGTTAATTTTTTTTTTTGCCTTGGTTTTGACCAATTCCTCAGCTTGCGTGCTTTTTATCCAATCTATACAAATATATAAAGAGTTTGTTTGTTTGCTTGCTTGAACGCGCTAGTCTTAGGAACTACTGGTCAGATTTGAAAAAATATTTCAGACATAGATAGCCCATTTATCAAAAAAAGGCTATGGGCTATATACCATCACACGGAGCACCAATGAAAAATGATTCAAAATGGGGGGTTTGTAACTATTCCATGCGGACGAAGTCGCGGACAGAAGCTTACAGTAAAACTGTATTACAAACTTCTGCCAGCACCCGAAATGAAAATCGGTAATTATGCCAAGTGAACAAATACATACACTTTTCATCTCGAGACTCAAAGTATGCTATGCCTTAATTCAAGACACATTTTGTTTTAAATTCATTCAGGTTTTATTAAGTTCAAATTCATTAAGTTCATTCAGGTAACATAGCCATAGATTACTTTCGCATTAAATGAATACCAAATAAAGCAAGTCGACCCTCAAAAGTCTACCTTTTTCCATAGTTTATTTACTAAAACCTGATACACTTTTGAAGCCAATAAAGTGTATTCCCCAGCAATGCAGTAAAGTTTCCAATCTGTCCACAATCTGCAGTAAAGTGTGTCGAGTTGTCGTGTTTCAATCCGGCGCCTCGTGGGACGGGGTTCGATGCCGCGTCAGGGAGCCCCCTCGTCTATACGAATATTATATGACATGCGATACTAGATCCGTTTACGTGTTTTATAGATAGTAAGATATGTTGAAGTTCAACCGTGATGCTAGGGAAATGTTTCGCCTAAAATATTAGAGATTTAAACAGTTGTCAAAATGTGCCTAAAAGATGTAATTTTCGTGTCTACGTTTTATACAGTTCCAATTTAAGAGCCATTTCACAAAATTTTAACGCTCGAGTTTAGGTAAAAGACGACTTCATTTTGTTTGTGTGCGTAAGTTATCTACAGAAACACGACGCAAATAGTATAGCGCGAGTAGAGACGGACTAGATCGGAGTCTCAGCAACACTAAGTTGGTAAAAGCGGATACGTAAGCATTCCAAAGTATAACCATACAAGCGCAATTGCTTGATAGATTTAACGCAGTCGAAGATATTCATAGCAGAGACCGAAATAGTCACCACCAAAATGTGACACCAGTCTTGCCAAGAACTACCGTGTTCCCCAGTTAATGGGTTGTGGAGGTCTGGTAGGCAGCCGCTCTACGTAACATACTGGTATTCAGCTGAATCCGAAGGAGAAGACTAGGCAGATGATGAGACCAACAAATAGTCACGTGTCGGACGGACAGCCAGCAAAAATTTAGTAGGTCCGGAAGTCTAAAATAGATTGATTTTATTTGCGGCTCTATTTCTATGCAGTAAAGATTCTAAATATAATATCCAACCCAAAAACACAGAGCTAAACAAAAAGTTTCCATATTTTAAAGAAATCCTCACCACCTCTTATCTGTCTTTGTTCTCGCTCTGATACTTGGCAGACAAGAAAATGTCAGAACTTGGGTTTTATTATCAAAGTTCAGCGCATCAAAAGTTATTTGATGCAGTTGCGGAGGCACTGCTTGCGGGGTGGGCAGGGTTGTAGGTTATGATGACTTCTTCCACTCCGCGCGAAGTGGATGGGAGTGTCAGGCTATTAGTAAAAGCCACCCGTGTTCCTTCTAATGCCTTTTCTTAAAAAAAAGGCTATGATGGCCGCGACAAGATAAAAACATTTTATAGATTATTAAAATAATGGTGACTACTAGTTGGTATGGCAGACGATAGGTAGAATTTCGACTAAAACCGACTTACTTATTTTTAGTTTATCAAAACAAGATGCATAGCGAAAGAATTACATACTACCCAGCATATTACACCTAAACTAAAGTGGCCACCGTGGTACATGATAAACTCAAAAACGACTGAACGTATTTATACGATTTTCAACGGAGTGATGGCAGTTTTCATTTCGGTGTAGGTATTGTTCAGTATGGTTTTGTTTAAATTGGCTGAAATTTGACAATGATTGTTGAAAATTTTGCAAAAAGAACATTATTAGTATAGGCGTGTGAAGCTGGGGGGAGGGGGGCGGGTGCTTATTTACGGTGGACTAAAGTAGATGTAGTTTGAAACAATATCTAATTAAAGTTTTCGCTTCTTTTTTTAGAGGCGATGGTTAATAACTCCTTAGATGTTTTCGGCCCAGTAGGCGCCTACGTTAATTGCAGCGTCCTAGGCATTAATGAAATCCCCCAAAGTACAAGTGCATGTGTACTTGGGACACCCGAATGTGTGGCTCATGTTCTGAACAGGACGCCACACTCACTTAGGGTATCTGACGGGTCTATGAAACCCCATTTCGTGACGTTGTGTTTGCAGCAGCCTACCTAGGTGAGCAATCGATTCATTGCCTTCCATATAGTCCTCTACAGATCACGTCTAGGTGGCAGATGTTCCCGAGTTTGTACGACTCAACTCAAAGCATTTATTTCAATTAAACCCTTTACAGACACTTGAATTGTCAAGGTCGCAAGAGGTGAAGCTATCTGCACGTTCCAAAGCGTAGATCTCTATGGAGAAAAACGTGCAAGAAACTCCACGGACACTCTTTTAAATCAATAAATTGTTACAAAGTTTTAGATACATTGTTCTTCTTGATGTTATTCCTATATGTGAGAACGATGTAGAAATACGTGTACGATACAGGTACGTTTTCACTAACACCAAAATACATCTAACTGAAAGCGAAAACTAACATGAAATAATTAAATATGTATATATTCATGGCTCCAATGCCCGCGATTACATTTGCAGACGCATTATTGGTCAGCGGCTAAGCCTTAATACGATAATGGCCGATCAAAAAATAATTTCGGGAAAGAACAAACAACCAAAATCACCGACTTCCGAAATTAGAAGTCAGTGTAATTTTTTTTATTATAGGAATCCATTCCATCGGTGTGTGACCCCCTAAAAAATCCACTCACTCAAGCAACAGACCCTTGAGCTCCCAACTATCTTACGCTATGAATTAAGTCTAAGTACGATTTCTCGATAGAACAGTGTCAATCAACCGTCGCGACACGCTTGTAGCGAGCGCGATAAATAATGCAGGCGACATGCCCTTGCAGCTCTGTACCGAGTTGTACCGGAGAACTTCTGAGCGGGTCGAACGTCAGTAACGAGAATATGTTAAGGGGATTGGATTAAATGGGGGTTTATTATGATACTAGCTCTCCGCACAACTTCGTTTGTGTCACATTTTTCATGACTGCTCCGCTCCTATTGATCTTAGCATGATAATATATATCCTATAGCCTTCCTCGATAAGTGTGCTATATAACACTGAAAGATTTTTTCAAATCGGACCAGTAGTTCCTGAGATTAGCACGTTCAAACAAACAAACAAACTCTTCAGCTTTATAATATTAGTATAGATTATACAGTGTGAAATTTTAATGGTTGTTTTCCCGAAGCGAAATGAGTTTGTATCGGTAATACAATCGATTTATATATATAAAAAATATTAGACTCCATAAATGGCAGATTAACAATTGTGATAAACAAAACTCGAAAGCGACTTGAACCAACAGTAGTGCATCGCGGGATATGTAGGTACGCGGCGGTACGTGCGTCTCATGTAGGTATCTACCTACTTTATGTCTAGTGCACTACTATTGATTCTCGCTCTTTCGAGTTTCTGAACACTTTTTTAATGATTTGAAAACAAAAAACATTTTTTTTTTTAGTTTAACTTTGTGTTTCGATAGTAATACTGATGGGTAATCGTCCTGCCGCGGGAAAACAACCATTAAGATTTCACACTGTATATGTGTCTATTCTCTAATATTGTTACGTTTTTTTTTGGTCGCGTTTGACCACTATTTCACCGAGTGGCAAGTGATGATGTGATCAGCGATGGAGCGCGCCTCCCTAAAAGTAGTTGACTTGACCTTCAGGTTGAAAAAAAGATATGTAACTACTTTTAGCGGTTTCGCCTGGAAGGAAATTTATAACATTTATATTTGGTTCTGCTTGCTTGTATATGGTCTACCCGTGTGCAAAGTTTCATTGAAATCCGTTCAGCCGTTAAGATGCAAAGAACAAACAGCGTTACTTTCGCATACAGAGCCACCTGCTGTTAGTAGAACCTCCCCTAGCACGAAATCCATACCACTAATGCCTATTAATAGAATAATTAGAATGCTTAAGATAATTCCATTACACAAGCTTTAACATTAACTTAATGAAGGAACTGATTTGCAATCCTACCACACCCTCTGAAACACACAAATCAAACACACGTACATAGGTATAGGTAGCTCGCAATACACAGGTACATCAATACAACATTGTCAATCAATCGCGCTGACACGCGGCGCGCGTCACACGTCTTCTAAATAATGCAGGACACTCGTCTCCCCGGGGGCCCAGCCATGGCATGGGGCCCCCGGGTTTTGACATAACGTGGCAATGTAACTACTGTTTTATGTCGTACTTTGTAGTGTACAATTATTTTCAAGATAAGTTGAATTCAAATGTTGAAGGTTGATTCGAAACTTACAGATTAATTTTCACATTCAAAACATGTATGTATGTTTGAAAATCAATCTGCAGTGAAATAAATTTATAATTTTACTTTCTTACTCTTCGATAAATGAAATAGTAACGGTTTTTGTAATTAATTTCCTTGCGGGATCCAAGACATCAAAATCACTTTCAAGAGTGGTTGGGAATTCTGAAGATGAGTTGTAAAATACCATTTTGTGCTCAGACCTCTTTATTTTTTTATGGATTGATTGAAGTAGTGGCTGAACCAAAACCGCGGTTCCTAGCAGAAGCCTGATTGGTTATCGCTTTTTTCGATAGCTATCAAATTACTTCTCCCACTCTAGGTGGTGCGGAAGGGAGTGTCGAACTCATACTGACTATACCCACCCGTGTTCCTCCTAGTGCCCCCCTCGACCCAGGGCCGCGATGACTCTTTTGAACTGATTCCGCAACTATTGGCTATCGCTAGGATTCTTAAACACTTCTTTTCGAATGATCCATAGATAGATTTTTGTGTTAACCTGTTTGTTTACTGAAATTAAGTCTTCAACAATGTCATAGTTCTTTTCACCAGAAATTAAAATGTTAATCACGCAGGCGGAGACGGAAGCATATCCACCAACAGTTTAATACTTCCTACGTCTGGTAGATGCTCAGAGACAAACGCAACGACTGTTAGTACGGACTGGCGGCATTAAATTCAAATTACCGCTGA
Organism: Hecatera dysodea; assembly: GCA_905332915.2. Classification (NCBI taxonomy): domain Eukaryota; kingdom Metazoa; phylum Arthropoda; class Insecta; order Lepidoptera; family Noctuidae; genus Hecatera; species Hecatera dysodea. The sequence goes on from HG995304.1 coordinate 508,809, forward strand.
GGAACGTGAAAACAGTAAGGAGACACGCTTAATTATAATTTGAAGCGGGAGTGGGAGGCGCCACCTGATGCGACGATTTGAACTAGAATGGGACATGTATGTTAATTTGATTTGCCGTCCAAACAGGAAAATATTTTTTATGGTTCATATAAAAGTATGGGTATGTAACGTGTGTATGTAAGACTATTAAAGCCAATTATGACAAATGGAATGGTGATTATTTGTTGCTTCAATGTTACTGACTCTACAAAGCCTACAAATATTGTTCCACTGTTTTATCTTCGAGTCCTTCCTTGCCACACTGTACTTTGCTGAAATACTCTCAAATCTTCCAGTATTCCTAAACACTGAAGTACCTATTTTTCTAGCTTGACTGTACCAAGACAGGTACACTGTAACTATTCATAAATGTCAGATTAGTCCCGCCCCCTGTATGACGTATCATTGCTATCATGACTGTTGGGAAAAAAGGATAGTGCTATTCTTCCTACATATCTCCGTCTTTCTCTCACAACGAAATCATGAACGCACGCCAGAGTCGGGGACCCCCTTTATTTATGGTCATTAAAACAAGTTTTATGTTAGCAGAGTACTTATCAAGATAATAAATGGCTGATGAACAGATACTGATAGACCGTAATGTCCATAAAATATTAAACCAGCAAGTAAATGAGATACGGAAAGCTCCTAAATAAAAATGATAAATTACTGAAACAATATTGCGGTCAAAATTCGCGAAGGTCAAATAATTACTTAGCTTTAGCGGACGGCCCTGAAAATAGCTTTTGTACGAAATTGTATCAGCAAATTGTTTACCACAAAATACGAGTTTTCATAAAATTCGGTTTAGCCTTGTATCCTTATTATTATATAATTAATGGAAAGTATTTTTTTCTCCTAGATTTGAATTAAATAACACGAAAAAAGGCTTGAGAGAAGAGCTATACGAGGTCAAGCTGTTGCCAAGGTCGGTTCACGGATGGGTATCTGATTTTTCTCTATGACGGAAAGCTCACTAGGTATAGTCTTGTTTTTATGATATGATAACTATGGAGTTTCTTGTCCGGTCTTCTCCATAAGAATTTACTTTTTGCGAATGGACAACTAGAGTCACTATAATATTTTTATTTTCAAATGTTTTGACGTTCAAACGTGCCGTTTAATGGTCTAGTTGAAATAAATGAATTGACTTTGACTTTATGACAGTTATTACAGGTAGGCCTAAGCTTTTTTTCTGGATCGGAAATCATCAAATGACTTCTCCCGCTCTGGGCGGAGCGGAAGGAAGTATCAGACTCTTACTGACTAAAACCCACCCGTGTTCCTTCTAGTGCCCTTTGCATTCCAGAGCCTCCGAGACTCTTTCGAACAAATTCCGCAACCATTACAGGTAGCCCTGAAGATTGACTTTAAGTTTGAAAAAGTTGGCCCAACTGAGCGCTTGGGGAAATCAGGTGTGAGTTTAGTTTGACAGTCGTTATATTTAACTTGGTAAGTAACCACAAATATTAACCTTTCAACGCTTAGCTACACATAAGCTGAGGTAAAAAAAATTGCCCACATCTTTTAAATCAGTTATCACCACGCAAATTCAAGAACATCACATTGATACCAAAGAAATTAATTTAATTTTCTTCTGTACAAAGCTAACAATCTCAATCAAAGCACTTCCCTTTCGGAGTTGTCCTCAAAACACACAAGCATGATTCTAAGAATACTGGAAGGCAGTCTTTTGTGTATTACACGTAACTCTAGGCAAGTTTTATAGCCCGCCTGGCTGGTCGCCCTCGCTCAGGATACTGTAAATATTGATTGCTTAAATGCTTTCGGAATAGTTAGCGTCTGGAACATTTGGATGGGACAAGTTAAAAGTACTTTATACACAATACATACACTACTTAGTTGGGTTATTAATATTTTGGTCGGATACGTTTGTGAAGTTATTAAGTAGAGTACAAGATTTCTTCATACCATAAGTTGCTAGTAGGACTCTACTGTCCAGGTTGTGACAGGGATCTTTCAATATCCGATCACAAACGTCACACTCAAGTTTGAGTATCGCGGCTGGGAGCATATCCTACCTCATTACCAGGATCTCCATCGTATGCTAAAAAGGTCGCATTAAAACAAATATCTGCTCGGTCTTTTCCCAACTATGGTGGGGTTGGCTTAAAGTCTCATTTATGATGAAGTTGGATCCCACGGAGCGACTGAGCATCTGACCTTCAAAACCCAGTAAAAAAAAATATCGAATTCGTTTTTTTATGACAATTGCACCGTGCAATTTGCCAATGTTTACTGTGTTATTCAAAAGTTAGCACACATTTACACTTCGATTAGTGATTAGGCGATTTCAAAACCCAGTAACTGGATGATATGGTACTTCTAAGCAAGACTGGTGTCAAATGCTCTAGATTCCTTTGACTTATCTTTAAGACTGTCAAATATCTATAAGTGCAAGCCGGAAAAACAATTTAGCAGGTATCTAATCCTCATGTGCCTAGCATTTTCCCAAGCTTCCAGTTAAACTGCATTCAACTGAGTTGGTACTCAGCTGAATGCAGTTTGACTGGAGTATTTAACGTGGAGCCACTACCTACAGACCACCACAACCCATCAACTGGGTAATACAATACTTATTTAACGGATACCTAAAAATATTAGTTAAATTTGCAATCCGACTCAACTAGCCACTTAAATAGAAACTTAAAACACATCAGCAGTGTTATCAAGGAAAACTGAAAACAATACTGAAACAGTATGAAAATTATTTTACTTGAAACAAAAAAAAATGTTGCAATTAAAGTTTGCACTCAAAGTCGATACTCTACAGGGCGGTTAGACCAAAGGGTTCATAGTCACCCCCTCTCCCCCTCCCGTGGGATAGCCGGCAGAATTAATTTATGTACCCTAGATTCTAAGACCTGGGCGTAAAAACATGTTTCTAGATTAAAACAAAAGGGTTCAGGACTTTGTGGGGACGTATCTTCTTTGTTAGTTTTGTGACGCTGAATTTGTTTGCTGATTTAAAAGCGTGGTTGAGATTTATCTACCTCAAATTATGTGGAAAAGATACCTAGATCATCATACCATCATGAACCATTAAGAAATTTTGTTATCAGTAATGTATTAAGGCTCGCTTACACATACCAGACTTACCTTTTTGCTCCAAGTTAGCTGCTAAGTCTAGGAAAAAAAAAATACATAGTTAAGAAAAGTTAAGCTAAAGAAGCCTTTCGTAGTACAAGAAATTGTCAGTACGTATTCCTAAAAGCTTGTTTAGGCTTTCAGATTATCTTGACATTTTCTATTCTTCAAATTGGTAAGAAAGATATTTGACAGTCAGACCCAAAATCTGACTCCCACCATGCCATATAGATATATAGTTTATATTGACAGCACATTCCAGTATTGTAGGGAAAAGTCAAAGCAAACTTTACATTATACCACAACTTAAGATTAAGTATTAATAAGTAAACTTTGTAAACTTACAATAGTTAAGTTTACAAAACATACATTCTTAAAAATTGAGTTATCATTTCGTAAGCTTCGCACGAGTGATGCGTCTTTGTTTGAACTTACAACTAAACAACCTTTGTTAAAACTATGTTTAAAAAGATAAAATAAATTAATTGACTTGATAAACAAATCACTACGTTTTGCGCTAGTCAGAGTAAGTAAAGATTCTACATTAGTAGCACCGTGGAAATTATTAAAAAGAGAAGAAAATATTAATTAAAAACTTTGTTTTCTTCACATTTATTATATTAGTATGTAGTTCCTTAGATAATAATCAAGACATAGATGGTATTCACTCATAAGATACAAACAGGAACATACAGCAACTGTCATAACAAGCCCTCAGCCAGTTATACAGTTACACTTGGCTCATAGTTGATGGCAGCATAACGTCATTATCATACGGAGGATCGCTGGCCATCCCCTTGGCTCTAACTCGTATCTTACTGTCCCCGGGGAGGATTGATTGGTGGACTCGTTACTGGGAAATAGGTATATGGTTTTAAGTGGATGTTAGTTATTGTTGTTGAAGTGAACATGACCTAATGAACTGAATGAGAAAGACAAAGAATAAATTGAGTTAAGTTCTGAAATGAAACCTGCACCAGGTGACAGCACTGAGGTTTTAGGTACAGGGAAACCTCACGCTCTAGCCGCCGCAACAGAAGAAGACGCCCCGGGCGTCGAAAACGCAGGGCGATTCCCGGCCACCGTAGGCGCGGGCCTGCGGATGGCGAGCTATGGGTGGCTCGCCGTCCGATAGCAACCAGGCCCGAGTCGATGGCGCGTAGGGTTCCACGCGCGCCTCAAAGAGTTATTAGCAACAAAAACGGGGCCCCATAGGATCAGTGCCTGCTAGGGTTGCGGAATGTGTTTGAAACAGCCACCGCGACCCTGGTACGCAAAGGCCACTAGGAGGAATACGGCTGGGTTTTAGTTAGTAAGTCAAGAGTCCGATACTCCCTTCTGCTCCACCTAGAGCTGGAGAAGTCATTAGATGCTTTCCCATTCAGAGAAAAAAAGATAAAACGCTTTGTTATCCAACTTTAGTTACTTTTGTCGTCAATATCATCTCTACATCAAAGTTAAGTTTTCAAACAAGAAGACCTCTCGCCTAAGTGGTGCCATCTGGTGGCTTGAGCATTGCCAGTTTTAGAGTTAATTTATTCTTATAGAGTGGCGGATCAAAACAAATACGGCGAGGCAATATCACAGGTATATCCGAAAACGTCTGGAACAAGACAGTTAAAGAAAGAATTATTGGCCACAGATGAAGGTCGCCTTTGTCCAAAAACGGATAAACCAAATAGTTTTTGTTTATGTACTACATTTTCAAACGCTTAAATCATATTGTTTAGGAAATAAAGGCTATTTTAAAGTTTTCTTGAGGCATCCAGTGACCTAATGGAAGGAAAAAAGGACAAAGAGGCCTTTATCCAATGCAATGTGATAAGCTTACTAGTTGAATTAAACTAAACCGATACTCATAAAAATATTAGTACCTAATTAGTTTGAAGTACCCTGCCAGCGCTAAAACAGTAAAAAACCTTGACCTATCCAATGTTTAAATAATAATAAATGCTGGAAATCCTCATTCCATCAATAAAAAGTCAGAGTTTTCGGTAACCGAGTCGGATCTCCTGAATTGAGCCGCGGAAATTGTTCGTCATGAATCATTTTAGAATTCGGATAACGGGAAATGAATGAGAGATTCGAGTTGTTATCAAATCTGATAACAATTTTAAGTTCGTTTGGTTCGACTTTTGGTCCCTTTTTGTCCGTCTGTCCTTTGCTATTCATGATTTATGGAAAACGAAGTACTAGCTTGTGGCTAAATGTACTATATATACGGACACGGGTCAATATCGATGCTTGCTCAGGTCGGTCTGATGATGGGTGACCGTGCCTTGAAAAGCACGTTCAGTCGTTGGTCCATATTGTCATTTGAATACATTTTACGTACGTTACAACACGTTTTTACGGTAGTTAGATAAGGTGAAATCAGTCTTGCTGGACTATCATATTGCCCAGTTACTGGGTTGTGTAGCAACCCAGTAACTCAAAAAACTGATACCTATGTTTGATTGATTAGACCAAAAGCGGACCGAAATTTAGTTGGGAAAAGGTTCGGTATATTGATTGAAAAAACGAATAATACAGACACCGATATTATTGGAATTCTCAAGAAGAACTATTCGTTTTCTTTCCAAGTATCCCTATAGATTGTGTAATTAAATGGAAAAACTTGCCAACTCACGTGTTCAATTAGAATACGTCAAAGCTAACGTCACGACCACTCGCGAGAATATAATATACACCGAAAATCGTATAACTTTCACGAAAACTTTTATTTTTTTATTTACCACCCTAACTGACTTTGACGAAGGGCCTAAGTTTAGAATAAAACTTTGAAATGCCGGAATACCTCGATTTATGCGATGTACTCGTGGCCTACTTCTCTGCCGTCACCCTGTGATTTATTGGGCGAGATTATTTTTTTCAACCCTTTCCTTCCTGTGAATTTGTTACCTGAAGTGCCGTTTGAGATTTGTGGCTTTAATTTAAATTGCACTTAAGAGTTTATTTATGGCGGGCCTGTTAAACATTAGGGTTAGCTTAAGATGTTTTACTTTAACGGACAGTAATTAGATTGGGCCAACGTTGCTTAGCAACCGTTGCTCTTTGTCATTAATGTTCGAACTTCTCTCACTGACCAGGATCGACACACTGAAGCCTATTTACGGCGGTAATATATAATACAATAAAATTTTCATTTGAAAACATAAAAATGTTTACCCCATAACCGTCAAAGGGCCAATAACCCCTCCAAATGGCCGCCACCAATCGAACCCAGTGTGCTAATTCGACATACACTCACTCACTCGACACACATTCACTCATTCGGTCCTAAAACCTAACGCATTTAACCCTTCAGTGGCACTCGTTAGCAGTAGGTGCGGTCTCGTTACGTCGAACGTGTCACGTCGAATTTAATCAAACCAATTTAGCCTGTTCGCTTTACGTCCGCGCGTTTTTCGCTACTGCTAATAAAATTGATGATTTCGCACAATTTAATTGAAATTTCTTGTTGTAAGCCCCGTGCGGCTTACGCGACGTTTTTCCGTGTAATTGGAGGTATTGTTATGGTTTATTATATTATTTTACACTAGCTGCTGTCCGCGACTTCGTCCCCGTGGAATCCCCGATTTCAAAACATTCTTTATCGCTGCTCCGCTCCTATTGGCTGAAGCGAGATGATATATAGCCTAAAGCCTTCCTCGATGAATTCTGTAATTGCATCTTCCTTATTACGTAGACCTCTTCTGTAACGAGCTATTGATCACCGCACCACAAGAATCGACCAAAAAAATGACTTTAAAATTAATACTCCCCTTCCCGAAAGTGTAAAGATAAGTGAACTCAAAAGCACCCTTAGTCAAGTTAAATAATTTATCTTACAAGCTTTTATTCCTGCTCAGCCCTTAAGAGATATGGCGAGAAGATGAGCAGATTGGGGGAGAGATGTCACTCAAAAACTGACATTTAATTTCCTTATGACCAAGAACAATAATTATTTGTAAGTAGGTTATATTCTGATGAGGGTAAATAACAAGCGATTGATAAATCTTCATAATAATAGAGACACCTTTTATTTGGAAAATCTCTGGCGATAATTTTGACACATGTAAGTAATCGCAGTAAATTGTCTAATGTTACGCTTAAATCACTGTTATGGAATGGAAATCTATAATGCAATAACAAGACTGTATTGAACTCATTTGAGGGCATTAAACTTAAAAAGTAAATTTATACTCAGGAACGCGGACTATTTTTAACTAGCAGCGCCCCGTGGTTGCACCCGCGTTGTTCGCGTTCTCTTGGCAATACGGGGATAAAATGACACTCCACAATAACGTAGCTTTCTATTTGTGAAATAATTTTGAAAATCGGTTCAGTAGATCTAGAGATTACCCCTTACAACGTCACAAACTCACAAACGTTACCTCTTTATAATATGACAGCGCCTCGCGGTTTCACCCTCGTAGTTCCCGTTCCCGTGGAAATATGGGGATAAAATATAGCCTATGTTACCCAGGGATATTATAGCTTCCCAACAGTGAAAGAATTTTTCAAATCGGTCCAGTAGTTTTTGAGTTTATTCGTTACATACAAAAATACAAATCTTTCCTCTTTATAATATTAGTATAGAGTATAGATAGTATATATCCTCGGGGTAAAATGTACGGTGCAGTAGGAAGCAGGAGCTAAGCATAAAATCCTCATTACAGAACCTATTGTTATTCACATGCATAACTCAAAAGCTGGATGGTTTTCAGGGCAATTTTCCCAGTCATATCCTTTCAGATTCAGAGAATAATAGGCTATAAAATTTTAGCTCCTCTCATGCGAACAAAGCAGGAGTGCGCGCTAGTGATGATTTAAATATTTTTTATGAAAACAAGTATTTAGGTATATTAAGTTTCAAGATGCCGTGTGTGAGTAATCAAATTCTAATTACTATTGCTTATTTGTGAGGAATAGTTCTTGATTGATCGATTGATCTAATGCGATAGAATTTTGAATACTCACTGAAATCCGTTGGAAAAATTATTGAAAACAACAATTTAAAAAAAAATACTCACAATAGGGTAGTGGACTAAAAATCCGATATTAGTCCGTCAAATAGATTTCCAAAAAATATTGGACATGTATTTTTTCTTTTTTCACGTAAACTTAAAATGAAGACGATACAGTACGTTGAAAACTCGTGTGACGTCACTACTCGCTACAATTTTTACCTAGCCGTGACGTCACACGCTCCCATTCCTGTACTTTGCTGCTTTTTTATCTTCGTTAGTTTTTATAGATTTGATAAAGGAAAAAATACGTGTCCAATATTTTTCTATAATCTAACATAATTATATATGTTTTACTGAGGCAATATACCTATTCATCTGTTGACATATTCAAGAACTATCAACGAGCTTTATTCTGCAGTCTCAATTACGTTCTAATTTTGCAAAATAACGTATATTTCATAAATTACCAAGCACGCATAAATTTTTAAGAAGAAACCGGGTTGTTCAACCCTTGCAGCAAGTACGGTCTTACTGCGTCAACCATTTTGTACCTTATTACGGGTGCTTAATTAACGAATTCCGAGATATGCAAGATATTCTATTGTCTTTTGAAAGGCGATATTAAAACCAGGTTTTCAACGTCAACTAAATATTGGAACTGTTAATCCAAATAACCGTAACAATACCTATATCTATACTTCTATTCTAATATATTAGAGGAAAGATTTTTGTTTTTTTTTTGTACATAATTATTTGACCATTTTTTCACAATTGTAAAGCTAAATTATCAGCGAGTAAAATAGGCTATATTTATTCCCTGTATTTCCATGGGAACGGGAACTACGCGGCGGGTATAGACCATAATACTACCAAGACCTCATCTCATCAGAAGAGGCTTCTAAATAATGAATACTTGCATTGCGATCTGACCACGTCAATCAAAATGTTTCAAACACTTTCCTTTGTAGGCTAAGTTAATCTTAGTAAGTTTATATTAGTTTTAGGATACTGCCTTCATCCAAAAATAAATAACTTTAACCCATATGCATTCTTCACTGAAAATCGAACCCCAAAAAGTTGTAACAACTACCAGGCGCCCAGAACTTGGAAAGAGGCTTGCTAATAACTCTGCACCGAGTGCGGTCTCGCTACGTCAATCAAACCGTTTATATTAAACGCTACACTTTGTCCGGAGTGGCATTAATGAGTATTTGAGGGAAACTTTGTTGAAGACTATTGGGCATAAGCTGACAGACCATTGTTCGAGATGGGATTTGTTAAATTGAACTATTTCAGTTGGTCTACTAGTGCTGTTTCTTTGGGCTCACATGATAGCAGCCGCAAAGTTGCATCGGTCAATAATGTGTGTTGGAATTTCTTTGAGGATGAAACCTTATTATCAAAACCTTGATGAGTTAAATACTTTTTTTTATATTTATGCACTTCGCACACTGACTTGCACTACGTATATTTTCAGTATATTTTGCAAATTATTTCCTATATACATAATTATGTTATAATTTCTAAACTTCATGAGGTTATATTGTACATACAATTCCAAAGATTTCATTTTATTTGATTTTTCCCATCATCATAAAATTGTATTTAACGGAATCTAATACTTAAGATTTTTTCCTATATATTTAGATAATATTATTTACTGCCTGGCTATCTTCAGTTTTCTTGTGGCGCTGGAATTTTTATCATAGTTTAGATATTTCTCCTAAGAAAAGTTTAGCTCAAAATTGTCATAACTCAGAATAGTTTATGTCACTACAAACTAAGCAAATTGATCATAATTATCACTACCGCTTAGTGTCCCGCTCATCTCATAATGTATGGGCTTAAAGATAACAAATTGTAGCCAACTAGTGACGTGTGTTAGCCCATTAGTTATCCCGCGAACTGTTCCACTGGCGTTCACTTAGGAACAGCTTTACAACATAAGTAGGGTTGATGCGTGGATCAACTAAATATATATTAAACATTGAGATGACAATAAAAGAAAGAAAAGACAGTTTATCAGGTACATACACACAAAATAAAAAAGACTAAGGGCAAAGCTACGTACAATAGTCAGTTCGTAAAGGCTTTCTTTTATTCAGAGTAGTTCTCATACTGGTTCCATTCAATCTGCTTTATTCGTTGGACATTAAAAAGTTCCATGGGCTTTTTACCAAAAATTCTTACTTTAGGCAAATTCCGTACGCCTAAAAATTTTCAAAGAAAAGATTGTCCTGATTTAGAACGTACCACAACCCTAAATACGCACGTTTCGGTCCGAATATTTAGCGCGAATATTCGGAGGCTGTGTGACCTCAACCTTGGTTGAAATTCCATCAAAACTTGCCGCTGTTAAGTAGGCGTTCGATCTTATAATTGAGTTTGACGTGTTTCTCTTGAGAGAGAATTACTGTCTCCTTTTATTTGTGTAATATTTTACGTGACTACGTTGTAGTTTCAAACTAATTTCAGCGGAGGAAGTGACCGTTGTATGGCGAATACAAAAAACCTCTTTGAGGGATCTCTTTTAGCAAATTGGATTCTATGTGTAAGTGGAGAAATGATTCGAACTATTTTTATCAAACGGAGAGATCGAAATTTTCTATGAGCTTATTTCTTGATTGGGCAAAATCTGAAGCGATTTAAATCGAATTACTTAACGAACTGCTGACTTTCATATTTTTTTTGCTTGATAAAAATGTTCTGTGAAAGCTTGAAAATATTTTCTACCAACATTTTTCTATGTAACGGTACAGAATAATAATAATTTTCTTTATTGAACACCCAACTAGTCACAGAAAAAGACATCAATTACTGTCTCTTTTAATGATTTTCATCGTCTTTCTCCCACTGTTTGGGGTCAGCATTTAGCCTAACCGGATGCAGTTCAGAAAGTACCAGGGTTTTCCATGGAAAGACATCTCATCTGACCTCCAGAACCCACACTCGATAGGACATGATAGGAGACTGGACACCAGACTTTTAGATCTCTTGACAATCCACAGTAACTGGCAAATATTTCGCCATTTAGCCATTTCACGTACTTTCTGAGGTAAAAAGTGGGTTCAGTAGCAGTAATTGATAATCCGCATAAGTAGTACTTACTAAGCGTGGCAGGGAATGTTGAAGAGTTACCATCGACTCGAAAAAAAGGAATATACTCGTATTAAGTACATACCAATCAAATTATTACAGACTGCATCGAAAATATACAGTCAGACAAGACATTGGTCTCAATGCAATGCAAGTATGAGCAGTAAAACGCGATGGGGTCTCTCTGAGACAATCACAGTCTCGCCAAGATGGCGCCTGCAAGCGACTGTAATGTTAACTTTATCAAACACTTTTAAAGCCATGGCCAATGGCGGAGAATTATTATTATGAGTCGCGTTATGGGAAGGGTTTATTTCGTTTTGAAGAGGTTTGGGTTTGAAATAGTACGTATCCTGTTGTGGATGGCCTGTTAATCAGAAAACTAAATCAATTTGTGGTAAATTTAGAAACATAATATTAATTATTATTTTTTGTGTTTATAATTTTTAATTATTTACTGCCTTGTATTTCAAAACTAATTGCAGTCATAATCATGGACAACCTAGCTGCTGTCCGCGACTTCTTTTACATTAAAGTAGCTTAAAACCATTTCAAGCGTTCCATCTATCTCTGTGCCAAAATTCATTAAATCGGTTCGGTAAATAGGCGTGTAAAACAAACTCACTTTTATAATATTATTAACAAGGAAGTTAGGATTATGTATTATTTCAAGATGAAACAAGTCACTGCTTTGAGCAGCTTACAGCAAAATAGGATAGAAAAGAAACATAATCCTCGATGCACGCGAGTTCCTACAGCATATTCGAAAATCTCATTATTGAAAGCAGGCAAAGAAAACGTTGAACTTCGCGGACCATCACGTAATTAATTTCCCAGTGACAGTGCTTTCTGCAGCACACGTCAGAAATAAATAAAAAACGTCTTCAGTAGCTGGAATTTGTTGAAAAGAAAAATTCATAACTTTTCAAAGTCCAGTCCTTTCATAAGTAAGAGCACCTCTCAGTAAGAAAACTTTTCCAACCCGACTGCCATCACTACGTCCACCCATCAGATCCTATTCTATAAATGACCACAAATTTATCCCATACATCAGCCAATACTGAAATACGGCGTCGGAAAGTCTAGACCCTTTTCGCAGGACATCATATCAAACTACAAACATATCTTTGTACACTTAACAAACTGTACCACGTTGACTTAAGATTTATAATTGTGTGGCTTAGGTGTGTTGTTAAGTTGGTTTTGTAAAGGCTGGAACATCGTCGCATGCATTTTACATCGCATTTGTGATGATTCGATGAGCAGACTATTTATTATGGTGACATTCGTTTAAAACGCGCTCAGATATAAAGGAGGACAGTTGAGGGATAGCGGCGTGATTGCGGTTCACTTTATTTTGCTAACCTTTTATGGGAGCTGGTATCCTAGGAATAGTATAATAAAGGGTATTTTGTAACCGTGTTGGTTAGCGATCATTTTTATTCACGAGTGACACCAACTCAGTGAAATGAAAAGGTGATTAATAAAGAAGATCTGTTACTGAACTTTGTAGATGTATAAGCTGATAACAAAGTGGAAAATCCGTTGAAAGCAATACCATCACAGTAAGCTGTTATCGGCCTGGTTGCTATCGGCTCGTCAGCCGATAACAACCAGGCCCGGGTCAACGGCGCGTCGTGTTCCACGCGCGCCTCAAGGGCATGTCAGCAAAGAAGACGGGGCCCAATAGGGTCAATGCCTGTGTTAGAGAGTCACCGCGCCCTGGAACGCGAAGGGCACTAGGAGTAACACGGGTGGGTTTTAGTCAGTAAGAGTCTGACTCCCTTGCGCTCCACCTAGAGCGGGAGAAGTCAAGCGAGAAAAAAAGCAACACCATCACAGATGATAATCACCAATATAGACAAAGAAACATTGATCCATGGACAGGAAGAAATCCCATACAATATACAATGAGAAACGAGTCGAACTAATTCAAAAACTTGGGAAATAGGAAACAGAAAATTGCCATTACAAACGAGATTACAGCTACCTTCGTCAGAGAATGTTTTTATGTGTATTGTTCTCGGATGAGCACAAAAATCCTTTTTCTGTGTGTGGCATTAGTATGCCACTATTGTTAGCTTTCCAACTTAATATTACGGCATTAAACTCAGCGTTACCTGGAAACTTCATGGTTTCATGCAAAAGTATGTTTTTCTAAGGCTTACTAAAAGCAAAGTTTTAATGCGTCATGTACTATACACACAATGGGTATTTTAGCACTACTTACATTTTTTTAAGCTCTAATGTATTTTTTATGGGTGCAAGAAAGAATATTCATATACTCCAATTTCTAATTCTCGTCAAGGACATTTTGTAAAAAAAAAATGCATATTTCCCAAACTAAAAAATACCAATTTATACCGGTCCCTGAACCTGTTTAATTAGTCCTACAACTTTCCTGGCACCAAACCTCTTCATCTACAAAAATATTCTAAAAAATATTCAGCTCTTAATTAGATTATCCTCGCTTCCAATCAGCCAGAAAGTCATTGGCCAACGATTATATAGCAAACTTCTGCATAATTTATAAGCTATCTTGTGCCTCACTTAACTAAATTAAATCGTTCATCGCGCAGATGGTGGAGTTCAAAAATATTGGAAACTTTCCCGTCAGTATCTACAGTCCTGAATTATTTGCCTCCAGTTCTTTGGGCAAAAGCTGTTAGCGAAATTATTTGGAAAAGGACCCCAGGTAGACATTTATTTTCAGGCCGATCTGGGAATTAGAAATACTTTAGATATCAAGTGGATGAATTTTGGCGCTGGTAATATAGAAGAAGTGGATTGAAATTGTAACAAAGTTAATCCAATATCTAATAGTGGGTTTTGTCTCTAAGGAGAGACGAAGTATAAACATAAAGATACAAGTCTATTCAAGCACCAACGACTATTTCTAGTAACAAAATTAACTGAACAAGAATACAATATATAAACGCTCGGATGTATCTCGTCATTATTTTCGCTTCCATTGTAGACGACACAAACTCTGTTCCGGCGAACGCTCATGTTATTAATACTATGACGTCCATTATACTAAGTGTGGCAGAATGTCAACCGGTTGACATTTGGCGTAATGAGACAGAAACACTATGGAATTTCTGGAATGTGGATCATGTAATTAACCTTTGCATGCAACCTGTTGGGAGGTTCAAGTGCCGGAAAAAATATTTGTGACATTTGATTAAGATGTTTTGTTTTCAGCATAAAAATACTTGAAGTATATCTGTATTTCCTGGCAACAGAATGTGATACTAACTAAATAGAGAATAAATTAAGTGAGTAGAAATAAATGTGTATACAGATGTATGAGTACCTAAGCGTAGGCGAATTTAGCCAGTAATCCATCTCCGGCTGATAGACAAAACCCTATTCCGTCTACAAACACACAGATTTAGTGAATTTTCAAAAGGAGCCAGAATTGGAACACCACTGTAATTTCGTACCAAATACCTGTTATTTTAGGAAAAACATTTCGAACAACACAATGATCGTCCACACAAAAGCACATTAGTAAACAAAACCAAACTTCAAACGCAAGAACTCCTTTCAACCAGAGAATTTCGATACACTTGGATTTGGTTGAACCCGTGAGCCACATCCAACCTTGTTTATCTGGACGATGTGTTGATTTTCCCGTGGCGTTAGGCTCTCAATTATAAGGGCGAGATTGTAAGGGCTCACAACTTCCCCTACCCACCTGTCAAACGTCCACTGAAGCTTGAAGATACGTGCGTGTATCGGGACGCGTCATCTCACTCATCCCCTTGAGTGTGCGTCGTGATGTTTGCTATCTTTTTGACGTTATTATGTGCGATACAATGTTTGAGAGTTTTCTACGTGATTTTTATCTCTTTACGTGATTTGAAGAATCATAAGAATTGTATGTTCTTTAGTTATTTATGTGTGTTTGTGTGAGAGAAAGAGTGATGTAAAGGATTATAACAAGTAAACATTGTTATACACAAACAAAATAATATTCGATTCTACCAATTTCATGGAACGAATGAGTACGTATTATATTGTTTAAATTCTAGTTCACTGATTTTATGGACTTAACGAATACTAATATTGTGTGCTACGTCGAATGTATTTCCAAATAGATTTCACTTTTATTTATTATACTATAACAGTGTAAGCACGGCAAGCTGAAGCGACGTTTTTTTGCCTCTAAAAGACTTAAACTATACGATATATATATGTATAGGTATGCACATAGTTGTCCGCATAGCAGTAAAATTACCAATGCTATACCAATAAGTAAATTGTTGATGTAATTACTCGTTTTCAGAATCAGAGGATTATGTTTACCGACTTCCCCATCTGAAATGACTCCTTTAGTTTAAACTAATCCACATGTAACAATCCAGCTACTCAGGTGGCCGATCAACCCTCAACACAGGCATATAACGTAACCCATCAGACCAACATTAACCATACAAAGCGTATTCACCCTCAAGTAAATCAGCCGACTTAAATATCAGCCGCGTTACGTCAGTCGTTACCGTATCGTCGTCGTGTCGTGCCGGTGCCGTGCGTGCAACGTCTCGTCACCCATTAATTTCATTACGGCCTTGTTCGAAACTACATTAATTCCCTGTCTACCCCCTGACGTGCTGGCGTAATGAACTGAACTTTGTCAATACGTTTTTGGTGTTTGAAAATGATGTTTAGCTGTTTAATTTTGATTTATTGTGTTTGGCTTTAGCGTTTGTTTGCGATATTGATGTTGTTAGAGTTATCTTGTTGGAATAGCAGTGATTTGAAATGATATTATAACTCTTAGCTTATTTGCTTTCCTTTTGTGGATAGGCTCTTTAGTTTGGCTTTAATTTTATATTTCAACAGAAAACACCGAACACTGATAAAAGTTATGGTGTGCACAAAACAATAAAGACAGTGTTACAGGCTTAGCTTATGTTCTTGTTTTATTTTGAAAACAACAATTCTTAAAATATCATTACACTTGTAAGAAGTATGGTGAACGCAAAGGTTTACTTCCAAAACTTGGCTTAGTCATGTTTTTCGAAAACTGTAATTAATCATGTCCATGACATTTTTAGCATTTTATTTAGAAACACATTTCACCGCTGTAATCTCAATGAATCAAAACAACGCGTTTACTTTCCTCTAGTCGCACACGCGATAAGTTGTGACAAAAATATCTTCATAAAAAGTAAACAATGCAACAGAGCGACGTCGGACGCAACATTTGACGCGACAAACGTTTGTCGAGCGACGATTTGTTTTGTCGGGACACGGTCAGTGGCGCGTGCTGTGTGCTCAATTGACAAACGTTATTGTACCTCGATCGTACAAACGTTTGATGGATCGGGTTATAAATTTAAGGTGTGTAGAATGGATGATGTATGTTTGGGGGAGTGAAAAATTAATGGAATTAAAAGCTAATAAAAACAGTCATCTCTCGTGGGAGAAATTAAAAATATTTGGAGGAGATGCTTCCAAATGAATATTTGCTACTGCATTTCATCGATAAAAGCATGTTCTGTGACCGTTGAACTCATTACAAACAGACATAAATTTCACGGCAAAAAAAAAACTATAAAATGAAAACAATATATCTAGTTTAGATTGTTGGGGGGTTGTAGGGGGTTGTTGTGTGTTTATATTGTTTTCATTTTCTAATTTAAAATGGATTTCCGCAAAGTAACGCCTGACTCAATCAATTTAAAAAAAAAACTGTTTTGTGCTCAACATTATTTATGTAAAAACCATTATATAAAAACACAGTGACACAAATGTAGGCTCATGTCATTACTATTTACAAGTACGTACAACCCCCCTACGTATCCTCGTAATATTTAGCCGTACATTCGAGCCTGCAATTTGAACATTGTTTTTCCGAGGCACTTCCATCCACTTCCCATATGGGATAAACTCGGAATCGCGTTGTAACACGCGAAGACCCCATTTGCCGCTCGTTTTGGGACTGTCTATAGTCAATTTTGAAGCAGACTGGCGACTGTCGAGCAACTGTTTGGTTGCCGGAGGAGAAGTTTTAATGAGTATGCAACAGGTTTATTGCATAAATAGTTTTATTATGATGATCAGTAATATTTTATGTTATTGGAACAAAATTACAGTTAAATTTAATTTGAGTTGTGAATGTATATATGAATAGTGATCGAGAAGTAGACTTTTGCTCAGCAGTGTGACGGGAAGATTGTCAAAAAGTGTAAGAAAATGATGATGAATGATGATGGTTAATTAATAAAACCGGATCACACAACTCTCAATTTTACTGAGAAATGGAGTCAATCTTTAGCTGTCTTACATATTAAAATAGTTTTTAAAAAAACCTATAGCTATATGGAGAGGAGCTCTTGTCTAAATAATAACCGCCAAATGGGTTGATCGCAGTCGTTGCGGATTGTCACTAGTCAGAAAATCTGACACCACTCTTGCCAAGAAGTACCGTGTTACCTAGCTTATGGGCTATGGAGGTCTGGTAGGCAGCCGCTTCACATAAAATACTGGTATTCAGCTGAATCCGGATTGGCTGGAAGATGACCCCAATTCAGTTGGGAAATAGGCTAGGCATATGACGTTTCCTCGGTCTATGAATTTAAAACATGAAAATGAATTCTTTCTTTTTAATGTATTTCACTGTTTGCTACTCAAAAGTTGCCCAAAAGCATCTCGCCTACGCAAACCCTATCGAGTTGTTAATTCCAGCTACGGCGTAGCAAGGTCCTACGTGCGCCGGTTACACAGCGCTACGCCGCTACGCCGCTCGGTGCTACGAGTACGCCTTATTTACGGCACTCGTATCCAAAGTGATCATTGCTGTAATATTCAAGTAATGAATTCGAGTTTTTTTTCGTATGAATGTATTCAGACCATATTTTTTATTAGTGGAGCTCATGAATATCGCATTATTATTTATAACTTACTTCTAAAAAATGTTCACGAGAACATTGCTTTATCTCATATCGATTACTGCGAATAGTTAGGCTAATATGTACTGCCCCCCTAGCGAACTTAAAAACATTTCGTGTCAAATTCTGTTTTCCAATCGGTTGAAGAACAGAATTTCGTTGCTGACGCTTCGGCGTCAGCAACTGTAGAAAACGATGAGTTGGTAGCCTTGTTGACGCGCCTGAGTCGGCTGCTCGTTCTACAATGTCTTTAGAAAAACGACCTATTCTTTAGTCTTTGGCGAGCGTTTTTACAAACGTCAAACAGGTTGAAATTTAAACTCTGTTTAAATGCTTTAACCATTAAATTTAAAAATTTTAACAAAAGATGTAGCATTGAACATTATAAAAACGATAAGAATTCATACTATCATTTTGAACGATGTGAACTTGGTTACGAATGTTTTATTCGTTTGTTCTAACCACGTGACTTAACGTTGAGATGATTTCATTCCCATACATTTGATTCGTTTTCGACTAGCGTTAATGATTGCAGATTATCAACTTGGGTAGGGGGGCTATGTTCTAGTTATTTTTATCACCTACATCCATCTATCAAACACAAATCGCATATTTCTATCTAACCTTTACTTCATTGGGAATTTCCCATTTTAAAAGAAACGGCAAACATGTGCACAACATTTTTTATGAACCAGTTTAACTAAATGAATATAGTGTGCGAGTAAATTGTGGTTTAGTGTGTAAAGCAATATAACTTTGTTATCCTGAGTACGTTTTAACTGTGTGAGATATTGCGGCAGTACGGTGTGCCATAAGAACTAATTTCTTTAAGAGAGTGAACCCTGTGTTAACAAAAAGCGAGACCTGTGCAATTCTAAGGAATGGAATTCCTTGCCAGAGTCTGTGTTTCCTGATAACTACAACCCGCAAGTCTTTAAGTCAACAGTGAATAGGTTACTTCTAGGCAAGAGTGCTTCATCTTCGACCACATCATCGCTTACCATCAGGTGAGATAGTGGTCAAACGCGTGCCTGTCAATTTGAAAAAAAAAAACAAAAACTCTTCTCTTCGAAACTACGTGATATGAAGCTATGTGCCTCTTTTTTTGAATGAAAAATCATCAAATGACACCTGCTCTGCGGAGCGGAAGAAAGTATCAGAATGTTACTGACTAAAACCCACCCTTGATCTTTCTAGTGCCCTTTGCGTTCCAGGGCCCGGTGTAACTCTTTCTAACAAATTTCGCAACCCTAGAGCTATTTATACCCTTTTTTTCTCTGGATAGGAAATCATTATATGACTTCTTAAGCTCTAGGCGAAGCAGAAGGTAGTGTCAGATTCTTACTAACTATAAAACTGTGTTCTTCCTATTGCCCTTTGCGTTCCAGGGCCGCGGTGACTCTTTCGAATAAATTCTGCAACCCTAGTAGAGCTATATGCCCCTTACAAAGAGTATGATACAGCGTTATCTTTCACTAGCTGCTGCCCGCGACTTCGTCCCCGTGGAATCCCCGATTTTAAAACATTCTTTATCGCTGCTCCGCTCCTATTGGCTTAAGCGTGATGATATATAGCCTAAAGCCTTTCTCGATAAATGGTCTATTTAACCCAAAAAGAATTTTTCAATTCGAACCAGTAGTTCCTGAGATTAGCGCGTTCAAACAAATAAACTCTTCAGCTTTATAATATTAGTATAGATTAGCAAATTTAATTATTCTAACGTGAGGGTCTTAGCAAATTATGTTTATACATACATCAGTATAGTTTCAGGAGACTGCAATCTAAACTTTGCAACCCAATTACTGAAGGATATCGATAAGAGCCCTAATATTGTACTGGCACTGGTTGATAGCTATACGGGCAGAGTTATCTTAGGATATATATTATACTATCTAGGTATCCTAAGAAAACATTATCCGTTAGAAACACTCAAATATCATAAGTATTCATGACACTCGTGTTCGCTTGAGTGCTGTTCAAAACCGTGATGTTAGCGGAATACATTCAAATATGTATTATTTAAGTGTATTGGATAGTGTTGGCTTAAATTTAAATGTAATTATTTTTACTTTCTCGCTTACCTTTCTTCTAACATATAAAAACTGTATGTTTGTATATTTCAGTGATTAGATTGTATTTTATAGTTTTTGTGTTTTAATGGTTTTTTCTCAATCACGCCAAACAGTTGTACGAATTTTGATCAATTTGGGATCACCTCTACGGATTACTGATGTATGTATATACGGAGTACGGATTTTGATTAAATTTGGCCATGGCTTAGATTGAACATTTCAAATCCGATCGATATTACGGACTCGTGGGAAAGGTAACACGGTCGGTTGAAGCCGTCGGCAAAAGATCGTAATGATAATATAGTAGAATGCTCTTAACCTACCTCTTTACTTTTATATTTACCACTAGCTCATCCGCGCAACTTCGTCTGCCTCACGTAAAAGAGACCAAAAAACCCGTTTATGCAACATTTTTCATCGATGTTCTGCTCCTTTTGATCGAAACGCGATGTTATATAGCCTATAGCCTTCCTCGATAAATGGGCTACCTAACACTGAAAGTTTTTTTCAAATCAGACCAGTAGGTCTTGAGATTAGCGCGTTCAAGCAAACAAACTTCAGCTTTATATAGTAAGTAAGTATAGACAGATTTTGACGACATGGTTGGCGCAGTGGTTGAGCGATTGGTTGCTGCGCTACGTGTCGTGGGTTCGATTCCCGCACAATAAATTCCCGAAGAAATATTTGTATGGTTTACAGATAGTTGTTCTGGGTCTGGCCGTTTGTGTATGTGAGATTGTATGTTTGTAATCGCACCTACAACACAGGAGAATTTCCTAGTAGGCAAGGTTTTGACTTAAAAAAAAACCTAACGAAAAAACTTTTCCGAGAGCCACTGGCATGATGATATGTTTACAATATAAAATATTGGTTTTGCTTATAATACGTACTAAAATTACGATTCCACATGCTGTTCACGATTACCATCCTCGTCCTGAGGCCGTGTTTCAGCCGCGCGCACGCGACTCGCGTCTCTCACCAATATAGATCAGATACATGGCTTTCCAATGGTAATGCCTTTCGAAGACTTTTTTTATAGTTTAGCGGCGTTTTGTCACTTTGTTTGGGGGAAGATTTTCGGTTTTTCAAGTGTTTGTTTTAAAGTAAATGCGTATTTAAGTGTGTAATATTTGTGAATTGATGTTGTTATGTGTAAGTGTTAAGTGTGAGTGCTTTTGACACAGTCTAAGTCTTTGCAGGTAAAATAACAATTGTTGTGCGAGCGCATAGGTCTTGATGTGATACTGCACTTATACATGTAGATGTTAAAATGTAAAACATAAATAAATACTCTTTTTTCTCTGGATGGGAAATCTTCAAATGACTACTCCCGCTCTGGGCGGAGCGGAAGGGAGTGTCAGACTTTTACTGAATAAAACTCACCCGTTCCAGGGCCGCGGTGACTCTTTTGAACAAATTCCGTAACCCTGGCAATAGTTTCTACCTACACTTATGGGATATATCGCTGCTTAAATTCAAAAGGGCCACAAATCGAAAAGTTTCTTTTTTACAGGAGAGTCCTTCAAAGTGTTGATATGGGTTTTTGTTTCTTATTTTTATTAATCTACGTTGTATATCTATGTGTTATATGTTGGCAACACGAAAAACGGCTGTGACGTGGAGGGGGCTAAGGCGGCGCGAGAGTCGAGTAGCGTGAGAGACCGGGGTGCAGTGCGAACCCCGTAGCGCGCGCTCGTGTTATTTCTTAAAAGTGGATAGCTAGATTGAATTCTATTAATAGATTACATTTGATTTATCACTATATTTTGTTTGAAGTGTTCAATATATACTTTCGTTTAAGTTATCAAGTTATTTGCATTCTTGCCTAGTCTAATATTCTCATTTACTTAACATATATATCATAGGATGTAAATTTTAAGCCTCTATTTGTCTGTTATTTAATAGTTCCTATAAGTTGTACCCAGTTAATAAAAACATCATATTATAAGTCCCTTTTGATTATAAAAAACATATCTAACCATGTCCCATACAAAAACAAAACTTATGTAAGTTAACAAAACACAAATTGCTTATAAATCTCTAGAACACCACGTTAACAAATTATTAAAATGCTTATATTCGTATCTAAATTAAATCTTCTCTTTACGGTCGTATTTTGTAATATGCACTTTTCACTATAAATTTCGATCCAAGTTAAGGTCTTATCGGAATGTGGCCCTTTTTCACAAAACAAACGTGCGCTCGCGCTGATTGTAGGGTAGCAACTGAGAAGATGGCGGCTTTGATCTGAAGTTAGCCACCTAAGTATCAAAATG
The DNA here is from genome assembly GCA_905332915.2 of Hecatera dysodea. NCBI lineage: Eukaryota > Metazoa > Arthropoda > Insecta > Lepidoptera > Noctuidae > Hecatera > Hecatera dysodea. Next base: position 531,251 of record HG995304.1, read on the forward strand.
GAAAAAGGGCTGTTGTGCGATAAGCTCCATTTTCAATGCGAAAATACTGGGTGTCTTTTTCGAATATAAAAATACAATAGGGCACAATAGGGTAGTTAACTAAAAAAATCTGATTAGTCCGTCAGATAGATTTCCAAAAAATATTGGGGACGTATTTTTTCTTTTTTTACATAAACAAAAAATGAAGACGATACAGTGCGTTGAAAACTCGTGTGACGTCACTACTCGCTACAATTTTACCGGGCCGTGACGTCATACGCTCCTACTCCTGATCTTTGATGCTTTTTAGCTTCGTCAGTTTTTATAGATTTGGTAAAGGAAAAAATACGTGTCCAATATTTTTCTATAATCTAACTGACGGACTAAACATAATCATATATTTTTTACTCAGGCAACATCCCTATTGACACGAATTTTGCTTTAAAGGGATTTGTAGCGTGAGTTTATATACTGATGATAATTAAAGCACAAGCTTTCATAAAAGCAAGCTAGTGATTACAGCATACAACCCCGAGGGCCGAACGCCGCGAGCCGAAAGCCGAACGTCGAGTGCCGACGGTGGCTACTAAACCACCTGTGTCTGTGTCGCTGACAGTAATGAGCGCCTTTGTTTATGAGGCGTGGTGCTAATTATGTGCGAAAGCGATAATGGTGAATTAATTAATTGTTAATATCATAAAACTAGCCAAGTGTGAGTAGGACTCGCATGCAAAGGGTTCCGAACGAATCTCATTTCTGAAATATGTTATATTCAAATAATAGCCTTTTATGGGTTTTCCTGTAATCGATGGCAAAGAACAATTACATAACAATATGCATTTTTTTTAGAATTTGAAACCTTGTATTTTCGGAAATAAGAGTTAATAAAAGTTGGGGGGCGTGGTAATTATTAATTTAATTTCTTTTATTCCCTCAAAATCCTTATTTTATTTAAAATTATAAAAAATGTGCCTTTTCATTTAATATGTACACTTTCACGGTACAGTTGGTAAAACTATTTTTAATGTTTTCTAAAAAAATCATGTGGCTAAACAAACAGCGCAATAAATATAACTCATACTCTTTTCACTTTAAGTAGTCCTGAATACTTGTATAGATAAAATCATCAGAATTTCACGCAGTATCCACAGACATTTTAAAAGGGTTATTTGTATATCAGCAGCCTCAACAAAAAATTAAAAAAAAAACCAAAACAGTTCAAAAGTCCATCCCGTAAACCCTGCACTAGTTACCAGCGACAATGTTTGTCGGTCTACTCAAGTTGCCATAAAGCTGTTTTAACCTCATAGCACCCCTGATGTGATTGGGTGGCTTCTTCTATACTATACAAGTGTACAGGTGTTACCTGGAGTCTTTGTTTGAGAAGGTTAAGGCACTTAGTGGTGGTAGTCTAGTGTTCGTAACCTCCTGGTTGAAGGAGTGTGGGACAGGCGGAGAATGTTAATCTGGAGATGGAGTGTCAATTCAAGAAGCTCAAAATTGCAAGCAGAGATGCAAAGTTTTTTTTGTGTGTTTTTTTTTTTTATTTTTTAGTTCAGTCTCATAGTTTCAAAGGTAGATTTAACCCTAGAGTACTAATCATCGCCTGAGAGGCCGCCCGCGGTCGGTTTTTTCTGGTTATTTTGAAATTTCGGGGACGTGTCGCGCCGTGCTTTCGCGCCAACTCTGTGTAGCCCACGACGCGAAGGGGAGAGCTTGCGCGCTCGGCGGGGATACAGCGTTCCCGAGATATTGCCTACGTGATCGCCTGGGAGGCGATCATTAGTATTAAAGGTAGGTTTTTTACTATTGACTTAATCTACATTTTTGAGTTTTTTCTTTGTTTACTCACTATTATAAGATATAAAATACATGTTTTATTTCATAGATGGATCTCAACGAGCAGCAGATAGCAAATTACTTGGTAGATGATACCTCTGAGCTCTGATAGTGAGACCAAGGATAATTTAGAAGTCGCGGATTACGATTCTGATGACAGTGGGGTTGATCCCACTTTTGTTCCATACCGACTCGAAAATGAGTTACAAAATATTGTGCTAGATGACCCTGATCCTCAAGACCGAAGCTCCCCAATACCGTCATCATCCGGAAGCACTTTAGCAAATCCACAAACATCACCTACTTCAGAACCTACTTCGACTTAGTCTGCAGTAAGCTATGTGATGATTAGAATAGTTTTTTGTTATGTTGTTCATACTTTATATATTATATTGTAGTTTTTATACCAAAACAGTGGTCCAATGTCAACATTTCTTTTTTAATAAAAATATCCCTCAAGGCTGTGTTAGAAAGTTAAGTATTATGTGTAAGGCTGATTTTAAGACAAATAAGAGTTTCTCAGACATATATTTTTTTGCATTTCATAAAGGCAGAGGTATGCCTGTTATTTTGTTCTAAATTTTGTTACATTTTAATAAAAGTTTAGTACTAAAATTTTGCTTTATTTATAAAGTAGCCTCCCAGGCGATAATTAGTATTAAGCAGTAATAAATTTATATTAGTACTCTAGGGTTAAAGCCATACATTTTCTACCAGTCAACCAACGACGGAAAAGAGGCTAATAGAAAAGATAAGTACCTTACCTATTATTTAAAAATCGGTTTACTAAAATTGTATTTTTTTTTAATATTCAGTATAATATACTCTTATATAATTATGAAGTAACAGTAAATAAAATAATGAGATGGCTCAGCTTATTTGTGTGACGAAAATTAATCAACAATTTCATGTGAGTGATAGCATCTTTTTACAGTATAAACATGCGCTTTGAGATAACATTGCAAGACAGCAATGTTATCTGAAAGTTCAATGTAAACGTTCTTTTTTTTTAAATAACAATATCCAATAACAATTAACCGTAACCTTAGGAAGATCATCTGTCTGCAAGGGTTGCGGAATTCTGCTAGGGTTGCGGAATTTGTTCGAAAGAGTCACCGCGGCCCTGGAACGCAAAGGGCACAGGAAGGATCACGGATGGGTTTTAGTCAGTAAGAGTCTGACACTCCCTTCCGCTCCGCCCAGAGCGGGAGAAGTCATTTGATGATTTCCCATCCAAAAAAAAAAGGAAGGTTATCTGTCAAAAGACAACCACTTTCTTCAGTAATCACTCAAAAAAACGAACAAATAACACCAAATTTCCGCCAACGACTACAATAGCAACCATTTATCCCAAAATTTCCGTCTCGATCAATTAACAAAGCGAACAATTAAATTGTTGAGAGTCTAAATCCATTTGTCCTGTTTGTTCGAGCTCTAACAGTGTTTGCGTTCGAGACACCGCAATCCCATTTGAGCACTCAAATGCTCAGTTTTGAGAAATTCGAGTTGAACGCGAACTTACCTGCGAACTGAGTATTACAGAGTATTCGTCATTTATGAATCTTTAGGGAATGCCGTGTCGCGTGCAACTAATTCTGTTACAGACTTGAACAGATTTGTTACGTTTTGCTGCAGTTTAGATAAGTTTTCACTTCTTCATGGTAGTTTGTTATGTGCACGATTTGTTTGGTTCACTATGAATGTGAAGGGGACTCCCAGTAAGGGACTTGCCTAGTATTTTATTATTTGCATTTCAATATCCTCATCCTCAGGCACGGTTAAATGACGATTTGCGCAGGACGGCTGGCAGAAACTGGATGCGAGAAGCCGAAAATAGATCTATGTGGCGTGCAATTGGAGAGGCCTATGTCCAGCAATGGACTGCAACAGGCTGTTGATGATGATTTCAATATCGAATGAAATTATATGATCATACGCGTCTTTCTACATCGTTCTCACACATAGGAATAATTTCAAGAATAACCATGTGACAATTTATTGATTGAAAAGAGTGCTGTGGAGTTTCCTACACGTTCTTTTCTATAGAGATCTGCGCTTTTGGAACGTGCAGATAGCTTCACCTTTTTCGATTGGCCGACTTTGACAATTCAAAAGTGCCTGTAAATGTTTTAATTGAAATAAATGCTTTGAGTTTGAGTTTGAACTAAAGTGCTTTGTTAGTAAATATAATTGGTACCTGCTGAAATATTCTCTGATGATTACAACATCATAATTGTACATAGTTTCACAACTATGAGAGAGAGTGAGAGTTGGGAAGAGTGGAGGAAGAATTACTCCAGCTATGGGAGAGTATGGGCCGTTATAATAATAATGTATTAAGATTAGAAGAACATGGACCGAAGATAAATAACATGCTCATCGCTGCAAGGTCGCCTGCTTGTCGGGTTTCTACAGATTGAACTTAGGTAAGTATCCCCTTGAACTCCACGACCTCATCCCACCGGCCCCTTTCTACCATCAGACATATAGATGCACTGTAGGTTACCATCCCTATCTTGTTCCTATTCCATCTATTCGCACCAAGCGTTTCCAATCATCTTTTATAATGCGCACAGCAAAGGACTGGAACTCTCTGCCTGCGTCTTTATTTCCGAATGCATTCAACCAAAAAAAAACTCAAAGAAGAAGGTTCACTCTAACTTTGAAGAAGTCTCTTCAAAGTTAGAGTGAACAGGCTTCTTCTCGGTAAGCTCATTCCATCATCGACTTTGGCCTCTGTCACCTTTGACCTAGACTAGAGTCAAGAGTTTTTATTTTTAATGAAATACATAAAATAAATTAAAGAGATAGTAGCACCCATCACAAAAAGGATGCGTATTATTGTTCCAAAACAATTTGAATCTAACAACAATATCTAATCTCAATAACACTCCAAAAAACAGTAGCTCCGTCTAAAACATAGGAAATAAAGGAAATTGTACATACATATTTATAAGATAGATATTCAAATGGGTGCGAATACAAGGGGTCGGGTGTTTAGCCATTTAACCAGCCAAGATTTGGGCAGAGTCAATAATGGTTTAGAACTCGCGCGGCTTTGATATCGAGTGGTAGACGGTGTACGCTGAATTACCTCGTGAAGGGTTTTTGATGGGATGAATGGGAAGATAGGTTTATATTGACTTTGCGTTCAGGCTTAGAGCTTTAGCACCTTGGAAAGTTGACTGAGCGTCAGTTGTAACAACATGAGCTGTAAGTTTTTTTTTATTTTTAAGCGAGTGCAAAAAGGAGAAGTGTCATTTTTTTAAGTTTTTTAAATGTATGTACATTGATTACTCCGGAGTTTCTGATACGATTTCTGTGATTATTTTTCAACCGACTTCCAAAAAAGGAGAAGGTTCTCAATTCGACTGAATTTTTTAAATGTTTGTTACCTTTTAGTTCGGTGCGGTACACTTGGCATTTGGTCGCATTAAAAAAAAATTCTGCACTTGGACGTAAACGTCGAAGTGAAAAAACTAAGAAACTACGTCATCAGAAACACCGATTACCAAAATTAAAGTCAAAATAACTTTAATTTTGAAGGTACTTTGTGGTGGTATTTGATTTGGAAGTCGGTTGTAATTTTTATATAAACGTATTTTTGCTTTTTAGGTTATTTTTATTTGATGTATTTTATTTATATTTAAGTGGGGTTGTTAATAATTAAAATTAATTTGAAAGCAGCTAGTTTTTCCAGAGTATCTACATTCTGACGTAACATTCAGTGTATGTAATGCGGTCAATGCTTTCTAGTGATTTTTGTACTAATCGAAGTTTGGATTAACTAGAAATGAAATAGTTAATTATGCTATTAATTGTTCGGAAAGTATTGAATTTTATTTTGAGAAAATTGTTTTAAATAAGATTCCTAAGACAATAATATACTGCAAAATTTGCTGAATAGAATAAGCACAGGATCGGTCTATATGGTGACACTGGGCGTGCCTGGTTCATTTCTGGGTTAAAATGTCCTCTCATTTACATCCTCTCATAAATTTCAACATTCAAATTAAAATTCCCGGGATGTCCTGTCTATCCAGTCTGTAGTCTACGCGAGTCACGTTCCAGCGTCCGATCAATGTTCCATGTTCATAGCGAATAACTTATAAACTTTAATAAAACCAACATTTGCCAGTAGGTATGGTAATGAAACCCAATCTAGATGGTTCCGAGATTGGTTGGATGTTTGAAACTGCGTATGAAATGGAGGCAAATTAGATATTGTTTGTGCTAAAGTTTGATTTTAGTTCCAGAGTTGAGACCTCGTTCTAATTTACGTGATGTTACAGTAGACGTGTCTGACTGTGCAATTGTGACGTGAATTACCGAAGTCCAGTGGCCGTACTACAAAGTGCCAATGCTATCATGATTCAGTGTGAAAACGGGATAGTGCTATTCATCTTGTATAACTCCGTCTCTCTCTGACACAAGAATCATGATGGATTTAAGACGTCATGGTAGGGCTGATCGCGGCTAAAGACTAGCGGTCGTACAGTTCAATCTTTAAGGTTAAGCAACTCTTGCCAAGGTTAATCTGTGGATGGGTGACTATCTTAACATACCGATTTTCCTCCGTGCCTCGGAAAGTACGTTAAGCCGTTGGTCCCGGCTGTCATTTGTAGATCTTTAGCCGAAGCCAGTCAATTTGATACCAGTCTTGCCAAATAATACAGTGTTATCCAGTTAATGGGTTGTGGAGGTCTGGTAGGCAGCCGCTTCACGTAAAATACTGGTATTCAGCTAAATCCGGTATGACTGGGAGCCAACCCCAATATAGTTGGGAAAAGGCTAGGCAGATGTTGATGTGGTAGGACTGCTGAGATAGATAACGAGAGGTCCAGGGTTAGAACTTGTAATATCCATACTAATATTATAAATATGAAAGTAACTACCTAGATCTGCCTGCTTGTTTGTCACCTCTTCTCGTCTAAACAGCTGAACGACACACAGGCAGATCATCCCTTTTTTTTTTGGATGGGAAACATCAAATGACTTCTCCCGCTGGGCGGAGCGGAAGGGAGTGTCAGACTCTTACTGACTAAAACCCACCCGTGTTCCTGCTTGTGCCCTTTGCGTTCCAGGGCCGCGGTGACTCTGTCGAACAAATTCCGCAACCCTAGCAGGCACTGACCCTATGGGGCCCCGTCTTCTTTGCTGACGGCTCTTTGAGGCGCGCGTGGAACACGACGCGCCGTCGACGTCGACTCGGGCCTGGTTGCTATCGGACGGCGAGCCACCCATAGCTCGTCATCCGCAGGCCCGCGCCTACGGTGGCCGGGAATCGCCCTGCGTTTCCCGACGCCCGACGCGTCTCCTTTTGTTGTGCGGCTGGGGCGAGAAGTTTCCCTCTCAGGCAGATCATGCCTTGACATGTGTGTAGCTTTATGTAAAACACCATATGGTGTTAATTAGTAGTATTGATAAATTATTATTATTGCTTGTAGAATTCGACACGTATAGCAGCAGCCTGACACATAACGGAGTTACATGGAGCGACATGGCTTCATTAAATCATTGAACATGTGTTTGTGTCTTAGTTATTGGCTATCTGGTTATAATTGACTTGTGTTCGGTGGTAACAGCTGTGGTAATGTAGCAAAATGAAATGAGTACATTTTAAACTCGCCGGGAATCATTTTATTTTTAACTAGCTGCTGCCCGCGACTTCGTCCCCGTGGAATCCCCGATTTTAAAACATTATTTATCGCTGCTCCGCTCCTATTGGTCTTAGCGTGATGATATATAGCCTATAGCCTTCCTCGATAAATGGGCTATCTAACACTGAAATATTTTTTTAAATCGGACCAGTAGTTCCTGAGATTAGCGCGTTCAAACAAACAAACAAACAAACTCTTCAGCGTTATAATATTAGTATAGACTAGCTTCTGCCAGCGACTTCGTCCGCGTGGAATAGTTACTTTACCCCCGATTTTGAAACTCTCAGCCCGATCGGTTTAAAATTGACAACAGATAGACATGCTGTTTCGGGATGTTTTTTAGATAATTTTATGTAGATGACTTCTTCCGTTTTCCCAAAATTTTCCTTCACTGCTCTGCTCCTATTGATTGTAGCGTGATGAAAAGTATACTATAACCTGCCCAGGAGTATGAAGAATAATTGCACCAAGTTTCGTTAAAATCGGTCGAGTAGTTTTTGTTTCTATAAAGAACATACAGACAGACAGACAGACAGACAGACAGAAAGACAGACAGACAGACAAAAATTTTACTGATTGCATTTTTGGCACCAGTATCGATCACTAATCACCCCCTGATAGTTATTTTGAAAATATATTCCTTGTACAGAATTGACCTCTCTACAGATTTATTATAAGTATAGATAGATTTGGTTTATAATAAAATTGATTGAGTCTGGCGTTACTTTGCGGAAATCCATTTAAAATTGAAAAATGAAAATAATATATCTAGTTTCAATTTCCGCGAATATGTGTGGGTTGCAGGTATGCACCTCCCTCATATTCGCGGAAATTAAAACTAGATATATTATTTTCATTTTTCAATTTTTTTGGTTCATAATATTTGATTGCGTATGGTGCTTCTCAGTCTTGACCTTCATTTTTATGTTAATGTCAAAACTATTTATTTTTTACAGAATTTGCTTGCATGACTTCTCACCCCCGGGTGTCAAGGTGGAAGTCACGGGTAGGCCACGGAATCATGCGTTATTTCCGAATAACGCAAGTTTCCTACAGAAAAGTTACTTATCTATCTGTGGGTCTCAACGATAGCTTCATATCAGTGAGAAAACAATATTAGTAATCGGATAAGGACTTCTAGAGACAACCTCCTAAAATAATTTAATCATAGTTTAACTGTAATAATTATTTCGATAATTAAACTATTATTTACAAGCTAAAATATGAATCCGTGACGGTTGTCTTGTACAAGCACCCTTGTGCACAAGTTATCATATTTCTTGCAGCCGAGTACCACTGAAAACTTACTAACAATCGAGCCTTCAAAGTGAGTCTCTTAGTCACGTTTGAAACTTTATATTTATCGTCTCCCCTCGATTTGTATGCAGCAACAAAAGGAAGATAATTTCATATCCCCATTGAAGGCACTTTGGCTCACAATCGCAGCGGTAAATAAAAACGTTCGCAATTGGCACCCCGTCTGCGCCGGATGCAACCCGCGCAGCAGGGCTGGCACTAGGGCTGTGGAGTAGTTCTAGCCAGAATATAATAGAATTTCCATCGATATCAATATATGTAAATCTAAATATATATAATTCAAAAGGGACTGACTGACTGACATAGTGATCTATCAACACACAGCCCAAACTACTGAACGGATCGGGCTGAAATTGGGCATGCAGGTAGATATTATGACGTAGGCATACGCTAAGAAAGGATTTTGATTAATTCTACCCCCAAGGGAATAAAATAGGGGATGAAAGTTTGTATGAAACTTTGTCAATTTTAAACCGATCGGGCTGAGAGTTTCAAAATCGGGGGTAAAGTAACTATTCCACGCGGACGAAGTCGCGGGCAGAAGCTAGTATTTATATAAAAGTATTCCTTAACTGATGTGAGAGTAACTGATTGAGTGACTGACTGAGTTGAAATTTGGCTTATAGATCCTTGAGGAGTAACAACAAGAGGTTAACATTAAGAGAGAGAAATTCCTGCGGGAACGGGAAATGTACGGGACTTGCGCATGCGAAGTCGCGAGCAAACTGACAGAAAACGCACAGCCGAAAGTACTGGCTTTCTAAGACCAGTAGATTAGACTGTGCGTTGTCAGTTAGTAGCGGAAGAGTGTTTCTATATGAATATTGATTGTGTGTGTTTTCTACTGTATTATTCTGAACGTTACTAATTTACATTTTAAAGTATTAAGTATTAATTTGTTGTACACGTTTTTGAGCAATATTTTTATCCCACTGGTTGGATGGTCGAGAATTCCTAGTAGTCCACATGTTGCGGAATTTGTTCGAAAGAGTCACCGCGGCCCTGGAACGTAAAGGGCACAAGAAGGATCACGGGTGGGTTTTAGTCAGTAAGAGTCTGACACTCCCTTCCACTCCGCCCAGAGCGGGAGAAGTGATGATTTCCCATCCAGAAAAAAAATAGGATTTAGTCCACATGCACATCTATACTAATATTATAAAGCTGAAGAGTTTGTTTGTTTGGTTGTTTGTTTGTTTGTTTGAACGCGCTAATCTCAGGAACTACTGGTTCGAATTGAAAAATTCTTTTTGGGTTGAATAGACCATTTATCGAGGAAGGCTTTAGGCTATATATCATCACGCTTAAGCCAATAGGAGCGGAGTAGCGATAAAGAATGTTTTAAAATCGGGGATTCCACGGGGACGAAGTCGCGGGCAGCAGCTAGTTATATATAAACTTTCAATAAATACATGTCATACTTAAGTATTTACATGTATCCAGAAATCATTGCTATGCAAAACATGACACAATTCAATAAAATAAAAGTAACTAAACTTGTATCAGCCCTGCGGGCACCGCACACCCGCGCGGCGCGACCGAATGCACTCACACTCGAACTCGCACTCGCGCGCGCCGCGTCCGGATACGCACTTAGATGTTACGTACACAGCATTAGCTTCTAATACAATGTGCTTTCATATTGCATGAACTTGCCAACTTGTAGCGAAGATTATGCACTTTGCATTAGACAAATGGAGTGTATCTGAGTTGTTACGGGAAAGAGTGGAGGTGGTTTAGGCCGTGGCGCTGTACATACATAGTGATTGAGTGCGTTCCTGCAAATAGAATACTCTTAATTATGTACGCCATTAAAAAAAAAATACAAACATCCGAATTGAGACTCTCCTCCTTTTTTAGAAGTCGATTAAAAATGGAAAATGGGAAGTTCTAGGGCTTATTTGCAACAATTTTGACTCAATAATAAATCAAAACGTTACTGACCAGGAATTCTCCTGTATCGTTGGTGCTTTTACAAACTTGACAAAAATTTTGACTTGTTCTGGGTGTTTGTATGTGAGTTTATAACTCACATACAAACACCCAGAACAAGTCAAAATTTTTGTGAGGTTGATTTTGAATGCTAAAGGCTCAAAACGAATTTATCTACCGGCTACCGCTGACAGAGAGAGAAAACAAACATTAACAACTCGGTAACTATATTTGTTTCTCTCACACTCTATTTCTATTGATGGCTACTTATAGTCTAGGTATCAAAGAATGAATCAGAAGAAAATCACATTTATAAGTAATTAGCAGCACGCTGCGTTCAACCACGTAGTACCCGTTCCCGTAAAAATATGGGGATAAAATATAGCTTAAGTCAACCGGGGATAGTGTATCTTCACAAGAGTGAATAAATTTTTCATATTAGTTCAGTAGTTTCGGAGCCTATTCAATACAAACAAACAATCAAATCTTTCCTCTTTATAATATTAGTATAGAAATTAATATTTCTGTACTAATATTTAACTTATTAGAAAAATAAGCTGGAATGTAACAATTAAGAATACTTAAACAGGTATTCCCAAAAACCTTCTTTTATTTAAGCTATAAGGGCTTAAATAAAAGTAAGTTTTTGGGAAGTAGAGATTACTAAAGGTGCGAAATATTTGTTACGTGCGTGAAATCGACACTGTTACACTCAACGCAATAACAAATCGTTCAATCACTGCGACTTTCAGTTTAAAATTTTCAAGTTAGGTGCAAATAAACTTTGTCCGCGGGCGTCGAAAAAGGAAAACGTCTAAAAATAAAAAAGTCTTAAAATGAAATGATAATCTACTAATATTATAAAGAGGTAACATTTGTGAGTTTGTGAGGTTGTGACGTTGTAAGGGGTAATCTCTGGACCTACTGAACCGATTTTCAAAATTATTTCACCAATAGAAAGCTACATTATTGTAGAGTGTCATAGGTTATATTTTATCCCCGTATTGTCACGAGAACGGGAACAACGCGGGTAAAACCGCGGGGCGCTGCTAGTCATTTATATTCCACATATATACAAGGAGTACATTACGTGTACGTTTCAGTCAGAACCGCCAGCTCGGGCGACATCTCACAAGTTAATTTCCTGTGCGAGAGAGACCTTGCTAGAGATCCGCCATTTTTGCACTGCTGTCTATACAAGACAGAAAGTCATTATTTCGTTTATATCTAAAATTACTAGTTTACTGCCAGTTATATTGACCGCTTGAAAGTTGAAGGTTATCCCAACGGAACATAAATCGGGATAAAAAAAAGAAATTGTTAATACGGGTTTTAAACTACATGTTTACCAAATTTATATACCATAGGGTCAGTGCCGGCGAGAGTGCAGGAATTTGTTCGAAAGAGTCACCGCGGCCCTGGAAAGTGGAGGGCACAAGAAGGTATCGATTTGGCCAAATTATGCCACTATGTACATTAAATAGGTAGATAAAAATGTTTTTAATGAAACTTAAACTGGCTTTTGTTTTTTCTATTTTTTAACATTAAAATTTCAAAATGTAAAAATGCCGGCAATTTATTCTAATTAGCTCAAAGAAAGTGAGTAGCTTTGATCAAATTAAGTTTAAATTAGATATTAATCATATTGAACGAAACTGTATTCATAAAAGAAAGTAGCGTCTACTGGCGGCCCCGCCCGCGTAAGTGAAAAAATATACTAGAGGAACATAGTTTTTAGGAGTGAAAAGTTTCCTATTTCCTATTCCAAAACCTGGTCTACCCTTGAGGCAGTTACATCCAACCGATTACAGACAGACATACAACATAGTTACTTCCGCCTTTTTTTTAAGAAACAAGCAGCGCACCGCGGTTTTACCCGCGTAGTTCCCGTTCCCGTAGGAATACGCGGATACAATATAGCCAATGTTACTCAAGGTGAATGTAGCTTTCTAATGGTGAAAAATTTTTTGAAATCGGTCTAGCAATTTAATACAAAAAACACAAATATTTCCTCTTTATAATATTAGTATAGATATAGATTATAGTATATAGTATAGAAAAGCAGCGTACCGCGGTTTCACCCGTAGAGTTACCGTTTCTGCGGAAATACGGGGATAAATATATGCCACTTTTACTCACTGATAATTTAGTTTTTCATTGGTGAAAAAATGGTTAAAATCAGCTCAGTAGTTTAGAAGCTTATTCGGTACAAACAAATAAACCGAAAAATATTAGAACAGATACACATCGTCGCTAGCCCGGGTCAATTACACATCAAAGACAAAAGAACAATCAGATAGAACTGATGTAAGCACTAATACCTATTATGTTACTGGTCATAACATTCTCAACACTGGTATCGCATCCACTTGGTATCTCGCGGTAACTCGGAACACGTAAATATTAGCTCACGCGTGGCATTCTTGTGTGTAGGTACAGGTGCAGAATTAATTCTTACGTCAACGTTTTTTTTTTCAGGGTTAGGAAGTTAGTAATGGATGGTTTGATTTATTTATTAAAACTACATGCACTAGGAAAAAACCTTAACAAAAGCGCACTTAATGCCTTAGGCATTTGTACCAATGTTGCGGTAATTGTTGCTGCGGAATTTGTTCGAAACAGTCACCGCGGCCCTGGAACGCAAAGGGCACAAGAAGGAACACGGGTGGGTTTTAGTCAGTACGAGTCTGACACTCTCTTCCGCTCCGCCCAAAGCGAGAAAAGTCATTTGATGATTTCCCATCCAAAAAAAAAGGCATTTGTACCAATAGACCTGAGAAAAAAAAGTCTGGATAAATCGATGTTAAGCATTACTTTACATTACAGCAATCTGTGATGAAATCAAATCTACGTAAGATCTTCCCCAGGTTTTTTATTTTATTACGCCTTTGTGTCGACAAATAGTTTGCCTTGTCTCATAAATAGATTAGAATTTAATATGGTGAATATTAAGGAAATAAAATGACATCAAATACTATAGTAATTTCCATTGCAGACTTATATGCACCTACAGAGCACAAAACTTTTCCCTGGAAAATGGCTATCAATAAAATTTCTCTTTAAACTAAAATATAAAATATCTCCCCACACTTTCGCCCGTATCTGTACACACGGTACGTTTAGAAAGTTTACGAGCCGGACTGAAGTTGTCGGCAGTAACCACGTCTGCCCCGGCCGTCCGGCGGTCCGGCGCGCGGTCCGGCACGCTAACGGGAATGCGTTTGATTCGGAAATCGATGGCCGCGACTGTACGCTCGTCTTTTGTTCTCACAATCATATTCCTGTGTTAGGAGGAACTCTGAAGTTCGCAACTTATAATTGGAGGTTGTGAGTGAGACAGTGATTTCTAACTTAATGATGAATGTTTTGATTTGAATCGATTGGAATACGTTATGTTTAACTGGTAGATTGTTAAACGTTATTTATCCCGCTTCGACTTAGATATGGAATTCTCTCTGGCAAATTGTGTGTTACAATGTCAGAAAAACATGCTAAAAAAATGTAAATATGTTTACTGTTGTCTATTACGGAACTAAGCCTGACCGTCACAACTGGTGTCTTTTAATAAATACCTCTATGTCATAGGAGTCACTGACAGCCCGCTTTGCAGAGCCTGCATGGAGGAGGATGAGACAGCAGCACATCTGCTTCTAAGCTGCCCGGTAGTCGCGGATTACCGGCCTAAGTACCTACTTTGGAAACCCAGGTACCATCTGTAAGATAGTAACACCAAGGCTTTGCTGGCCTTCCTTGGGGAGCTGGGGTAGATCGAATGACACATTTGTCCCACCTGCACGGAAAATACGCGCTTAGTCGTGGAGTTGCGGAAACCAGCCCGATTTACTAATACTAATACAGGACTAAGACAGAAATTCGGTCTCAAAAGACCTATCTGAAAATAATCGAAAACATGTAAAGTCAACATATGAACAAAATAATATGATTCCTAATCAACAGAATCAATAATTGTTAACTAGCTTCTGCCCGCGACTTCGTCCGCGTGGAATAGTTACTAGCCCCCCCGATTTTGAAACGTTCCTTTGTTGCTCCGCTCCTATTGGTCTAGCCTTCCTCGATAAATGGGTTATCTAACACTGAAAGAATTTTTCAAATTGGACCAGTACCTACTCGTAGGTACTGGTCCAATTTGAAAAATTCTTGTATCTCGTACATTTGCTGATGAAATTTTCCAAATAAATCATTTTATATGTCAACCACTCATTACAAATTACAAACCAAAAAAGATTCCGAACAAATTACTTAAAAAAAAAACAAACATAATAATTTGTTTCACGTAAAACCAGAGGTGGCACCGAGCAACATATATTTACAGAAATATATATGTGTAGGGGCACAGGTGACGATGAGAAAGGGATGCGAATCCAAAAAAAAAAGTAATTCTCGCATCCCCCAAGGCCATTTTTCAAGGCCCACAACCGAGTGAGATTGGACCCGGGTTTATGGCTGCAGTCCTCTGGAAGATATTCTATAAAAGTTTTTATTGCGGATTTCTTTTATTAGAATGCTTTCTATCATCTCTGTAGAAATCTTGACGAAACGTCTTTTGTGTTAGTTTGGTTTTTTTTTTTTACTTTTAACATGTTGTCAAATCATGAATGTGCCGAACCAGGAAATAGCCGAAGCCAGGCAGAGCCTTAAAAATATGTCAACAGAAGGTTTAAGTAGATGCTTAAACCTAATAAGTATTTTGCTGAAGAACCAAATTAATTTAAAATCTTTAAGTCAACATATTCAAGGTTACTTGGACGCAAGCATGTTCCATTTCCATCAATGACAAAATTATTATTTTTATTTATTTAGGATTACACTTAAGTGAGATTGGAACGTGAACCTACCAATAATCTATACTAATATTATAAAGCTGAAGAGTTTGTTTGTTTGTTTGTTTGTTTGTTTGTTTGTTTGTTTGTTTGAACGCGCTAATCTCAGGAACTACTGGGCCGATTTGAAAAAATCTTTCAGTGTTAGATAGCCCATTTATCGAGGAAGGCTATAGGCTATATATCATCACGCTAAGACCAATAGGAGCGGAGCAGCGATAAATAATGTTTTAAAATCGGGGATTCCACGGGGACGAAGTCGCGGGCAGCAGCTAGTTTTATTATAAAAAAGGATTCACATAAGTAGAAGCTGATATTTTTCTCATTTTTATGGAAATATTCATCAATAACATAATGGGTAGTTATATAATTCTGTTACTTGGAAACATAGAGAATGTAACCACTAGAGAGCGTATAGGCTGATTTCTTCTAAGCACACGACTCACTACTGCGGGCCGGGGAACGAGGAAGAATGCGCGACTGCAATTGGTCAGTTCAAGGTCAAGTTGCGTAGGTATGCCTATCGTTAGGGTTGCACTACTTCATTAGGGGAAAATAATCGATATCGATAAAATGGATTTTAACATTATGAAAAATACTCAATTAAAATCATCGAAACAATATTTAATCAAAATTAATTAATTACAAAAATAAACAGACGTATCCTGTTATTATTGATTTTTAAAATGAATTATTTTGGTAGGTATATGTTTTTTGAATCAAAGTTTTAGGGTCCTTGTTCTTTGTAAAAAAGAAAAACGAGCGTCTACATATTTCTGAATTATGCATCTAGCTTATTATACATTATATATAATTATATTATTAAATTATATCCAACCAGAGATTTTAAAACCGATCTAAAAATAATAAAATAACCGATCGGTCCCGGTCGGGGACAGAGAGAAACAAATAAATCCCGAAACTTGCATAAAGCATACTGACGAACTGAAAACTCCTCCTTTTTTAAATCGGTTAAAAGTAGACAGGTATTTTATCACAGTAGGTATGTTAATAGAATAAAAACACATAGTTTTTTCGATATCGACTTTCAGCTAGCTATTATTGACACCACTATTTTTCTCGATAAAAATACAAAGAGAAAAAAAGGGATAGAAGCATTAGGATTGTCTAATGAAAGAACGAGACGTTTCCAAAAGACATCAACGCGGAACTCAACGGTGTACTCGTTCACCCTAAACACCATTTTAAATAGACCCCCGCGGTGACTCATAATCTGATTAAATCAAACATAATTTTCGTTCGCTTTACTTATCGATGAAAAGTTATGGCATCCTTTTTGTATCTAGATGTCTTGGAATGCTTCCCGCACCATTTCACCGCGCATGAAGGCATTTGCATACGATAAAATTGCATAAAAAGTTATCAAAATTTTGTATTAATCTAGCGTGCACACAGGTCTGACACTTGGTCACAACTGAAATGGTTACTCTTACCGTAGCCTATTTATAGGCGACAAAATACTAATCATTTTCGAGCGTCAGGGCACTGTATGCGCAGTCAAGTGGTTATATTGTCTTTGCTTGGAAAGTACACTGAGCCGTTAGTCCCGGCTCTCATTTTTAGATCTTTCCCAGTCTTTACTGTAGCCAAAAAAATCTGACTGCAGTCTTGCCAAGAAGTACCGTGTTTCCCAGTTAATGGGTTGTGAAGGTCTAGTCGGCAGCCGCTCCACGTAAAATACTGGTATTCCGCTGAATCCGGTTTTACTGGAAGTCGAACCCAATATAGTTTGGAGCAGGCTAGGTAGATAATGATCTAATTCTGTTACTTGGGTTGCGTATCCTTACAAATATATATACAAAGAAGTAAGATATTTTGGAAAAAGAATCTACTGCTGAGATACTAACATACCTATCATGAATCAATAATGCGGGATTTTTCAATCTATATACACTAACTCAAGTATTGCTTTAAGATTTGTTTATTTTATATGATTGTTTTTAAGTAACCAGTAATAATCAAATGATTTGCAATGGAATTTTAAAGTCGACGGTTATCTCTATTTATAGTTATATATAGCTGACAGTGGATGAAATCTTTAAATTTATTTTATGCGACAAAGAGACGTCTCCACCATTTTGGTAACTTGTGAAGACTTGTCCCATGTTTTGCCAAGTTTTATTTTTGTCTTATCTCGACTGTTTGTTTAAATAAAAAAAAATTGTTAAAGGTAATCTTCAAACGTGTTACTTTTCGTTATGTTTTGAACAGCTACCAGATATTACCTACTGGTGGACTTTTCTTGTGCTTTTCTTTAGACACTTACGAGTTTTATAATCATATATTCTTGTAATTTTTTTTTGTGATCACCTTGTCCTTTACAGTTTTTATAATGTTTTTATTATCTCAGGTAAGGCAATAGTTAAAAATGTCCATTAAGTGTAAAGAAAACATTGATTAAGTTTTATCTGTGACAGAAAACTAGCATCTACCCGCCACTTTGTCTGCGTGGCCATCAGATTGGGATAAAAAATTAAATAAATATTGTGTGTTAATTTAGGGAATTAAATACTTATGTGCCAAATTACATCAAGATTAGTGCAATAGTTTTACGTCCACCCATTCATCCATCCTCACAAACTTTTAAATTTTTATTATTAATAGATTGACTAGATTAATGATATAAGTAGTAATCATACTTTCCAGTCTCCCAATGAAAATAATTTCAGCCTGAAACTCGAGTACAAGAAGTACTCGTTAGAAGTTATCTCCTAAAGAGCAAGCGTAAAGAAACAATTCCACGTAAGTCTGACTGCTTCATTACAAATATTAATGAAGGAATTCCTCCCTACACTCGTTAGGAGTTATTAACAAACTCGTTTGCGCTCTTCTTGGTACTCAGATCTTAGGAATAAGGGAGATATGTTACCCTTCCACTGGAAATTAAAAGAGGACTTAGTGCTTTATGACTATTATTTGGGAACTAGTAGCATTTCTACTTCTCATGTGATTGTTGACGGTTTCAAATGCAAGAAAACTATTGTGTAGGGGTATTTTTTGTTCACCAGGGCCCCAAGTCTGCTATTACAATAGTGTCAGAATGGTCTATCATTGATTTCAAAATGGTTGATTTTTATAAGTTTGGTAATCTACTAATACAAAAATCAAAAAAGTGCAAAATAACTTTAATTTCGGAACTCGGTGTTTGTGGTTGCTTTTTCGTTTTTTGAACACCGACTTCCGAAATTAAAGTTATTTTGCACTTTTTTGATTTTTTGTGTAAAAGTCGGTTGTATTTTTTTGTAAAAAGTTTTTTATTTTTCACTTTTTAGTGGTACCTACACCCCCTCCCCTTCCCCACCTAAACGAACCAATCACATTGGTGTAAAAAAAACGTACAGCTCCTTTGCAGAGTAAACTAAGAGGTCGTCAAAGTAGGCAAAGTACATATTTTTTTTAGATTTTTCGAAAACCGCTTGGTTGATTTCGATAAAATTTTCATGGGACCATTTGGGAAGCATACCCTTTCCAACAAAAAAAGAATTTTTCAAATCGGTTGACAAGCGACGGAGTTATGCGCGAACAAACATAAAAAAAAAAAAAAAATACAAACATCCGAATTGAGAACCTCCTCCTTTTTTAGAAGTCGGTTAAAAAGCGTCAGTATGACTTTCCAATCGTCAACCACTGACACTCCATTGAAAGAAATGGCAAAGAATGGTAATCTCGTTCATATATGACAAATGAATGACAGACTTATGCGGGTACCTCCTTAAATTTTGACAGTTCCTTTGATTAGTGACATACCATTAGAACGTCTTTGTGCAGTCATTGCTTTTAATAGCTCGGTTATCAAAAAGTATTACGAGATCATTGACCAACCAATGAACGGCCATTATGAATTTAGCAAATTATTAACTTTTAACAAAATGAAAATCGTGTTGGAATGACAAATTTATAAAAATAGCAGATTTGGGGCCCTGGTAAGGCGAGACGATGATATGTGAAGGCGGTGACCGAATGAGAAAGAGAGAAGTGTGGGTCGTCTACTAGCAGCGAGATGGGCAGACAACATTTTGGTTATAACAGGTAGAGCTTGGATGAGGCTGGCACAGCGACGTAGGGATTGGCACAAGAAAAGAGAAGCCGATCGGCAGTGCGCAAAATGGGGTTGCCAATGATGATGTTGATGAAGTCTTATACCTAAGCACAACTGAATGCGATAAAAATTACACATATATTGAACCAATGAACCATTGAACTTTTCGTACAATGGTTCATTGGTTGTTTATTATGATAATTTAATTTAATACTAACATTAGCTTAAGTTGTACTACTACTAACACATATGGATGTTTATCTGAAATAAAATATTTGAATTGAATTGAATTGAATTGATACTAGCAGCGCCCCGTGGTTGTAACTGCGTAGTTTCCGTTTCCGTGGGAACACAGGGATAAAATATAGCTTATAATACTCGCTAATAATGTAGCTTTTTTTCTTCATGAAGTTAAAATCGGACTAGTAGTTTCGGAGCTTATTCTGTAGAAAGAAACAAACAAACAAAATTATTTACTACCTGTTCTGCGTCACATAAGTGAGAGAAAAAAAAAACCCGTTTTTGCAACATTTTTCATTGATGCTCCGCTCCTGTTACCTACCAACCATTTATCGAGAGAGCCTCTATAGCCTCTCTCGATAAATGGTAAGTTGTTGTGTGGAAGTCATAGTCGGTCGTAGGTCGGGCTATCCAACACTAAAAGATTTTTTAAATTCAAACCAGTAGTTCCTGGGATTGGCGCGTTCAAACAAACAAACTCTTCTCTCAGCTATATAATACTATTCATGTCTTACCGTCGTCGTTTGAATTTTGCCCGCAGATTTTGCTGCGCCTTTTATTGTAATTGTATTTATTTTCATAAAATTCAAAGTGTTGAAATTTCAAGAATGCATTGTTTAGATGTTACATTTCATTATAAATGCTAGTGAAAAAAGTTATACATAAGTCATTCCAGCTCTCACACTAATTTTCTTTCACGAGCAATTTTTTTCGTACATTCAGGGTGATTTCAGAAAAGAAAATTCAGCAGTTTAATCTGCAATTACACCCCCATATTCCCATTCCCATAATCACAGTATTTGTTCGCACAATTTGAATCGTGTTAATTTCCCTCTATAGACCCTCAGCGCGTTTTTATTCCTCAACAAAAAGTTTCGACCACTCTGTGGTTTGAATACGTACGATTTTTATTCCATTTAGTTTGCTGCATGTTTGAGAAAGTTTCTGGAAACGGGGCTGTGAATGGGTTAAAATATTTAAGGTTTTGTGATGTTCAGAGAGCAGGTTTTAGTTTTTGTGGTGAGAACTGGCCAATTTTATTTTCTGTTACTGCCGTGTAATTAATATTCCCTTTTTCGACAAAAGTTTGTGACCACATGTCTTTAGTAGCAAGCGTGCTCTGTTTTTCATTAGGTGAGATTGTGGCCAAAACGCGCCTATCTATAGTAATATTATAAAGAGGTAACGTTTGTAAGGTTATGAGTTTGTGACGTCGTTAGGGGTAATCTCTGGATCTACTGAACCGATTTTCAAAATTATTTCACCAATAGAAAGCTACGTTATTGTGGAGTGTCATAGGCTATAGTTTATCCCCGTATTGCCACGGGAACGGGAACAACGCTTAGCTAGTAATAATTTAGTGTTATTTTACTCACTTAGAATCTTGGTCGAACTATTATTGGCGACTGTATAAGTCTGATGCTTTTGTTACTTTTATTCTTATGTAATGCTGTATACAGAAGCTGTTGGTTTGCCTTTAATCTATACTAATATTATAAAGCTGAAGAGTTTGTTTGTTTGAACGCGCTAATCTCAGGAACTACTGGTTCGAATTGAAAAATTCTTTTTGGGTTGAATAGACCATTTATCGAGGAAGGCTTTAGGCTATATAACATCACGCTTAAGCGATAAAGAATATTTTAAAATCGGGAATTCCACGGGGACGAAGTCGCGGGCAGCAGCTAGTTAATACATAAATAAACAACGCGGGTGAAACCGCGGGGCGCTGCTAGTCAGTAATAAAAAGAATCGACTCATAAATCATTTTGAATTTGAATAAAGTAAAAGTTTAAAACATTCTGAAATTGTAAAACATCGCATCTCACTTGATTACAGGCATTTAGTTTCAGATGACAGATCAGCAAAAGCTTTGTATTGGATTCTTAATAAAGTATGCGCCGGCTGAGACAAAAACGTCGATATTGGGTCGCACGGGCTGAACGCCGGCCGGCGACGTATGCCTTCTCTTTTTGTATTACTGCATGACTTTAATTTACTTGAGGCACGTGCCCGTCTTGGAACACTGCATGCATACGGCACGTGCAGCTTTTTTTTCCGAATGATATGAAATTTCGGTACATTTTTGTGCTTTAATATTTAAATTGCATTAGGAATGCTTATACTAAGGCGAAATATTTTCTAAGTTCACAGATGTTGACAATTTTATCGTTGATGAATCATCTTTACTAATATATTACAAAGTTGAAGAGTTTGTTTGTTTGCTAGTACAAGCTAATCTAAAATTCAAATTGAAAATCTAAATTGAACTACCTACTGAAATATTTTTAGAAACTAGCGTATTTATTTTCTAATGCTCACTTACAGTAACCAGTGTATCTTTTATCTCCGACTTACGGCCGAACCCAATAATCGATCTATCACATACTGGAGATAGAAAAACAAATGAAACAATTTCATTTGTTTTTCTATCTCCAGTATGTGATAGATCGGTTATTGGGTTCGGCCGTTAGTTGCTAACTCAGCGGGCATATCATGACGTCTTCTCGTCGAGAAAAAAGGATAGAGTTATAACTCTATCCCTTTTTCTCGCTCGGAAGACTCACGTTTTAACACCTCACGGTACGCTCGAGGACATGGTATGTATGAAATTAACTTTGAGTGCAACCAACTCTAAATTCTAAAATGAGAGAGAAAACTCTAAATTGCGAAAGTGATCCTAAGAATCATTACAATGGTTTTAGTAAAGAGTATCTTGTAAAATCAGCCTATCAGGGTTGCGGTATTGTTGCGGACTTTCTTCGAAAGAGTCACCGCGACCCTGGAATGCAAAGGGCATTTGGAGGAACATGGAGGGTTTAAGTCAGAGGAGTCTGACACTACCTTCTGCTCCGCCCAGGGCGGAAGAAATCATTTGATGATATCCCATCTTTAAAAAAAGTTTTGAAATTATTACACCATCAGATACTCGTAACTACCCACAACTACTGCAACACACTTTATCGAAAAAAAAAACGGTATAAGAAAGCCGGCCACTTCCTAAAATAGACGATCATTAAAAATAATATTTAAACCATCCTTAACACCCTAAAACTCCACCTTGTTTCACCATAAAAAATTAACCTACACCAAAATGAAGTACATAATACATTATGAACTGTAAAAAACCGGTAGAAATTAGCTCATAATCTTGTTACGTAAAATTTAACATTTATAGTAAAAGTTGGCGCGTGAGCGAACGACGGGGAGAGATAAAACGCATAAATTAGCGCGTTTGACCGAACTTAGGGCATTAGCGATTGTTGCCTATGGAAATATTCGGAAAAGTTACATTATCATTTTGTGTTAGGTTGAGGTTATGGAGTAGGTAAGGTGACAGCGATAGTTCAGTTACTTTTTCTTGTGGAAGCATTGATGCCGCTATAAATAAGGTGTACCACACATAATTAGCCTTTTAATGTTCCCACTGCTAGGACACAGGCCTCCTCTCTAGGAGAGGGAATGGGCCGTAATTCACCAAGCGGGCCCAGTGCGGGTTGGTGAATGTCACATGTCTTCGAATTTTTGGATCTAGGACATACCGGTTTCCTTACGTTGTTTTTCTTCACCGTTTTGAGAGCAGTGGTGATGAAATAAATCACACAAAGTAATGCGCCTGGCTGGGTTTGAGCCCGCGACCTACAATTCGTAAGTCGGGGCCGTTACCACTCGGCCACTACTGCTCTCCTCACCCTTTTTTTACTCACGCAAAACCTACTAAACAGCAAATTTTTATCATATTTCAGATAATAATAATTATTTACAGTGTTCCTTTTATTAATTAATTACTTAAGTACCAATGTATTTATGTAAAATCACAACGCGTACTTGAACACCATAGACCAATCCGCTACCTCTTATCACCATGTTTCTGCCTGTCTACAGATGCAGCGCTCCATCACACTGTCCACCAACATAACCGTTGTCTTGAGGCTAACCAGGTGCCGAGTTGCCAGCCTCTAACTACCAACTACCACCCCTCTCATTGACGACCGGGGAGGAACGTTTTTTATTCAATGGCAACACTTGGGAGTATAATTAATTTTGTAGAAGATCACTGTTTGTGGTTTGAATTGGATCCGAGATGAGATTTGTATGGTAATCGGGGAGCTATGCTGCTTGAATTTTTATTTAGTTTAAAAACATGGTTTTATTTTTAGTTGAGAATTGAGCTTAACTAAACTAATACCAAATTCAACCACATTTATTAAATTACCACTTAAAACTAAGTAGCATTTTAAGTTTACAAATTGGTTGTTGTCATAGAAACTAATGCTGGTTTATAAAAATTAACTTTATTTTCTTAGAAAGAATATTTTTTAATGGGTGTCGCACAAGACAAGCATATAAACAAACAATAGTAACCAAAAAAAATCAAAACAAAACTGATAGTAAAATAAATTAAAGAAATAAAAATGAACAAACATTATTAATACCGACCGCCGACCGCCTTCTAAATAACTGCATCCGATTCGTCTTCAACCTCCGCAAGTATGATCACGTATCCGCGCATCGATCTCTATTAAAATGGTTACCCATTCGTCAACGCAGAGCGCTGAGGGCCTCGACTAGTCTGTTTTCTTTACTTAATAATCCATCCTCTCCTTCTTATATAACTTCACAAATTCAATTTCTTTGCGCTGCCCATAGTAAAACTCTTCGTTCTACCAATAACCGTCTTTTACGATGTCCCTCACACCGTTCTGGGTTTATTCACTCCTCTTTCTTTGTCCAGGCAATCTTCCTTTGGAATGCGCTCCCTCTGAACATCAGGACGGCAACTAGTCGGTGGTCCTTTAAGGTGAAAGCACGTGAGCACATTCGCAAGAAGTTGGTAGAATCATCACAGCGTTAATTCGTAGGATTCGTTTTTCTCAATGCCGTTGTTAATTTTATTTGTATGTATGTATATTATATTATATATAATTAAAAAACCACTCACTGATTGACTGATTGACATAATTGTTCTCCCACTTGCCGTGCTATGAGGGGAAAACGTTTTATGGGGTTGTATAGAAGGTGTCGGGGTGAGTATGGGAAAAATCTGAAACTACCCCTTTTCAACCCCTATCTTTCAACCCCATTGCTTATCTCAGAAACCTGACGTCGAAGAGAAAAATGGTTTTCAGCTTTGTATAGAGGGTGTTTGGATGAGTATAAAACGAAAAAAAAATTACCCCTTTTCAACCCCCTTTTTACAATCCCTTTGCGTATCTCAGAAATCTGACATTTTAGAGAAAAATGGTTTTCAGCGTTGTATTGAGGGTATCTGGGTGAGTATAAAGCCAATAAAAAATTCAACCCTTTTCAACCCCCTACTTTCAACCCCTTTGCGTATCTCAGAAACTTGACATTGTAGAGAAAAATGGTTTTCAGGGTTGTATAGAGGGTGTCTGGGTGAGTATAAAACGAAAAAAAAATTACCCCTTTTCAACCCCCTTTTTACAACCCCTTTGAGTCTCTCAGAAACTTGACATTGTAGAGAAAAATGGTCTTCGGGGTTGTATAGAGGGTGTCTGGACGAAAATATGGCCAAAAAAAAATTCAACCCTTTTCAACCCCCTTCTTTCAACCCCTTTGCGTATCTCAGAAACTTGACATTGTAGAGAAAAATGGTCTTCGGGGTTGTATAGAGGGTGTCTGGACGAAAATATGGCCAAAAAAAAATTCAACCCTTTTCAACCCCCTTTTTACAACCCCTTTGCGTATCTCAGAAATCTGACATTTTAGAGAAAAATGGTTTTCGGGGTTGTATAGAGGGTATCTGGGTGAGTATATGGCCAATAAAAAATCAACCCTTTTCAACCCCCTTCTTTCAACCCCTTGGCATATCTCAGAAACCTGACATTGTAGAGAAAAATGGTTTTCGGGGTTGTATAGAGGGTATCTGGGTGAGTATATGGCCAATAAAAAATCAACCCTTTTCAACCCCCTTCTTTCAACCCCTTTGCGTATCTCAGAAATCTGACATAGTAGAGAAAAATAGTTTTCGAGGTTGTATAAAGGGTATTTATATGAATATATGGCCAATAAAAATTCAACCCTTTTCAACCCCTTTGTTGTTAGTCAAAAAATACTAAAAAGACACCGCGAGTTGCTCGCAACTCGCGCCCCCAAGCGAAATACTAGTATGTATATATGATTGTATTTTTCCCACTCTGTTTGTCTTTATTTTATGTTGCACCTGCCATGTTGTCTCTGCACTACCCTAAGGTCGACTGGTAGAAAATGCCTATGGCATTAAGTCCGCCTTTGTACAGTTTTTATTACTAGTGCATAAAGTTTTAATAAATACATAAATAAATAAATTAATTTAGTTGTGCGAGGCCAAAAAGGTTCCTATCTTAGAATATGCAGCGATATTAAAAAAAAATCTTAGCGCTGCGCTGGTATTCTAATAGGTCCTGTACAGATTATTAATTTAACTTTGATCCAAATGATGCCACGGGTACACTCATGGATATTTATAGACCGATCTATACAAAAGAGTGGTTTTATATCAGCCACAACACCATGAAACATGAGCAATGAACATTCTCGCCCCCTTGTTGCAGAAAGACAATAAACAACATTTAGACGATTTCTATTTCACAAAACACATTTAACCCTCTACAGCCACCGCATAAAGCCATCCATCCATAAAATTGTGTCACATCGCTTTGCCATCAAAAATCGCGCGTCTCTCTCATTGGTATGCCGTGACCGTGCTGTCACGTGATTGGTATTTCATATCTCTTTTACGTAGAATGTGGCCATTCCTATGCGTCGGATTGCTCTTCTAAATGTTTATCAGGTCGGCGTCGGCGGGTTACACTCGTGATATTTGCAAGATGGTTCGATCTGAGTGGAGAGAATAAAACCGTATGATGTATCCACGTTTCTTGGTGCGCATTTTGATGTAGTGAAAACTGTGCATAAGTACAGGACCTCAAGTCTGCTACTTTTATAAATTTGTCATTCCAACACGATACCATTGTCATTTTGCTAAGTTCCTAATCTACTCAATTCATAATGGTCGATCATTGGTCGGTCAATGGTCTCGTAATACTGTTTGATGCCCGAGCTATTAAAAGCAATACCTGCACAATGACGTTATGATGGTAGGTCACTGATTAAAGGAACTGTCAAAATTTTAGCAGATTACCGCAAACGTCTGTCATTATGTACGATATTTCTATTTTATGCCATTTCTTTCAATGGAGTGTCTGACTATTGGAAAGTTATAATGATGCTTTTATATTAGTAGATTACCAAACTTGTCAAAATCAACCATTATGAAATCAATGACCATTCTGACAATATTGTAATAGCAGACTTGAGGCCCCGAATTCTCGATGAACGAAAAAATTTATTTAAATCTACAGATAAAAGCATGCAGAATATGCTCAGTGTGGTTATGAATTAATAGATAGAGTATTTCACTCATTTTCGTCCTATTGGATGAACTATAAATGCCTACCTACTACTGTGATAGATAAGAAAAAGACATGTTATATTTATTTATAAGTAGGCTAAACATAACACTTTTACACGTCCAATATTTTTTGGTCATTTTAAGCCAGATGAAGCCGGTGTTTCCTAGCCGACTACCCTGAGAAGAAACACCGAAACAAACTCAGTGGTCAAAGTCTGTTTAGTCCATACAATCCGTACTTGTCAAATCATATGAGAACCATGTAGGTTAATGTCTGAGGTAGCCTTTTGAGGAAATATTTTGATAATACAGGAGAATACGAGAATGTTCGATGGTTCAAAATGGCTACGAAATAGTTGGTGGATTTATACATGCGCAATGGCCGATACATGAAATAGATATGTCATATTTTAGATAATAATTACCATATTTCATTTCTGATATTACCATGACATTACTGTATCGCTAAATATATTCCAAACAAGGCTGAATAGTTATTTGGGACCTACTATAGTCCAAATAGTTCTTTGCAGAACATTAATATGATCTTGCTGGAGATAACTGTAATTTCCTATAAAAATATCTAGAGGATACGTCAAATGGTCTATATATCTATCTATATTTTTATATGGCAAGCAAAGCCGATGTCGACTATTCTGCCAATGTCTAAAGTAGATTGGTAAAGCAAGTGTGTTTGATATATTAACGTTACACGGAGATTATATTCGTCAAATGGTCAAGATCATTTATAAAAGAAACATATAAAGTAAAATCAATCCTTGTCAAGCCATAGAAATCAAAATTGGAAAGACACGATTGGAAAGTTCCTTTTTCAAAAAAAAAAAATGATGTTAAGAGCGCATACGCCGAACGGCATTTCATACAATTTTTCATTTTCCGAAATGACAAAACCGATTTTAATGAAACTTTACACACATAAGCAAGATACAATAGGTCTAAAAAGTTAGCTGAAAACATTTTCGATAAATGGTGTTACAGTTAAATTAGACCCATTTTAATTTTTCCATCTATACTAATATTATAAAGCTGAAGAGTTTGTTTGTTTGAACGCGCTAATCTCAGGAACTACTGGTTCGAATTGAAAAATTCTTTTTGGGTTGAATAGACCATTTATCGAGAAAGGCTTTAGGCTATATATCATCACGCTTAAGCCAATAGGAGCGGAGCAGCGATAAATAATGTTTTAAAATCGGGGATTCCACGGGGACGAAGTCGCGGGCAGCAGCTAGTACAAACATAAATTTCCAGTTATCGTTTTTTAAATAACACATTTTGAAAATGTTTTTAACCAACTTTTTTGACTTATGTATGCTGCTTATATGTGTGAAGTTTCATTAAAATCGGTTCAGTCATTTCGCAAAATAGTGACTTGAAAATTTGTATGAAATGCCATACGACGTACACGCTCTTAATTTGTTTTTGTTTCACCTCTAGATGCATTTCCAAAGAAATCCAGGTAAAAGCAAAGAGGTCCTAAATTAAAGTATCTAAACAAAAACAGAACAATCAGGGCAGCAGGACAATAACGCGAAGTTAGTTATTGCACTCGCGGGAGCCATTCTGTGCAAATGACGGAACAGTGTAGTTTGCCTAGAATCTCTCTTTTGTGTAATGTAAGCACAGTTAACTGGGAAATTGTTACTAGACAAAGAAAAAAGATTTTTATCAAGGCAGCAGGAATAAAACCTTAATTGAACTGGAATACTGAATAGATAATTTAGTTGAGGCAGAATTTTGTGAAAATTTTGAATTTCACGAGTTTACCATTAGTAGCAGTTATGATCAATTTGTTTGAAAATGAAAAATTATTTTTACAACATTAAAAAATGGTGTAACCTTTTAGCATTTTGTTCAAGCTAGTCTATACTATTATATTTTGTACTACTGAAAAGGAAACGCCCCCTTTTTCTACATAATTTGATTTTCTGCTACTACGAGCAACTCTTGTTAGTAATAGGGAACTTGCAATATTTTAATACATTTACAAGAATTCCATGTAAAATAAACCACAAAACATTAAAAAAATTAATACGCTTTAATGTATTGCCAAAATTAATACGCTTTAACGTTTTGCCAAAATTACGATTATAAACTGTCAGTTTTTTTTTTCTCGCGAAAGCGCACGATGATCACTCCTGTCTGTCAAAGGTCATAAATTGTCATGATTTAAGATTTAAATTCTTCTTTTCGTTGTCATAATACCAGTGACGTCACTAGACGCTGATTGTTGTACGTTCCGTTTCACCTGTATTCATTCGTAATAGTTGTTAAAAATCAATATAAACTACAGTAAAAAAACATTGCAGTGGCTCATTTTTTATACTATTTTATCATTTCAATAACAAAATTTTCATTAATTCTGCATTTGCATCTTCCCTGTTCTCATTTTAAAATAATAAACAAAGTAGGCAATCAATAAAAAGTAATAAAACTCGTAAAAAAACATTCCTCATGTTGGCAGCCCATGATTAAATTCATTTCACCGTTCGGTAAAGTCCGTCACTGCTCGGCAGAGCGTTCCAACACCTTTTATAATGAAAATTGATTTCATTCGATATTCCAGTTTCAGAGAAAAGTTTATTTTGTGAATTATTTTATATCAAACATTGTTATCGAGACTGACTACGTTTTTTTGGGATAAACTACTTTTTTCAATGTGTGGTCCGACCAACCAAATATTTTTAACTAGCTTTTGCTCACGGTTTCGTTCGCATTAGGATACCATTTCGCAATAAAGTAGCCCATAGTCCTGTTTATCTTTGAGCCCTTGAGTTTTTAAGTATATCAAAATCACTGAAGTATAGATAGCCAAGGCAATATACCTACCTAAAAGATAAAAGAAGATTTAAACAAAGAAACCCAACTGAAAAATAAACTCTTAAATTCCCATTCTTATTCGCCAGGCCTTCCAAAAAGCCAGAAGTCGGTCTTTTAAAGTAGTATAGCGAAAAACCTCAGCCAAACGTCATATTTCACACAACAATAGACGTATAGCGGAATGATTTATTATATCATTCACCCATTCGGTCTTTTCAGTCCATTCGTTCTATTCTCATTCAGCGAGCGGCTGGACTCCGCACAATAGGTTGGCTATTATCCCTGTATAACATTTTTATTACGTTATTTTGTTTTTGGGGATTTATTTAAATATTACAGAACTTATGTTGAAAAATTAATACAAAATCTATACGTTTTACAAGCTTTGTGACCGTGTACAATACCTACAAACTTCTTAAACAAACTTTGACCCCTATTTAATAATAAATAAATTAGTTCCTCAAAAATCTAGGTGTAAGTATACTCTTTAACGAAATTGTTATAAAAAAAAATTATATACTCTATAAAATAACTATAGCAAAACACGACACATTAAGACAAAAACTTAACTTAAAAAAATACAATTGAGTAAGTATAAATCATTATTTATTTCTAATAATTAACACTTTTTGGGAATGAATTTGTCAAACACCTCGTTTGAAATTTGATGTTATGCGTCATCTGTGAGTAAATTTAAGATTTTATGAGGTAAACTAGCGACCCGCCCCGGCTTCGCACGGGTTCAATGTAGATACTAATGTTTCCTCTATTATAATATGCATGTATTATACATATAAACCTTCCTCTTCAATCACTCTATCTATTAAAAAAATACCGCATATGAATCCGTTGCGTAGTTTTAAAGATTTAAGCATACATAGGGACAGACAGCGGGAAGCGACTTTGTTTTATACTATGTATTGCTGAAACCGCAGCCTGATGTATTTCGTACCGTTAGAAAAAAAGAGAGCTAATAAACTGTAACTAGTCCATCAAGCCCGTGGAACTGCGCGTTCCAGTAGTTTTCTACGTCATAACTTATATGAAAGCAGGAACTTTCGCATGTCAAGCATTGTTCGTTGAGGCCGGGATTATTCATTGATGTTGCTACTATTTATGATGTTCTACTGACTAACAACGGCATAGTACTGTTTAGATTTGTTCTAAACTAGCTGACCCACGCAACTATGTCTGCGTCACTTAAGAGAGACAAAAATTAACCCGTTTTTGCAACCATTTTCATTGATGCTCCGCTCTTTTTGGTCGTAGATTGATGTTAAATAGTCTTATAGTTATATTATAATTTCTTATGTTTAAAACAAATCTTATTATATTGGTTTTTTACTTTTTACGTGATGCGTGAAGGACTCAGCAAGTGCGATGATTAGCACTCTATGAAGTTTTTTACTGAACTTGAAAACTCCATATCTTTTGATACCGTTAGTCGATTTAGGTGTAATAAAGGCTAGATAAAACTCAGGATAACACGCATGTCTATATATCTAGATTTTCAATCCCATCAGTGGTTCTTCCGTGATGCTTCCAGAAACATAAGTAGACAAACTGGCAAAAAAAATTCAAAAATCGTATTTTTGTGTTCTATGTTCTTTTTTTGTAACATTTCTCAGTTACTTTTGCGTAAAAATATACAAGTACAGATACACATACTATGTGTAGATGATAGTTTCTGCAGGCACTGGTATGAATTGTCTCTTTAACGTAAAATTTGAAACTAGACTGTCTCTAGACTATCTTTGAAATTAGAAGTTGCATTTTCGCAAGATTTCAAAAGAAAAATCGGGACTTACCTAAAGTTGCAGAAAACTGGGAAAAGTTAGGAGAGGTAAGGGAGCCCTATGCACTTCAGTGGAACAGTTCAGGCTCATAATAATTATGTTCCCACTACATTGTGAAGAACGGCACAGTTGACATAATTATGTCGGGCATGTCAACGGCCCAGGGAATCCATCTGCCACATTATTTCCGGTTATTCTAGCCTGACTAATGGAGACTATTTGCACAGGCACAACCTTGTAGCCAGGATTATCCATCAGCAACTTGCTTTTAAATACTATCTTATGAAATCGGAAGTACTATAGGTATGTATGTTCCTAACCCAGTTCTCGTTAATAGCAATAGGGAAGATGCAATTACAGAATTCATGAGCATTTTGTTATTGAAATGATAAAATAGTATAAAAGAAGCCCACTGCAATGTTTTTACTGTAGTTAATATTGATTTTTAAAAACTATTACGAATTAATATAACGTGAAACGGAACGTAAACTATCAGTGTCTAGTGACGACACTGATGTTATGACAACGAAAACACGAACTTAAATTTTAATACATTTTCATTCATGATCTCTGTGCAGACAGGAGTGACTTCATCTTCCGTTTTCGCGGGAAAAGAATAAACATTTTTGCATGGTCTATTTTACACGGATTTGTTTATCTAAAAGCAAGATGAAAATATTGCATGTTCCCTATTGCACATTGTATTGAGATCGGTCTAAAACTGACAAGACTATTATTGCCAATATAGAGCGTTGCGCAATGATTGTTGGTATAGCAGTCCCTCATGAAAAGAACCTCGTGAAGGCTGTAAAAGATGTAATCTTGACTTGGCTCGCGAGGTTGTTGACATGTGGGATGTGAACACAGCAGTCATTGTGCCGATAATATTGACGGTCAACGGTATAATTGCAAGAACTTCGACCAACATCTCAAGAGGCTCTCGTTTGGCAGATGGATCATGGGCTTGATCCCGAAAGCAGTACTCCTAGACGCGAAATGTATATTTAAGAGATTCCTATGTCAGGAGTTGTGACCGTAGCTTGGATCCTGTTTCCGGATACCGGTAGGCTATAGAAACATTTAAAATTGTTAATAATGTGTATAAAAAAATACAATGGAAAATTAAAATAGGAAGTAATGATATATATACATAATTATGTATAATCAATAATGTCAGTAGGTACAGTAACTATTCAATTACGTGGTGTTGGATATCTCATAGTTTTCGAATTGGAAGCTACTTTAAAATTATACTTAATAATTCTCATAGTTTCACATTAAAATATTGTGTTAATTGTAATATAACATTAATGTATATGTGAAATTATGTCTACATGTTTGTTAATCAAGCATGCTTCAACGAAAGAACACATTGGGATAAAAGTTTGACTGTTGTCCCAGCAGTAGTTTTGCTTTTGTGGGATGAGAACAACAACATTATTTTCGTTCTTCTATGTGGGCGACACCGATGACAAAAGCTAGTATTTAGTAACGATATTATAGATTAAATCAGGACTAAAATGTCCATATTTAAAGACCTGCAATAAAAATCACCTTAAAATTTGTTATCAAATGAAAATCAGTAATATTCAGCAGAATAAATTAGACTACACAAAACCCATTATAACGCAGACCTAATCTTATCAAACTCAAAACTAAAACCTCATTACAAATGCAAAATACTAACAATAGGTTCTGAAAAGCGCAGCGCATAACTTGGAGAGGTCCCATTTGTTTACGCGCAACACGGCACAACACCGCACAACACGACACGACACGACAAGGCACAATACGGCATAACACGGCACAACACGACGCAAAGCGGCGAGCCACAATGCAATGTTTTAATTTTCTCATAATTTATGCCGACGCTCAACATTCTATGCTTTATGTATTTCAATTCGAATTCGGGAATTAATCCCTGTTCCAAAACGTGATTTAGTGGCTTCGAGTTTGGTGTCACGGGATTTTTTTTTAAATATTTTTTTTGGTTCTATTCGTCAATAAAAACGACACTAATTTTTATTTTGTTCCATGGTATATAAGAATATCTTGACTCAGAAGAGATATTACTTCTAGTTTAAAACATATCTTTTACATATCGTGAGAACGCCCCAATTCATGAAAACATACATTCAGGGCGCCTATCGTAATCTACGATCATGACGCCGAAACAAATTCTTTTCAACAAGAGCCCTTAATCCGCATTACAATATGGCAGGCGGTGGAACGATGAAAGTCTTCATCGCATAGGAACAAAGAGTCGAAAGAAATGGAGAACTTATATTATGTATTAAATGATACGTGACTTTGAAAGAAGCATACGTCGCATTCCCCAGGTGACCCAAAAGAAGCGCATTTCTTCTGGGGTTTTATGAATTGTAGCACAGTTTTCAGGTTTTAAACAAAAGCTAGCTTGGTTTTATGATGAACTTATTTTATTAACAACCGTAGTTTATAATACTTTACTTTACTTTGTTTTAAAGTATTTGGCATAGTAGTTTCACGTATGAACGTATTTAGTGATGGACATGGTAATGTCCATCACTAAATACGTCCATACGTGAAATTAGACAAGCGTTTTGTTGCATTAAGTTTTCTTATCCATACTAGTGTATTAACTAGTATTTCACAGGTAGTTTTACTTTTATGTAACCACTCATTTAGTATCGTAGTTCAGGAAATAATCAACCGAGCACTCCATTTCTTCATAATCTGTGTACAAGACCCTTTTCAGGACACATTTACATACTTTTGCGAGGTTATCGTCTTCAAAATATTTGAGAAAGCGTTATAGCTTGTTTTCGAAGACGGTTTACATGTCTGGGAATGTGGGTGAACATGGTGAGAACGTGTCGAGCGATGGAAGGTCAGCTCCTGAATAAAACATGGGACTTATGGGGAACTTTTGAATTCAATAAAGTTTCGCGCAATTCTTTGGCCCTTCGGGTGACCTGTTGGCTTTGCAAAGATTAAGCCATACAGCTTTATAAAAAAGACGCGTTTTAAATAGGTAACTATTGTTTTGTTCAGATTTAAATAGGATAGTTCGTTTTGAAGAAAAATGGATGAAAGTAGATTACATGTAGCGGAGATGAGAATGTTGAGATGGATGTGTGGAGTAACGAGGATGGATAAAGTGCGAAATTAGTACATTAGAGGTAGTTTAAAAGTTGCGTGACGGAAAAGTTGACAGGAAACCGCTTGTCTTGGTATGGTCATGTGAAAAGGAGGGATGAAACGCATGTAACTAAAAGGGCTATGAATATAAATGTGGATGGATGGAATAGGAGAGGTAGGCCAATGAAAAGATGGATGGATTGTGTGAGGAGTGATATGAAAAAAAAGGGAGTTAGTGATAGCGTGACGACTGACAGGACAGAATGGAAGAAAAAAACGTGTTGCGCCGACCCCAAGTAACATGGGATAAGGGCAGGAAGATGATGATGAGGATAGTTCGTTTTGACGATCCAAAAGTCGTCTGGTAGATTAGTGTGAGTAGTGGTAGAGCCATTGTCAGTGATAAGACCGACATTTTACTCAAAGAATAAGAACATTTTGGTTACAATCAAATGTGTTCTAGCTATGTATCAATTGATGGCACAGAACAGAAAAAAACAGGATTCATTATTGTGGGCGTCCGTGCCAGTGATTTATTTATTTAAGGACAACCAACAAAGCATACACCAAAAAAAAAAGTGTAAATATCAAGGATCACCAAATTTTGAACATGTTATAGTGTAGCCTTAATTAAAGGCTGCCACGGCATGCATTACGTAACTATGGCTGTAGGAAAAACAGTACTAAATACAGTGATTGATTGCCATAAAGTAAGCCACCAATCATGACATATAGTTTCTCTCGTCTTTTTCGACTATTAAACCACCTCTTTATGCTTCTCGAGACATATTTCTGTACCAACCACATCCGCAATTGAATCCTATAATAGATTTGTTCCAGATATAGACCGGGGCTCCAGTGACACTCCATTAGCCGGCTCGTGCAGAGTCAGCCAGCGCGCGGCTAAGCCACTGTCTTATTGACCTCCTCCGCAAACAGTCAATACGGGTTCAACTCGAAGGATATTTTCTTTAAAGTTTGGATTGGCTGAAAAAATATTTTGTTTTTTTTTTACTTTGCTGGTATACATAGTGTTTGACTTTTAACCTTTGACATTTTAAATCACTTCCTATGATTCGGTTCAATTAAATTGATGATTTATAGTTTGTTATTTTTTGCATTTATTAGAGAGTTTGTCAAGTAATTTTGTAGGTTGGAGTGGAGGAAATCTTTTTACTCAATCGCGACTTTTCGACTTTCGACTCAATCTTATTGAGGGTTTTGCTCAGAAGTACAATTCAATTCTTGTGGTTTACAAACGAATTAAGTAAAATCAAATCAAAATCAAAAGTCATTTATTCAAACTAGGCTGAGAGACAGCACTTTTTGAACGTCAAATTTTACATAAAGACAGTCCCCCAAAACGCCCACCCGTCACCGATTAGACATTATCAGGACCACTCGACTAGTTTATAAGAACGGTATTAGCTAGCAGTAATGGAAATGTTGAATGGAAACCAATGCCATACAGGGTGTACATTTAGAAAATTTGGTTTCTCTAATTCGAAAAGATTCGTGCAAGACTCACACAAAAAATAAACTTCAACGTCTTAACTACTTGCTCAGCTCACCCCACATTAAAGCAACCAAAAAACTCTGAAGCCAATACAAATCCTTTGGAATCCATTAGTTAGTTTGTGCTGAGTCAGCAAACGATCTAAGTCGCTCTGACCTTCAGAGGCGTTCTATCTGTTCGCTCAATCTTTACCTTTTTGGGTCACTAAAGTAGGTACTTATGTAAATATAACGCCTGTATTCGCCAAAAGAGTAGGCAGTGATGTACATGTTCAGTTTTCATCAGTTTGAACTACATGACATGTTTAAATTTTCAAGGATATGACCCTCGAGTTGCAAGTTTTTTATTTTATCGGTGTAGAGTCACACACCGATAAAATAAATAAAACGACAAAATAAATACAATTATAAACATAAATACAAATAATACGCCACATAAATAATTTAGTTTAATATAAGATTTATTTTACAATTGCGAACACGCAGTAATAAAAGTAAAGCAGCCTGTATACTTAGATTAGAACCAGTTTTTCTAATGAGCGGCCCGTTAGCGCGCATTTGAGCCAAAACGTAACATGTAAATTATTCGTGTACCTGCAATTTCACAAACTAATAGATGTTTGCAACCTAACAACTTTGTGTAAAATATATTTAATCACCTGTAAAGTTTATTAGTTATTAGGCAGTATTCTTTTTAGCGAATATGAGTACCAATACAAACCAATGCTGGTTTGATGGTACAATACCAAAATAAAGACCGTAACAAACTGTATTAAGGAACAAATAAAAAAAACAGAAATCTTGATTTTATGTTGATAATGAAACAAGAAAATCAAACCCAGCACTTTTTAAATAGCCATGTTTAAATGCTTTATCACATTTATTTCGATCGTATGGCAAGCCTACTACTGTGAAAATTTAAATAACACTGCTTTATCTAGGACTTGTATCCAGGACTGAACGTGCAACATGCCCTTATTACAACTACAATAACGTACTATAAATGACTCTAGGAAGGCTGTCTTAAGGTTTTTAGAGTTCCAAACTTCTTCAGAGATAAGAGCTTTCAAGACTTAATTTTTGTTGTATCCGCTTTGGCGTAAAACTAAAGTTCTGCAAACTCCTGACGAAGCTATAAGATATATTTAATCTTTGTTGGACCTACTTCTGAACGAGTTTTTAATATAATTCCGTTGTTTGGAGGCTGATTATTTTAAGCAAAGAAAATTATTATAGTTCGTAATTAAAAACAAGACAATTTAATTAGTTACGACTCAAAACTTTATCAGTTTGAGTAAATTTTTGATTATGAGGTAAGCAAGCAAATTTTTTATAAGAATTAGAAATTATCAAAATATCATAATGTTTTATCCGAATGTGCAAATAAAAAACAGGAAAACGTATCGGCAGTCGTGTGTCTGTCTGTTTAAGTTGTTCTCCGAACGTTCAAATTTGTTACACGTACGAACTTTTGTGACCCAAACCCGGACGCGTTAGTAAAGAAATATATTTTGCATATATGGGGTTATTTTGAACGACAAAATACCAAAAAACAAAAAGCAATATACAAAGTACTTGTGACTACACTAATATTTTAAAGAGGAAAGATTTGTATTTTTGTGTGTGTCAAAAATTCTTTAACCATTAGAAAGCTACATTCATCCATTTCTTCTACAGAAAAATCAGGTACAATATTCCATGGTTAAAGCTTAGTAAGAAAAAATTCATCAGCAGGACTTCATAATAGTCTCCGTGATATAAAAGTGTGGCATCAAGTTTATCGGGTGGGACGCGAGCTATCACGCACAGCGGCGCAGATCAGCTGGACACTTGAACCAGTAACTACGAGCTAGTAGCTATACCGAACGCCAGATAAATGTGCAATAACGGTCATTGACCCACCTACATTTATTGACAACCTTAATTCTTAAAACAGAAATAATGAATTTTTTTATTATGGTGTTTCAGTAATTGCATGAAAGTTAGCTTCTTTTTTATAGTTATAGGTGGTTCATATTTTATTCATTTTGTTATGTTTACTAGTTGTTGTGCCTTAATAGAATCCATAATTTTACTTAGTTCAGCCATAAATGAATATGAATAAGTATGAAAACTTCCTTTGAGTGACAGAACTAAACATTCTTCTTATTCCTGTTCTTTAGATTTGGAAATAACTTGAAATAATATTAGTTTGTTTGAAACATAAATAACATTTTAATACGACAACTTTATTATCCAAAAGCAAACAAATTGACCGTGCTCGATCGACCAACACTCGTCTATTTCAGCTATGCACGTAGTTTGTGAGTTAGCGCGAAGGTACAGATCACCATAAATCTCACCAGATGGCGCTGCTCCTGAATATCTGAACAGTGAACAGGCTCTAATACATTTTATTTGAGTTCGACAAGTTGTTTGGGAACGATATGGGTTTTTGATACCTGTGATAGATATTGTTTGTTAGGTTTCAGATACATTTGAAAGGTGATTTATTTACAAGGTTCAGTACGGAGATATCATATTTTTGTTAGAGATCCTTCCGTGAGGAATGGCAGAGAATATTTGTGTGTGAAAAAGAGAGAGGAAGACCTTTGTCTTTTTTTATGGATGGAAATCATCAAATGACTTCTTCCGCTCTGAGCAGAGCGGAAGGTAGTGTCAGACTCTTATTGACTAAAACCCATCCGTGTTCCTCCAAATACCCTTTGCACTCCAGGGCCGCGGTGACACTTTTAAATAAATTCCGCAATCCAGCACGAGACCCGTAAGGAGTGGCAGAGCATAGTAGACTGTGGAAAAGGGAAAGGAACACATTTGCCTGGAAGCAGGGTGGTACAGGCTTTATGGAAAAGCAGATCTTAGAAGAAACTTTAAACAATGTGGTTGTATACCTCTGCCTATTTATTCGCTATGTTCTTCCGAGCTCCACAATGGATTGTTATTGATTTTGTTTTCACTATTAGGAAGATCGATTAACGAGGAGATACTTAATGCTCTTTGAACTTCTACACATACAATGACGTGTGTGTATTCAATTAGCATCCGCACAATTCTGGGTGGGTCGCTAGTTAAGGACAAGGAAAATTTTGTTGCAGTCTCATCCTGGTTCTGTTTTTTATTCATCTGATGACTATTAGGTCAATCTGCTTTTATTTTATTTACTTAATCTACTCTTTACAATGTTATACAGTGAATTGATTTATGATTTGAATGTTGAATACATTTTTTTCCTCCGTGATGACACAGATAAAAAAAATGTATTCACCGTATTAATTTCTCAATATCATCAATGTATTAATTGCTTTGCACACTATTCTATAAATTCAAGTTCTTAAAAGGTAACAGATTATCTGTCACCTTTTAAGAACTTGAATTTGTTGCTGGGCAGTTTGTAGCGCCACTTCTTCTTCCCAGCTAAAACAGTAGGAAGTGACGGGTGGGCGTTTCGAGGGACTGTCTTTAATATAATAGCTCTAAGCCTAGTTTTAATAAATGACTTTTTTATATATATTTTTGAGTCAGATCTTTTTACAACACTCATAAGGCACATGTTCTACCTTGTTAACTGGGTATTACAATTCAATCATTTATTTCGAACATCCACCATATTGTACCTATTAGTAATTAGATCTTACAAACTACATATGTTATTAGCACTAAAAATAAACTAAAAATAACCCAAAAAACCGAAACATAACAACTACATTTAATTCAAATTAACCCAATAACTGCTAACTAAATTAAGGAAAATATATTTAATGCGATGCCTTACTTTTGTGTACCAATTTTAAAATTCCAAATATGCTTAACCGTTTAACCCTCGATTTGTACCCCGGAGGATCGTCGAGGATGAGCCAGCGACCCGTAAGACCTTCATTCAGGACAGCTCTCGACCGGAAAATCACAATAGCACGCTCATTTTGACGCAACACGCTACATACACCGAGTTGATCACAAGGGAACATCGGACGGTGCGCAAAAAGGAACGAGTTTTCATACATAAGAGTTGATAATGAACTAACTTTGTGTACAAGGAGGAAAAATTGGAGTTGATGGGCAAATTTCATAGAGATGTTTCCACGTTAAAACATTTAGGTTGTATTAAATCCATCATAGGCGTGATCTCACACAAAATTTTAGCGTACCGTATCGTCTTATTTTATAACAGACTTCAAAAAAGGAGGTTATTTCGTAAACTCAAAAGACTCAAAAGACAAAATATGTGCGCAATCTTTTTAAATATCTAAATGACAGACTAAATAATTATATAAAATTTAATGTCCTTTAGGTAATTTACCTATTATATAAACGCTGAATGAAGAAAGAGAACTTATAGCATGTACACAAACAGGACACCCTTTTTTCTGGATGGGAACTCATCAAATGAGTACTGAAATGGATTGTGCGACTCTTACTGACTAAAACCCACCCGTGTTCCTTCTAGTGCCCTTTGCGTTCCAGGGCCGCGGTGACTCCTTCGAACAAATTAGGCAACAGATATAGGACACTCAAGGTGGAAAAATTGGTGATAAACTGCATAAGAATATTAGCTTCATGAAAATATTCACTGAAATAGTTATATTATTTGTTAGTGGATACTCGTGAATAGTATTCTATACCTACACTCTATCAAGCAACGAAAAAGATAAATCGGCTTCATTTCAAATGCAAATCCCTTCGCCTATTACATTCACTTCCACCCACACAGCTCTTGTCAACGCTGTCAAAAGGATAATCCTAAATAATATTCCGAACAATAGAATTTTTGACAATACCGTGTCAAAAAACAATGCAAATTCAAACACATCGAACATAGATTGAACCCTTAATAAAACATGTTCCCGTAATCCGCTAAACACCCATTCGTAACACAAACAAACATACAAGATTAACTTTGAACTGTAAAACGTCCATATACTGTCCATATATCGAAGTGAAATACCGGACAAAAACCGACAATGGATTTTCCACTCAATTGATCCCGATTTAAGGTCGAGAACCCCGTAAAATTGAGTTACTGTGTCAAATACCGGGCTGATAATAATTTGGATTGATGGCGAATGGATTTGAACTTTGTCTAGATAAGAATAAAGTAGAATATTGTGTGGCGGGGTTATGCTTCGCATCGTAAGTCATAACTCCTGAATGTGATCCGCTCGGTGACATTTCGAAGCTACTGGTAGATTGAAGTCTGTTCTCAATGCGATAAAAGTATATAAAAATAAAAATATCTTGACTTGGTTAAGGAAAATATAGTGGAAACTTCTTTACCTTTGGGCACAAGTACGAACACAGTGTAAATATTTAAATACGAACTATTCTATTGGACGATTACACAAATAAAATCAAAGTTCTCCCCTGGATTGAGCCCCTTCTTGGCAATTCATAAGGATATGCGTAACCTTTTGTCCAGCCTTGTTGGAGTCGGCTACCAGGCCAACCGAATCCAGTTGAATACCAGTATTTTAGCATGCTTGTCTAACTTCGCCAACCCCGTAACAAGGTAACGATACCCTTGGTAAGACTGGTGTCAGATTTTTTGGCTTCTGAGAACCCGTAACGTCTTTCACAGAGTTTTAAATGACAGCAAGCCTTAACAGCGTATCGTGGTTTGCGTCTTGCCATTGCGATGGCTTCCGAGACGGTCGAAGTAAAAAAAGAAACACTTGAATCGTTTCAGTGTCACAGATTATATTAATAACTCAATAATATGTTACACTAGCAGCGCCCCGCGGTTTCACCCACATAGTTCATAGTGGAATATGGAAATAAAATATGTTACTCAGGGTGAATGTAGCTTTCTAATGGTGAAAGAATTTTTGAAATCGGTCCAGTAGTTTATTCGTTACGTATAAAAATACAAATCTTTCCTCTTTATAATATTAG
Organism: Hecatera dysodea; assembly: GCA_905332915.2. Taxonomy (NCBI): domain Eukaryota; kingdom Metazoa; phylum Arthropoda; class Insecta; order Lepidoptera; family Noctuidae; genus Hecatera; species Hecatera dysodea. The sequence continues at coordinate 573,682 of HG995304.1, forward strand.
TATAGATAAGAGCCTGAGTGCGGGTTATTTCTCGGATTCACATTACGTTTCCCTGTCTCGTGCGGTCCAGTGTATTCCCAAGTACGATCAGCCAAGAATCTAACAAAATCTAACAATAGGGAGCCAGCCTATTGCCATCAACCGACCACAAATCCTAGGCCATTACTTAGGCTTATAACTATTGTAACAACAGCTTTGTGGGACCAAGTATTGTTGCCGAAGTACTTTAAAAAATCAAAGGCAGTTCCACTAACATTAACCACCAAGGTCTTGGCAACCCTTTCTTTCTTGCTATAATTCCGTTATTGTCCAGCCAGAAAGTGCCTATGGCTGATCGTAACATAGAAACTTACTTACTTCTACCATAACAATGAGAATCGTGGTTTAAGAGTTGACGACACGATGGCGATACGATTATGCAAATTTTGTGTTAATACTAAGTTTACTTCTGGTGTGTTTTATGTATTCTAGGTGTAGTTGTAATTGCTAGAGGAAATTCGGTGTGAAATGTCCACTAGTCTAATAGACCTGAAGAGTTTGTTTATTTGTTTCAACGCGCTAATCTCAGGAACTATTGGTCCGATTAAAAAAATACTTTCAGTGCTAAGATAGCTCATTTATCGAGGAAGGTAGGCTATATATCACGTCGGTAAAACTAATAGAAGCGGAGCATCATTGCATTCAAGAATGTTTCAAAATCGGGGGGTTAGTAACTATTCCACGCGGACGAAGTCGCGGGCAGAAGTTAGTGTATACTAATATAATACCGCTGAAGAGTTTGTTTGTTTCAACGCGCTAATCTCTGGAACTAACCAGTCGGATTTGGAAAATGCTTTTTGTATATAATAGCCAGATTCATGTAGGCTTCGTGGACGGAATATGAGCGTACGAAGTTGCGGACAAAGCTAGTAGTTATTGAACTTGATTTTATTATTCCTAACATTAACCTTTTTAACACTGTGAAGTATTATATAGTGAACTAATAGTTAAGGAGAACTTACTATACATACAATATCGTCAACGTCACAACTTGCTACAATTTTTACCCGCGACGTGACGTCATCAGTCCCCACTTTTAAATTTTGATGCGCTTTACATATTTTTATATTTTTTACGATTTGAAATGACTAAAAATACCGGTCAATATTTTTTGAAGATCCAACGGACGGAAAAAATAGTATTAAGTATGATTTTTATATGTAAAATTACCAATTTGTTCAAAAGAGTATCCGCAGACCTGGAACGCAATGGGCATTTGGAGGAATACGCATGAGTTTTAGTCAGTAAGAGTCTGGACATTCCCTTCCGCTTCACCCAGAGCGGGAGAAGTCATTTGACGATTTCCTATACGGAAAAAAAGATCCCGATAACAACTTTTGATTAGATTCTAACTTCTAACACTCTATGATACTCGGCACCACACAGGTGTCAATGCTCAAGAAAACCCGTGCATTGTAAAAGCCTTTTAACCCCTTTAAGCATGTGATCAGTCATTCTTATTGGTGGAGAAGCTTTTGTGCGCAGATTAGCCTCACGATGGCTTGTTCAAGGCTTATCATGGTGACTTGAAAGTATTATGTGAAAGTCATCTCGTATCGAGTTGTGACATAGTGGTTTCATTTTCCCCTTGATATGGGTCAAGTAAGATGTTTTGGTTGGTGAATCACATAACTTTGTAAAGTAAATAAAAAATAAAAAAAGAAGTTAAAAAAATTACATACATATCAGACCCATTCATGAAAGCCAAACATCCAAATCGAAATCGAGCACCGGCCGAATTCTTCCATGAACGGGCCCGCCTATGTCAGGGACGGACAAAAAAAAAAAGTTACTTTTAAAAGTTATCTTTAAAAGCTAAAAGTTGCATGAACGTAATAATTTTACTGCATGCTCATGAATCCAAATCAAGTTAGGACAACCTTGAAGTATGGAGGCTATTTATATATCTATATTGAGTTCAAGAAACAACAACTACGGACGAGGATTACAAAAAGCAAACGCAGACACAATTTTCTCACCCGACCCTACCTTCCAACATAAATCAATAGATACATAAAATATAATCATACTCAATATCATTTTCAACTTCCATTTATCGATACAGAATCCCTAATCCCAAAAGGTATTCGCGATTTCAGTGCTTTCGCAAAAAGAAAGGATATGCAAATCCGTTCGGGGACCAGCAACCGGGATACCTGGCAACCGGCAACCTTCCGCTGGGTAACAAGGGGCGTCCTCATATATCGGTGAGCCGATGAAAAAATTATTCGATATGTTTTTTGGCAGAGGATCGGAACACAGTGGGCCGTGAATGCGATTAAAAATCTGTTTACGGGAATGGATTTTTGGATATTTCGTCTGATGGGTTTGGCTTAGGAAAAAACTTAATAGCAAGGGCTTTTTTGAGCCTTTTTGGGCCTTTCTTTTGGATCAAACAAAAAGTTCAAAAAGAACCCTGCATTATCTCGCAGGTTGGGTTACATTGTTTTTTACTTTTTAATTTCCTACATAATTTGTTTTAATTTAGTTCAATTAAACTATTAACTTTATTTCAGTGCAACTTCGACAATATTATTATAGTCTTTTTATTTTCATATATTATACATATATACATTTTTTGTAAGTTAAGACAACGTTTGTGTGCATGCAGAGTTTACCTTTAAGTGATTGTTACACTATATTCTGATTTCTTGCTTCTGTTCCATTTGCTTATACCAGTGTATACAATTGTTGGTGAACCAAATAAATAAAATAAAAAAAACAAAAATCATCAAAATAACTTCTTTCGCTTTGGGCTTTTCTTTCTTGTAAGGTAGTGTTCTTACTAACTTTAATTAGTCGTACCCAAATGTCCAAATGCTCTGCAGCCCTAGCAGGCTTGACCCTGCATGTCCAATCATTTAATCAATACACAATACACATGCAATAGAAATACCCAGTCAGTGAAAATTTTAACTGTCTTCTTATTACGGTTCAGACCGCTGACAGACAGACCGACGCCGACGGACGGACGGACAACAGAAGCTTGGTAATAGGGTTCCGTTGGTTACCCTTCAGACAAGGAACCCTAAAAGTGACCAATTATACTTTGTCACAAATAAAAAACTAAACTCAAAACAAACACGAAATGTATTCGGAATGTCATAATTTTATCATCACCAAACTAACACCAGCAACTTTTAATTTTGATAGGTTTCTAGTAAAAACCTCTCTGTGAAACATCATTCATTAAATTATTAACGTAAAATATTTTATATTTTAGTGTAAATGGGGTGTGAAATAAACCCTGTTTTATGGGATCATCACTTGTCGAAATCAAAGAGTTACGTGAAACAGTTTACGTGTGCTACTGTTATTAATTTCATATAATTAACCGTTTAGTTTTATTGTTTTCATAATGAAATATTGTATAACATCCGATTCTCTGCTCTAAAGGTATTTTCACCGTTTTTGACCGTGAAGTGTAAATAAATATTGTACCGTTAATTTTGAGAGTTATTTGAGGTTTTAATTGAAAGTGAAAAGTTACGCTGTGTCGCTCTCTGAACTCTTTAAAAAACAAGTTTTTACTTAGTTTTAGAGCTAGATTTACTACTTAAGCGTCCAAAGCTTCATTAAAATCGATTTATTCATTTCTTAGAATAAGGTTTTGATTGTTTGTATAGAACATCGTGAACTTTAATCTTACAAATGTTGAAATTACATAAATTAATACTTACATTTCGTAGATCCATACACGACCGTGTACATATACTAAGTGCGTTACCTACTTAACCAACCAAAAATACTGAAGAAAAAAAAAACCTTTTTGTTCTCCAAAAAACAGGCTGAATTCGACATTCATACTGCCTAAGCCTTTCAAAAAACGCCTCACACGACCTTCAACACCACTTACATTTGAGCTTATTTTCTACAAAAATACCTTAACTAATGGATTAGAAAGAAAAAAGATCTGGTACAAGGGAAGCAATCACTTCTTGGTAGCAGGCTGGTGCCTGATTGGCCATCCAATCAGCGAACTGCAAGCCGATTGATTTGTTTCTAAGTACTGGATTTTCTTTTTTACTTGTGAATCGTATCTGGTTTTGCACGACTGGGAAATGTTATGTTGTTTTTAAATTGTTTTGAAATAAAATGTAATTGTCATAGATGTATAATAGAATTGGACATTTTTTGATGTGGTCGATGTTAAGTTAGGTTTAATGTGGCCATTTCATGAAATAGCTGACTATTTCGTGAAATGGCAGACGACTTCGTGAAGTGGTCTTTTCAAGGCATTAGCCACAACATATAAAACAACCGTAACGTCATTTCCTCCACTCTACTCGACGACGGTTCTTTGTTCCTCAGTCAAATTGATTCTGGTTAATCTAGATTTTGTGTTTTGTCTGAGTCAAGTTTAAAAAGTAGTGTACAACTTATTTTGTATATAACTTCCAAATACTTTACTACCCTTTCCCATGCACCTTCTGATAAATTCCCTATCGATTTTTGATATTGTTCAACTATCACGCAGATTAATTTTACATCAAACTTATTCATGTATTCCTGTGTCCATGACAATACCGAACGTTTTAATTTAAAATCTTTTGACTACAGCATGTTCGAGTAACATACAATAATTAATTGCAAATATTTGCCTCTTCATCAATTTTTAAGATAAAAGAAAAAAATAAACAAAGACGTTCAGTTTGTTTGCGCCAAAAAAAAATTCTTAAAATGATTGACTTTTAAATCATTTTAAGAAATTTTTTAAATTAATATTTTTTAAATTATTTAATTGATACTTAGAATAACGTTGGGACATCACTATATTACAATCCGAGTTAAATACTAATTGTCTATGCTATAACTGAATCCTTCAGTCGTTCCTCTAAAGAAAAGACGTCACAAATTATCCCCTAGCGGCGCAGTTCACATCCAACACAATTTTTAAATATTCAGACACTCAAAACCAAGTTATGAAGTAAGCAAGTAAAATATAAAAATACGCGAAAAAGCGTTGCTAGTCCCGACTACGTTTAAGTTGATCAAAACAGCACGTTTTCATTAGCTAATTGAGTTGCCTCGCTCATCATCCTGTATATAAACGATATTGTAGTCGTAAAAATGGACAGGGTTGGCATTCATAACTTTTTTACATGTTTTTTTTTTATTTGTGTTGAATTTTCACCGGTTTTTTTTTAATTGAATTATTTGGGTTTATTATGAGATACAAGTTTAGCGCATCAGTATATCTTAATTTAATTGATGACTTGTTTGACGTCAATCAAATCTTAAAGTTTAAACATATCAGTGGCGAAGCGTGGTCATAAGCCGATTCCCGCCGGCTTCCCTTCAGAAGTTTGGAACACAACTACTCTATCGTAATTGAAAAATCGCACAATCAGTACTGTTAAAAGTAGAGAAACATCACAAAACGCATACACAGATGGATATTCAATTCCAACAAAATTTGCTCTTCAACAACATTATTTAACTCGCAGGCGCTATCGGCTTATTGACAGTTCAATTTATAAGGCAAAATAGTCGTCATGACGTCACAATGACCACCGCGATTCTAGGCCACGAGGTAAGCCGGTATCCGCCGAGTTATGCTAAGAGACAGAATACAAAATGCGTGCGCGTGAGCGAGATGGAAGTAAGCATATAATGTTTTTTTTTTTTGAAAGAAGTTGTAACGACACTTTTTGTGTCACGATTTGGATGGAAGGGGTTAAGCAGCTGTTAGTGAGGTCACGATTTGGATGGGTGTGTGAAGCAATTGTTGGCAAGGTTGCGAAAAGGATGGGTGGAGTTAAGCAACTAATAGTGAGGTCGCGGTTTTGGATGGGTGAGGTTAAGCAGCTGTGAGTGAGGTCACGATTTGGATGGGAGGGGTTAAGCAACTGTTAGTGAGGTCACAACTTGGATAGGTGTGTTAAGCAACTATTGGTGAGGTCGCGATTTGGATGGGTGGGGTTAAGTAGCTGTTATTGAGGTTGTGATTTGGATCGGAGGGGTTAAGCAGCTGTGAATGAGGTTACGACTTGGATGGGTGTGTTAAGCAACTATTGGTGAGGTCGCAATTTGGATGGGTGGGGTTAAGTAGCTGTTATTGAGGTTGTGATTTGGATCGGTATGATTTTACGAGACAAGACAAGACAAGAACTTCGTTCCGTCCGGGTGTCCCTTTACACCACTCAAGTTTTTTTTTTTTGCTACGGCTTACCTCTCTCAACATATCACCCTTCGCCACTGAAACATATTATTATGTATAATCCTGACAGCTATTCCAACTAAATAATATGAAATTCTACGAAAACAGCTATTTCACCTTTCGCGTTAAGCCAGAACTGACGCACACTATATCAAGCCTCAAACTTTAAGACCGACAGACATTCGATTAAGCGCTCTGCAATATTGTGCATATTCCGCAGAGGCCTGTCCCTCCTCATAGTTGAGACAGTATGGAATGACACGGAGTTGATTTTATATGAATGTAGTTCTGTTATGGTATATACCCAAATCTTTGATATTGACATCAAGATCATTTTTCATTGGCTGCTAAAACTAAAAGAATAGCAGATGATGATGCCAATTTAACCCCAAGCTATGGACTGTCTTTTTTTGCCCATCTGTTATTCCAAATAAAGTTTTTAATTACATAGATGAAGGGGCGTCCTTGTCTAAATTAATATAGTACACACGAACGAACACGAACACATAATGACTTCAAGTTATTTGTTGCGAGACTTTTACAATCTACTATTATGTTTTTCTACCAGCAAAAACAATGGTCATGAATGCTTAAAGTCTCCTTTTCCATCAGTAAGTAACAACAGAGAATCTCGCGAAGACCTGAGTCAAAAGAGTTCTATGTTCTAAATAGGTGACTTGGCCCACACGTGGTCGAGTCCAAAGCCGATCAGCCATTGAGATTGAAAACCAAATATCAAATAATACAGACTTTCACATTTTTAAAATATGAAAAAGTTGTATAAAACGCCAACAATTTTATTTTTATTCTATTAAAATAAAAAATATGCCAGCCCTACTCAATATACAGGGAGTAGCGAAGTGTACTGTGTACTTTTATCGCCCTCTGGGTTTTATGTTAATTCAGATACGATTCAGATGTGCTTTTAAATGCAAGTAAATGTGTACAAAGGGCATTCGGCCGCGATCCGCGCATCTTTCAAAGATTTGTTAGACAGACTGGGTTGTACATACGTTTTACTTTTGATTTTGAAATGCGCTAGGGTTTCTTTGTGTGTGAGCAATGTGTAGACATGTAAGAAAAAAATCTACTCGTATTTTCCAATTTGTTTATGTGAGGAAAGATTTTTTTCTACTATTGAGATGAAAATATTTAAATTGCGATGTTGGCAACTCATCTTGTGTTAGTATTACGTTTTCGTTTATAAAAAAAAACTAAACGATTATTATTATATCATAATATATTTGACGATGGAATCATGAAAAAATGATTTTTAAATAATATCTTTCATAAGTAAAAAAATTTATCTGCCAAAAGTTGTTTTTGAAAAATTATACGATTACGAAAATGTATTAACTGAACCCACATTATCGCTGCTTTTCTGGAACATTTGTGCCACTTGTGTAAAATGTACATAATAAAAAGAACGTACAACAGTTTTTTGTAAAAACGTATTTCTTCATTCTATCAATTAATACATTCACAGATAAAATCAAATAAAGCTAATTCAACCTGAAATAGAGACTCAAAGCATTATCCTGGCAAAAGTGATTGCTTGGTCACAATAGACATATATCTCTTCCACGCCAGTTATCAGGACTGTCCCCGGTGTTTTATTGTTATGGCCACCTTAGCAGGTAGCCACGAGCCCCTAGACCACGAAATATCGATGGAAATATTGATGCGAACATATCGAATAAAGCGTCATCGATTGCTCGGTATGTTCCCAAAACGTGTTGATACTTCATTGTTTAACTAGCAATGGATAGCGTTATCAAGAGTATTTGTTTTATTGTTCTTTTAAGTATTTTTGGAGTACGTCATAAAGTTTTATGCCCATGTAATGTTTGTTTAAAAACGTTATCAAATGGGCTTAGGGATGATTCTCGAGATGGGGTATCGTTAAACGCTTAAGCTGATTTTACGGCTTACTTACAGTATGCTTACAGACGATTCTCTTGAATTTAGACGCGTTTGAGATGTACTGATGAAGATTTGAATTGCATAACGTTAAGATTTACTGTGGCGCCATTTAATAGGATGATTTTCCAAACTGGTGGAATTCTGGAACTTCTTCAATCGCTTTAATTTGACACTTAGTACTTGTAAGTCATATTTGTATCAAATGACTGGCCTATAGAGTTTTTATATACTAAGAAATAAATTTAAATAAATAATTCAAAAAATAATCCTCTCAATTGTGTACCAAAAAATTCATCGAATGCGGAACGATTTGGCGCAACCTTTTATGACTTTCCAAACATTTTTGTAAACTCCTAACCTCTAAAAACATTTCAAAGTTTTCTAATTCTAATAAAATCTGCCTCGTAGCTAAGTAGAGCTGTGTCCTCTAACTTCAACTTAGTCTACGTAACGTAATCAGCCTTTTAATGTTCCCACTGCTGGGACACAGGCCTCCTCTCTAGGACAGGGAATGGCCCGTAATCCACCACGCGGGCCCAGTGCGGGTTGATGGATGTAACATGTCTTCGAATTTTTGGTTCAAGGATGTGCCGGTTTCCTCACGATGTTTTCCTTCACCGTTTTGAGAGCAGTGATGATGAAATTAATTACACAAAGTAATGCGCCTGTCTGGGTTTGAACCCGCGACCTACAATTCGTAAGTCGGGCCGTTACCACTCGGCCACCACTGCTCTCTCAACTTAGTCTAATAGACGATAAATCTTTGAAATGTCGAAGTATATCTCGACTTGTAACTTTAACAGAACAATTTATAGATTCCTGCTCTGTTGTATTGTATCGAGAAGCACTACACTATGTCCAGGTTGGTATGTTTTAAAACCTAGTTGGGACAATTTTAGAAAAGACTTTGTCCTTGGAACTGAATTTCATTATAGAAGTAACAAAGGGAGCTTCTTAGGATATTTTTTTTTCACAGTAGGTATCATGTTAACAGGAAAAGCTTTCAATTTTGGAGGAGGTCTTCAAAACGACGCGTTTTTTACGACCAGGCAAAACTTTTTACAGAGTAAACCAATTTTGATAATTATTTTTTTATTGAATAGGATTTACCTTGAAGTTGATCCCATATAAATCTGAAAAAGAAATCCAACCGAAAGGTCAGTCGGTCTAACCTAACCTAATCTATCCTTTGTATTTTACGATTTAATAAAACAATAACAAAATTTATTTTATGTTTTCTAGTTAACTCAAATCTGACGTAATTTTGGGACACCCTTTACAAGAACGATAAAATATTAAATCCTTTTTACAATCTAATACTGGCTTACGTGTCTTGAAAACCAAAATTAATTATTCTATCCCAAAATCATTTTCAATTAGTACAACATAAAACAAAACTCTGCTGTTATCACATTAGTAGAACCCCAAACTAAATTCGGTGCACATTTCATCACAAAGTTACTGAAACTTTCAGTGAGCGTGTGATTACCGTGAAACGTTCCCACTCTCACAATACTAGCTTTGTAAGGGCATTTGTACTGAGGAGACTATAGTAACAAACTAACTCACGAATTTTGTTTTTGTTGAGTATTTTACCTTTAGATACAACAATAATAAGCTCGTGGCTAATTAATAATAGACGCACAGCTCGTTCTTTAAAGTTAAGCAACAATTGGTTGAGGTCAATTCTTGGATAGGTCTTTTTTGTGGATGGGAAATCATCAAATGACTTTCAGGGTCGAACTTTTACTTTAAAGGCACTGTGCTGTCATTTCTAGATTTCTGACAGTCGTTACGGAGAGTCAGTAGTCTACATTATTTTAATCTGTCATATTCATCTACCATAATTTTATAAAGAGAAAAGATTTTTCTGTATGTTTGTTTTTATCGAATAAGCTCCGAACGTACCAAGCCGATTTTAACCATTTCTTCACCAATGGAAAGCCCCATTATCAACGAGAAACATAGTCATATTCTATCCCCGTATTCCCATGGGAACGAGAACTACGCGGGTGAAACCACGGGGCTCTACTAATTTATTAGATTTATTACAATTACTCTCTGCACTACCGGTACAGCATCGTGTACCAGTACCGTGGCATACAGTTACTAGTTTGTTGACTTCAGTGGCCGTATTACGAAGTGCCAATGCCATCATGATTCGTGTGAGGGAAAGAGATAGTGCCATTCGTCTTGTGTAACTCCGTCTCTCTCTGACACAGAAATCATGATGGATTTAAGACGTCATAATAGGTTGCCAGGCATTCGATGCAAGGAAAATACTGGTTATCAGCTCCATCCGGTTAGACTGGAAGCCGACCCCAATATACTTATTGAAAGGAAACAGCACATATAAAAACCGAGTATTATTGGAATTCCGTTGACATAATGAAAAAGAAATTAGTTAGCAAGACTTTTTTTTTCTGAGTGGAAAATCTTCAAATAACTTCTCCCGCTCTGGGCGGAGCGGAAGGGAGTGTCAGACTCTTGCTGACTAAAACCCACCCGTGTATCTCCTAGTGCCCTTTGCTTTCCAGGGCCGCGTTGACTCTTTCGAACAAATCTTTCGAAAAACAAAATAAAGCGGTACCATGTGACGTAATAGAACTTTTTGGCATTATTTTTTTAATCCTTGTGATTAATTTACCCAAAGTGCAGAATCCGTACCGAGAGAGTGGTTGCTTTAAATCATAACAGTTAGTTAGACCTGGTATTCGTATTAAAGAACATTGCGGACCAGACTTGCCAATCAGAGAGTCCAGTGGTCAACCAAACCAATATGATGACCCTAGCCAGATTAGATGTGAAATTGGCACAACTCTATGGCAGACTACAGGCCCAACTCATTATAAGTACGACCAGTGATCGCATTGGACGAGACCACAGCATTGATGGCCGATTGCACCGCGCACAGTTTGTGTTCTAATCTCCAGTCAAATATAAGCCATAGTCAAAGCGAGTTTAACTATGAGTATGTCGCGCGTCGGACGCTAGATTAGATGACGCTGTGAGACGTTCACAGAAGAATAGTTGAGAATATTGTATGAATCAAATTCAAAATTTCAAACAAAGATTGAAAAAGCTCAAAATGATAACAAATGAAATAAAAGGTGAATATTAAAATAAGTAAAATGTGACTTGTGAACTAACCCGCTCGCCAGCACCCATTTTTTTACTCTGCAAATTATTTGCCAAATAGAATACGTTCGGTTATTTTTTTTTCCTTTCAAATAATAGAAACAAGTTAATTATACCATGTAATAAAATTACTGTGAATATTTTAAAATCAATATCCTATGAACCTACACAAATCTATCTAACATCGAAACACTACAACCCAGTTAGCAGTTACCCGACTCATAACATTTATCGCAGTTCGGTTGCACAGTGCAGTTTTGTCTAATCTCCAGTTAGTAGCGAGTTTGACAACGCATTCGTCTGCCTTCGTACGGCGCGCCGCGGAAATTACATGACGCAGCGGGAGTGGCATAGAGAGGAGACAGCTTCGATATGATTTTAAAAACAGGTGATTTTTATTGAAGGGGGTTATACAATTTTTTGCTTGAAATTTGTAATTTAATTTATTGACTTTTTTTTTTGTTTTACATTCATAATTTAATTTATTGACATTTTATTTTAAATTTTCTTGTTTGACTTTTTTAATGTAATTTATTGTAATTTTTATTGGGTCTGAAATGTTTAATTTATTTCATTGTATTTTTTTTTAATTTGACATTTGTGACTTATTTTATTGACATTTTATTTTAATTTAATAATTTTGTTATTTAATTTAAATTATTAACATTTATCTAATTGGCATATTATAAATAGGATTGCTTGTATAAGTTAAATGATTGTTTTTATTTTATGAAAGGAAACAAAATTTAGTTAAATTAAAATTTGCATGCTGAATATAAGGCGGAGCATGAAAAACCTTGTACCTGTTGTATTTTAAGATCTGTACCACCATGTTTCAGGCAAATAAATGAATTATTATTATTATTACAAAATGAAGAAAGTTTGTTAATTAATCATCATCATTCATAGACTTTTTTTTACTTAAAAGGTGTCTGCTTATAAGTCCTACTATTTTTGCTTTATCTAATCAATCACTTTTTTATGATTATGAAATAAAATAAAAAACTTTGAACAAGATAGTGGTTTTCATATTTTGAAGATCTTGTCTTGACTAAAAAATAAAACTATATTATTACCACAATGTTTCATTTGCTAAACGGCATAGTGACCTATGCCGTTTAGCAATGAAACACACGATATTATTTTCTTTGCAGATTAGATGTATTAATTTACTTGTTACGCTTATTACTGCGCAAAATACCCAAAGGTTTCTTTTTGATCTTCTTCAAATACATAAGTTATCGAAAAGAATATTTTCAACTAAACTCATAAAAAGGAAACCAGACGACTCAATGCACAAAAAAAAAAATCTCGAACAACAAAGACTACTTGAACTATCGACAAACTATCGACTGCGCGCATCCCTACGGCGTATCGTTCGAGCACAAGTCAGTAATTTCCCGGAACGAGAGGTGATTTATTCCATAAGTGTAAGTGTAGTGTAGTGTCAAAGTTACGCGGCAGAATCAACAGTTCCGTACACTCAGAATAGATATATGTATATGTACATAAAAATAATGTACACGGCGGAAGGGTCTTATGTAAAATAGGTAGCTTATTTTTCGAAATGTACGCTTGATTTGTTTCTAGAAAACGTGTAACAAAATCTAAAGTTTTAGTTTGTATGTTTGCTTGAACGCGCTAATCTCAGAAACTAGGCTATATATCATCACGCTAAGACCAAAAGGAGTGAAGAATTAATGGAAAATGCAACGCATGTATTGTGAAAGATATAATTCCTAGAATGGCGTAACAACTGAGATGACAGTCAAATGAGAGGTGAGACATATGAAGATGACATGCCTCGAGCATCTGTTTCTCAGTTCAATAGGGTATTTTACTGTAAAAATCTAATTAGTCCGTCTGATAGATTTACAAAAAATATTGGACACGTATTTTTTCTTTTTTCACGTAAACAAAAAATGAAGACGATACAATGCATTGAAAACTCACGTGACGTCACTACGTTGCTACAATTTTTACCAGCGACGTGACGTCACGTGAGTTTTCAATGCATTGTATCGTCTTCATTTTTTGTTTACGTGAAAAAAGAAAAAATACGTGTCCAATATTTTTTGTAAATCTATCAGACGGACTAATTAGATTTTTACAGTAAAATAACCTATTGTCACAGGCAGTTTGCTCCGGATCTACTTGACCAATTCAGTGATAATATACTCGTAGTGTACATATAAACTTCTATGACCCAAACACGAACCTGTAACGCAAAAATCACTAAAGGAGAGTAAATTGAAAATAAAATGTTTTGAAAACTGAACCGTGTGACAAATCAAATGCAATACAAAATACAATTTATCATTTACGTATTGCTGAGGACACAAAGATGTATTTTAAAATTATAACAAAATTATCCTTAACTAATATTATAACTGCGAAAGTGAGTTTGTTCATTTATTTGTTGCCTTTCCACGCCTTACCAGCTGAACGGATTTGGATAAAACTTGGCATACAGCTTTAAGCAACGTTTGCCAAGGTCGGTTTGTGGATGGGTTACCATCTTAACATCAAGAGTGTCCTCCATGCCTCGGAAACACATTAAACCGTTGGTCCCGGCCGTCATTTGTAGATCTTTGGCAGTCGTTACGGATTAGAAGCCAGTAAATCTGACTTCAGTCCTGGCAAGAAGTACCGTGTTTACCTAGCTAATGGGTGGTGGAGGTCTGGTAGATAGCCGCTCCGCGTAGAATACCTCCGCCGACCCCAAAATAGTTGGGAAAAGGCTAGGCAGATGATGTAATAACTTTTTTTGTCGTTTAAAAATCCTATAGCTTTTTGTTGTGTCATGTCATCATCATCATCATCAACAGCCTATTGCAGTCCACTGCTGGACATAGGCCTCTCCAATTGCACGCCACTTAGGTCTATTTTCGGCTTCTCGCATCCAGTTTCTGCCAGCCGTCCTGCGCAAATCGTCACTCCACCGTGCCTGAGGACGTCCTACACTACGTTTGCCTAGACGTGGTCTCCACTCTAGAACTCGTTTACCCCAACGGTTGTCGGTTCTACGACTAATATGGCCAGCCCACTGCCACTTCAACTTACTAATCCGGTGGGCTATATCGATGATCTTGTCATGTCATCAACTTACGCATATTTAATTATTAGGTATGATTTCATTATCAAAGTAACCAATACAGCTTACAGTGTTCTAAATTGACACTACCTGCCCTTTAAGAAAAATCTACAAATGAGTCTGGATAAACGTTTTTGCATGCTTTTCAAGGCTCGTAGAAGATTCTCGTGTATTTTACCGGACATTCTCTTAACCTTCTCTCGGGCCATTTGCAAGCACATCTAAACTTTCCTGTTTACGATATTAGTTCGCGGTATAACACCCCGCCTCACACGCAGGTACAACGTATGTAACTTGCGCAAGTAGTACTACTTGCACCACGTTATTTGTTCGGCCGTCGGAAGTTCCCGCAAGTTTATTGTGTTATTACAAGTTCACTATGATTTATTTAAGAAATATTGTAGTTGTTGGTACTAAGTTGAACTTGGGAAATGAATAATAATATGGTGCATGAATACGTGTTGTAAGCTACGAACTATGTCGGGAGAGAATAGGGATGTTGCCTGAGTAAAAAATACATGATTATGTTTAGTCCGTCAGTTAGATTATAGAAAAATATTTGACACGTATTTTTTCCTTTATCTAATCTATAAAAAACTGACGAAGATAAAAATTATCAAAGATCACGAGTGAGAGCGTGTGACGTCACGGCCCGGTAAAAATTGGAACGAGTAGTGACGTCACACGAGTTTTTTATGCACACTTTATACGAAGACTGGATCTAATAAACGCCGCACAACAACTAAGAACAAAAGCACAACAACACTTCCCAACCCTATCTAAAACAATCAACAACAAATAGAAATCATTACCATAATCCGTGTTGCCATACTTTACATACACAAGTGCGCTTAGCGCCGCACTCTCGGAATTCATTAAAATGCCTAATTTAATGCGCGCGCTTTAAATTATAATAATTATGTAAGTTCAGAGCTCAAAGCTAAGCTCGCGTGTCACACTTGGAGATGTATTTTAGAAGTTTTGTAATAAGGTTTTGTATTGGAGTTAGAGCGTAATGCCGTACGCCATTTCATACAAATTTTCAAGTCCTTATTTCCGAAATGCCTAAACCGATTTCAATGAAACTTTACACACATAAGCAGGATACATAGGTCTAAAAATTTAGTTGAAAACATTTTCTATAAATAGTGTTACAGTTAAATTAGACCCATTTTAAACATCCTGGTCACCGTAGGCGCGGGTCTGCGGATGGCGAGCTATGGGTGGCTCGCCATCCGATAGCAACTAGGCGCGGGTCTGCGGATGGCGAGCTATGGGTGGCTCGCCATCCGATAGCAACTAGGCGCGGGTCTGCGGATGGCGAGCTATGGGTGGCTCGCCATCCGATAGCAACTAGGCGCGGGTCTGCGGATGGCGAGCTATGGGTGGCTCGCCATCCGATAGCAACTAGGCGCGGGTCTGCGGATGGCGAGCTATGGGTGGCTCGCCATCCGATAGCAACTAGGCCCGGGTCGGCGGCGCTTCGTGTTCCACGCGCTCCTCAAAGAGATGTCAGCAAAGAATACGGAGCCCTATTGGGTCAGTGCCTGCTAGGGTTGCGGAATTTATTCGTAAATGTCACCGCGGCCCTGGAACGTAAAGGGCAATAGAGGAACACGGACTGGTTTTAGTCAGTAACCGCACAATCTCTCGTTTGTATCACATTTTTCATGACTGTTCCACTCTAAAGCCTAATAGCCTTCCTCGATAAAAGGGCTATGTAACACTGAAAGAATTTTGCAAATCGGACCAGTAGTTCCTGAGATTAGCGCGTTCAAACAAACAAGCAAGCAAACAAACAAACAAACAAACAAACTTTCGCTTTATATATTAGTAATAGCATAGATATTTTATTTAGTGCTTAAATACAACAGCATATTACCTATTAAAAACGGTAAAATATATAGCTGAAAGGTGGCTAACGGTCCGTGAAAGTTAATTCCTTGCAGCGAGGCGACTCCAACTTGTGCTTTCCAAAGAGTTTTATCAGCCAACTTCACTTCGGTACTTCTAGTGGCATTATAGAATAATTTGATATATGTAGGTATTAATCTTTTACCTTTTGAGTAATATTTTATTACTCTTGAGGTCTAGGTATGTTTCCTTATAGTGATAATCTGGGGGTTTTTAAGTCAACGATGAAACAAAAAAAAATATTTAACACATACATACATAAATCACGATGGGTACATTTATTACAAAAATGGCATGCAAAAAAGTTCGAGAGTGTTGGTAAGTAAGTCTCAGGTCTCAACTGTCAAAATATGCGCCATTAACGGAATATAAACCAGATTTTCTTTAGATTGCGTTGTGCTTTCTTTACTGCTTCTGAGTATTTGATATTAATTTCAGCTTGATTCCTCCACGCATTCCTGAGAAAAAGGGTCTTGACAAACGGACAGACGTACAACAAAGTAATCCTATAAGGGTTCCGTTTTTGCCAACTTAGGTACGGAACCCTAAATAATCACATTAGCTGCTGTAATTGGTTGAATACATTTTTAACAGCCAAGTGTATAACTTGATTTTAATTTAATTTGTGAGTCGTCATAAGCATAAGCATAATCAGCCGTTTAATGTTCCCACTGCTGGGACACAGGCCTCCTCTCTAGGAGAGGGAATGGGTCGTAACCACGAGGGCCCAGTGCGGGTAGGTGAATGTCACATGTTTTCGATTTTTTGGTTCTAGGACATGCCGGTTTCCTCATGATGTTCTCCTTCACCGTTTTGAGAGCAATGGTGATGAAAATGAATTACACAAAGTAATGCGCCTGGCTGGGTTTGAAACCGCGACCTACAAATCGTGAGTCGGGGCCGATACCACTCGGCCAACATTGCTCCTCGTCGAAAAATTTTCTCATGACTCATCAATTTTCTCCAAAAATAAACAGTAAAACTCTTGAAAATCAAAGATAAATTTCAATTTCCTTTCAACTGCAATCTAAAAGACAATAAAACAGTTTTATTCCTATCCACATAACTTTAATATTAATATTCACGGAACAAAGAGCCGGGCAGCACGCCCACCATATAATTTTCCTCTGGTCACCCTTATTTATAAAGCCGGCCGGCAGAGGGCGCCTAACGTATAGTTCCTACGTGACATGATAATGGTGTTTAATAAAAGTGGAAGAGTTTTGATGAAAGGAGAGGGATGTGAGATTTACTTGTATTTTTCTGAATAAGGTCTGTCTGTAGTTATTAAAGTAGTAAATACAAAAACAGTAGAATATTTTTTTAAGGTTACATATAGGAAAGGTAGGTACTCAATTACAAAATCAAATGCTACGATTTTTGTTTAGCAAATATCATTTAGTCTCTGTATAAGTCAGTTTTAAGAAAAAATGGAATGTACTTAAGACCTGTTAAAAATTATAATTATCATGATTGTACTGGTGCTGCAGTTTCTTAAATTTTCGATGCGTTTAGGGTTGAAACCCTCGACCCATGGGCCCCCACAGCCTTTTCAAATATATTTCGAAACGGCTGGTTGACACTTTCTGTGATCCAAGTGCTGACTTTTACTTTGGCCAGAGGCTAAGCATTGCCATTAAACGTGGCAATGCCGCCAGTCTCTTGGGCACATTACTAGCTGACAGCGTTGAGGACGAAATTTTGTATGCCTTATTTTAGTTTGTTGTTAGTTTAGTTAATTAGTAACAATAGAATTGTTATTTTTAACGTTTTAATATCAAATATTAAAACGATGAAAAGAACAATTCTAAATTATGATTCACAATAATGAGGGTTAAGTTATGTAGTTAACTGAGTAAGTATGACTTTAAATATAATATCAACTAGCATCGCCCCACGGTTTCACTCGCGTAGTTCCCGTTCCCGCGGAAATATGTAGATATGTGGATTGCCTATGTTCACCGGAGATAGTGTAGCTTCCCAACAGTGAAAGAATTTTTCAAATCGGTCAAGTAGTTTCGGAGCCTATTCAAGGCAAACAAAAAAACAAACATCAAATCTTTCCTCTTTATAATATTAGTGTAAAAAACATGAACCAATATATTTCATTAAAATAACACTAATTTCCAACGTGTGCCTGTTGACCAAAATTCGGTCGTAACCCTAATCATTGTTCAGATCAGAGATCCCAGCATCAGATATTAGGCCAGCATCCACAATGTGCGCATATTTTTGCCAACCACTGGACGCACCGGACGTGATTTTCATACTAATTACGATTTTAACTGTTGTTTAGTATAACGAGAGGTTTAGTAAAATGTTTTGTTCTAACAATATTTTAGTAGCCCGAAATTCAGACACAATTTTTGACAGTAAGGTAAAGTGACATTTGATTAAACATGACGTACTGGCTGAATAGATAAACGAACAGAAAAATAAAATGGAAGAGATTGATTGGTTAAATTGGACCTCAAGCTACTGGATCAGTGGGAACAGTGGTGGCCGAGTGGTAACGGCCCAGACTTACAAATTGTAGGTAGCGAGTTCAACCCCAGGCAGGCGCATTACTTTGTGTAATTTATTTCATCACCACTGCTCTCAAAACGGTGAAGGAAAACATCGTGAGGAAACCTGCATGTCCTAGAACCAAAATTTCGAAGACATGTGACATTCACCAACCCGCACACAACTGGGCCCGCATGGTGGATTACGGCCCATTCCCTGTCCTAGAGTCTGTGTCCCAGCAGTGGGAATATTAAAATGCTGATTATGCTTATGCTACTGGATCAGAATCGTAGTATCTTACATAGGTCTAGAACATCCCATTTGAAGGTGAAGAAACTAGGTATAAACCACCCCATCAAAATCAACATTGAAATAAAGAAACCATAAATAAGGAACGATACTCTAGGCTTACACACATCTCAAAACGCAGTCTCAAGTCCGGACAACAAGCCGTACCGCATCCCCGATAGTTACAAGGTTCGCAGAATTTCACAAATATTTCGCAAAATCCTCCCCGCACACAAACCGGGTCTTTGTGAGAGACAAATTGGTTTTTCCAGGTTTTGTATGCAGTTAGTGCAGTTTGCGAACGATAGATAGATTTTGCTGGAAATTGTTAACTTTGCTCGTTTACGATTGGCACCGTGTGTTGTGCGGTGAAAAGTAATTGTATTTGAATATGGAACGTAACTGTGATCGGCGGGAGACGCCATTTTTTTTATTTTTTTTTAAGCTTGCATCGTGCAGGCAGGTTAGAAAAATTGGTCTGCTTGTAACAGACAAGTTCACTTTTACAAGAAAGAATATAAAACATAAAATAATAATTATATACATCTCAAAAAAAAATCATGTAAACATTCTAGGTATATAAAACTATTCTGAGGAACTTTTAAGGAGCGTTCGCTCTTGCATCGCAGTCCCATAATGCCAGAAATAATTCTAACTTACCTACATTTTAAAAGTGTTTGACAATTATATGGTGATTGACAATTAATCAAGATGGAATACCTAATTGTCATAAAATTAAGGTTACTAGCAATCCGTGCTTCAAACAATAATTTTTACCCAGACACTTAAACACACCAAGTCATAACACCCATCAACTAGGCTATGTAACTTAAACAGTCGCTTAAACAGCTTAATCAGCCGTTTAATTGGCGGCCTAGCCATTTCGCTGACCGGCGCCTTTTAATCAGCGGTTTGAGTGACATTTCGGCATTTAATCGATCAGATGACTTGGTTCAATATCGTTTGATGAGTTATCTAGCCAAGTAGCGCAACATAGGGTACAGAAAAGGGTACGGAAGCTCAGAGTACTTCGATACGCATAAGTTAAGTTCAAATGGCACGACAGGAGCTATTATAAGCAAGCGAAACGAGCAAACTTAGCCCCCATCATGCAATTCATGTTAGGTTCCTTTGAAGCCTACAAAAATTCGGAGCCAAAATTTTCGTCGCACGGTTACTGTATCCTAAGATCGGTTTAAACATCTGCTAGTATAAGCATAATATAATCAGCCTTTTAATTTTCTTACTGCTGGGACACAGGCCTCCTCTCTAGGAGAGAGAATGGGCCGTTATCCACCACGCGGGCCCAGTGCGGGCTGGTGAATGTCATATGTCTTCGAATTTTTGGTTTTAGGACATGCCGGTTTCCTCAGAATATTTTCATAACATCGGCTAACTTGATCATTAAATGTTGTATTAGACGCATTGCCTGGATGTCACTTAGACTGATTAAACAGCTGTTCAATGAATACGCTAAGCAGTCAATGAAATTGTTGATTGAGCTAGTTGGCTGCGACATTATCCTCACTCACAGGTTCTCTGTCCAATGAGGAATGGCGTGGTGAGTCTAGCGAAAACTACAAGATTTACATCAAATGTTTACGCCATGTATTTAACATGAATATGAATATTACCAAAACTCCTTCCACCAAATAAGTAACTTCAACACATCTACTAAAAACACCCATCACCACTATACCACAGATCCTCGTTCAACCCCCCTACCAGGCTGTCGGTCCAATGAGGCATGGTGCGGCGAGACTAGCGAAAAGTGCAGGATTCACATGCAAATGTGTACGGCATGTATTTGCATGTTCAGCGTATTGGAGATTGTTCGCCGAGGTTTGTCGATGCGCTTTTAAATTGTGGGCAGTTCTGGACAAGTGAGGGATTGGACAAGTGGTGGATTTTTAAAATATTTTTTGTCTTTTATCTATATCTTTTTGACATAAGTCAAATAATCAAACGATAATGCAGGCTCATGTAATTAAAAATGATCGTGTGAAGTTACCAAATATTCTTACTAATATAACGTATGTTATGAATGTAAAAGTAACTGTCTGCCTGTCAGTTTGTAACCTTCAAAGGCTTTCACCGTTTTGAGAGCAGTGGTGATGAAATTAATAACACAAAGTAATGCGCCTGGCTGGGTTTGAACCCGCGACCAGCAATTCGTAAGTCGGGACCGTTACCACTCGGCCACCACTGCTCCTGAAGGAAATAGTGACTGAAAATCCACAGGTTTGAGTGAGATAGCCGCCGAACTTCTTATTATCTGCAAGTCTTCGCTAATTGATTAACTATTGAGTCTGGTGTGAATAGTGAACCTACATATTTAGATAAACTCAAGAGAATAATATTATTGTGGATAACACCTTTTTTTTTTCTTGACGGGAAATCATCAAACGACTTCTCCCGCTCTAGGTGGAGCGAAAGGGAGTGTCAGACTCTTATTGACTAAATGAATAATAATAAGTAGTTATAGATAAATAATGCAAATGGCGCAGACATTGACTAAAACCCACCCGTGTTTCGCCTAGTGCCCTTTGCGATTTTAGAAGGTATTAATCAGAAGTTATGACATGTATAATCTAGATAATATTTTTGCATGCCTAAATTGGTGCAACACAGTGGACTGTGCATTCACTTGACATCTGGAAAACTTACTATTATTATGTACTGTGTTGAGGAATAAAAATTTTGAATTTGAATTTGCGTTCCAGGGCCGCGGTGAGTTTTTCAAACAAATTCCGCAACCCTAGCAGTGTGGATATCACCTTAAAATGACTTTTAAAACACTCTGTGTTCTCAAGAAGGAGATAACTATAAGTTTCCGTAGACAAACGATAATAAGAAACCCATTGTATGCATTGTGCTGCAATCAATAGCGTTTTATTAGCAAAAGTACATGAATACGCTCCTATTTGAAGAGCGACTTCCTGCGATGATTAGATATAAATATGAATGTATATATTTATCTTTTTTTATCATATCTCCGGTACTTGTAAATATTTAACTGGTTCTTAGTTGTATTGTCGTAGAACTCATATTGGTTTTAGTGTAAAATTTAATTAAACATAAATGCGAAATAACTATATTGGACACGTATTCACTATTTTTTCACGAAAACGAAAAACAAGGACGATACACTGCGTTGAACACTCGTGTGACGTCACTACGTGCTAAAATTTTTAATTTTATAAAGAGGAAAGATTTTTATTTTTGTATGTAACGAGTAAACTCAAAACCTACTGGACCGATTAAAAAAAATATTTCACCATTAGAAAGCTATATTCACCCTTTTTTTTTTTTTTTTTTTTTTTCTGGATGGGAAATCATCAAATGACTTCTCCCGCTCTGGGCGGAGCGGAAGGGAGTGTCAGACTCTTACTGACTAAAACCCACCCGTGATCCTTCTTGTGCCCTTTGCGTTCCAGGGCTGCGGTGACTCTTTCGAACAAATTCCGCAACCCTAGCAGGCACTGACCCTATGGGGCCCCGTCTTCTTTGCTGACGGCTCTTTGAGGCGCGCGTGGAACACGACGCGCCGTCGACTCGGGCCTGGTTGCTATCGGACGGCGAGCCACCCATAGCTCGCCATCCGCAGGCCCGCGCCTACGGTGGCCGGGAATCGCCCTGCGTTTCCCGACGCCCGGGGCGTCTTCTTCTGTTGCGGCGGCTGGAGCGAGGGGCTTCCCTCTCTCGCACGCGCTCCGCCTCCTCCTTCGCTAGCATTACTGCTTCGCAGAAGGAGGCGACCGCTTCCCATGCCTCCTCGCTCCGGACCATGGCCCGAACCAGGGCCGGACGCGAGAGGTCGCCGCCGCCGATCGCCTCGACGAGGACACGGCGGTGCTCTGCCCAAGCAGGGCAGACCTCCACCGTATGCTCCACCGTGTCCTCCGGACGATCCACACAGTGATGACACCCGGACGTGTCCTCCCGCTGGATCCGACACAGGTACCTCCCGAAGCAGCCGTGTCCGGTGAGCACCTGAGTCAGGCGGAAGGTGAGAACGCCGTGACGTCTCTCCAGCCACGCCTCAAAGAGGGGACTTATCGCCACAATAGTGGCGTGCCCAGCACTGGGTTGCGATAGTCGCTGTAAGCTATATTCACCCTGAGTAACATAAGCTATTTTATCCCCGTATTCGCACGGGAACGGGATCTACGCGGGTGAAACCGCGTGGCGATGCTAGTCTTACATAATTTAAAGACATTTGGTAATTACAAGCTTCCACATGTATACATGTATCTAATTAGTTACGCGTTATTTGCGTTGACTAGTTGCAGCTAGGATTAGGATATTGTATACTTTATTATCCCGGAAGACCGTTCCCTTATATCCTTACTAATATTATTTTATGTGAAAGCGTGGATGTTTGTTACGCTTTCACGTAAAAACTACTTGACGAATCATCATGAAACTTTGTACACATATTCTGGGTACTAGAAGTAACATAGGATACTTTTTATCCCTGGATTATGTTCCCTTGGGATAATTTCCGACACACGCAGGCGAAGCTGCGGGCAGCATCTAGTTATTTCATAAATTCATGCCCGTGAAAGCACTGGCAGAAGCTATGTAAGATCTTTTATAAACGATTCTGATCGTCTTTTGTAAATTTCCATAAGAATAAGCAAAACTGGAAATCACGAGTTCAATAATATAAATGAAACGACGTCAATCTTCTAAAACGAAAAATCTCAGAATTTCTTAGCGGTTAATAACACACCGCTACAGCCCACTCAAGCCAACTGAAGACATTTTCAAAGACGTACCCCTATATGAACTACCCCATCAAAGCAGACATACTCTAAAGGGCATGGAGTGCTTCTTTTGAACTGCACCCCATTCATCCCCCGCTAGTCAGATTAGCATAGCGCATCTGCTTATTTGCATAGCTTTTATTCGTTTTCAGAACTGATATTTTGGTAAAAATATATTTTATATTACGAGCGGCTTGGGAATGTGCTCCTATTTCACGGTACTTCACTTAAGGGTGGTTCAAGGGGGTATGGTTGCATGCGCCGCCGCTCAATGTCATGAGAATTATTTAGTTTGGTGTTATGGATAATTTTATTTATGAGGCATGGGAGTGGCTTGCTTCATAGCTATTATAAGTTACAGCTTCGTAAATGCTTTTTCATTGATGGGATATCAGAAAATAACTTCTTCCATTCTAGGTGGATGTGATACTGCACTTATGTATGTCAAAAAGTAAGATATAAATAAATACTATTTTTCTCTGGATGGGAAATCATCAAATGACTTCTCCCGCTCTGGACGAAGTGGAAGGCAGTGTCAGACTCTTACTGACTAAAACCCACCCGTGTTCCTCTTAATGCCGTTTGCGTTCCAGGGCCGCGGTGACTCTTTGGAACAAATTTCTGCACTCTGGAAGGCAGTGCCCCTAGCGGGTCCCGACTACTATGCTGACACAAGCATATTACAAAGCATATTACAAAGCATATTACAAAGCATATTACAAATTAGAAGATTACATTCAGGATAAGAATGCTTGGAAACATGCTGGTCTTGCTCCATAGGGCAATCAAGGGTGTAGACAAAATCAAACTGGTTGATTTATGAGTGAATTATATTTATGAATGCATTTTTTTGTGTCTTGTACTTTTTTTTTCTTTTTATTACTTCAATATTTGTAAATTATGTGAGTACCATGGGCATGAGATATTTAGAAGTTTACCTCTGCTGGTAATACTTTGTTCTATAACTAGTATACTTGGTGCATCGTCCTCACATATATGAAGTATTTATTGTATTACCAAATATTGTAAAACATTGATTTGAAAAGAGTAACTATGGAGTTTCCTGTCCGTTCTTCTCCATAAGAATCTACCTATGCGAATGGACGCTAGAGTCACTTAATTTATGATATTTTTTATTGATGACGTTCAAAAGTGCCGTTAATGGCCTAATTGAAATAAACGTTTTGAGTTTGAGTTTTGAGTTTGACATCTCTTTCAGGCGCGTGTGGAATATTACGCGTTGGTGACCTGGGCCTGGTTGTTACTGGACGGTGAACCACTTAACGCTTGCCGTAGCGCTTGGTAACAGTCTAGGACCGTTAAAATACATATTATTATATAATCATCATATCAGCCAAAAGACGTCCACTGCTGGTCACTAGGGTCGGTCTACAAATATAACTGGTTATGAAAAGAAATTATGTTTTTATTTCCCGTCCATCGCAGTTCTCGTCTATACTACTATCATAAAGAGGAAAGATTTTTATTTTTGTATGTAACGAATAAACTCAAAAACTACTGGATCGATTTCAAAAATTCTTTCACCATTAGAAAGCTACATTCACCTTGAGTAACATAGGCTATATTTTATTCCCATAACCCCACGGGAACGGGAATTACGCGCGTAAAACCGTGGCGTGCTGCTAGTCTAATATAATTTAGTTGCAGCATCCGTGATAGTTGATTAGACTCTGGGACTCGTCTAGCTTCGTTGCCTCGGTGGCATTTACTAGTGGATCCCAGTACTGCTTTTGCTTTTCAGGAGTTAGCAGTTACTCTGACATATTTATAATGGTTAGAAAGAAAGAAAGAAAGAAAAATGTTTATTTGGGTCTCGCACAAATTAAACAAAAAATAAAAAAAATAAAATAAAACTACTAGAAAAATAAAGTAACAAATGCTATAGATAGAATAACACATGGCTCTGATACTCTTCAACCCTATTCACTGTTTCTTTTGCTTACCTATTTGCGTGCAGCATAATGTAAAATAATAAACAAATATAAAAAATTATATATGCGTCTTTCAAACCCGCATACTTGTTATACAAGAACAAGTAATGCATTAAAGAACAATGCAGTTAAACACAGAACCACATAAATGTACATTTGTATGTACAATGCAAAAGTTTGCGCAGTTATCGCTAAGTCTTATATGTCCTTATTACCGCTACTACTGGCCCAAGTGTAAGGTAAAATAATTTTATTTTTACTGTGCTTTTAAAATTATTGTGCTTTTGTTTATTTCTTAAAGTAGTTTCCATTTTTAAAACTTATACTCCTTTTTTAAACTTAATGACATCATACTCAGAGCCCTTTGTTCATCAAAAGTTCTTGAGCGACCGGTTCTTGTGCAATATTGTTCGAACAACAGTTTTTCGGGCAGACGTTCTTTGTTCAAATGAACTTGGGCGAACATAAGACACTCTAATGACACGTAGTATTTTGATTTTTTTAATATAATAGCGGCCTGTTTCGGCTTCGCAGGGA